>CM038671.1:544947121-545547121 GCA_021605145.1 Aegilops bicornis
TCGGCGATGAAGTCGATGATGATGAACTTGCGTAAATTATCGAGACAGGACAAGAAAGGGCCGCTAGAGCCAAAGGCACAAGCTGCATCTTTGCTATTGGATCCCAAGTTGATCCTCGATTACATTGAACTCTGGCACAAGGACCCAAACACGCCTATGCCTGATTTCAAATTGACTCCTGGTCAAAGTCACATGCTGACCCATTTCATCTCTGAAGAGAAATGGAAATTTGAGAAGGCCAGGCAGATCAAGAAGGCTCAGTACAGGAAAGAGAAGTTCTTGAGGAAAAACTTTATCTCTTTGACGACTGATGAGTTTACAAAGATCCAGACTGAAATCAAAGCCCTCAGTAATGACTTCGATGCTTATTATGCTGATTGGCAAGGAGCCAAAGTCAGGTTTGTTAAACTCACTGAGAAGTTCACCAATGTTGCAGCTCCATCGCAACAAGAAGTTCCTCAGGATGAAGCTTCTACTCAGCCTACTGAAGAACATGCCAGCACCGTTGATGACTTTCAAAGGTCAAGAAAATGTTAGTTCCGTAGTGATGACTCCATAACAAAGACCTTGAAGAAATTGCCGGGGCATCCACTAGTGGTGCGCTGAAGAAAATGAAGAAGTCGAGCAACCGCATCGATTCTTTGAAGAAAATCAATCAGATTCCTCAGCTCCTCCCGCGCCTACACCAACTCATATCCTTCCATCTGCATCAGATGTGAAGAAGACCAAGGCTGCAGAGCGAGCTGTAGTGAAGAAAAGGAAAGCATCAGCTGCTTTAGATTCTTCAGCTCCGAAGAAAATGAAGCCTATGACCAGCTCGTTTGAATATCCCATTGATGCTGTTCCAATCTCAACCATGCCATCAAAGGACCTTGTTCCTTTTGGTGAAGAATATGTGATCCCTAGCGGATCTGATGAAGAAAATCATTCTACTACTTCGCCGAGCGGCGATGAAGAAATTGAAGTGGATGCAATCCCTTCACCTCCGATTGTTTCCTCGCCAATGCCTCGGTTCATTTGAAGAAGAGGTGGCGTTGAAGAAATTGAAGATGAAGACATGGATATTGGGTGTACTACGCCAGTGATGAATGATGACTTTTGGGAAAGTCAGCATCCCAATTCCTCACTCTTCACCCCACTACAACAAATACCTCAGTCCCGTGCACCAACCGTTCAAATGGGCTCTGAAGAAACTCACCCCACTTCGACTGTGCATGAAGAAATTCCAGCCACTAGTGCTGAAGAACCTGCTGCTGCTGATCACAGGACAACGCAGACTGCCACTAAAGAGGAATCAGAAATTCCTCAGCCTGAAGAACCTGAGATTGCGATTCCCGAGGTCGTGATGCAACTCACTGACACTCCACTGCCAAAGCCAAAGGGTCCATTCTCACGCAAGCAAAAGTTCAAGGCTGAAGATTTCTTTAGCGAGCATGTATTGTTCACTGACTACAACCCTTATGACTCTGCTCGCACAAGGAAGCGGCGTTTCTGGACTGCTAGTCAAGCCAACTTCTATTCCTCTGGTTGTTCAACAAAGACAAAGTCTTCGATCACGCACACATTCCTCATGTGGACATGGAATCTCTGTCGAGCTTCGAGCCAGTCCTCAGTGTTCTTCACGACGCTGGATTGTTAAACTTCTGCACTGACATATGTGATTGGAATGAAGAACTCATCCTTCAGTTCTATGCGACGCTGCACATCACAGGAGATTACGAAGATGTGAACTCATGGGTGCTGGATGGATGTCGAAACACTCACTACAAGGCACCAAAGAATCGAATTGCTTCGTGCCCTCCCACTCGATCCTCCCTTGATGGTGCTCGTTGCATCTACAATGAACCTGAGCTTACAAATCATTACATGCAAGTCTTGATGAAGCCTTTGAAGGCGTGGCAGGCCCTTGAACCAAATTCCTCGTCAAGGAATTATCAGATGTGCCTCGACCGTCTATCGCATTCGACGAAGACAATGAGTCCTATCAAAGGCCACGACTCAAATGATGAAGAAGTCGTTGGCATCATGAAGAATATGCTTTTCAATATCATTCATGGCGTTCAGTAAACTTCCATTATTTCTTCATGAGGACTCGCAAATATTGCTATGTCACCATTTGAGTGAAGCCTTATGCACCATGGATTATGAGATTCATCGGGACAAGGTCTTCACTAAATTACAAGGTGACACTCGAACCACTGCAGCTACTTGCCTCCGATTGAAGTCCTCAAACAGACATTTTCCTCAGCTGATGACAAAGGCAAGGCAACTGTTGTGATAGATGAAGGCATTCGTCCATTGGATGGTCAATTTTGCAAGGCTGCATCCTATTCAACCAATGATGACTCTGCCACACATGACTCTGCCGCCAACAACTCTGCCAAGCAAAATCCTCAAGCCACAACACCTGTGGTGATGGTGATCATGAGTTACTCCTTAGTCTTCATCAGAAGGTTGATCGCAATCATAAATGGGTCAAGTGTCAGTTTGGTTCAATTCTTCACAACATGACCTCAACACACAATGCAGTGAAGAAAAACCAATACTACCTCCATGAAACCTTCAACCGTGCACAGGTTGTTCATCTCATGTCTACAAATAAGAAGATCTCAAGAAAATGGAGTGCGAAGGAAGAATTTGGTAGTCCGCACCTCCTCCGAAGAAATATAAGAAGGTCAAGGTTCCTTCCTTGGTGGCCAGCTCCTATTCTTCATCGCGCGACAACGATGAAAATGAAGACTTGGGCGACAACTGCAGCGAGCCCTACTACGACAAACGACCCCGACAACGCCGGCGCTCCTTCATCAACTTGATATTCTTCAGGGGCGTTAGTCCTCAGTTTCGATCCTTTTGATCCATTTGGAATAAAGAGGATTTTACCGTGTAAATGGAAACTACAACTATTGAAGACTCCGAAGACTTGGAGAATTTGAAGGCTTGAAGAATTTCCACATTTGTATGACCTAGGAAGGTTACGCTTATGGAATTTGACAGACTAAGGAAGTTGTCAATACCCGAGATCAAGGTGTATCGGAGAAAGACCGGAACATGGAGAGTTAGAAACTCAAAGTTTTGTTAAGAAAACCATAACAGGAGATATCAATTATGGAATGATAGCTCATGGAAATGACAAGAGCAGAAACACGCTATCCATGATGTTATCGCCCGCTTATACTATTTTCACTGTGCTGAGTTAAGCATGCATTTCCTCAGAAGGATTGGATGGTAGGAGGTTGAAGGAGCATCATCGTGAAGGATGCAGGTTTAACATTACTGGTGTAGCACCGGGATCTGGAGTGTTACATCAAGAAGTTAAGATGGACCCACAAGAAGCGGTATTTGATAAGGAAGCGGTTCGTGAAGAACTCGGGACCCGAAGCTGAAAGTAGACAAAATTTGAAGGAGCAAAACATCGAGATCTGGGAGATTTGTCGGGAATCGATGGATAGAAGGACATGGTTCATGTCAAGGAGGTTGAAACCCGTAAGTTTGGAACCCAAACTCCGTAAATATTAAAGGATGTCACTAAGAGACTTCGCGTCAACAAAGATGATCTGGCAAAAGAACTTGAGAAAGACAAGCACGATCGGAAGAAGCCATTAGAGGCATGAACAAGACTGGAAGAGTTTGATGATGTTGAAGATTTATTGACCATTAGAAGACCAAACCCCTGTTACATACCTTCGTTAGATGCGACGATTGTGAGCTATCATTTGTTTGTTGTTTTTCTGACAGCCACAATAAAATCTGTTTTTCAAAACTTTTGTTTGCATTGTGTGCATCCCTCTCGATCTCTCTTATCCCACCCCAAACCCATGGACCCAATAGAGGATGAATGGAGCTGAGCTTGTATTTTCTGGATCGATGAGTCAATTGGAGACAGACCGATGGATTCAGAACATGGAGGATCAAATGGAGAATAATCCTATAGCCGGAAAGGATATGACCAGCATGCTCTTGAGTGCTTTGAAAGAGGTGCTGCTATTTGGTGGAGGATGAACCAAACCATCAATGGATTGCAAGGAGTAACCAGTTGGAAGGAATTTAAGTTGACTTTGCTAAAGTCTTGGTTTGTGTCCCAGAAATTGAAGCCTTATGGAAAGGATATGAAGAAACCTTGTGCATGCAAGCTTTGTGGAGAAATAGGACACAACCATAAAGAAAATAAGGACGAATACCCTCATAATCGGAGGATTACCAAAGGAGTTAGCCGAGGATCTCAAGGAACTTCGGTTGGAGATTGTTCCCAAAGGTTTCGTTGCAGTAATGGAAGTTCAGTTTACATTGTTGGAAAAGATCCGTGAAGCTCAGAAGGATGACAAAGAGATTGCTGAGGTAAAAAAGAAGGATGAGCAAAGGAAAGGCCTAAGGTTTTTGTAAGGATGAGCACGACACCTTATGGTTCGAGGACCGTGTAAATGTGCCCAATAATGCAAAGATCAGGAAGTTAATACTTTAGGAGGCTCATGACTCACCATAATCGATTAAGCCGGAAACACCAAGATGTATTTGGATTTGAAGAAGCGTTTCTGGTGGACTGGTATGAAGAAGGAGATTGCGGAGTATGTAGTCATGGGTGATGTATGCCAAAGAGTAAAGGCAGAGCATCAAAAGCCAGACAGATTACTACAACCTATGCCGATACCCGAATGGAAGTGGGATAAGCTTGGCATGGATTTCATTACCGGATTTCCCAGAACCCGAACGGGATATGATTCTATCTGGGTAGTAGTTGACTCGCTTGACCAAAGTGGCTCATTTTATCCCAGTGAAAACCACCTATACAAGTGCGAAGATGGCCAAGATATATTTGACCAGGATCATATGTCTGCATGGAGTTCCGAGGACCATCGTATCAGATAGAGGAACACAGTTTTACCTCAAAGTTTTGGAATCAGCTGCACCAGACTTTGGGTACTAGGCTAGAGTTTAGTACAGCCTTTCATCCACAGATAGATGGATAAATCGAGAGAGTCAATCATATTCTGGAGGACATGTTGAGAGCGTGTGCGCTAAATTATGGATCTAGTAGGGATGATAATCTACCTTACACGGAGTTCTCATACAACAACAGTTACAAGACAGTTTGAAGATGGCCCCTTTTTAAGCTTTGTATGGGAGAAGGAGCCAGACACCGTTGATGTGGGATGAAGTTGGAGACCGTCAGTTGTTTGGACCAAATGTGATCAAGGAGTTAGAAGAAAATATTAAGTGGATTCGAGATAGACTAAAGGTAGCTCAGTCCAGGCAGAATAATTATGCAGACGCAAGGAGGTAGTCTATGAAATTGGAGACAGAGCATGTCTTCGTGTGCCCCCTCTGTGAGGAGTTAATCGATTTGGAGTTAAGGGAAAGTTAGCCCCGAGATTGTAGGACCATACCGAGTTTGGAACGTATGGGAGAAGTGGCCAACAAGTTGGAGTCACCCGAAGGACTGTCAGGAGTTCATGAGGTGTTTCACGTTTCCCAGTTGAAGAAGTGCCATGCAGAAATGGCCAATAATCCCCTGTAAGGACGTTTGACCCTAGAAAGGATAATGATGTTCCACGAAGTGGAGTATGGACTTCATAAGTATAAGTTTTTATCACGGAAGGTGGGATATCCCACGAGGATGAAGAGATGAATTACTATTGGATATAAAGGAGGTGTGATGTTGGAAATATGGATTAATGGAAATTCCATGATGAGTCTGAGTAATCATGTCCTAGTTTGGTGCAAATAGAAGGAAGGAAGACACTACAATTGGATGGATTTTAAGTATACTAGGAAGTTGGAAGTTGGAATAATGATCATTTGCCCCGAGGATGTGTTCAAGGATTATAAGTGATGAGATGGGCCATAACCCACAGGCCCCAGGACCTACCAAGAAGCAAGCACACTCTTGCTGAAGGAAAAACCCTGGAAGAAGTTACGATTTCATCAACCGACGATTCTATAGGAGTTTACGCAAAACCTGAGAGTTGTGAAGGACCAATAGATGTTTGTTTGGCTTGCAGAATCAATGGATTTATCCGAACTTGGTTCGTCGACAAGAGAAAATTCTGCAATGCTCGTGAGGATGACCGAGTGTTAGAATGCGAGATTCGCTAAACCATGTACAAGGTAATGATTTGGGTGCGGGATGGATTGATCACCATACCGACTTACTCTTATTATTCGCTTTGCTATATGGGATGGTAAATCTGAGTGACTTACCTATAGTAGAGGCAACGATCAAAACCCTGTTCAAAACCTTAGAATGGTATAGGTATTTTTTTCCCTTGTACACGGCAGTTGTTGCCAACCGTAGGTCATACGGTGAGGTTCAACCCAGACCCATTTCCTGCAGGACAAACCATAAATTGATGACCACCATGTGATATCGATAGTTGTTTAGAATTGGCGCCAGACCCGTCAGCTATGAAGACCCAATCTCGGAATAACCTTACCAAGAGGAAAGGACGAAAGAACTGAGGAAAAGGTTATGCCACTACTAGAAGAGCCCAGAGAAGGAATTTTCCTACGATCTGAGAAGACCGACACTGTCAGTAATAAGGATGGAGTATATGAGTTTTGATGGAACCGTAACCATGCTTCTAAGGGTGGTAGCACCCGAGACCTCGGAGATGATCGATGGACTTTGAGAAGAGCCCCAAACCCTAACCTATTTCTTTCTAGCCTCTCCGAATCTCGAGGACGAGATTCATTTTAAGGGTGGTAGTTTGTAACATCCCAAAATTCTAAATTTTGGAATGTTATAAACAAATAGATAGTTTTGATTGATTGTTTGATTGATTGGTGAAAGTGAGTGAATTCAAACTTTTGAAAGTTAAATGAGAGGGAATAAAAGGACTTTCCCAAACTTTCATTTTTGCTTTTATGATCTTGAGAATTCAAATTCTTTTCATCACAAAACCACGGAGAGAAGATGACATGACTTCTTCCATTTATTTAAATGACAAGGGGTGTTGAAAATATTTGAATTTCATTTGGAAAACATTTCCAATTCTGAAACTTTATGCAACTCGATGATTTTCACGGCGAAGATAAAATGACTTCTTCAAATTATATGAAATATGAGTTGGGAGTTTCAATGGATTAAATTCAAAGTTCTTTTGAATTTATTTTCAATTTGGAGTTATTTGAGTTTTATTCAAATTATTTTTCTCCAAAAATAGAATATATGGAAAATAGGGTAACATGATTCCCTACATCAGAAAATTGGAGAGAAATTAATTTGAAATCATTTTGGTATTTTTAAAATGATTTTCAGTGGATTTTATTAGGGCGTAGCACTGTTTGTTTTATTTGAATTTGTGTGTATTTTATTTGAAGCTAGAATAATGTTCATCATGTAGGAAATCTTTTTCTGAAAATTTTGATATATTATATGCCTATATAATATATTTATTTATTTAGTTTTATTATTTTATTTAAATGCAAATTGTTTTAAAAAATTCCCTCACTTGGCTGGGCGGCCCGGCTCGAGCCAGCCACGGCCCAGCCAGTAGCCGCCTCGCTCCCGTCTCCGGCCGGGACTCGTCCTGAGTCCGCCCGCCCGCCATGGACGCCGTGCGCCTCAAGCCTCCTCTGCCCTCCCCAAGCAGCTCCCGGCCCCTCTTTATAAGCCGGAGCCCGGCCTCGATCTCTCTCTCTCTCCCCTAAACTCATGCGCCCGCCTCGCCGACCTTGTTGCCGCACTTCATTGCCACCGCCGCCAAGCGTCGCCGTCGGCCCGATGCCACCGCACCCGCCCCGCCGCCCTCCCGACCACTTCGCCGGCCTCGACGACCGCCGGAGCCACCGCCCCGCCTCGCCGGAACCGCCAGATCCCGATCCAACCGCCGGTTTTTCCCGGTCCGGTAATAAACCACCCCGGTTTTCTCCGGTTTTTCTTTAGTTCGTTTTTTTAAGATCGGTTTTATTTGGTTTTGTTAAATAGTGAACGTTCACCCGTTTAGATCTGTAGCGAACGGTTTTCGTTCTCTAGCGTTCGGTAGCGACCGTTCGTTCGATAGGATTTTTCTTTTTATTTTTATTTTCCAGCCAGGGACCTATTCGTGATAACTTTCTTCACAGATTAGCCCCTGGTTTTCAAACGTTCATAACTTTTTACTCGTTTATCCAAATTCAACGAAACCAACGCTCACGTCTTCGTTATGATCCCCTCTATCCAGTAATCCAACTCAAACTTGTTTTTGAAAGTTTAAAATTTGAATTAGATCAGATTTGAATTCAAACTTCGTTTGATCATAACTTGAGTTTTGTAACTCCGATTTAGTTGATTCTTTTTGCTAATCGAAGCTCTTGACCTAAACTTTCTGATAAGGCCAAATTCACATAATTTTGGTACTGTTAGAAATTGTTTTATGTTGCAAGAGTTATTTGTTTGGTTTTGATGTTTTCCGAATTGTTTCTTGGTTCTTTCCGATCTTCCGAGTTATTGCTTATGTGTGGTTACTATTGATTGCTTACGATAGATTGACCGGAGTGTGACGAGTAGATCTATCAAGAGTTTTGAGTGTGAATCATCTTCATCAACTTTGCAGGCAAGTAACACTTTGATCATACTTTCTCACACCCAGTTTTTATGCATTAGATCTATTCCTCAAACACTTGCATGATTAGGATCTAATTAAATTGTGGGATGGGAAGTAGATGAGGTAGTACCTATTACCTGTTTTATTACCAAACCTTTGGGAGTTACTTCTACGTTTGCTTATTTGCCATGCTATGCTAGTAGACGTGGATTGAGTGAGTGTATCCATGACAAATGTGAGATTGTTAAATTAATGGTCCATTTAAGGTGGCAACTTAAACACACATCTGGGTGGATTGAGGCACCTGGGGTATCCAGTGATTGCCTGTTTTTTTGGGACCGCCACCCAGGCTCAAAGGGATCATAAGATTATTCATGCTAGTAACTTCCGTGTGCAGCCACAAGCCATTATGGGCTCTGGCATAGTTGATTAAGTCGTGTGAACTCTTACAGTGGTAGACTAGGCGATGTAGGGGTTGTAGGTGGTACGGTCTACCCATCGTAAGGTGCAAACGCTTCTAAAAGACTATGTCTCGGTCATCCATCTCTCAAACACCATGTAGTGCGAGAAACCAAACGGAGGCGGTCGAGTCTTGTGGGGAAAAGTGCGCAAACCTCTGCAGAGTGTATAAACTAATCATGGTTAGCCGTGTCCCCGGTTATGGACATCTTGAGTATCTAGTTCTTGGATTATCCTGTTGATCTCATCATGTTACTCTAATTAATATTGTTGGGTTTTTAATGAGTACTTTTAATTGGGATTGAGGATCTTGTCAACCATTCTCAATGTTTAACAACCACCATGATAGTTAAATAAATTTATTCCTTTGCGTAGGGAAAAATTGGCTTTACATAAAACTGTAACCATAGAGCTTTTCCACCAGCCATATATGCATGTAGTATAGGCTTATTCCTTCATTACTCTCTATGTGTTACATTGCCAAAGATATTCCATGTCTTTGACCGTTTTGGCCGCAACTTTTCATGTTGCAGACTTTTCGAACGACAGTAAGTGATACGTTAGGGTTACGATTTCCTATACTCAACTTTGCTGTTGGTGTTGATGGGAATCCACAACCTTGTTGCTTCCGCTATATTTGGATTGAGGTAATAGTATTTACGTTACTTTATACATGTGATTTACCTCTGTTATAAATCCTTCGAGTACTGTGTGTGTCAGCATACCGATCCAGGGATGACACGAGAGCACAGAGACTTAATCCATTCGGGTCGGGTCGCTACAAAATGTCTCCACGTCTTCAATGCGTGCACTACGGCTGCTAACTCCAAATCATGTGTGGCATAATTCAACTCATGGGGCTTAAGCTGTCGTGAGGCATACGAAACAACTCTTCCCTCCCGCATAAGCACGGCTCCAAGTCCTCGACGTGAAGCGTCGCAATACACCTCATAATCCTTGCGCTGATCAGGCAGAATCGACATTGGTGATGTAAGCAAACGTTTCTTCAACTCCTGGAAACTGGCCTCACATTCTTCAGTCCATTTGAACTTGGTATCCTTCTTCAACAACTCCGTCATAGGTTTCGCAATTTTCGAGAAATTCTCAATGAATCTCCGGTAGTATCCTGCAAGTCCAAGAAAACTCCGGATCTCTCCAACTGTAGTTGGTGCTTCCCAATTTGTCACAGTGACAACCTTGGTGGGATCTACTGCTATTCCTTCTCCGGATATAACATGTCCGAGAAATCCAACTTCCTTCAACCAAAACTCACATTTGCTGAACTTGGCATATAACTGATGTTCTCTGAGCTTCTCAAGTACTAAACGCAAATGCTCCTTATGTTCTTCTTCATTCTTCGAGTAGACCAAAATATCATCAATGAACACCACGACGAACTTATCCAGAAACTCCATAAACACCTTGTTCATCATGTTCATGAAATATGCAGGTGCATTAGTCAGACCAAATGACATAACGATATACTCATACAGCCTGTACCTGGTGGTAAAAGCCGTCTTAGGTATATCCTGCTCTCTAATCTTCAACTCATGGTATCCTGATCGCAAATCGATCTTGGAAATTACCATAGCTCCTTACAACTGGTCAAACAAATCATTGATCATTGGAAGTGGGTACTTGTTCTTGATTGTTACTTCATTCAATCCTCGATAATCAACAACCATCCTCAACGATCCATCCTTCTTCTCCACTAGAAGTACTGGCGATCCCCAAGGTGAAGAACTTGGGCGGATAAAGCCTTTATCCAGTAACTCCTTAATACGTTTCTTAATTTCCTCCAAATCTTGTGCGGGTATCCAGTACGGTCTTTTAGATATCGGCCCTGTGCCTGGCAAAAGCTCAATCAAAAACTCTATCCGGTGGCATGCCTGGCAACTCCTCTGGAAATACATCAGGGTAATCCTTCACCACTGGTACTTCCTCCTACACAACTCCTGATAAGGAATTTACTTGTGTCCTCTTAGGCTCATGTCTTGATACATACTTGATCCTTCTCCCTTCCGGGGTGGTAAGCAAAATCGACTTACTGGCGCAATCGATGTTTCCTCCATACATCGATAGCCAATCCATACCCAGAATCACATCCAAACCTCGCGATTCCAAAATGATTAAATCTGAGGGGAAAACATGCCTACCTATACTCAATGGCACTTGAAAACATCCTCGACTGGCCATATACTCTGCTCCTGGTGAGCTTACTAACATAGATGTTCTAAGAACCTTGGTGGGTAGTTTATACTTATCCACAAATCCCCTTGATATGTATGAATGCGATGCACCTGTATAAAAAAGAACGAGTGCAGTAAATGACTTAACCAAAAACTTACCTATTACTGCATCTGGCTGGGCTTCAACCTCCTCCACGTTAACGTGGTTCACATCCTGTTGAAAGGGTTGACTTCTTCCCAGTGCTTCCATTGCCATTTCCATTCTGGGCTTCGGGACATTCATTGGCATAATGTCTAGTCTTCGACACTTATAGCAAGTGACTTGGCTCAGTCTCTCTTGGCTGGGGTTGTGGGTTGGTGCAGTTACGGCCGTTGCTTCCTCCATTCCCATTACCATTCTTGGTGCCATTATGATTATGCTAACTCCCTTCTCCATGGGTATGCTGAAAATGTCCTCCGATTTGAGGGTAAAGCAGTAACCTGCTGAGCTCCAGAATTGTACTTCCCTTGTCCATACTTCCTCTTGCGATTTTCAATCTGCTGCTGCTTCCCTTCAATCATAAGAGCATGATCTACCAACTCCTGGCGCATGTGTGTGGATTACACAGATCTTAACAAGGCTTGTCTAGCATATCCTTTTGCCCTCCCCCGCATTGATAAGATTATTGATGCTACGGCGGGTTGTGAGCGTTTGAGTTTTCTGGATGCATATTCTGGTTATCATCAGATCAAGATGGCAGTTAAGGACCAGGAGAAGACGACGTTCATAACTCCTTTTGGGGCCTTCTGCTATGTCTCTATGCCCTTTGGGCTCAAGAGTGCCCAGGCAACTTATCAACGGTGTGTACAGAACTGCCTCCATAAGAAGATCGGCCGTAATGTGCATGCTTATGTGGATGATATTGTGGTTAAGTCAAGAGAGAAGGAGACTCTGGTTGATGACTTGAAGGAAACCTTTGATAACCTACGGACATACAAGATGATGCTCAATCCGGCTAAGTGTGTTTTTGGTGTACCGGCAGGCAAGTTATTGGGTTTTCTGGTGTCCAACAGGGGAATTGAGGCTAATCTGGAGAAGATCACAACTATCACTTCTCTGGCTAAACCAAAGTGTATCAATGATGTTCATCGTTTGGCAGGCCGGATTGCCGCGTTGAGTTGGTTTATCAGTCGCCTAGGTGAGAAGGCGATACCTTTGTATCAGATGCTGAAAAAAGCGGATCCCTTTGTTTTGAGTCCGTCTGCTGATAAAGCTTTGGAGGACCTAAAGCGGCAGCTAATAACCCTTTATTCTTGCTGCTCCGATTGACAAAGAACCATTGCTACTATATGTGGCGGCTAATGCTCGTGCAGTCAGCGTAGCTATTGTGGTAGAGCGCAAGGAGGCGGGCAAGGAATATCCGGTTCAGCGTCCGGTTTACTATATCAGCGAGGTGCTTATTGAGTCCAAGCAAAGATATCCGCATTGGCAGAAGATGGTGTATGGAGTTTTCATGGCAAGCCGAAAGCTCAAGCAATACTTCTAGGGACATCCCATCACAGTGGTCAGTTCTGCTCCTTTGGGAGATATAATTCAAAACAGGGAGGCAATCGGCGGATTGCCAAGTGGGCTATAGAGCTTGGGCATACGGTTTGAAATACGTGCCTCGGGGCGATCAAATCTCAAGCACTTGTGGATTTCTTCAATGATTTGACGGAACTACAAGCGCCTGAAGAAAAACCGGATCACACCTACTGGAATATTCATTTCGATGGGTCTAGGCAATTGGAGGGCTCGGGGGCTGGAGTCGTATTAACTTCCCCACGAGGTGATAAGTTACATTATGTTCTCCGCTTAATGTTCCCTTGTACTAACAATGCATTTGAGTCTGACTTTACTCCATGGTCTCCGGATGGCTAAGGAGATGAATCTCAGGAGTCAAATGCTTGATGACTTCGGACACAGTGGCCCAACAAGTGTCTAGTACTTGGGATTCTAAGGACCGCTCATGGCAGCTTATCGCCGTGAGGTGGATGTTATTGCGAGCTACTTCAAGGGATATCGGTGGATCATGTGGGAGACGGAAGAACAAAGCGGCGGACGCTTTAAGCGGCTAGGTTCTCGGCGTAAACCGGTCCCGCCTAATGTCTTCTTAGATGTCTTGCATAACCCGTCGGTCAAGCTCCTGGTGAAGAGGATTTGGCTATTCACGATCCGGAGGCTCGGTTGGTGGCAGCAACGCATGTCATTCGGACTGGACGGTTCCTTACCTTGCGTACATGAACCGGGCGAGTTACCGGAAGGATGAGACGGCGGCGAAGACAGATAATCCGGCGAGCCAAGTCCATGACTATTGTCAATGGCGAGTTGCATCATTGCAGTGTATCAGGAGCGTTTCAATGTTGTGTGTCGCCAGAGGAAGGTTGTGAGATCTTGCATGAAATTCATGAAGGAGATTGTGGTCACCACGCCGGTTCAAAATCTCTAGTGGCTAAGGCGTTTCGTCACGGTTTTTATTGGTTGACTGCTCATGCTGATGCGGAGGACCTGTTTAGGCGATGTGACAGTTGTCAGAAGTTCTCAAGACGCGCTCATGTGCCGGCTCAATAATTGAGGATGATTCCAATTACTTGACCGTTTGCCACTTGGGGGCTAGATATGGTTGGACCTTTCAAAAGGTCCAAGGACAAGAAGACCCACCTTTTGGTGGAAGTTGATAAATTTACAAAGTGGGTAGAAGCGGAGCCCGTTAGCAAGTGTGATGCAGCCACGGCGGTTCAATTCATTAAAAAGGTGATTTTCCGGTTCGGCTTTCCACACGCAGTATCATCGATAATGGTACCAATCTGTCTAAGGGTGCTATGAAGGAGTTACGTGAACGTGAGCACATCCGGTGGGCGTTTCATCAATAGCTCACCCACAGTCCAACGGACAAGCGAGAGAGCTAACCCAGAGATCTTACGAGGCATCAAACCCTGGCTTATGGTTCCTTTGCAGCGGACGCCGGGTTGTTGGGTTGAGGAGTTACCATCTGGGTTATGGAGCATCAACACTACACCCAACAGATCGATAGGATACACGCCGTTTTTCCTGGTCTATGGAGCGGAGGCGGTTCTCCCCAGTGATATCCGTCATGACTCCCTCGTGTAGCAGCTTATGTTGAAGCGGACAACGAGGTAGCTCGGCAAGATGCTTTGGACCTGTTGGATGAGGAGCGTGACATTGCAGCTGCCCGTTCGGCGATTTACGGCCAGGATCTTCGTCGCTATCACAGTCGCCGAGTTAGAACCAGAACCTTTCAAGAAGGAGATTTGGTACTCAGGCTCATTCAAGACCAGACTGATATGCACAAGTTATCCCCACCTTGGGAAGGACCTTTCGTAGCCAGCAAGAATCTGCACAACGGGTCGTACTATCTGATTGATATTCGAGAGCATAAAGACTCACGTACGTCAGAGGAGGAGACCAACAAGCCGTGGAACATAGCTCATCTTCGGCCCTACTATACTTAAGCCATAGGCTATACTTATGTACATATTATGACAATGTATATATTATGATCAATACAATAAATCGGAGCCTTAGCTAAAGCGGGGTCTCTGTTATTTTTTACATCATGAGTGGTTACACGGAGTTTTGTCTTAAAGCGGTCTTCGGTTTACCCCTTGAGTTAGCTTTTTAACAAAGCTTTATATTATGTCACTTGGGGGCTTGGTCGTGTTCGAACCAATGCAACACCTTTTGACAGGCGAAAGCCACAAGATC
The DNA here is from genome assembly GCA_021605145.1 of Aegilops bicornis. Taxonomy (NCBI): domain Eukaryota; kingdom Viridiplantae; phylum Streptophyta; class Magnoliopsida; order Poales; family Poaceae; genus Aegilops; species Aegilops bicornis. The sequence continues at coordinate 544,962,034 of CM038671.1, forward strand.
ACTTGGGGACTTGGTCACGTCTGAACCAGTCACGCCTCTTGGTCGGCCTAAGGCCACGTAATCACTTGGGGCTTGGTCGAACCCAACCATCGCTACACCTCTTGATCGGCGTAATGCCACTTTGCATCATTTGGGGACACAGCTAACATGAACCATAGCTACGCATATTGGGGGCTTGGTCATGTTCGACCATGGTAATACCACTTGATCGGCTCAACCAGCCTCTGTTCGCAAAAGATTTTGTCTTTGTCTTTGCTTGCAATTTGTTTGTCTTTTTGCATATTTCTTTTGTTGTGTTTTTAAACCGACAAATGTTAAACCATTTCGACTGTCAGTTGACGAGATACGGTTTGCTTTTCATACGGAGACAATTTTTCCCGGTTTGATTCTTAATAAAGATCATATTATGGAGTAACACCGGTGTTCATCTTAACCCGGAACGGTTTACCTAGTAAACCGACCTTATATATGCAGGAGCTGTTTTTCTCCTTCAGCAGAGCGGGTTTTCATGATTCCGCTTCAAGATTGGCACGGCCAAACTTCATGCCCTATGATGGCAGGTATCATATATTCCCATATTTTATTATATGTTTGATCTAAAATCATCTTTAGTTTCATATACATGGGTATGATGACCCGTCTGGTGGTACAACCACAATGGCGGTTTAAGATTTTTGGCTGCAGATAACAGTTTGAAGTTGATAATTCAACAAAAGCATAAGTTGCAATAAATATGCACGAAGGCATATCAACACAAAGTGTGGCAGCTAGTCTATTACAAGGCAACACGATTGCCTGGAAAAATAATTGTTTTAACGACATGAAGCGGCAATGTAAAACTGGACTCCGGTTTATGCTTGATCGCCACTTGGCACGATGGTTGCGGGTCATCCTGCCGCTTCAACCGATTCTCTACCCGGTAATTTGAAATCAACAGTTGTCGATCGATTCCCATTAATGCTTGGAATACAGCTTCATCGTTGATCGCAACGACGGTTCAATATCGGGAGCGTAAGTATGCTTCTGATTGGCGGTATAAGGTTCTCCGCTTCAGGAATTGGGGCGGAACACTCGTTTGTTTTCTCCATCATACTGGGCACGATAGTGAGACAGATTTGCTTCTTCAACCAGGTGACAGCCAAAGGCGCACCTCCCGGTTTATGGCTCGAAGATCTTCTTCGTTGAATTTCGTCCCGTTTTCTTTCAAACTTGGGAAGCCTTGGGCCGCTTCAACAGGATCAAAATCTGGCACCCATGCTTTGGCCCGGATTAAAGCATTTACCGCGCCGGTTCTAGCAGCAGATTTCTTTAATTCTTTAAACCGGGCAGGAAGCATTGACAACCTTTTAAGGGTGTCCTGGATCAAGGTCGGGGCCGGGTTGTTGTGAGAAGCGGTACTGATGATCCGTTGCGCTCCGGTATAGAGTTGCTCTATCAATGTATAAGAAGCTTTCAATTTTTCCGCACATCTGATCCCAAGTGGCCAATACGTGTCCCTGTATCATTCAAAGGATTGTTAAACCGGAAATTTTATGAGAAGGCTTTATTACGGCAGAAATCAAAAAGGACTTACCAAAGACAACAGCGGTCATGGCATGTACTTGCCATTTTACGCTGGTCAGTTCATCCACCACCACCGGTTTAAGGGCAGCTTCAAGATGTTCTCGCCCGCGAGTTAAAGCGGCCTTTTCAAGAGCTCAATCTGCCCGCTCCTTGTTGAAGCCCTCCTTAAGCTTTTCCATGACACTTAAAGCGCTGGTTAATTCGTCTTTTGCTTTGGAGGTTTCAGTTTGCTGGGATTTCAGGTTTTCTTGAAGATCAGCAATTTGACTATCTTTCTTGTTCACATCAACCTACATACAGAAAATCATTTAAGGATTGAGATGCAGAGTTGAAGTACCAACCCCACAACAAGTTATGCCCTTGGTACTTGGGGGCTAATGTATATTTGCTTCTCATCCTACAATTTATATATAAATTCCCAAGCTCAATACAAGTATTCAACTTGGCACTTGGGGCTAATGCCTATTGGCTCTATCATTAAATAATGCTAGATTTCTTATGTTATTCAAGTCCCGGTTTAACTACATTAAGTTGAACCGGCCCTTGAAACTATCGAGTTGACAATTTGCACTATACAAGCAGAGAGTTATGGAGTTTACCTCATATTTGTCTTTCATCATGTTTACCAAACCGGCTTCATAGTCACGACTGGTATATAACCGGTTCAAATAGCCGGAATGAAGCTCTTGTGGATTCAAAGCGGCGTAAGTTGCCAAATCGGCATTCCATTTGCCTTTACCAAAGGCGATAAATTCCTCCTTGGCGGTATGCTTGGACAAGGCGACAGGATTACACAGCTCGGAATGGCCAAAGCCGATAATCACAACATCATCATCCTTGGCTTTGCCGGTTCGCCTTTGAGTCAGCGGTTTATCCTTCTTCTTTGGTGGACTCATTGCCTTGTCGACTTGGGCAGGACTTGTGGGTTGACTTGGAGGACCGGTGGTATCAACATACGCCTCTTGGTGATAACATCGTGACCTTGCAATGGTGGATCAGTCAGTATATCCTCCTGGATGTGTTCCTCCGGGTTTGGTGTTTCAGCCGGTTCAGGAGCTTCGTCTTCTGCCGCTTTATCCAGGCGAGCTTTCTTGCTTGGCACAGGCTTGGCTCTGAAAGGAAAAAGATGGATCAGTCCAATGAATATTGAAAGTGCTATATCAAACAACATTATCGAGAATATGGCTTACCCAAGCACATCTTAAGCGGTGGGAGTTGGGTGCTGTTGACTCGCCGGAAGAAGAATGAGAAGTCACACGATAATAGGAGTCGGATGGATTAAAAGGTTGTGAAAGCAGCCCGCTTTAGGATAAGCATTGACGAAAGCAGTTAGAGACCTCTGAATGGCGTTTCGAACGGACTGTTCGATGTAACGGTGGATGTGACTACACGGCATTTGTCTTGGGGTTGCCTGACGAGCTTCATGCTGTTGTGTCTTCATAAGAAAGTTTCGATCCAAGTAAGCAAGAGGATGAGAAAATTTAACTTTCCGGTTTGCCCGACGGATTTGTCTTTGAAGGTAAAGGGTTTGAATCGGAAGAAAGAGTGATTACCTCTACAACATCGGCATGACTGACTTGACATCATCCGGCAATAATCATTATCAATAAGGTGTGTAAAAAATAGACCAAGTGAGTCAAGTTCTACCACAAGGTCCGGATTACCCACATCATCGTCAGCTGGTGGATCGGAGGAGGCAGTGGTTTTCTTTCTATAAGCTAGTTTCTTCACAACTTTGGTCTTGGGCCGGGTTATTGCCACCGGTTTCTCTTGTGGAGTCTTCCTGCTCCAAAATGGATCATCACCCTGTTGGAAAGATGTTAAACATCAGCTAAGAGTATTTGAACATAATCAGATTTTATAAATGAATAAGATATGAATCTTACAGCTGGCGGTTTGTTAATGGCAGAAAAGGAAGCCAGGCCGGTTTGTGCAAGCGGCTTCCGTTCGTTCAACATCCTCTTAACAGCTTCAATGACTTCATCGTCTGTCAGTTGGATCTCGATATGCCGGAGAGGGTATTTTACATCTTCTGTGTATTTGCACATCAAACCGGAGCGCAGGCTCGAGGCGATATACTCAAGATATCCGACATCAAGCAAGATCAACTCCTGTCAACCGTTGGCCATGAAGGCCGGAGCTTGGATAGTTAGGGTGCATATTTGCTTCTTTCCCTAGCAGTCAGTCTGTGAGGGAGAGGGTGTGTGTTGCTTAGTCGTTCCAGACGGTAACCCGGTAAAGGATTTTCTCCTTCAGGAGAGGTATCTTTGCAGTAAAACCATGTTGAGTTCCACTCTTTGGGATGGCTATGCAGTTTGGCGTGAGGGTAAGTGACCTCTTTCCGCTTTTGAATCGCCACACCACCCAATTCGGTGTTGGGACCGTCAGAAAATTCAGTGCGACGGTTTAGATGGAAGCAATCTCTGAAGCAGTTCAAGCGAGGGCTCCTCTTGAAAGAACACCTCGAGAGAGCACTTGAAAATGACAGATATTGGTTATGGAGTTGGGACCAATATCCTGTGGGCCTTGATTGGAAGTTGGCCAAGACATCTCGATAAAAGCGTGAACGGGCGGATTGAAACCCGGGCTAGGTGGTGAGTAAAAGCGACAACTTATCCATCCTTAGGTTACGGAGAACTCTCTGGACGAGGACCCTCCGATGAATGACATCTTTACGGCTTAAAGCGCCGGTGCGAACTAAGTTCTCGATTGGGTTTGATCCTTTCGAGAAGGGACCCAGTTACACTCGTACACTTGCTTGGACATAATGCAATCTGCAAGGCAGTACGGTTCAAGAACATATTGGAAGGTTATAGGTTGGTGCGTTCATTGTTAAAACGGCGTTCTGCAAAGAGACAATATATAGACCGGAAAAACTTTTGCGGTTCAACAAGGGGACTAATGGTATATGCCGAGTTGTCAGTTTTTCTACAATGTTAAACCGCCTGGTCTGAAACATGGATGAATCAAGTGTGGAGGTGCGAAAACAGGTTTCATGAAAACTTGTTACAGCTTTGGATCTGGAGCATATTCAGAAAAGAAATAAATATTCAAGGTATTAAACGGAGCATGACTAAATCAACGAGCAAAGACGCAGGGAGATCTAACACCTTGAGATGCGCAGGTAACATCGGATGCTAAAGAACTACCGCTACGCATAACAAGGATTCGCAGATTTAACTGACAGTTATCATATAAGCAAGAAATAAACGATGAACACCGAAGAACATCGAAACCCTAAGAACAGATCTACGGTGAAAGGATAGAGGATTTACCGGAGCGGAGGAAGAAGCGGAAGGTTGCCGCGATGCTGCGAGTGCGTTCGAGGTGATGCAGCGGCCAATGTTGGTGCAGAGGTTGACGGGCGGGCGGAGCTCAAGCTGGGCAGCGCGAGGAATACGGGCGAGGGGCACGAAGGGGAAAAAAGGAAATGACCCTTCGGTCTACTTATAAAGGCAAAGGACATGTGTCAGGCGCGAGAATCAAGGAGCCGCGAGTTTAGAAACGGAGCTGTCGCCTCGATTGTCGCAGGTCTATTAAACAAATATGTTAGATAATCCTTTATGACAGATGACATCAAGCCGGTTCACTACAATCTGAGAAGATGACGTCACGGCGGTTCAATTAAGAAGATGATTGAAGACGAAGTTTTTTACTAAGGATTGCCATGAACCTGTTCAAATCAATCTGGGGCCTAATGTTGGGGATATTACTACTGGGCGTAAACCGGCCGGGAGAGGCCGGGTTAACTTCATCAGTAGCCAAGTCTGCTTGAGGCCCGTGAGGATATTTAATAAGGGCCCAAGGCCGGGACCGGTTTAAGGGTTGTAGCCGTAAACCCGGCCTTAATGTCTTAACTTGCGTTGTAAGTTAGAAATACTAGAAACTGAACCGGACACGTCTATGAGCCGGTCTCGGGACTCTGCAAACCGACGAGTGTCACCCATGTATATAATGGGACGACCCGGCGGCGATTCAGGACAACAGACAACAACTCGAGACTTAGGCGAAGCTTGTTTGCTCCCTAGTCATCGAAACCCCGATCAATTCCATCACAACTAGACGCAGGCTTTTACCTTCATCGAAGGGGCCGAACTAGTATAAACTCTCTTGCGTCCTTGTGTCCGCTTTAACCCCTTTAAGCTAACCCGTAGCGATGGCTCCACGACTAAGTCCTTTCATGAGGACATCTGCCGTGACAAAACCACGACACATAGTGAATCACATCTAATCAATAAACACCAGAATCAGACACGAACATGCATGAGAGATGTAGGCAACAATTGGGGAAGAAGATGGTTGGGCACCCAAAGAAATCACTCTCATCACGGTGTTGTCCATTCATAATGGACGGAGTAATAAGGAGCAGAAATACTAGGCAGAGTACCGTCAATGTCGGAGTCGAGGTAGCAGAGGCAGATACCATCATCAAGCCCAGGCCGGCAGCCGCGCTCGTGAGGAGATCTGAGATTCTTGGGCGATGGACCGAACGCAGAGCCGCACCGGCGATCAAGGTTGTTGCGGGACACAGAGGGCGTCGCGAGGCGGAGGATCAAAGGAGAACGTTAAGGGAGTGGGGCATGGCGGCGATCGGTGGGATTGGAATCTTGTAGGAGCTTCTGGATCGGAGTTGGCGGCGGCAAGCGTTGAGATGGGAGAGAGAAAGAGGAATCGGGAGAGAGGTGTGAGAGAAAAACTTTTTCTTGCAATGTCGGTGTGTGATATCAGCGGAGGAGGCTGAGAAAAGGTGGAGGTGGTAGGTGGGTACGAGGTGGTTGCGCTTCGTGGGGAGGTGGGGAGGCTGAACCCAACAACATATCCTATCACATCTTTGCTACACATAGGGGGGAGTTTGTTGTAGTGTTATGTTTCTCGTAATCTTTTAGATTCCGTCGCGGGTGGTATTTTTATAGAAATTACTTTGGGTGAAACACCAAATTTCTTGATAATATCATGGCAAATTATTCACAACGGCATACCGAAAGAGCTCCTACTAGTAAAAAGTTAATTCGATTGAAGAAATTTCTTCTTTGAGTGAAAAAGTTGATGCTCTTATGAAATTGGTTGCTAGTAAAAATCCTCCCATTGATTTCAATGATATGCCTTTGTCTACTTTGATTGAGCAAAATAGTGATCTTAGTAGATGTGAATTTATCTCTCGAAATAATTTCAATAACAATGCTTATAGAGATAATTTTAATCCTAGACATTTTCCTAGTAATTGCTCTAATAATTATGGTAATTAATATGGAAATCAATCTTATAATAATAATAGGAACACCTCTGATCTTGAGAATAATATTAAAGAATTTATCAACACGCAAAAAGTTTTCAAGACTACCATAGAAGAAAAGTTGAATAAGATTGATGATTTGTCTAGAAGTGTTTATAGAATTTCTCATGATGTGGAAAATCTCAAGATGAAAATTTTTGTGCCTAAGGTTGATGAATCAATTAAAGCTCTTTATGTTTCTATGGATGAAAGTAAGAAAAGAACCACTATGCTTAGAGCTAAAAGAGATTTTTTAGAAAAAGCGTTTTCTAGTGATTACTTTCGCAAAAGTGATGAAGATCTTAAAATGATTGGTGTTTCCTCTATTGATTCTTTGTTTAGTAAAGTTAAGATTGATGAAAAAAAGGACTGGAGAAGAGTCAACTTTAGTTAGAAGGCGCCCCGATAATTCAGAGGGTGAAAATCTTATTGAGAAAATTGATGAAAGTGGGTTTGAAGAGGTCAAAACTTTAACTAGTGATGCGCCCACTCTTTTGGATTACAAAGACTTTAATTATGATAGTTGTTTTTTGATTGATTATATTTCTTTGTTGCAATCCAGGATAAATTCACCCCGTGCTTATAAACAAAATAAAGCTTTTACTAAACATATAGTTGATGCTATGATGAAAGCTTTTGAAGAAAAATTGGAATTAGAAGTTTCAATTCCTAGAAAATTGCATAATGAATGGGAACCTACTATCAAAGTCAAGATTAAAAATTATGAGTGTTTTGCTTTGTGTGACTCCGGTGCTAGTGTTTCTACAATTCCGAAAGCTTTATGTGATGTGCTTGGTCTTACTGATCTTGAAGAATTCTCTTTGAATTTGCACTTGGCGGATTCCACTATTAAAAATCCTATGGAAAGAATTAATGATGTTCTTATTCTTGCAAATAGGAATTATGTGCCCATATATTTTATTGTTCTTGATATTGATTGCAATCCGTCTTGTCCAATTATTCTTGGTAGACCGGTTTTACACACTATCAGTGTCGTGATTGATATGAAAGAAGGCAATGTTAAGTTCCAATTTCCTTTGAGGAGGGTATGGAACACTTACCTAGAACAAGAATTAGGCCATCATATGAATCAATCATGAGGGCATCTTATGGATATCGAAACAAAGATGATAAAACTTAGATCCTTGCTTTATGCCTAGCTAAGGGCGTAAAACAATAGCGCTTGTTGGGAGGCAACCCAATGAATAAAATTTATTTTTGCTTTTTGCTTTATGTTCTTAAGTGTTCGTACAATTATGCTACTATTATGATTGCGTTTTTGTGTTTTAATTAGTGTTTGTGCCAAGTAAAGCCTTTAGGGTCTTCTTGGGTAATAGTTGTTTGATCTTGCTGAAAAAACAGAAACTTTTGCACTCACGAAAAAATTCTCATTTTTTATCAGTACGTGATAAAATACCAATTCTTTTTATAGAATATTAATATACAAATTTCTCAGGTTGTCCTAATTTTTCAGAATTTTTGGAGTTTCAGAAGTATTCGAAATATCCAGATTGCTACAGACTGTTCTGTTTTTGACAGATTCTGTTTTCTTTGCGCTGTGTGCTTGTTTTGATGGCTCTATGGTTTTCTTTAATGAGTTTTTGCCATAGAAAAGTTGGAATATAGTAGATATAATGCAAGAACAAAATATGAATTTGTTTGCTAGAGTACTTATAATAGTGATTTGCTTTTTATACTAACGGATCTCACGAAGGTTTTGTTGAGTTTTTGTGTGATTGAAATTTTCAAGTTTTGGGTTATATTACGATGGATGAAGGAATAAGGAGTAAGAAGAGCCTAAGCTTGGGGATGCCCCAGCATCCCAAGCTATTATCCAAAAGAGAGCAAGCAACTAAGCTTGGGGATGCCCCGAGTGGCATCCCCTCTTTCTTCTAACGACCATCGGTATTTTACTCGAAGCTATATTTTTATTCGTCACATGCTATGTGTTTTGCTTGGAGCGTCTTGTATGATAATAGTATTTGCTTGTTTTATTTTGTGTTTTAAATTGGATTTGGATAAATGGTGTAAAAGTTGTGATCGTTTGAAAACCAGGGGCTAACCTATAAGAAAAGTATTCACGGATAGGTCCATGGCCAAAAATTAAACTAAAAACAAAAATCTACAGGACGAACGTCCGCTAACAGAGACTAGCGAACGAAAATGTTCGATGACAGATCTAAACGAACGAACGTTTGCTAACTAAACTAACCTAAATAATAAACCGGGCTAAAAAGAACAACCGAAAAATGAAAAAAAAAACGGATCGGGTTATACCGGTTCGGCGGCGGCAGCGGCGAGGCGGGACGGCGGCTCTGGCGATGGCAGCGGCGGTGGGTGGCACGCCGAGGCAGCGGCAGGGCTACGGTGGCGCAGGGCGGCATCGCGTGCGGGCAGCGGAGTCCGGTGGTGGCTCGGAGAAGGCGGCGCGCTGCTGGGCCAGCTAGGCTTCGGCCCAGTCGGTCCCCAACAAGAGGAAAGGCGTTAGGAAAAGTAGATACGTTGGAGACGTATCAACTCTCCCAAGCTTAAACCTTTGCTTGTCCTCAAGCAATTCAGTTGATAAACTGAAAGTGAAAAAGGAAAAACTTTTACGATCTCTTTTGCTCTTGTTTGCATAAATAAGCTTAAACAGCACCCAGGAAAACAAGAGGCAAATGGAAAATAATGTAATGCGAGGGATAAGAGTTTGTGATGGGTACTTGGTATGTCTTGACTTGTGCGTAGATCTCCCGACAAGCGGTAGCGAGAAATGGCTAGTTGCTGGGAGAGCAAATCTTGACTTGACTTGGCTTAAGCCTCCCCGGCAACGGCACCAGAAATCCTTCTTGCTACCTCTTGAGCATGCGTTGGTTTTCTCTTGAAGAGGAAAGGGTGATGCAGCAAAGTAGCGTAAGTATTTCCCTCAGTTTTTGAGAACCAAGGTATCAATCCAGTAGGAGGTTACACGCAAGTCGCCTCGTACCTGCACAAACAAATAAGAACCTTGCAACCAACGCGATAAAGGGGTTGTCAATCCCTTCACAGCCACTTGCAAAAGTGAGATCTGATAGAGATAATAAGATAAATATTTTTGGTAATTTTAATTTTATAGATTAGAAAGTAAAGATTGCAAAATAAAATAGATCGAAAACTTATATGATGGAAAATAGACCCAGGGGCGATAGGTTTCACTAGTGGCTTCTCTCAAGATAGCATAATCTACGGTGGGTGAACAAATTACTGTCGAGCAATTGATAGAAAAGCGCATAGTTATGAGAATATGTAGGCATGATCATGTATATAGGCATCACGTCCGTGACAAGTAGATCAAGCTTGATTACGCATCTACTACTATTACTCCACACATCGACCGTTATCCAGCATGCATCTAGAGTATTAAGTTCATAAGAACGGAGTAATGCATTAGGCAAGATGGCATGATGTAGAGGGATAAACTCAAGCAATATGATATAAACCCCATCTTTTTATCCTCGATGGCAACAATACAATATGTGCCTTGTTGCCCTAACATCCTTTGGGAAAGGACACCGCAAGATTGAACCCAAAGCTAAGCACTTCTCCCATTGCAAGAAAGACCAATCTAGTAGGCCAAACCAAACTGATAATTCGAAGAGACTTGCAAAGATATCAAAACATACACATAAGAATTCAGAGAAGAAACAAATATTGTTCATAGATAATCTTGATCATAAACCCACAATTCATCGGATCTCGACAAACACACCGCAAAAATAATTACATCGAATAGATCTCCAAGAGAATCGAGGAGAACTTTGCATTGAGGTCCAAAGAGAGAGAAGAAGCCATCTAGCTAATAACTATGGACCCGAAGGTCTGTGGTAAACTACTCACATATCATCGGAGAGGCCATGGTGTTGATGTAGAAGCCCTCCGTGATCGATTCTCCCTCTGGCGGAGCGCCGGAAAAGGCCCCAAGATGGGATCTCACGGGTACAGAAGGTTGCGGCAGTGGAAATAGGGTTTCGTGGTGCTCGACGAAGGAAGTAGGTCGGTGGAGCCAAAAGGGGCCCATGAGGGTGGGGGCGCGCCTCCCTGCCTCGTGGCCGCCTCGTTGCTTCCTTGATGTCCACTCCAAGTCTCCTGGATCACGTTTGTTCCAAAAATAACTCTCTCGAAGGTTTCATTCCGTTTGGATTCCGTTTGATATTCCTTTTCTGCAAAACACTGAAATAGGTAAAAAAACAATTTGCACTAGGCCTCTGGTTAGTAGGTTAGTCCCAAAAATAATATAAAAGTGCATAATAAAGCCCATTAAACATCCAAACCAGATAATATAATAGCGTGGAACAATCAAAAATTATAGATACGTTGGAGACATATCAGGCAACACGTTATGAAAACAACCATGATATAATATGACATAAAAAGAATGTAATTTTCTTTATTGTGGCATGAATGTTCAGATCCGAAAGATTCAAGATAAAAGTTTAATATTGACACAAAAATAATAATACTTCAAGCATACTAACAAAGCAATCATGTCTTCTCAAAATAACATGGCCAAAGAAAGTTATCCCTACAAAATCATATAGTCTGGCTATGCTCTATCTTCATCACACAAAATATTTAAATCATGCACAACCCGGTGACAAGCCAAGCAATTGTTTCATACTTTTGATGTTCTCAAACTTTTCAATCGTCACGCAATATATGAGCATGAGCCATGGACATAGCACTATATGTGGAATAGAATGGTGGTTGTGGAGAAGACAAAAAGGAGAAGATAGTCTCACATCAACTAGGCGTATCAATGAGCTATGGAGATGCCCATTGTCGGTGTCAAAACCAGCGGATCTCGGGTAGGGGTCCCGAACTGTGCGTCTAGGCGGATGGTAACAGGAGACAAGGGACACGATGTTTTTACCCAGGTTCGGGCCCTCTCGATGGAGGTAATACCCTACTCCTGCTTGATTAATATTGATGATATGGGTAGTACAAGAGTGGATCTACCACGAGATCAAGGAGGCTAAACCCTAGAAGCTAGCCTATGGTATGATTGTTGTTCGTTCCTACGGACTAAAACTCTCCGGTTTATATAGACACCGGATAGGGTTAGGGTTACAGAGTCGATTACAATGGTAGGAGATCTACATATCCGTATGCCAAGCTTTCCTTCCACGCCAAAGAAAGTCCCATCCGGACACGGGGCCGAAGTCTTCAATCTTGTATCTTCATAGTCCGTGAGTCCGCCAGCGGTGATAGTCCGGCCATCCGGACACCCCCTAATCCAGGACTCCCTCAGTAGCCCCTGAACCAGGCTTCAATGACGACGAGTCCGGCGCGCATATTGTCTTCGACATTGCAAGGCGGGTTCCTCCTCCGAATACTTCATAAAAGATTTTGAACACAAGGATAGTGTCCGGCTCTGCAAAACAAGTTCCACATACTACCGTAGAGAGAATAACCTTTGCACAGATCTGCTGACGTATTCCGCGGTGTGACATCACACCACGGCCAGGCCTTTATACGAATCGTTTCTACTGTTCCACCTCTGCGCGTTTTAGTGAGGTGGTTTCCTTGGCACGTCTTATCAAAGCGGAGATCGTACCCCCTTATTCCGGGATTCTCATCAATACGGACGTGGGTAACCCAACCGCACCATTGATTACGACGCTTGGGAGATAAGCGAGTTTACCAGGCTGGCGGGGGACACATAGCTTCGTCCGTCCATATAAGGAGATAAGGATCCACCTTTTCACCTATGCCTTCTTCCTCCTTTGCTCATCCATTTCCGCGCACTCGAGCTCCAGCGCCCAAGTCCGCACATCCCACCTCAACCTTCTCCAACTATGTCCGGAGCGGGAGGCAAGTGGATGGCCTCCTCCGTCACGGAGGGGCACATCAAAAAGCTGCGGAAGGCCGGATACTTGTCCAGCGACATCGCGCACCGGCTCCCCGACAAGGGACAGCTCATTCCAACTCCCAGGCCCCATGAGAGGGTGGTGTTTCTCACCCACTTCCTCCGCGGACTAGGTTTTCCACTTCACCCATTTGTCCGGGGGCTCATGTTCTACTACGGCCTGGACTTCCATGATCTGGCCCCGAATTTCATCCTCAACATCTCGGCGTTCATCGTCGTGTGCGAGGCCTTCCTCTGCATCCAGCCCCACTTGACTTATGGCTGAAGATCTTCAATGTCAAGCCGAAGGTAGTGGGCGGCCGCCAAGCGGAGTCTTGGAGGTGCCATGGTTGTCAAGATGGCCAAAGTCCTATGGCTCGAGGGGCTCCTTTGTGGAGACCATAAAGGGGTGGCAATCGGGGTGGTTCTACATCACCGAGCCGCGCAACTCTCAATGGGCGGCGGCCCCCGAATTTCGATCTGGCTTCCCCACGGCTCACATCATGGAAAGAGAGCGGGCCTGTCGTGGGGTGATTCGGACGAGCTATCCGGACTCCAAACTGCGTCCGAAACACGGTGGACAAGAATCTCGGGCTTGTCAATGTAATCCAGGTGATGCTCATCCGCCGGATTCTCCCATGCCAACAACGGGCCTCCAAATTGTGGGAGTTCGATCCGGCACAGCACCCAACTCTGAAAAGGCTCTTCGACACTACGTACGAAGATGCCTGGAAGGTGCTGTTCAAGGGCGCCGAGGCTCCCACATCCGCTACCGAAGATCGCGGATTTAGCTTGCAGCGTCAAGGCAGCGAAGTAAGTTATTTTACCCTTTACGGGACTCTTGTTTTTCATAGTTTGACTCTATGTGGGATCTAAAAACTCCCTAACCTTTGACAGGACTGGCTAAAGACATCCGTACAGATTAACTGTCCGGCCCCTTGCCGAAAGACCCAGTGGCGCTTGATTGGCCAGGGGCTGCTGGCTCGGCACCTCACGTGGTGCCGGAGAAGAAGGCCAAGAAGAAGGCCACGGGAACTCGAAGGAGCTCCGGCGCCAGTCTTTGTCGGTCTCATCGTCCGAGCAACTCGAGGCGGAATCCTCCTCACGAGGAAGAGGAGGAGGAAAAAGCCTCTCCCCATCGGGAGAGAAGAAAAGGAAGGCCGCCCCAACTAGGGAGGCCGGAGGGTCCAAGAAAGGAAGGACCCTTCCTCCGGACTTCTCCACCAACACCGACAACGATGAGGAGGAGTGGCCAACAAGGGCTGTCGGAGTAATGGGCCACGGGTAGGCGGGCCAGCCCTGGACCTTCGAAACATCGGCGGCAACGCCCCTCAAGGCCCCAAGGCGAAGAGCCGCCTTGGAGAGTCGGCGACAGTGAGTCGCCGATCGCCTCTAGGCTGAGTCCCAGGCGGCCTCGGGACAAGCCGACTCCAAGCCAGCGACCTCCAATGAAGCCGACTCAGGAGTCGGCCCGCGACTCCGTCCACTCCTGCATGAGCGACTCTGGCGGGATGGGATAAAGCCGCCTCGCGGCCGGTCCCGCCCGCTCATAAAGGCGAGCATGGCTCTGAAGCCCGTCTGGATGGAGATCTCCATCCGGCGCAGCACTGTAGCCACACCGGCCCTGACGTCAGCCCATGGACAGATTCCTGTACCCACGATGGCACATGCATGCGACCCGAAGGCGGCGGGACCCACTGTCGGCGGGAGTGTAGAAGACGGCGAACGCCCCAAAAGACGGACCCGTTGGAGTCGGCCTCCAGAAAGTCGGCCCGGCCCCTCCCATGAGCTCCGTGCTCCATTAACAGACAAGGCAGGAATGGCAACAATGATCGCCCGCCGGTAGCGGCACTTTGTTACCATGCCCCATGACAAGCTTCGCATCATTAGAAGTGTGGCTCTGATAACTTTGTAAGCAGCAAAACCGCCATGACGAGAACTGTCGGCCCCATGCTGGACCGTCGGCAGGGCCCACTAGTCGGCGGGCCCCAGGAATCGGCGGAGAAGACGATGACCTAAGAGACTGACGACTGGGACCCGCGCCCAGCCGGATTACCATTGTACCCCTGGGGGGTAGGCCTATATAAACCCCCCGGGGCACCCATGCAAAGGTTTGGAACCTGGTAGTTTTAGACACACACATAGAGAGAAGAGAAGAGCTAGCCGTGCTCTTCTCCTTCCTCACCCCGAACAGCTCAAAGAGCATCTTGTACTCACTTTGCCATAGTGATCATGCGGAGACCCCTCAGAGCAGCGATGGGGTGTTATCTCCTCGGAGAGCCACGAAGCTGGGTAAGATTGGCGGCGTGCATGTCTTCGCCTCATCCGTTTCCGAGCACCGGCGATGTTCTACTCGCCCCTCCATGATAAGCCATCCTTTGGCATATGTCGCACCAACCCCGACATTTGGCGCCCACCGTGGGGCTGGTGCACCGTCGTCCAGGAGACCTACTCTGGGCGGAACCCTCTTCCTCCCTGGCGGCGCAGCCAGCCCGGCACGCATGACGGTCTGCGCCCGGCCTTGTTACATGGGCTGAGGTCGCTTCTGGCGGCGAAGCTGCCTCGCCCGAACTTGTCGGCGAGGTTCGCCTCTCCGACGAGCCTGCATCCGACGCAGCGAACGCGGGCGGCCCCAAGCCTCCTCGCGGGCCTCCTCGAGCAGCTCCACGTCGCCGACGAGCCCGCCGCCGACCTGGAGTCCGTAGGCTCCACCAACCCGATGCTGGTCGACTCTGACACCGTGTCGCTCGACGCGTTCCCCACCAACGTGGTGGTCTACGACGATCCTCTCCCTCGCGCGGAGAGCGGCGGAAGCACCATCACGGAGGTGGTCGTCATCGGTCACAGCGAGCCTTCCGGCGAGCTTCGTGACCCTCTCGGCGGTTACGCAAGACGGCCGCCCCCATTCCGGAAGACGCCCGGCTGGGGCGCTGGAAGCACGCCGCCTCCGGCTCCTCGTGGGCGCCTGAGCCGGCAAGCATGAGGCGCTTGTCGGAAGCCTACCGGCGTGAGATGGATCGCGCCCGTGGGCGGCTCGCCCGGCTCGGCCCGGGCCTAAGCTGCCTAAGCGCGGTCCAGCAGCGGCGTAGCCATCGCCCGATCTGTTTGGGGCGATCGCCTGTATGCGCCACGCCGCGGAGAACATCCGCGCCGCCCAGCGGCGGCGCAGGCTGGATAACCGAGGGCGAAGAGCGCCGCTGATGAGCGGAGTCCAGCAACTCCTCGACGCGCTGCGCAAGAAGCGCCGGCTGCCGCGGAGGCGCCATGCGGCGACAACACGGCGACTTGCCTCCCCACCGAGATCAAAGCGCGGCGTCTCGGACGCCACTGGCGGCGTCCGGAAGAAAAACAAGGATCCGGCTGTCAGCCATAGCGGACTCACATCTCCATCGGCGCGACGAAGGCGGCCGCCCGAGAAGCGATGGAAGCGGCGGGGCGACTATCTGCCTCCTCCTCCCTTGAGAGAAAAGCGAGTCTCCCGCCAACCGTCGAGCATCCGACTCTCGGCGACCGCCTTGGCCGAGAGGAAGTCGGAAAACGACGCCGCCACCGGATCGGCGACTCCACCGATCCTGGCGCTGGAAGAAGAAAGATGAGTTGGGCCCGCCCTATTTCGGACCTCGCATCCGAGGCGAGCCCTTCCCGGAGGATTCACACTCCCAGACACACCCAAATACACGGCTCCGTGAAGCCGAGGAGGGCTGGCTGATGGACTACTCCACGGCCGCCCGGCCTTAGTGACGGCAACAAGCGCGTTGCCGTAAAGTATGTTCCCTCATGCTCCGAGGCACGGCCGGACATGGTTGAACAACTTGAAGCCCGCAGCATCAACAGCTGGGTCGACTTCACCGAGGCCTTCGTCCGCAACTTCACGAGCACATACAAGCGACCTCCCAAGCCTCGTCGGCTGTCCTTGTGCGTGCAAGGCCCCAACGAGTCTACTCGCGACTACCTCCTTGTTGGGCCGTGCTCGGAACTCCTGCGAAGGAGTGCATGAGGTGCAAGCAATCGAGTACTTCACCGCCCGGGTGCGAGAGAAGGCACCCTCCTCAAGCACAAGCTCCTTTGCGGACGAGCTCACGATCATAGCGGACAAATGCGCCCATAAACTCCTCCATGAAGTCGGAGATCGAAATCAGTCTGTTGGCAAGGTGGCTCCTCATGATCCCAGAACTCCATTTGTAGCGCCCGGTCAGCGACAACGAGAATGATCACTGGCGCAAGGCCCCGCAGCGGCTTCCAACAACCCGGCGGTGGCGGCGATCGAACCGGCAGCGGAAGGGCAGCCTCCTTCAAGCGGCACAAAGGCGGCAAGTCCAACTGGTTGCCGGCCTTCTCTTCTGGCGAGACTCTGGGCGGACCACCAAGTTCCATAGCGGCCTTGAAGCGTCAAATCACACCACCGGAAGTGCCAGCTGGCTCACGGGATCGCCAAGGGAGGCGGCCTTGCCCTCCTCCGCTCACTTTGGGCCCCGCCTCCACCACCGCCCCAAAGAAGTTTGTCGAGCCGGTCGGCGCAATACAAGACGAGTACCCAGAAGAGCATGGTGCCTATGTAGTGTTTACCAGTGTGGCTGACGATCGCCCCAGCAGGCGGCAGCAACAACAAGAAGTGAATGCAGTAGCATCGGATACTCGAAATTCATGCCTTTGGTCCGAGAAGCCCATCGGTTGGGCGGGCTGATCACCCGGAGGTGATGCCGAATCCAGGCTCCTACGCCCTGGTTTTGGGAGCCACCCTTGCCGCGGATAGGCGGGCCGCTCGCTTCTCGCGAGTCCTGATAGACGGAGGCAGCGGCATCAACATCCTGTACAAGGATACGATGGAAAAGTTAGGAATCAAGCAACGACGGCTTGACCGCAGTCGGATTTGTGTTCCGCGGAATTGTACACAGCCTTTCTGCTCGGCGATTGGCAAGATTCGATAGGCGTCCTCTTTGGGGACAAGGATCACTTCGCCGAGAGCGATCTGGTTCAAAGTGGTGGACCTCGAAGCCCCTACCATGCTGCCTTGGCCGACCTGCTGGCCAAGTTCATGGCGATCCCCACTCGCCTACCTCAAGATGAAGATGCCGAGTACCACGGGATTCGGCCGTGGCCAGCGACTCTGAAGAAAATCGTCCGCTGTCTGGCTGAAAGCAACCCGGTGGCGAGTCCACAGTGATCGCGGTGAAGCGACTCTGGATCGGGTTGTGGCAATGGCGGCAAGCAGCCGGAGATATCGCCCGACCCCAAAGGAGTCGAGAAGGCGAGGGCTCGTTCAAGCCGGCCAAAGAGACCAAGAAGATACCCTTGGACCGGAGCACCGGAGAGATATCTTGTCGTGGGGTGCAAACCTCGGCTGACAAATAGGAAGGCGAGCTCTCGTCGATTTCCTCCGTGAGAATCGGGACATCTTCGCATGGTCCCCCAAAGACATGCAGTGTACCGGCCGGAATTCGCCGAGCACAAGTTACATGTCTGATCTGATGTGAAGCCCGTCAGGCAGCCCTTGTGCCGCCTGTCAGAAGAAAAAAGAAGAGTTGTTGGAGAAGAGATAGCCCGGCTCCTCGCGGTCGGTTTCATCATGGAAGTGTTCTTTCCAGAATGGTTAGCGAACCCGGTCTTGGTACTAAAGAAGAACAAGCAGTGGCGGATGTGTATTGACTACACAAGCCTCAACAAAGCCTGCCCCAAGGACCCGTTCGCTTTGCCAAGAATTGATCGGTGATAGACTCCACGGCGGATGCGAGCTGTTGAGCTTCTTAGATGCATATTTAGGATATCACCGGATCAAGCTGAACCCGGCCGACAGATTAAAGACCGCCTTCATCACGCCCGTTTGGAGCCTTACGCTACGACCATGACGTTACGGCGAGGCATGGCGCCACCTTTCAGCGTTGCATGCGAAGTGCCTCCTCAAGCAGCTTAGCGAAATTCCCACGTTTACGTGGGCGGCGTGGTGGCGAAAGGCGGAGAAGTGAGGAGCGCTGTTGGAAGACCTCAAGGAGACCTTTGAAAATCTGCGCCGATTCGAGATCAAGCTCAACCCGAAATGCGTCTTGAATTACCGGCCGGCCAGCTCCTTGGTTTCTGGTCTCTGAGCAGCGGCATAGAGTGCAACCCGTGAAGATCAAAGCGTCGAAAGGATGGAAGTACCCGCCGACTGCTAGATGTGCGAAGTTCACCGGCTGCTTGGCGTCTATCGGCCGATTCATCGATCGGTGGCGAAAAGCTCTTCCTCTATACCAGCTTATGAAGAAGACCACCTTCTTCTAATGGAACTTCAAAGCGGACGAAGCTTTTCTCGATTGAAGAGAATCTTGACTACTCCCTCGATCTTTGGCGGCTCCGACTCCAAAGGAGCCCATGCTCCTGTATATTACCGCCACCGGCGGGGTAGTCAACACAGTCATTGTAGTTGAGCATAAGGAGGAAGGCAAAGGCGCTACCTATCCGAGAGACCGATGTATTACAGGCGAGTCTTTGTCGACCTCCAAGCGAGAACTACCCCACTACCGAGAAGATGTGTTCTGGCGTGCACTTTGCCGCCAAGAAGTTGAAGCCTTACTTTCAAGAGCATCCAATCACCGTGGTTTGCACGGCCCCACTAGCGAAGATCATCGGGCCGAGATGCTTGAGCCGAGTGGCCAAATGGGCCATAGAGTTGGCCCCCTACACCATCTATTACCAGCCCCGCACCGCCATCAAGTCACAAGCATCTTTGGCCGACTTCCTCGTCAGTGGGCGAGACCAGTACCTACCGCTTGACCCGACTCCACCCATTGGCGGATGCACTTTGATGGCTCCAAGATGCGCCTTGGCTTGGGAGCAGCGTGGTCCTCACATCCCCCAAAGGCGACAAGCTCAAGTACGCGCTGCAGATCCATTTCGCCGCCTCCAACAACGTCGTCGAATACGAGGCGCTCATTCACGGGCTCCGGCTTGCCAAAGAGCTTGGTATTCGCCGAATTCTGTGCTATGGCGACTCCCACTTGGTGGTCCAACAGTCATCCGGCAACTGGGACGCCAAAGATGCAAATATGGCGAGCTACTGTTTTTTGGTACAACAGCTGAGTGGATATTTTGAGGGATGTGAATTCCTCCACGTGCCAAGAAACGACAACGACCAAGCAGATGCCACAGCAAGAATCGGCTCTACCGCCAGCAATACCATCCGTGTCGCCCTTGACGCCTCCTCAAGCCATCTGTCAAGCCGTCACCAGTCGAGACTCCATTTTGTGTGCAGCTCCCCACAGAAGAAGTCGGATCCGACTCCAAAGCCTCGTGAGCGGCACAAGAATCATTGCAGGCGCCCCCAAGAACGCGGTCGAAGCCGGCCCGGGGACTTGAGAACCCGGGCCGGGGCTCTGGCGACCATCGCGAACTCCAATACTCGGCCGGGGACTGCGCCCGGTCGGCCGGGGACTTCTCAACCCAGCAAGCTGCTGCGGACTCCAACCCGCCGCCTCCCGGCCACCGCCCTCGTCCAAGTAGCGCACTGGCGATCGAAGAAATAGCAGCACCTCATGGGCCCAGCCCATCACGAAGTTCTTAGTAAGCGGAGAGCTACCAGCTGATGAAACCTTGGCTCGGCAAGTGCAACGCCGGCGGCAGCCTACACTATAGTCAATAGAGAGCTGGTCGGTATGGCGTCACCGATGTCTACCGGTACTGCGTCGAGTCGAGCAAGGCCAAGCAATTCTCGAAGACATCCATCGAGGCGAGTGCGGCCATCATGCAGCCTCAAGAGCACTCGTCGCCAAAGCCTTCCGACACGGTTTCTTCTGGCCAACTGCCCTGGAAGAGGCCAAGGAATTAGTTCAAAAATGCAAGGGGTGCCAGGTGTTCCGCTCCAAGCCGCTTCAGCCGGCCTCAGCGCTCAAGACAATCCCCATCGCCTGGCCCTTTGTTGTTTGGGGCCTGGACATGGTGGGACCATTCAAAACGGCACGAGGTGGCCTAACTCACTTACTTGTCGCGGTGGACAAGTTCACCAAGTGGATAGAAGCAAAACCCATCAAGAAGTTGAATGGTCCTCTGGCGGTGACTTTCATCGCCGACATCACGACTCGATGCGGCGTACCACAGCATCATCACCGACAACGGCACAAATTTTGCCAAAGGCGCCACAGCCCGTTCTGCGCGACACAAGGCATCCATTTGGACTTAGCGTCCGTTGACCATCCATGATAAAAGCGGCCGGTGGAAGCGGCGAACGGCCTCATCACTGCGGCATCAAGCCTCGACTGGTCGAACCATTGGAGCGTTCGGCCGGCTGCTGGCTTGAGGAGTTGCCAGCCGTCCTCTGGAGTCTGCGCACGACTCCAAACAAGTCAACCGGCTTCACACCCTTCTTCCTCGTCTACGGTGCCGAAGCCGTCATCCCAACGGATATAGAGTTCGACTCCCGAGTCACCATGTACACCGAAGAGGAAGCGGAAGAAGCACATCAAGGCGGCGTCGATCTGCTTTGGAAGAGGGCGGCTGTTGGCACTCGGCCGGTCCGGCATCTACCGATGAAACTGCGCCGCTACTACAACAAGAAGGTCAAGCCAAGATCATTCCTAGAGGGCGACCTTGTGCTCCGGCTGATCCGTGAACAACCGGCCCGGCACAAGCTGGTCGGCGCCTTAGGAAGGCCCATTCATCATCGACAAAGTCTTTGAGCAACGACTCCTACTACGATCGGCCTTCGGAATCCCGAGCACGCCATAAGAGGGGCGACTCCGGCAAAGAGCGGGCGGCCATGGAATGTGAATCTCCTCCGAAGATTTTCTGATTGATGCAGTATGTACCACGCTACCCTTTGTGCTTAAAGTACCAAGACTCCGTGCCCCGAGGCGAGCTCGAGGGACTGCCCTCTTTGTTATCTGTATGATAAGAATTATGCCGTTGAGTATGTTACCCTTTGATTATGCTGTTTGGCACGGGCTCGACTAGTCGGCCGGGGACTCACCGCCTTAACTGGGCTATGAAATGCTTCCTGCGGTCGGACAAAGTAACGTCACGGTGCCTAAGCCGTCTCTGTCGAAGCCGCAGCTCAGAGCTGACTGTTTGGTGGGCAGGAGTAAGGTAGAACGGGCGCCCACACGAAAAAATGGCTAAGGACCCAAAGCATAAACATAGTTTAAATCGGCCTCCAACCCGTTTCGTAAAACCGACTCCTAAGTAGCCGGTTTGCCGCTTTCTACCCAACTTGCTTAACGACTCTAAAAAATGGCCAAGTACTTGCCTTCTCAAAAGTAGCCAAGCACTTCACACAGACGGCAGTCCATGAGCGGATTGCCCGATGGGCAAGCGGCATCTAAGGGAAGGCGGCAAAGGAAAAAGCCACAAGAGCAATAAGCAAGGAAGGATAAAATTAGAATAATATTTACACAAGCTTAGGCCGTTGGCCGGATCTTCGGACAGAGGTTCAGAATACACCCCGCGGGTGGAGTTGTGCAAATTAACAAGTTCTTTTAAAAAGACCAGCAAACAGATAAAAAAAGGCAAGGCAGCGGCCTAAGAAGCAGCGGATGGGGTTGGAAGGCCGGAGGCGGCAGCGGCGTCAGGCGCCGGGGCGGCCGGCTGGGCGGTCTCGACTTGATCGTCTACGGCGGCCCGGCAGATAAGCGCGGCCTTCGTTCTTTGGGCCTTGGTCGGTGAGGCTGGTCGCCCGCTCCGTCTTCTGGCGCCTCCATGCCGTCTCCGTCCTCCGCCTCGTCTTCATCCTCGGCGCTGGAGTCGATCACCTCCGCCGAGTCCTCGCCGTAGTCCGGATTCATCCCGAAACACTCCGTCGGTGCCTCCCCACCGTCTTCAGCCCGCTCAGGGACGAAGACGTTGGTGTCCGTGTAGTCGGCGATCGCCGCCGCACGCTTCGGCGGCGTCCTCGCGGCCAGCAGCTCCGCTGGGCTTCGGCCGAGCGAGGCCGGCGGTCAGATCCAGCCACAGATACCACGCCTTAGCGAACTCGAGGGCTCGGCGAGCTCCGGCCGAGCAGCGGAACCCTTCCAAGCCTCAAGGCGACCGGCCGCGACCTCCGGCCGGTCGGCGGTCCGGTGAGGAAGTCGCCAGAACCGGCATGTCCGGCCCACGAGCAGCGATCGCTGAGCACCGACACGGCGAAGGCGGTGCAGCATCCGGTGGGCGGCGCGAGCGAGCCTCAATGCTCAGGAGCTGCTCGTCAAGGGTCCGGGGGGCGTTGGCTGCGATCTCAGCGCCACCCGCCCTCCGCGCCTCGCGCTCGGCCTCGATGGCCTGATTGGCCGCCTGCGTGTGACCGGGGAAGAAGTCTGCCAAGAAGAAGAAGAAGCAAGTCAGAAAAACAGGAGTCGGCTTAACCCATAGTTGGCAACCCAAAAGAAAAAGTAAAAGCAAACTCACCATCGGCGATATCTTGATTTCGTGGAAGCCGGGAAGGTCGACAACGCTTCCTGTCGGTCGGGCGGGCCTTCGCTCTCAAATTCGGCCGGAGGCGGCCTCTTTCTTCTCCGCCTCGGCTGCGCCGCCTTGAGGCAAGCTCCCTGCTGCTCCGCCCGGCTCGTAGCTAGCAGGTCGCGCTCTGCGGCGAGCTTGCCTCACTCCTCCTCTTTAGGCGCGCCAGCGGTCTCGGCCGTGCCAGCTGCCCCGAAGAGCGGCGTTGGACTACGAAGAATAAAAAAAGAAGAAGGGCGAAGTAAATCGTCGGCTAAGAAGGTCGCCGGAAGATCCGGCTCGGCTGCGTGGCGATCGGCCCGAATCTCGGGGCTACAGCCAGCGGTGCGCCAGCCGCGCCCCTTGAAGAAGAAAACTCACCTTGGCACCTCGCCAAGTCGAGCCAACTTGCTCGGCTCCTCAACGTTGCGATTGAAGGCGTAAGCGGAGGTTGTGATATTCCAGCGACAAGAATTCCATACAGAGGTAAAAAAACTTGGAAGTAAGCAAATAGAGTTCGAGCACGCTTTGCTCGGCCGGCGGAAACTTCGAGACTACACCAGTGGAGTGCTTGGCCGCGCCCCTGAAGAAAACAAGAAAAAGTTCAAAAGAAACATACCCGCACGGGCGGATTCTGCGATGCCAGTGCGCCTTGGAGAGGTTACGGATGGCGTCGCCCTCAGCCCGCAACCGCTGGGCGTCCAGGGCGCCCGTGTTCAGCGGGCCCGTGTCGCCTCCTCGCACCCACCCAACGGGCGCGGCGCTTATCGCCTCGGTGTCGAGGATAAGCCAAGCTGGCGGCGCCCGGTCTCCAAAGCGCGCCCGAAATCGCCTTCTCAAGGCAGGCGTCAGCGCTGGCGAGGCGGCTTGAAGAAGTAGCTGCGCCACGGCTTCGTCGTCGGTCGGCAGCACAGGCGGGTTCGCCGGCTGCTTGCCTCGCGCGATCTAGACTGCGGTGGAGGCGGCGAAGGTGGCGCGGCCGCGCCCGGTGGGGAGACCTCGCCGCCTTCCCTCCCTGCGACGGGGACCTCACCGCCGACTCCCTCCTACTGCCCCGTGAACTCCGGCGGCCGTGGCGCAGAGCTCAACGGGGTGGCAGGCAGCGCCGGCCCAGGCGCGCGGCCTCCTCGGCTTCGCCTCTTGGCTGCGGCCGGCAACCCGACCGCCTTCTCGATCTCCGCCTTCTCCAGGCAGAGGCCTCCTCCTCGTCGCGCTTCTCCTGCGCATTCCGCTCCGTTGCCTCCCGAGGGCGGCATGAGGTCAAACCGCCGATTATTGGCGGACGTCCCCACCGACCCCATGACGGAGGCGGCGGCGACCCTCTCCAAGGTGAGGGGAGCTCTGATGAGAAAAAAGACATGAGAAGACTCGGACAAGACGGACTAGAAGAAAACAAGACAGAATAATAAATACTTACGCGGAGACCAGCGGTGGCTTCTTCACTTCCTTGCGGAAGCGGTTAGCCTTCGCGACCGCCTCTTCGCCTGAGTCGCGGCGGCCGCTCCCCTGAATTTCTTGGCCCGGCCGCTGGCGAACTCGGCCCGGCCGGCCTTCTTCGCGCCACCTCGACCACCCAAGGCGGCGGAGGAGCTCGCGCCTGGATGGCCGGCTTTCTGCTGGCGGTGGGGGACGACTTCCTTCTCGCCGTCGTCGTCAGGCCAATAGGCGAAAGTGGCCGAAGGCCTGAAGTCATCGGCCCCTCCTCCTCCCTCGGCGTCGGCCTCCATCACCGCCACGCCCAAGTCGGGGTCGTCGGCGTCGCTCTCCGCCCGGTCGGGGACGAATTCATGAGCCGGCCCCGCGGCGCCGGCCGAAGGCGGCATGAGGGGATTCTGAATCGGAGAAGATCAAGGAAAATAAGAGCTGGATTCGGCTGAAGAAGGAAACAGAGAAGCAAGAGACGACTTACCAATGGCGGGGGGTTGGCGCGAGAGTATGGCTCCTTGCCGAACTGCCATTCCTCCGTGAGGCCGCAGTTCGCCAAGAAGTTCACCGTGTCCACCACCTCCGCGTGGGGCATGTCTTTGGAGCACAGCCGGCTGGGGTCCCGACGGCCGCTCATCTGACAGATCAGATGAGGTCGGCCTTGAAGAGGGAGAACTCGGCGCGCCATGAAGGCGGCCAGCAAGTCTGCCCTAGTCAGGCCCTCCAAATGCGTCATCACGCGGAGCCGCGCGACGGCGGCATTGCCTGCGGGAGTCAGCGTCCGGGCCCTATAGGACCAGCTGGAGGGTCGGCCCGCCAATTCGCCCGCCCGTAAAGGCGGCAAGTTGACCAATCGCCCTCGGCGGCGTTCTTATTATAGAAATGCGTCGCTGCCACATCTTCACCGACTTGATGAGGAGATGGCAGGAAAAGGGTTCTCGGGCACCGGCCTCCTCTTGGCGTTGACCGTGCCGCACAGAGCCTGCACGCAAGCGACGTGGGTCCCGAGCTTGGCTTGGAAGAATTCCCCCCACAGCTCGATGGTGGGGAGAACGCCGAGAAAACCCTCGCATAAGGATGCGAAGGCGGCCAGCAGCAACACCGTGTTGGGGGTGTAGTGGTGCGGCTGGAGCCCGAAGAACTCCAAGAACGCGCGGAAGAAGCCGCTTGCCGGCAGCCGTAGCCCGCGCATGAGGTGCGAGCGGAAAATGACCCGCTCGCCCTCCTCCAGCGCCGGCTGATTTCGCCTTCCGGCTCGGCGCGGGTCCGCACGAGGTGACTGTCGGGGATGCGGCGCGTTTGATGAAGAAACTCGATGATGTAAATGCTGCGATGATGGAGCCGTCCCCACGCCGGGCCTTGCGGTGGGGCGCAGCGACAGATGAGGAGCTCATCTCCATGGCGCGGGCGAGGTTGGCCAACGGACCGAGGAAGAAGACGAGGCAGAGAGCAAGAGGGAGCGGGAAGAGAGGGTGTGCGTCGTCGCCGCCTCCCTCCCCGCCTACTTATAAGCGCCTAGGCTGCGAAGCGGTGGCGTGGATTAATGCGCTGCGCCCCACGCCCCACGATTTAACCACAGCGTTCTGCCGCGATAACGGGCGTGAAACTCAACCGCCCGCACGCATGCGGCGGATCCGCTGCGCCCGAAGCGTGGTAGTGACGGGCCCCGTCTGACGGGCCTGTCTTGTCACGCGTGTGGGCTGGCAGACTGGCCCTGCCGCGTGGCGGGCCCGCAACGTGCGGCTGCCGGGAAGCTTATCAGGCACGCCGCCCGGATCCCGCTGCGACTTTCGAAACCTTTGAAGAGCAAGACGGCCCCCTGCAAGGCCGACTCCAGCTAGTCGGCTCAAGATGGGGACGGCGGGCTGAGTCCAGATTCTTCTACCAAAGGGATGAAGCTGTCGAGGCTCCTCGACATGTTGCCCTCGGCGCCTCCACCCGGGGACTCTGCCGGAGTAATGGGCCATGGGTAGGCAGACCCGAGCCCCTGGACCTTTCGAAACATCGGGGCAGACCGCGCCCCTCAAGGCCCCAAGACGAAGAGCCGCCTTCAGAGAGTCGGCGACAGAGTCGCCGACTACCCCTCTAGGCCGAGTCCCAGAGACGGCCTCACGACAAGCCGACTCCAAGCCAGTGACCTCCAATGAAGCCGGCTACAGGGAGTCGGCCCGCGACTCCGTGCACTCCCTGCATGAGCGACTACGAGCGGGATGGGATAAAGCCGCCTCGCGGCCGGTCCCGCCCGCTCATAAAGGCGAGCATGGCTACAGGCGCCCGTACCGGCGGAGATCTCCGTCCGGCGCAACATCAGAGCCACACTGCCCGACGTCGGCCGTGGGCAGATTCACATACCACGATGGCGTCTGTCTGACCCAAAAGGCGGCGGGACCACTTTGTCGGTGAAGTCTGAGAAGATAGCGAGAACGCCCCAAAGACGGACCCGTTGGAGTCGGCCTCCGAGAATCGGCCGGCCCCTTTCGCGGGCTCCGTGTGCCATTAACCAGACAAGACAGGGAATGGCAACAGTGACCGCCCGCCAGGCGGCGGCACTGTTGCCATGCCCCCGCGACCAAGCTCACGTCATTAGAAGCGCTGCTCTGATAACTGCAGGTGGCAAGAGCCGCTTCAGCGAAATTGTCGGCCCCATGCTGAACCGTCGGAGGGCCCACTAGTCGGCGGGCCCCAGGAGTCGGCGGAGAAGACGGCGACCTAAGAGACTGACGACGGGGACCCGCGCCCAGCCGGATTACCATTGTACCCCCGGGGGTAGGCCTATATAAACCCCCCGGGGCACCCATGCAAAGGGTTGGAACCTGGTAGTTTTAGACACACACATAGAGAGAAGAGAAGAGCTAGCCATGCCCTTCTCCTTCCTCACCCCGAACAGCTCAAGGAGCATCTTGTACTCACTTTGCCATAGTGATCATGCGGAGACCCAGCAGAGCAGCGATGGGGTGTTATCTCCTCGGAGAGCCACAGGCTGGGTAAGATTCGCCGGCGTGCATGTCTTCGCCTCATCCCGTTTCTAGGCACCGACGACGTTCTACTCGCCCCCTCCATGATAAGCCATCCTTTGGCATATGTCGCACCCAACCCCCGACAAGGGCCAAGCCCCTGGCGAGATCGTAAGTGTCCGGACTCCAGAATAGCTCATGACTTCTTATTTGTCGCATAGTGTCTTCTAACGCCGAATATAACCATGCAGCCCGCCCAAGGACGAGCTCGCCCGGCCGAGCGGCTCCACTGAATTAAATGGGATGTGAATAGCACTTCACTTCCGACCGCCTCCTCTCCTCGTCTCGGCCGACGACACCGTGGTGGAGTCCCAAAAGAGCCCGGCCAGAGAAGGTGGTCATGGAGGCGCAAGGCGACCTCTGGACTCTGGGCGCAAAGGCGAAACCCCAAAGGGCTCTAGAGTGCAGCCCTGTGTCCGGATTCCGTCGGAACCTTGAGTGGTTTGAAGTCCGGCAAGCGGCCCTTCGTAAGAAGGCGAGACTGCGACAGGTGACCTCCGTCCATCCGGAGGCACCGGATAGCTTCTTTGGAGGCGCTTAACGGCGCCTCCATCGACGAGGAGCACCGCCTTGTTATGAGTGTGGTGATCCGAAAAGTTCAGATCCGCCAAGAGCGGGCTGACTGAAGCCTATGCCAGCCTTCTAACGAGGCTTTGAGGTAAGTTTAGAATATGTAAGAATATTACCGCATAGACAGTAGTCCACGATGCTTAGTTCGGTGTTGGAAAGAAAAGCGGATGAGGATCTAAAAAGATATCTGTGAGAGTCTAACATAAGTATGTCAATATGGGAATGCAGGCTATTTCTTGACCTCTCCGCCAGACCGGGCTGGAGGTCAATGCATTGAAGCAGAGCCTCGAGCGGTCCGAGAACGAGCTCGGCCTTGCCAAGAAGCAGCTCGAGGACAAGGAAGGTAAGTAATACCTTATTAAAGAAGTACCTTATAGAAAGGATGTGGTTGCAAAAATGACAGGATGAACATGGGTATTGTAGGGGCCACGAACAAGGTGGCGACCCTGAAGGAAGCGGTGTCATGCGGCCGAAAAGCAAAGTGGCATGAGGCGCACCGAGCGAGAAGAAGCAGGAGGCGCGAGTGGCGGAGGTGTGGCAAGAGCTCCGGGCTCTCGTGGAAAAACACGAGAGTTTGGAGGCGTGACTCAAGACTCGAGTCCGAGCTCGCCTCGGCTCTTGAGAGTGCCAAAGACGCTAAGGCCGAAGCCCAAAAAGCCCTCCAAGAAATTGAATCATTAAAGAAGATAGCGGCAGGTAAGGCATTCTTTATGCAAAGCAAGCATGTGAAAGTGAATCACCTATTACTTACCCGAATCCGGAGCTCTCCAGGAGCATTCACAGATCTGCCCCGTAGTGTGTCTGATGCTGCCGCGTTCTACTGCACCAAGGAGGGGAGCTCGACGGAAAAGGTGTTCTGGTCTCGGTATCTTTGAGGCGGACATCCGTGCCCTGGCGACCAAGTGAAGCAGCTGGTTGAGCTCCACAAGGTCGCCGAACAGGACATGAATGGCCTCATAATTCGGCTGTGGCCATTGGAAGCCATGCCTGGGAGCTACTTCAGGCTAGTGCAGCGGCTGGTGGACGCCTGTCCATGGATTGAAGTCATTAGACGCTCCGTCTGCATTGAAGGTGCCCGTCGGGCCTTTGCCCGTGCTAAAGTGCACTGGGGCAAGCTGGATGCGGAGAAGCTTGTGACGGACGGGCCACCGAAGGGCAAGGAGCATCGTAAGCCCAAAATGTACTATGAGGGCGTCATGAAGGGTGCCCGCCTTATAGAGGGTGAATGCTCCAGAGATGTAATTTTTGAATAGACTCGCATTTGTTATCACATGCGCTGAAAACTTGTTCATATGCGCTTAAGCAACGCTTGTGAATTTAAAATATTACCTTCATGCGGCTGTTTATCAAATTTGAGAGATGGCAAGTCGTTGGCTTCAGCCCCCATGCCACGAAAGTGCTGGGGTGTTCGGGATAAACTTGAGCGCTCTTGTTCCCATTCTTGGGTCCTTCTAGGGAGGCGCTCAACGCATAGCGAACAAGGCAACCAGACTTATAGTGCTTGAACACTCTCACTTAGCCATAGAATTCTATAATTTTAAATTTTGGCGAAGCCCCTAGTATTGGGAAGACCGAGTTCGGGGCGCTATCCACGCCTTGGCCGGACAATGCCGACTCCTTGCTCTAAGCGGCATAAGTCTTTAGGGACCCGAAAAAACCTCTCGAACAGCGACCGGCTCTCGCCCTATCATGACGGGTCGTTTTAGCTTTTTCCTTTGAGGTGCTCAACCCAGCTCAACCGGGCACAATCGCAGTGGTTCTCCCGGCCTACCTTAGCCGATATAGCAGGCGTAAGGTACCAAAACATGGGATCCGCAAACCCAACTATTGACCCAAGACATGATTAGGAGCCGATGCATATAATGCTATAAGTTCGGGTGCCGCACTTGTGAAAGTGTTCGGACTTATCACACCATATTTTTGGGGTACTTAAGCCCCTGGTGTATTGGCCGTACCAAAGTGTACGGGTGCAACATGTCAGGAATGAACATATATATAGATAAACAAAAGAGTGCAATAATAGGCAAAAGCTATGTATTGTTTATTCAAAAAGGTACTGCAATGAAAGCAGAACGATACAAATAGTGCGATAAGCAAGGGATGGGACTATTTAACAGGTCCCCCTCCAAGGGTAAGCTGCGGAATGGTATGTAAAACAGGTATAATGCTCGTAGTAGAGACCACCTGGACACTCGACGTAGCTTTCTGCTTCCCTAGCTGTTGCATCATGAGTTCGGCAATTCTAGTGCCGGGACGAGAAACTACAAAAGCGGAGTCCTGAAAGTAAAAGAAAAGAAGAAAGAAAAGAATAACACAATCGGGGCCCACAGTGCGGTTGAGCCGCACTGCGTGCCGTGGCCGTGCCCCTCCCTTATGCCCATGGTATCTCGGGCGTGAATTACGTCTGGCGTAATCGCTTCGCGATTTCGCGAGGGCTGGGGTTGGTGCCGGATTACTACGCTGCGTGCTTGGATCGTGCAGCGGTCTTGTTGTAGGTTACTCGGCGCGCTTGACGGTGTCCGGACGTTTAGTGGCCGGACTTCGATAATTCTGTGAGAGGCTGCATTGCACCTCCGCCCGCGAGGGCGCCAGATGCTCCTCCCTTCGGAGAGAGCGTTCGGTGTTTCCATTGACCGTGATTACTCCTCGAGGGCCTGGCATCTTGAGCTTGAGGTATGCGTAGTGCGGCACCGCATTGAACTTTGCAAATGCGGTTCATCCGAGCAGTGCATGATAGCCGCTGCGGAACGGGACTATGTCGAAGATTAACTCTTAACCCGGAAGTTATCCGGTGATCCGAAGACCACTTGAGTGTAAGCGAGCACAGCCTGTACAATTGGCCTCTACACCTGGTACGCCTTTAAAGGTCGTCTTTGTGGGTTTAATCCTTGAGGGGTCTATGCCCATTTTGCGCACTGTATCCTGATAGAGCAGGTTCAGGCTGCTACCGCCGTCCATCAGGACTCTAGTGAGGTGAAATCCGTCAATGATTGGGTCAAGAACCAATGCGGCGAATCCGCCGTGGCGGATGCTAGTGGGGTGGTCCCTTCGATCAAAGGTGATCGGGCAGGAGGACCATGGGTTGAACTTTGGGGCGACTGGCTCCATCGCATATACGTCCCTTAGCGCGCTTCCGCTCCCTTTTGGGTATGTGGGTTGCGTATATCATGTTCACCGTCCGCACTTGTGGGGAAACCCTTCTGTCCTCTATTGTTCGTGGCCGGGCTCCTCCTCGTCATTGCTATGCAGCCCTTGTCATTGAGTTCGGCATTTAACTTGCCTGCTGTTTGAAGACCCAACAATACCTGTTGGTGTGGTTGGATGGTTTTTCGGGGTGCCATGTATTTGGCACGGCGATCGAAGTATTCGGTCCAGATTGGGCCGGGCCACTGAGTATTTCTTTTGAGTGGCTTCTTCCATCGACCTGGTTTAGAGCCTCTGAATCCGGCATTGGTCGTCAGATCTTCATCATTATCGCCGTTAATGCGGGCGCTTGTTCTTATTCTTGCGGTAGCGACCTGCCATTGCTGTCCTTGGTATCCGAACTACCAGGGTTTTTGGTCAAGTTGTTACTACGAGCTAGCCAGCTGTCCTCTCCGCATAAGCGGGTCATGAAGGCGTTAATGAGGGCTGCCATGGATTTCGGCTTTTCTGTCCTAGGTGTCGGGCAAGCCACTCGTCATGATGTTATGTTTGAAGGCTGCAAGGGCCTCGCATCCGGACAGTCAACGATTTGGTTTTTCTTGGTTAGGAACCGTGTCCAGAATTGTCTGGCTGCTGAATTATGTGGCTGAGGTCATCGGCGTCTGGTGGTCGCACATATGTGCCCTGGAAGTTATCAAGGAATGCGGCTTCCAGGTCCTCCCAACAACCAATTGATTCTGCTGGCAAGATGTTAAGCCAATGCCGAGCTGGTCCTTTAAGCTTGAGTGGGAGGTATTTGATGGCGTGTAGATCATCACCGCGGGCCATGTGGATATGGAGGAGGTAGTCCTCGATCCAAACCGCAGGATCTGTTGTGCCATCGTATGATTCGATGTTTACGGGTTTAAAACCCTCGGGGATTTGATGATCCATCACTTCGTCTGTGAAGCATAGTGGGTGTCTTGGCGCCCTGTATTGGGCTATATCACGACGCAACTCAAATGAGCTTTGTCTACTGTGTTCGGCCCGGCCGGAGTTGCTGTATCCGGCGTGACGGTTATCATCACGTGTCGTGGGGCGACCACGCGATTCGTAGTTCGATCTTGTTTGCCTTGCCTTGTCCTCCAATATGTCTCGCAGGTCTGGCGCGTTTCCCCGTGCCTTGGTTGAGCGGCGCCGGGGTGCGGCTTGAATGGAGGGTCTAGAGGCCTCTCTGTCGCTGACCCGCAGGGGTGGCGATCGGCCGCATCATGCGCTGGTGATGGTGCTGCTTCCTCTAATTGGGGTAGCAGCCTGCGTTTTGGGTATCTCTTGGAGGGGCGTTCGAGTTCATACTCTTCGGCTGCAAGGACTTCATTCCATTTGTCAGCTAGCAAGTCTTGGTCAGCTCTAAGCTGATGCTGCTTTTTCTTGAGGCTGCTTGCCGTGGCCATAAGCCTGTGTTTGAAACGCAGCTCTGTTGGCGGGATCCTCGAGGCACGACAAATTAAATGCCGTAAATGAGGCTTGCCTCATCTTCGGAGGGAGGCATATAATTATCGTCCTCCACCTCCCCTGTCTGCCGCTCTATCATGAGGGCTGGCTTCTCCCTCCTCTGTGTTGAATCCTGCCGGAGGGTTGTCTTCAACCTTGTCAGGGGTGTTATTATCTCCGTGCGGAATCACCATTTTCTTTGTGGCGGGATTTAGGCGGCGCGCCGGCCCGGCGCTTGGGCTGTTTCTTGGAGGCCATCCTCCGTTGTTCCATCGCCGTTCCCATCTTTTGGGATGTCCACCATGTATATGTCATATGGCGAGGTGGCCTTCCGATTGCCTCAGAGGCGCTGGTTCTTGGTAAATCTCGATCGCCGTCATCTATACCGTCGATGTCTTGAGTCGAAGTCAAGCATGTCGGTTAAATCATCGGCCAGTGGCTACAAAGTGGGTGGTGGGTGGGCGTTGAATTTCTTCGTCGTCCGCATCCCAACCTTCCCGACCGTAGTCCGGCCGAGGCTCTCTCGATAAAGAGAGAGACTTTAGTGAATTCAGGATGTCGCCAAAGGCGAAGTCTTTGAAAGATGTCATGACGATGAACTCCGTAACTAAGCGCCCAATTGGATTCGATTGGCAGGCGCGGAGGGTTCGGAGTCCCGGAGAGGAGTCCGGCACCTGAGTCACGGTCTTCACAAAGAGACAGGGATGGAGTTCGGCTCAATCGCCGTAGAGATCATAGCCCCGAGGCGGTGTCCAACCACTCGTCCTCGATCGGCGGAGTCGGCTCCGAGCTAAGGGTCGGAGCGCGGGCCTGCGACCTCGAGGCCTTGTTGCGGCAGAGCTAGATCGTGCCCATCGAGACAGTGTGGCACGCTTGGCTGTGGCTCAAATCCGTCGAAGATCAAGTCTCCGTGGATGTCGGCCGTATAGTTCAAACTCCCAAATCTGACCTGATGGCCAGGGGCGTAGCTTTCGATCTGCTCCAGATGGCCAAGTGAATTGGCCCGCAGTGCAAAGCCGCCTAATACGAAGATCTGTCCGGGAGAAAAGTCTCACCTGGACCGCGTCGTTGTTGATGATCGAAGGAGCCATCGGGCCTAAAGATGGCGACAGGAGGAACTCTCAATGAAAGCACCAATGTCGATTGTCAAAACCGGCGGATCTCGGGTAGGGGGTCCCGAACTGTGCCTCTAGGCGGATGGTAACAGGAGACAAGGGACACGATGTTTTTACCCAGGTTCGGGCCCTCTCGACGGAGGTAATACCCTACTCCTGCTTGATTAATATTGATGATATGGGTAGTACAAGAGTGGATCTACCACGAGATCAAGGAGGCTAAACCCTAGAAGCTAGCCTATGGTATGATTGTTGTTCGTCTTACGGACTAAAACCCTCCGTTTTATATAGACACGGATAGGGTTAGGGTTACACAGAGTCGGTTACAATGGTAGGAGATCTACATATCCGTATCGCTAAGCTTGCCTTCCACGCCAAGGAAAGTCCCATCCGGACACGGGACGAAGTCCTCAATCTTGTATCTTCATAGTCCAGGAGTCCGGCCAACGGTGATAGTTCGGCTATCCGGACACCCCCTAATCCGGGACTCCCTCACCCATCAATAGATATCAATGTGACTGAGTAGGGATTGCCATGCAACGGATGCACTAGAGCTATAAGTGTATGAAAGCTCAACAAAAGAAACTAAGTGGGTGTGCATCCAACTCGCTTGCTCACGAAGACCTAGGGCAATTTGAGGGAAGCCCATCATTGGAATATACAAGCCAAGTTCTATAATGTAAAATTCCCACTAGTATATGAAAGTGACAACATAGGAGACTCTCTATTATGAAGATCATGGTGCTACTTTGAAGCACAAGTGTGGTAAAAGGATAGTAACATTGTCCCTTCTCTCTTTTTCTCTCATTTTTTATTTTTTTATTTGGGCCTTTTCTCTTTCTTTTATGGCCTCTTATTTTTCTTCTTTTTTTTTATTTCTCGTCCGGAGTCTCATCCCGACTTGCGGGGGAATCATAGTCTCCATCATCCTTTCCTCACTTGGGAAAATGCTCTAATAATGATGATCATCACACTTTTATTTACTTACAACTCAAAAATTACAACTCAATACTTAGAACAAAATATGACTCTATGTGAATGCCTCTGGCGGGGTACCGGGATGTGCAATGAATCAAGAGTGACATGTATGAAGATCATGAACGGTGGCTTTGCCACAAATACGATGTCAACTACATGATCATGCAAAGCAATATGACAATGATGGAGCGTGTCATAATAAACGGAACGATGGAAATTTGTATGGCAATATATCTCGGAATGGCTATGGAAATGCCATAATAGGTAGGTATGGTGGCTGTTTTGAGGAAGGTATATGGTGGGTGTATGATACCTGCGAAAGGTGCGCAGTTTTAGAGAGGCTAGCGATGGTGGAAGGGTGAGAGTGCGTATAATCCATGGACTCAACATTAGTCATAAAGAACTCACATACTTATTGCAAAAATCTATTAGTTATCGAAACAAAGTACTACGCGCATGCTCCTAGTGTTGGGGAACGTAGTAATTTAAAAAAGTCATACGCACACGCAAGATCATGGTGATGCATAGCAACGAGAGGGGAGAGTGTCGTCCACGTACCCTCATAGACCGTAAGCAGAAGCGTTATGACAACGCGGTTGATGTAGTCGTACGTCTTCACGGTCGACCGATCCTAGTACCGAACGTACGACACCTCCGCGATCTGCACACGTTCAGCTCGGTGACGTCATGTGAACTCACGATCCAGTAGAGCTTCGAGGGAGAGTTTAGTCAGCACGACGGCGCGATGATGGCTATGATGAAGCTACCGACACAGGGCTTCGCCTAAGCACCGCTACGATATGACCGAGGTGGATTATGGTGGAGGGGGGCACCGCACACGTCTAAGAGATCAATGATCAACTTGTGTGTCTATGGGGTGCCCCCCTCCCTCGTATATAAAGGAGTGGAGGAGGGGGGAGGGCCGGCCCTCCTATTGCACGCCCTGGAGGAGTCCTACTCCCACCGGGAGTAGGATTCCCCCTGAGGGAGTTCCGGACTAGGGGGTGTCCGGATAGCCGAACTATCATCATCGGCCGGACTCCAAGACTATGAAGATACGAGATTGAAGACTTTGTCCCGTGTCCGGATGGGACTTTCCTTGGCGTGGAAGGCAAGCTTGGCGATCTGGATATGTAGATCTCCTACCATTGTAACCGACTACATGTAACCCTAACCCTATCCGGTGTCTATATAAACCGGAGGGTTTTAGTCCGTAGGGACGAACAACAATCATACCATAGGCTAGCTTCTAGGGTTTAGCCTCTTTGATCTCGTGGTAGATCCACTCTTGTAACACACATCATCAATATTAATCTAGCAGGACGTAGGGTTTTACCTCCATCAAGAGGGCCCGAACCTGGGTAAAACATCGTGTCCCTTGTCTCCTGTTACCATCCGCCTAGATGCACAGTTCGGGTGTCACGCCCAATATGTGACCCTATCCAAAAGGAACTCGACGGTCCCACCAAGGATAGACCCGCATATTGAAACGCTTTTGCAAGGTGGATATCATTACATCAACATTACATAATAGATGGGGATGCATACATAAGGCACAAATGCCACAAGAATACAACAATACAACATACAAGATCAACATCCGACTACGGATGAAACATAAACAGAAACTCAAACGACATCCACCCTGCTAGCCCAGGCTGCCGACCTGGAACCTATCCCCTGATCGAAGAAGAAGCAGAAGAAGAACTCCAAAACAAGTAAACATCACTCTCGCGTCATGATCATCGCATAACCTGTACCTGCAACTGTTGTTGTAGTAATCTGTGAGCCACGAGGACTCAGCAATCCCATTACCATGGGTATCAAGACTAGCAAAGCTTAGTGGGAAAGGAAGGGGTAAAGTGGTGAGGTTGCAGCAGCGACTAAGCAATGTATGGTGGCTAACATACATAAATGAGAGCGAGAAGAGAAGCAAGAGGAGCAGTCGACAACTAGTAATGATCAAGAAGTGATCCTGAACTCCTACTTACGTCGGACATAACCCGAAACCGTGTTCTCCTCTCGATCAAACCCGAAAAGAGACACTCACGATTCGCATTACGGTTGGTGTATTTTAGAAGAGTTTGCTTCAAGTTTACTACAACCGGATATTAACAAATTCCCATCTCGCCACATAACCGCGAGCACGGCTCTCGAAAGTTTATACCCTGCAGGGGTGTCCCAACTTAGCCCATGATAAGCTCTCGCGATCAATGAAGGATATTCCTTCTCCCCGGGAAGACCCGATCAGTCTCGGAATCCCGGCTACAAGACATTTCGACAGTAATAAAACAAGACCAGCAAAGCCGCCCGGATGTGCCGACAAATCCCGATAGGAGTCGCACGTACCTCGTTCTCAGGGCACACTGGATAAGTCAAGCTACGAGTAAAACCAAACCTCGAGTTTCCCCGTGGTGGCCCATGAGTACTAACCGGTTGGGACCAACACTGAAGGAGCACCGCCGGGGGGCTAAAATAAAGATGACCCTTGGGCTCCGGAAACCCAAGGGAAAAAGGGCATAGGTGAGGCAAATGGTAAAACCAATGTTGGGCCTTCTTTGGAGGAGTCTTATTCAAAGCGAACTGTCAAGGGGTCCCATAAATCACCCAACCGCGTTAGGGGACGCAAAATCCGGGAACATAATACCGATATGATGTAAACTAGGGCGTTAAGAGTGGAACAAAACACCAGGCATAAGGCCGAGCCTTCCACCCTTTACCAAGTATATAGATGCATTAATAATATAAGAGATATTGTGATATCCCAACAAAATCATGTACACCATGGAGCAATCTTCATCTTCACCTGCAACTAGCAACGCTATAAGAGGGCTGAGCAAAGCGGTAACATAGCCAAACAATGGTTTGCTAGGAAGGGTGACAAAGGTTAGAGGCTGACATGGCAATTTGGGAGGCTTGAGCAGCAAGTGGTAGGTAATGCAGCATAGCGATAGAACGAAGCAACTAGCATAGCAATGATAGTAATGAGATCCAAGGTAGCGGTCATCTTGCCTGAAATCCCGCTAGGAAGAAGAACGAGTCCATGAAGAAGATGAAGCCACGAAGGCAGACCAAGCATAGACGAGCGAGTCCTCACGATCATAGCGTAACGGGAACTATCGAGAAGAAGCACACAACAAGGTAAACACACCACACATATACATGACATGATGCACAACCAAGCATGATGCATGACAAGGCTACATGAAGCTACTCATGGCAAAAGATGATGCAAACAAGAGCAACACATCAAGGCAAGTTTAAATGAGGCCGGAAACAACATATAACAATTCCGGTAAGTCCTCATATGCATATTTCAAAATTGGTCCAGATCTGAATAAACCTTATGTTCAAGTTTTTAAACAGCAAGTTAAAATGCACCAATATGATCTACACGATATTCTAGTCAAGTTACATATAAAGTTCATTTAATTCGGAGCTACGGCTTAGAAGGTATGAGCAAAACAAGATAAGCATGGCATTGATGCAAAATGCATACAAACATCAAGCAAACACCTCAAAACAAGGATGCAACATGATAATATGAAACTACATGCAATTCTAAGCAAGTTTCATATAGAGCACACTCAAAAGCGAACAACGGTTCAACACATACACATGAAACAAGTTTAAAGGACAAGCTGTCCAAAACAGCAACTAGGCATATTGCAAGCATCAAAACAACATGCTACAAAATCCCAACGTGAAACAAAAGGCACAGGCATGATGTACAGGTAATGCATGACAAAACATGAACAATGAGCTATCTCCAGAAATCACTAGAACATTCTCAAAAGGACATGGCAAGATTGCAAATAATAACAGTTTCAGACTTTGCAGAAATAACATCAGGTTGCAATGTTTGGAGCTATCAAACAACATGTTACAGCAAGCTATCATGTCAAAATAGAGCATGGCATGAACCTACTAATTGCATAGAACAAAAGTCCCTTATTGACAATGAGCCAAAAAGGAACAAAAGATATGATGGCACCCATGTAAACATGGCAAGTTATATGACAGATTCATACATGGCAGGAACAACAATAAGTAGGCATGTTGGTGAGCTTGAACCACTCACCACAGAGCAATACATGGCATGGAAAGGCAACCAACAGTAATAAGACAAGTTTATGAAGCTAAGCATGGCAAGAGAAAGTTCATAGCGTGTATGGATCACTAACAACAATCATGGCAACATTGAACTTAATGTTAACAAGCTGACAGCAACATTATTTAGCAATTTGAGAGCAAGATTACAACAAGTTACAGCAGACTATAATTGCAAACAAAGGATTTGGATGGATAGAGAAAGACATGTATAACAAAACATCCTTAGTGAACATCTCCAGATTATGCATAGAATGACTTGTAGCAGCAGGTTTACATAGCATCATAATATAGCAGATTCAGACATGCAAAACAGCAACAGCAAGTACCCTACTTAATAAGCTTGATGCACTCACTACACGAATCACAAAAATACATGGATAGAACCCTTGGAAAGATGGCATGGCATAGATCAAAACACATATAGAGCTCATGCTCATAGGATGCACACATCAATTATGGAAAAAATGACAAATCACCAAGTTATACCAGTTTCAGCAGGTTAACATCATATAGCACTCTTGCAACGATGATTCAGGCATCAAGATGAGCTCAAATGAACATGGTGCAATGTAATGAAATGTATAGCATCTCGCAGCGAACATTTTGACATATTATACGCACAAAACGGAGCAGTATGCAACAAGTTATGGCATGATGAATATGGGCACATAATGATAGAATTTTCGGGACTTAGCAGTTTTCAGAAAAAAAACGGATCAAGCGCGATATAGCTAAATTGTGCACGGGGCGAGGGATAGGGCTGCTCACCACGGGCTTCGGCCCAGAGAGGAAGGAGAGGTGGCACGGGCCGGCTGGCGAGCTGGGCTGGGCCTCGAGGAGGCTAGCGGGGGGGGGGGGCCCACGTGGCCGGCCAACGGCAGGGCGGATCGGGGCTCCTCCCGATCGGCCATGGCCGCGCCGGCGACGGAGATCGGCGGAGGTGGCGGAGAAGGGCAGGGGCGACCGGGAAGGGCGGATCTGGCCGGGAAGACGGCCGGGGAGCGGCGGCTGTGGCCGACTTCGCCAAGACGCGGCGGAGCCGGGAGCGGCGGAGGTCTTGGGCGGCCGGCAAGAAGCGGAGGGCGCGGTGGCGCGCTGGGCGAGGCGGCCCGGTGCGGCCGGAGGGCCAGCCTGCCCGGCGAAGCGTGAGGAGAGAGAGAGGCCTTGGGGACACGTGGCGTGTCGTGATTCGCCCGTGGCGGTTGGACGTGTCTGGCGGCGGAGTGGACATGTCCGGCGCGCGGAGGTGGAAGAGGCTAGGGTTTGCACCGCGAATTTCGGAGGGGAGGGTGTATTTATAGGTCGAAGGAGCTAGGAGGCTCCAAATGGAGTTCGGTTTTCGCCCACACGATCGTGATCGAACGACCGAGAGCATGGAGGGGAGTTAGATGGGTTTTGGGCCACTTTGAGGGGGCGTTGGGCTGCACCAAAAGAGCCTTTGCGGTTACCCGGTTAACCGTTGGAGTACCAAACGACCTCCAAATGGCACGAAACTTGACAGGCGGTCTACCGGTGTTACACCAAGGCCGCTTGGCAAACCTCGGGCCATTCCGAGAAAGTTTAACACCCGCACATGAAAAGAGGCAAAAGGGGGCGCCGGGGGACACAAGAGTGCCGGATTGCAAAGCGGACAACGGGGAAAATGCTCGGATGCATGAGACGAGCACGTATGCAAAAGCGATGCACATGATGGCATGATATGAAATGCAGATGATGACATGGCAAAGAGAGACACGCAAGCACATGACATGGCAAAGACGGCAAATAACTGGAAGACACCTGGCGCATCAGATCCGGGGCGTTACATCGGGACCCCCTACTCGAGATCCGCCGGTTTTGACACCGACATTGGTGCTTTCATTGAGAGTTCCTCTGTGTCGTCACCGATAGGCCCGATGGCTCCTTTGATCATCAACAACGACGTGGTCCAGGGTGAGACTTTTCTGCCCGGACAGATATTCGTGTTCGGCGGCTTCGCACTGCGGGCCAATTAAGCAGCCAT
Source organism: Aegilops bicornis (assembly GCA_021605145.1). Classification (NCBI taxonomy): domain Eukaryota; kingdom Viridiplantae; phylum Streptophyta; class Magnoliopsida; order Poales; family Poaceae; genus Aegilops; species Aegilops bicornis. The sequence goes on from CM038671.1 coordinate 545,002,946, forward strand.
CCGGAGCAGATCGAAAGCTACGCCCGCCGTCGAGTCAGATTTGGAAGTTTAAACTATACGGCCGATATCCGCGGAGACTTGATCTTCAACGGATTCGAGCCGCAGCCAAGCGCCGCGACCGCTCCTCGATGGGCATGATCTAGCTCTGCAGCGAGCGGTGCCACGGAGGCCGCACCCGAATCCGCTCCGACCCTTAATCCGGAGCCGGATTCCCCGATCGAGGACGAGTGGTTGGACACCGCCTCGGGGGCTACAATCTCCACGGCGATCGAGCCGAACTCCATCCTTGTCCTTTGCGAAGACCTTGGCTCTAGGAAGCCGGACTCCTCTCCGGACTCCGAACCCTCCGCGCCCTTGCCAATCGAATCCGATTGGACGCCCGTTATGGAGTTCACGGCCGCGGACATTTTTCAGCACTCGCCCTTTGGCGACATCCTGAATTCACTAAAGTCTCTCTCTTTATCCGGAGAGCCCTGGCCGGACTACGGTCAGGAAGGTTGGGATACGGACGACGAAGAAATTCAATGCCCACCCACCACCCACTTCATAGCCACTGTCTAAAGCTTACACGGCGTGCTCGATTTCGACTCCGAAGACATTGACGGTATGGACGACGATGTAGGAGACAACAATGAACCAGCACCTATAGGATGCTGGACAACCTCATCCCATGATGTATACATGGTGGATACGCCCAAAGGAAATGAAGACGAGGAGCAACGGGACGCTACGAAGGATAAATCCCTCGAAAAGCAGTCAAAACGGCAACGTAAACGCCGAACAAAGTCCCGCCTCAACAAAGACCCAGCCATAGAGCAGGGCGAACCGATGGATAACGAAAAAGCTATCGAGCAATCGTCCGAACAAGACAACTTGGATAAACAATCTGTCCCCGGCGAAGACAACAGTCCGGACGACCTCACGCCGGACAAACCATTGGAGCAAAATGACCTCCAGAAAAGGCTCATCGCCCATCGCGCAGCCCCTGAAAGCAGAAGCGGAAGCTCAAAACAGCGGAAGATGCACTCAGGATTAGATGGAGCAAAGTATTCAGCACATGAGATAAGTGCAATGGCGATCGCCCGAACAAAGAGCTACCCGAAAAGAAAACTACTGCCCGAATTCAACGAGGAGGCCTTAGAGCCCCCACAATTAAAAAGCAAGAAGGCCACCCGGTCGGATGGACGACCTCGCGGCAAAAAGAGAACGGCGAATGGTGCCGCACACAAACCAATATGCGATCCGCATAAGGATTCACATCAAGAGGATGGCCCAGTTAGGTCCATCTATGGGCCAAGAAAGCAGGCTCGTCAAAGCAATGCAATACGCCAAAATTCCGAAGATCACGGCACACCCAAATATAGGGGCGCCACACACCCCCTATGTTTCACCGATGAGGTGCTGGATCATGAATTTTCAGCGGGATTCAAACTCGTAAACATAGAGGCATACGACGGTACAACAGACCCTGGAGTCTGGATCGAGGACTACATCCTCCACATACACATGGCTAGAGGAGACGATCTCCATGCCATAAAATACTTACCCCTTAAACTCAAAGGGCCAGCTCGGCATTGGCTTAAAAGCCTCCCCGAAAATACCATTGGAAGCTGGGGAGAGCTCGAGGATGCATTTCGGGCAAATTTTCAGGGGACTTATGTCCGCCCTCCGGATGCAAACGATCTAAGTCACATAACTCAACAGCCCGGAGAGTCAGCCCGGAAATTCTGGAACAGGTTCCTTACTAAAAAGAACCAAATAGTCGACTGTCCGGACGCCAAGCCTTAGCAGCTTTCAAACACAACGTCTGAGACGAATGGCTCGCCGGACACCTAGGCCAGGAAAAGCCAAGAACAATGGCCGCATTAACGAAGCCTCATGACCCGCTTTATGCTGGAGAGGACAGCTGGCTGGCTAGATGCAGCACCAATGACCGAGTACATCCGAAATCAGGGATGGAAATGGGAAATCACGACGCAGAAAAGATCAGCGCGGAATAAAGAAAATGGCCCAAATAGTACGGTGGTCAACGCCGATTTAAAAGCTCTCGGCGAACAACAAAACACTGCCCCTAAAGGATAGCAAAGGACGAGCTGTCCAACCTAAACAAGATTCTCGATAGACTGGGTCAAATACATGGTACCTCAGGAAGCCCGCAAACCATACCCACAGAGATTGTTGGGTCTTCGACAGTCCGCAGATCAACACCGAACACAAGGGGCTCGACACACCAAGTAAAGATGATGACGAGCACCACAAGCAGTAGCCCCGGAAAACAAAAGAATTTCCCACAAAAGGTTAAACAGTAAACTCACTTCACGTGATCGAAGGAAAAAAAGCGGCGCCCACTAAAAGGCGCGCCGCACATTGGTTGTCAAAACCAATCACCTTCACCATCGTGACTATTCAAAATATCCGTAACGCAGGATGGACTGCCTTGATATTGGATCCTATAATCGACGGATTCCAATTTACACATGTCCTCATGGATGGCGGCGATGACATAAACCTGATATATCGTGACACAATCCGCAGGATGGGGATAAACCCAACCAAAATTAGCCGTAGCAACACCTCCTTTAAAGGAGTACTGCCCGCCCATACGCCCTCTCTGACGGGCTCCATACTGCTAGAAGTTGTGTTTGGTTCATCCGACAACTTCCGTCGTGAAAGGTTACTCTTCCATGTCGCCCGTTTAAAAGTAGCCATCAAGCACTATTGGGACGCGAAGCTTTCTCCTGCTTTAACGCAATACCGCATTATGCATCTCTAACACTTAAAATGCCCGGTCCACGCGGCATCATCTCGTTAAAAGGAAGTATTAAGTGTTACTCGAGCACGAAAGAAGGGGAGACGACATCGACAACTCCACAGCTATCCGGCTCCACTAGGCAAAGAACTCAGATTGGTCATTCAAACCCGGACATGGCTAGACGAGTCCGGGCGCCTACTAGCTGCACACCCCCATACGAGGGGCTACATGCATGTGCAACAAGAGACAATAGAGCTCAATTTTATTCTTCAACTGCATTTTGTTCATTTAATATTAAGTACATCTTTTTCACGATCCTTTTCTTTCAAACTAAGTTCCTCTCTTTACAGATGAACAACGTGCTACACCTGTCCAGGATACCGCTGCGGAGACACAGTATGCAGACGTGCAGCGAGGACCCGTTGCAAGGATTCTTTTCAGATTAAGACCTGCGTAAACCTTTTTTCACTGTCTCCTGTTGATTTACATTCCCCAGTTCCTTAATATAATCGAGGAGGAGGCTGGTGCTTTGGCATTGGCCGCACCAGAATTTTTCTTGCATACCCTAGACACAAGGGGCTTAGGGCATTATTTTGCCCATTTTCATAAAGACCGAATACCTTAGGGAGTATTCGGCGTCTCGAGATTAGGCCTTATATGCATCAGCTCCGAATCATGTCTTTGGTCAAATGTTGGGTTGCCCGGCTCACGTGTTTTGCTGCCTTACGTTCCGCTTTCACGGCTAACGGCACCAGGAGAACTATCTGCGATTATGCCCGGTTCGGTAGGCGAGCACCTCAAGAGAGAAAGCCGAAACTGATCATGATATAGCGAGAGACTGGTCAACCACTCGATGACTCACAGGAATGTTTAGAATTCCTCCGCATTAACGAAGGACCGGTTTTCGGTCAGGCACATACGCACCCCGAAATCGGGAGAGTGCGGTGCCCCCGGGGGCTATATAGTAGCCCCACCCTCGAACTCCTTTGGCTAAGTGAAAGTGATAAAGCATTATAGTCCGGTTGCCTGGTTTGCTACGCTATCACCTCCTTAACAGGACCAAGACGTTGGATTAAGTGTGAAAAGCGCTTTTTGCAAACACCCCGCACTATGTGCGTGGGGGCTGAAAGCCAAGGACTGCCATCTTTCAGTTATATACACATATACATAAACGGCCGCCTGAGGAGTAGTTTACTACTTGAACGCACAAGTATAAAAAAGCACTTATATTACATTGAAACATTGTTTTCACAAATCATACATGTCATTTAAACATAATATCCTTCGAGCCTTTGCGTCTCTATTAAACGAGCGCCCGGCGTGACTTCTTCAAAGTAGTGCTCGGCGGTACTGGCCTTTGTCCGAATCACGGGATGCAACGTCGATTGGCCTTCATCTCTGCCAGATGTCTTGACACGGGCAAGAGCCATCCGCGCTCCCTCAATACACGCCGATCGCTTTATTGCGTCGATACGCGGCACCGCACCAAGAAACTGCTGCACTAAACCAAAATAGCTCTTCGGCTGGGGTCCGTCCGGCCACAAGTGAGTCAAGACATGCTTCATGGCAAATCCGGACAGTCGATTCAGCTCGGCCCATTCGGCCAACCGATCGGTCAGCGGTAGAGGACGCTCCGGACTATGGAATTGCGACAAATATAGCTCTTCCCTTATGTGCCCCTTCTGGCCCCGGAAGTGCTCAACCGCGTCCACAGCGCTCGCTGCCAAGTCCAGATAAGCATCCTCTGAACTCCACAATTTATCCAACTGAGCATACTCGATCTGTATATTTCCTCCGCATGAAATGGTTTTCCAGCCGCAATTGCCCCGGCCTGACTCAGCTCCTCCTTGGCAGCTCTCAAAGCCGATTGGGCCTTCTTGGATTCGGCGGCGGCCTTCTTTAGGTCCTCTTGTTCCGCTCGACGTTCCTTTTCAAGAACCGCGCAGCGTTCGGTAGTATTCCTTAACTTTTTGGCCATCTCAGCCATCTCCTCTTTGCTTCGGCAGTGAGCAGCCCATTCAGCTTCTAGCTCTTCGGCCGCCTTTAAAGCGGCTGCATTACTAATTCTGGCTTGCTCTTTCGCTCGGGCGAGTTCTGCCCGCAGCTCTTCCACGGCAGCGGCACCATCTGCATTAAGCATATGATTAGTAAAACATGGCCGTCAAGCTCCCTTACCAGGTGTCCGCATAGAAGTCGCATACCTTGTGACTCGTCAAACCGTTTATTGACCAAAGATGATGTCCGCATCCGCCTCATCAAGCTGCCGCTTTAGTTCGGCATATTCATCAGTCCGGCTGGCCTCCGGACGTCCCGCCACCTGTTTAGGAGCGGCGATATGTTAAAACTAAGAATTTGATCCTCGGCACGTCGTCACTTTTGACAACATACCGAGTCTCAGGGGCTACTATCTATACATGGCGCATTTTATATGCACAACTGTCAAAAGGTACATTATTTTTTGCGTACCTCAAACCCCGTCAGTAAGCTTCTGACGGCTTTGAGCAATCCGCTCTCTGTGGATGCAATTCTTTCAATCACCGTACCCATTAGAGCACGGTGATCTTTTGAGATAGCCGCTCGCCCGAGCAGATCCTTCAGATCCTCCGACCGCACACCACTTGGCGCCGGACCTTCCGCCTGGCCGACTTGGGGAACCCTCCGCGACGACACCTCCGGGTCGTCCGCTTCACATGAGGGTGCGACAGGTGGAGGCGTTTCGCTCTCCATCATCTCCGGAAGAAGATCCCCCGAAGACGAGCTCCGCTGAGAAGGGCTGAGGTCCGAACTACAAGGTACAATTTCGGTTATCTTCATAAATAAATACAGGGATGCTCCTTACTTACAAGACCCCTTCTTTCTACTTACGGCTTGCTGGAGGGCTGATTCCCTTGGGGAAATAATGCGGCTGGGTTACTTCCCAGCGCCGGACTCTCTGCCGAAGATTCCCTTCCTTTCTTTGAGGCCTTGACCTTCGGATCTTCTGAAGCGGTCCTCTTCTCTCCTCGGAAGGTGGGACTCTTAATCCCTCCTTCCTTGATAGCCTCCTTCGCAGAGGCAGTTGCTCCCCCGCTCCTCCCTCGCCTTCTTCAAAAGGCGCGACCTCCAACATCTTGGTCAACATGGGATCCGGCGTGGTCTCTGGGAGAGGAGCCGGACACCTTATCAACTTTGCCTTGGCTATCCACTCCTGTTCAAGAAACGGTTCCTTTAAAGGGCATATATATAAAATAAATGAATGAACAGCTTGTCCGGTTACATGACTACTTACTTGAGTATCTGGGCAATTACAGCTTAGTCCTCAAGATCCTCGGTCAAGTCCGGACACTTCTCTTGTGATCCAAGAACAGTTTATACATCTCCACGGGCGTTCTGCCCATAAAATTTTGGAGAGCTCGTGGTCCCTCGGATTGAATTCCCACAGTGGAGGCGGCGTTTGCAGGCTGAAGGCGCCAGATCACCATAACCTGCGTCATTGCAACCAGATTGATCCTCTTTCCGGAGATCTCGAATCTGGCCTGCGGCAGGGGAACATCCTTGGATGGCCCCACGAGCCCCTTGTTGACCCATGACGCCTTGACCGCTGTGGTGGACTGGCGGAAGGCGGGAGAGTCGCCCATTTGGTGCCCCGAGCGGTAATATAAAACCACTCCCGTTGCCACAAACCAAGCTCCTCTTGAAAAGAGCCCTTGGGCCACGGAGCATCAAAGCACATTTGCTTATGACCGCCCCTCCTTTCTGCTTGCTGCCCTTGATCGCCTTTGGCTCCACCTTGAAGGTTTTGAGCCACAATCCAAAGTGGGGGGTAATATGGAGGAAGGCCTCACATACGACAATGAATGACGAGATATGGAGGATGGACTCCGGATTCAAGTCATGGAAATCAAGCCCGTAATAAAACATGAGCCCCCGCATAAAGGGATCCGTCGGAAAGCCTAAACCCCGAAGGAAGTGGGACACGAACACCACGTTCTCACCGGGCTCAGGAGTGGGAATGACCTGCCCTGGAGCAGGCAGCCTATGCGAGATCTCGCGGTTAGATACTGGCGTCTCGCAGCTTTAGCACGCCTTCTTCGTGACGGAGGAAGACATCCATCGCCATGCCGGTCGGAGCCGGACATCATCGAAAGTCGAAGCGCTGAATCAAGCTTTGGGTGTTGGAACTCGAGCGAGGTGAACTTCGATAGAGGGTGTAAAAGGAGAGGGCCTTGGTCTCGTTATAAAGAGGTTGAATGCCAAGAGCCCACCCGTGGTCGACTAGGACTCGCCTTTGATAGAGAAGGCAGGCCAACGGGCACGGTTGGGTTACCCACGTCCGTATTGATGAGAATCCCGGAATAAGGGGGCACGATCTACGCTTTGATAAGACGTGCCAAGGAAACCGCCTCGCTAAACACGCTGAGGTGGAACAATAAAAAAATGATTCATATAAAGGCCTGACCGTGGTGTGATGTCACGCCACGGAATACGTCAGCAGATCTATGCAAAAATTATTCTCTCTACGGTGTTATGTGGAACTTGTTTTGCAGAGCCGGACACTATCCTGGTGTTCACAATCTTCTATAAATTATTCGGAGGAAGAACCCGCCTTGCAATGCCGAAGACAATATGCGCGCCGGACTCGTCGTCATTGAAGCCTGGTTCAGGGGCTACTGAGGGAGTTCCGGACTAGGGGGTGTCCGGATAGCCGAACTATCATCATCGGCCGGACTCTAAGACTATGAAGATACGAGATTGAAGACTTCGTCCCGTGTCCGGATGGGACTTTCCTTGGCGTGGAAGGCAAGCTTGGCGATACGGATATGTAGATCTCCTACCATTGTAACCGACTCAGTAACCCTAACCCTATCCGTGTCTATATAAACCGGAGGGTTTTAGTCCGTAGGGACGAACAACAATCATACCATAGGCTAGCTTCTAGGGTTTAGCCTCTTTGATCTCGTGGTAGATCCACTCTTGTAACACACATCATCAATATTAATCTAGCAGGACGTAGGGTTTTACCTCCATCAAGAGGGCCCGAACCTGGGTAAAACATCGTGTCCCTTGTCTCCTGTTACCATCCGCCTAGACGCACAGTTCGGGACCCCCTACCCGAGACCCGCCGGTTTTGACACGGACACCCCCCTTCCCTAGTTGGACTAGGAGAGAAGGAAGGGGGAGATAGGGAGGAAGAATAGGGGGGTGCCCCCCCTCCTAGTTCAATTCGGACCAGAGGGAGAGGGGGCGCGCGGCCTTCCCTGGTATCCTCTCTCTCTCTCCACTATGGCCCAATAAGGCCCATACACTTACCGGGGGGTTCCGGTAACCTCCAGGTACTCCGGTAAAATCCCGATTTCACCCGAAACTATTCCGATGTCCAAATATAAGCTTCCAATATATCGATCTTTATGTCTCGACCATTTCGAGACTCCTTGTCATGTCCGTGGTCATATCCGGGACTCCGAACTACCTTCGGTACATCAAAAAACATAAACTCATAATATCGATCGTCACCGAACGTTAAGTGTGCGGACCCCCTACGGGTTCGAGAACTATGTAGACATGACCGAGACTCATCTCCGGTCAATAACCAATAACGGAATCTGGATGCTCATATTGGTTCCTACATATTCTACGAATATCTTTATTGGTCAAACCGCATAACAAATACATTGTTCCCTTTGTCATCGGTATGTTACTTGCCCGAGATTCGATCGTCGGTATCTCAATACCTAGTTCAATCTCGTTACGGCAAGTCTCTTTACTCGCTCAGAATGCATCATCCCGCAACTAACTCATTAGTTACATTGCTTGCAAGGCTTATAGTGATGTGCATTACCGAGAGGGCCCGTAGATACCTCTCCGGCAATCGGAGTGACAAATCCTAATCTTGATCTATGCCAACTCAACAAGTACCATCGGAGACACCTGTAGTGCACCTTTATAATCACCCAGTTACGTTGTGATGTTTGGTAGCACACAAAGTGTTCCTCTGGTATTCGGGAGTTGCATAATCTCATAGTCATAGGAACATGTATAAGTCATGAAGAAAGCAATAGAAATATACTAAACGATCAAATGCTTAGCTAACGGAATGGGTCAAGTCAATCATATCATTCTCTAATGATGTGATCCCGTTAAGCAAATGACAACTCATGTCTATGGTTAGGAAACTGAACCACCTTTGATTCAACGAGCTAGTCAAGTAGAGGCATACTAGTGACACTTTGTTTGTCTATGTATTCACACATGTATCATGTTTCCGGTTAATACAATTCTAGCATGAATAATAAACATTTATCATGATAGAAGGAAATACAAATAACAACTTTATTATTGCCTCTAGGCATATTTAGTTCAATCTCCCACTTGCGCTAGAGTCAATAATCTAGATTACGCACTAATGATTCTAACACCCATGGAGTCTTGGTGTTGTCATGTTTTGCTCGTGAGAGAGGCTTAGTCAACGGGTCTGCAACATTCAAATCCGTACGTATCTTGCAAATATCTATGTCTCCCTCCTTGACTTGATCGCGGATGGAATCGAAGCGTCTCTTGATGTGCTTGGTTCTCTTGTGAAATCTGGATTCCTTTGCCAAGGCGATTGCACCAGTATTGTCACAAAAGATTTTCATTGGACCCGATGCACTAGGTATGACACCTAGATCGGATATGAACTCCTTCATCCGCACTCCTTCATTTGCTGCTTCAAGCAGCTATGTACTCCGCTTCACACGTAGATCCCGCCACGACGCTTTGCTTAGAACTGCACCAACTGACAGCTCCACCGTTCAATATAAACACGTATCCGGTTTGTGACTTAGAGTCATCCGGATCAGTGTCAAAGCTTGCATCGACGTAACCATTTACAACGAGCTCTTTGTCACCTCCATAAACGGTAATCATATCCTTAGTCATTTTCAGGTATTTCAGGATGTTCCTGACCGCTGTCCAGTGATCCACTCCTGGATTACTTTGGTACCTCCCTGCTAAACTAATAGCAAGGCACACATCAGGTCTAGTACACGGCATTGCATACATGATAGAGCCTATGGCTGAAGCATAGGGAACACCTTTCATTTTCTCTCTATCTTCTGTAGTGGTCGGGCATTGAGTCTGACACAACTTCACACCTTGTAACACAGGCAAGAACCCTTTCTTTGCTTGATCCATTTTGAACTTCTTCAAAACTTTATCAAGGTATGTGCTCTATGAAAGTCCAATTAAGCGTCTTCATCTATCTCTATAGATCTTGATGCCCAATATATAAGCAGCTTCACCGAGGTCTTTCATTGAAAAACTCTTATTCAAGTATCCTTTTATGCTATCCAGAAATTCTATATCATTTCCAATCAACAATATGTCATCCACATATAATATTAGAAATGCTCTGAGCTCCCACTCACTTTCTTGTAAATACAGGCTTCTCCAAAAGTCTGTATAAAACCATATGCTTTGATCACACTATCAAAACGTTTATTCCAACTCCGAGATGCTTGCACCAGTCCATAGATGGATCGTTGGAGCTTGCACACTTTGTTAGCACGCTTTGGATCGATAAAACCTTCAGGTTGCATCATATACAACTCTTCTTCCAGAAATCCATTCAGGAATGCAGTCTTTACATCCATTTGCCAAATTTCATAATCATAAAATGCGGCAATTGCTAACATGATTCAGACGGACTTAAGCATCGCTACGGGTGAGAAGGTCTCATCGTAGTCAACTCCTTGAACTTGTCGAAAACCTTTCGCAACAAGTCGAGCTTTGTAGACAGTAAAATTAGCGTCAGCATCAGTCTTCTTCTTGAAGATCCATTTATTCTCGATGGCTTGCCGATCATCGGGCAAGTCAAACAAAGTCCACACTTTGTTCCCATACATGGATCCCGTCTCATATTTCATGGCCTCAAGCCATTTCGCGGAATCTGGGCTCATCATCGCTTCCTCATAGTTCGTAGGTTCGTCATGGTCAAGTAACATGACCTCTAGAACAGGATTACCGTACCACTCTGGTGCGGATCTTACTCTAGTTGACCTACGAGGTTCGGTAGTAACTTGATCTGAAGTTACATGATCATCATCATTAGCTTCTTCACTAATTGGTGTAGGAGTCACAGAACAAATTTCTGTGATGAACTACTTTCCAATAAGGGAGCATGTACAGTTACCTCATCAAGTTCTACTTTCCTCCCACTCACTTCTTTTGAGAGAAACTCCTTCTCTGGAAAGGATCCATTCTTGGCAACGAGTGTCTTGCCTTCGGATCTGTGATAGAATGTGTACCCAACTGTCTCCTTTGGGTATCCTATGAAGACACATTTCTCCGATTTGGGTTCGAGCTTATCCAGTTGAAGCTTTTTCACATAAGCATCGCAGCCCCAAACTTTAAGAGACGACAACTTTGGTTTCTTGCCAAACCACAGTTCATATGGTGTCGTCTCAACGGATTTAGATGGTGCCCTATGCATAACCCCAAAACAATAGCGGTAAATCAGTAAGAGACATCATAGGTCGCACCATATCTAGTAAAGTAAGATTACGACATTCGGACACACCATTATGCTGTGGTGTTCCGAGTGGCGTGAGTTGCGAAACTATTCCGCATTGTTTCAAATGAAGACCAAACTCGTAACTCAAATATTCTCCTCCACAATCAGATCGTAGAAACTTTATTTCCTTGTTACGATGATTTTCCACTTCACTCTGAAATTCTTTGAACTTTTCAAATGTTTCAGACTTATGTTTCATTAAGTAGATATACCCATATCTGCTCCAATCATCTGAGAAGGTGAGAAAATAACGATACTCGCTGCGAGCCTCAACATTCATCGGACCACATACATCAGTATGTATGATTTCCAACAAATCTGTTGCTTGCTCCAATGTTCCGGAGAACGGCGTTTTAGTCATCTTGCCCATGAGGCATGGTTCGCAAGTACCAAGTGATTCATAATCAAGTGATTCCAAAAGTCCATTGGAATGGAGTTTCTTCATGCGCTTTACACCAATATGACCCAAACGGCAGTGCCACAAATAAGTTGCACCATCATTATCAACTTTGCATCGTTTGGCTTCAATATTATGAATATGTGTATCACTACTATTGAGATTCATCAAAAATAGACCACTCTTCAAGGGTGCATGACCATAAAAGATATTACTCATATAAATAGAACAACCATTATTCTCAGATTTAAATGAATAACCGTCTCGCATCAAACAAGATCCAAATATAATGTTCATGCTCAACGCTGGCACCAAATAACAATTATTCAGGTCTAAAACTAATCCCGAAGGTAGATGTAGAGGTAGCGTGCCGACCGCAATCACATCGACTTTGGAACCATTTCCCACACGCATCGTCACCTCGTCCTTAGACAATCTTCGCTTAATCCGTAGTCCCTGTTTCGAGTTGGAAATATTAGCAATGTAACCAAGATCAAATACCCGTGTGCTATCATGCGAGCATTAGTAAGGTACACATCAATAACATGTATATCACACATACCTTTGTTCACCTTGCCATCCTTCTTATCCGCCAAATACTTGGGGCAGTTCCGCTTCCAGTGACCAGTCCCTTTGCAGTAGAAGCACTCAGGCTTAGGTCCAGACTTGGGCTTCTTCACTTGAGCAGCAACTTGCTTGCCATTCTTCTTGAAGTTCCCCTTCTTCCCTGTACCCTTTTTCTTGAAACTAGTGGTCTTGTTGACCATCAACACTTGATGCTCCTTCTTGATTTCTAAATCTGCAGCCTTTAGTATTGCGAAGAGCTCAGGAATTGTCTTATCCATCCCTTGCATGTTATAGTTCATCACGAAGCTCTTGTAGCTTGGTGGCAGTGATTGAAGAATTATGTCAATGACACTATCATCTGGAAGATTAACTCCCAATTGAATCAAGTGATTATTATACCTAGACATTTTGAGTATATGCTCACTCACAGAACTATTCTCCTCCATCTTGCAGTTGTAGAACTTATTGGAGACTTCATATCTCTCAATCCGGGCATTTGCTTGAAATATTAACTTCAACTCCTGGAACATCTCATATGCTCCATGACGTTCAAAACGTCGTTGAAGTCCCGGTTCTAAGTCGTAAAGCATGGCACACCGAACTATCGAGTAGTCATCATTTGCTCGCCAGACGCTCATAACATCCGGCGTTGCTCCTGCAATGGTTTGGCACCTAGCGGTGCTTCCAGGACGTAATTCTTCGTGGCAGCAATGAGGATAATCCTCAAGTTACGGACCCAGTCCGTGTAATTGCTACCATCATCTTTCAACTTTGCTTTCTCAAGGAACGCATTAAAATTCAACGGAACAACAACACGGGCCATCTATCTACAACAACATAGACATGCAAAATACTATCAGGTACTAAGTTCATGATAAATTAAAGTTCAATTAATCAAATTACTTAAGAACTCCCACTTAGATAGATATCCCTCTAATCATCTAAGTGATCACGTGATCCATATCAACTAAACCATGTCCGATCATCACGTGAGATGGAGTAGTTTTGAATGGTGAACATCACTATGTTGATCATATCTACTATATGATTCATGCTCGACCTTTCGGTCTCAGTGTTCCGAGGCCATATCTGCATATGCTAGGCTCGTCAAGTTTAACCCGAGTATCCTGCGTGTGCAAAACTAGTTTGCACCCGTTGTATGTGAACGTAGAGCTTATCACACCCGATCATCACGTGGTGTCTCGGCACTACGAACTTTTGCAACGGTGCATACTCAGGGAGAACACTTATACCTTGAAATTTAGTGAGAGATCATCTTATAATGCTACCGTCGATCTAAGCAAAATAAGATGCATAAAGGATAAACATCACATGCAATCAATATAAGTGATATGATATGGCCATCATCATCTTGTGCCTTTGATCTCCATCTCCAAAGCACCGTCATGATCACCATCGCCACCGGGCGCCGACACCTTGATCTCCATCGTAGCACCGTTGTCGTCTCGCCAACTATTGCTTCTACGACTATCGCTACCGCTTAGTGATAAAGTAAAGCAATTACATGGCGATTGCATTTCGTACAATAAAGCGACAACCATATGGCTCCTGCCAGTTGCTGTTAACTTTGTTACAATACATGATCATCTCATACAATAAAATTTAGCATCATGTCTTGACCATATCACATCACAGCATGCCCTGCAAAAACAAGTTATACGTCCTCTACTTTGTTGTTGCAAGTTTTATGTGGCTGCTATGGGCTGAGCAAGAACCGTTCTTACCTACGCATCAAAACCACAACGATATTTCGTCAAGTATGTGTTGTTTTAACCTTCACAAGTACCGGGTGTAGCCACACTCGATTCAACTAAAGTTGGAGAGACTGACACACGCCAGCCACCTGTGTGCGAAGCACGTCAGTAGAACCAGTCTCACGTAATCGTACGCGTAATGTCGGTTCGGGCCGATTCATCCAACAAAAAAGTATGACATTCTGGTAAGCAGTATGACTTGTATCGCCCACAACTCACTTGTGTTCTACTCGAGCATATATGTGAGGCCCCCGATTCAATCATACACTAATCATGCATGCAAACATGTACGATCAAGATCAGGGACTCACGGGAAGATATCACAACACAACTCTAAAATAAAATAAGTCATACAAGCATCATAATACAAGCCAAGCCTCGAGGGCTCGAATACAAGTGCTAGATCATAGGACGAAGTCAGCGGAAGCAACAATATCTGAGTACGTACATAAGTTAAACAAGTTGCCATAAGATGGCTAGCAAAAACTGGGATACAGATCGAAAGAGACGCAGGCCTCCTGCCTGGGATCCTCCTAAACTACTCCTGGTCGTCGTCAGCGGACTGCACGTAGTAGTAGGCACCTCCGGTGCAGTAGGAGTCGTCGTCGACGGTGGAGTCTGGCTCCTAGGATCCAGCATCTAGTTGCGACAACTAGGAAGAAGGGGAAAGGGGGGAAAGGGGGAGCAAAGCAACCGTGAGTACTCATCCAAACTACTCGCAAGCAAGGATCTACACTACATATGCATGGGTATATGTGTAAAGGGGCCATATCGGTGGACCGAATCAGAATGCCGTAATAAGAGGGGGATAGCTAATCCTATCGAAGACTACGCTTCAGGCCACCTTCATCTTGCAGCATGTAGAAGAGAGTAGATGGTAAGTTCACCAAGTAGCATCGTATAGCATACTCCTACCCGGCGATCCTCTCCTCGTCGCCCTGTTAGAGAGCGACCACCGGATTGTATCTGGCACTTGGAAGGGTGTGTTTTATTGAGTATCCAGTTCTAGTTGTCATAAGGTCAAGGTACAACTCCAAGTCGTCTGCTATCAAGATCACGGCTATTCGAATAGATAAACTTCCATGCAGGGGTGCACCACATAACCCAACACGCTCGATCCCATTTGGCCGGACACACTTTCCTGGGTCATGCCCGGCCTCGGAAGATCAACACGTCGCAGCCCCACCTAGGCACAACAGACAGGTCAGCACGCCGGTCTAAATCCTATGGCGCAGGGGTCTGGGCTCATCGCCCATTGCACACTTGCATGTTGCGTGGATGGCCGGAAGCAGACCTAGCCTAGCAGGCGTTCCAGTCCAATCCGGCGCGCGCCACTCAGTCGCTGACGTCACGAAGGCTTCGGCTGATACCACGACGCCGAGTGCCCATAATTGTTCCCGCGTAGTTGGTTAGTGCGTATAGGCCAGTGGCCAGACTTAGATCAAATACCAAGATCTCGTTAAGCGTGTTATTATGAAGTAACCATGAACGCCGACCAGGGCCAGGCCCACCTCTCGCTTAGGTGGTCTCAACCTGCCCTGTCGCTTCACCACAAAGATCCACTCGCGGGTACTCCAAGAGCCGACCCAACTTTAGTCACCACAGGTATCATATAAAGTATATAAGTATATACCCGTGATCACCTCCCGAGTGATCACGGCCCGATAGTATAGCAAGGCAGATGGACAAGAATGTAGGGCCGCAGATGGAATACTAGCATCCTATACTAAGCATGTAGGATTGCAGGTAAAGGTAACAATGAGAGTAGCAAGGACAAAGGCTATGCAGCAGACTAGGATTAACGGAAAGCGGAATAAGCTACACTACTGTAATGCAAGTAGTAGAGAGTAGAATAGGCGATATCTGGTGATCAAGGGGGGGGGGGCTTGCCTGGAAGCTCAGCCGAGAAGGAGGGGTCGTCAACACCGTAGTTGTACTGGGTAGCAGCGGCGTCGGTCTGGGAGTCTAGCAAGAGAAGAGGGGGAAGAAACAATAAATATAATGCAAACAAATGCATGACGATGCATGACATGGCAATGAGCGTTGCTAGGGGGTGCCCAATCGCGGTAGTAGGTGATACCGGCGAAGGGGGGAAACATCCGGGAAATTATTCCCTTGTTTCGCTGCCGCATGCATGAACCGGAGGGGGAAAGTTAAGTAGTTCGATAGGTTAGGGATGTGTGGCGGACGAACGGGTTGCTTATCCGGCTTCGTCTCGTCGTTCTGAGCAACTTTCATGTACAAAGTTTTTCCATCCGAGCTACGGTTTATTTTATATTAATATTAAAAGATTTAATCATTTTTAGAATTTATTCAATTATTTTAATTCAACATTATCCAAAATAGTGTATCTTGACGCCATCATGACGCCGCCAGCCAATGAGGTGTTGATCGGTCAAACCGACGTGAGGGTCCCGCCTGTCATACTCTGTTTAGGTTAATTAGGATTTTAGCTAAACTAATTACTGTTTAACTAAACTAACTAGTTGATTAGATTAATTGATTAACTTAATTAATTCTTTAATTAATTTAATTATTTATTTATTTATTTTTATTTTTTTAATTCCTTCTTTAAAAAAACATTCTGGGGCTGGGCCCCGTTTGCCATAGGCCCTAGGGGCCCTAACGGACGGTGGGTGCAGCCCGAGCGGGCGCACGCCCAGGGGCGCGAGGGACGGCGGACCCGGCAGGGTGCCGGAGCCTGGGGAGGCCGGTGGCCTAGGGCCGACGGTGAGGGGTGAAGCGGGGGGTGGCTAAGTAGGCGCAAAGAAGCCAGCCATGGAGCGGGCGCGCTGGAGCACGAGCGGAAGGGCAAGGCGCCGAGCTGCAGGCGAGGCGAAAGGTGGTGAGGCCACGGGGGGACGGTGGCGGTCGGAGCAGGCGACGGAGGGGCGGCCTCGAGAGCGGCGCCGGGTGTGGGCGAGGGACGGCCAGCAAGGTTGGAGGCAGGTGCAGCGGGGCTCGACGAGCACCAGGCGTGCTGGTTGCGGGTGAGGCGCGGCGAACGAGAGGAGGAGAGGCCAGGGGCGACCGGGCTGCAACGGGCGAGGAGCAGCGGTAGGAGCAGAGGGCGTCGCCACAGCACGCTGGGTCAGCGCTGGGCGAAGCGCTGGACGCGGGCAGCAGGAGCAGAGCGGGCGGTCGGCGGTAGAAGCGTTCATGGGTGCGCCAAGCAAAGGAGCGGGGAGGGCTTGTGATGGGCGCCGAGCTGATGTCAAGGCACGGACGTGGCTGTACGTGAGTGCGCAAGGCCGAGGGAGACAGGAGGAGGGGAGGAGGGGCGCGCGCTCACGGTGGCTGTAGGGGAGTGGCAACGGGCGCGAGGTCGAGGTCGGGGACGTCGCGACGGAGAGGAGGCAGGCCGGCGATGGCGTCCGGCGAGGTAGCTTCAGCGACGAGGTGACGGCGACGATAGCGGGGCGGCGTCCGGTGGCTCGGGGGTCGGTTCCCTTCCTCGATCCAGATCGGATTGGGAGGTGGGGGCTGACGAGGGGGAGTGGGTGGTGGCTAGGGTTGGACCAGGGGGGAGCGGGTTATGGGGAGTGGGGGAATGGCCGGTTGGGCCGGCCGGCAGCTGGGCCGGAGCCCAGTGGGGGCGGGTTCTTTTGTATCTTTTGTTTGTTCGTTTTGTTTTCCTCTTTGTATTTTCTTTTCTTTTATTCATTTTTCTTTTCTGTTCTATTTAATTCAGGGCATTTAAGCATTATATAAAACTATGTCTTCTTCACCATAATTATCTATGTAATATTTAGTACAAACCAAACTTTTTGTTTTAATGTTTGAAAACTTTTATTATTTAGCAAATTTTGAATTTGAATTTTGGACCGGTTTTGATCTAACGATAGATTAGCAACAGTAACGAAGGTGATGTGGCATCATTAGCAGAGTATCATTGTACCTTAATTATCCGGGTGTCACAATATAACAGCTACGCATAAACCTGGCTCTGATACCACTGTTGGGGAACGTAGTAATTTCAAAAAAAATCCTACGCACACGCAAGATCATGGTAATCCATAGCAACAAGAGGGGAGAGTGTCGTCCACGTACCCTCGTAGAGCGTAAGCGAAAGTGTTATGACAACACGGTTGATGTAGTCGTACGTCTTCACGATCGACCGATCCTAGTACCGAACGTACGACACCTCCATGATCTGCACACGTTCAGCTCGGTGATGTCCCGTGAACTCACGATCCAGTAGAGCTTCGAGGGAGAGTTCCATCAGCACGACAGCGTGATGACGGTGATGATGCAGCTACCAACGAAGGGCTTCTCCGAAGCACCGCTACGATATGACCGAGGTGGATTATGGTGGAGGGGGGCACCGCGCACGGCTAAGAGATCAATGATCAACTTGTCTGTCTATGGGGTGCCCCCTGATATGTCTCCAACGTATCTATAATTTGTGAAGTATTCATGCTATTATATTATCTGTTTTGGATGTTTATGGGCTTTACTAAACACTTTTATATTATTTTTGTGACTAACCTATTAACCGGAGGCCCAGCCCAAATTGTTGTTTTCTTGTCTATTTCAGTGTTTCGAAGAAAAGGAATATCAAACGGCGTCCAAACGGAATGAAACCTTCGGGAGAGTTATTTTTGGAACGGAAGCAATCCAAGAGACTTGGAGTAGACGTCAGGGAAGCTTCGAGGAAGCCACGAGGCAAGGGGAGCGCCCGCCACCCTCGTGGGCCCCTCGTGGCTCCCCTGCCCGACTTCTTTCGCCTATATATATCCATATACCCTAAAACATCGGGGAACACAATAGATCAGGAGTTCCGCCGCCGCAAGCCTCTGTAGCCACCGAAAACCAATCGGGACCCTGTTCCGGCACCCTCCTGGAGGGGGGATCAATCACCGGTGGCCATCTTCATCATCCCGGCGCTCTCCATGACAAGGGAGTAGTTCACCCTCGGGGCTGAGGGTATGTACCAGTAGCTATGTGTTTGATCTCTCTCTCTCTCTCTCTCTCTCTCTCTCGTGTTCTTGAGGTGGTACGATCTTGATGTATCGCGAGCTTTCCTATTATAGTTGGATCTTATGATGTTTCTCCCCCTCTACTCTCTTGTAATGGATTGAGTTTTTCCTTTGAAGTTATCTTATTGGATTGAGTCTTTAAGGATTTGAGAACACTTGATGTATGTCTTGCATGTGCTTATCTGTGGTGACAATGGGATATTCACGCGATCCACTTGATTTATGTTTTGGTGATCAACTTGCGAGTTCCGTGACCTCGTGAACTTATGCATAGGGGTTAGCACACGTTTTCGTCTTGACTCTCCGGTAGAAACTTTGGGGCACTCTTTGAAGTACTTTGTGTTGGTTGAATAGATGAATCTGAGATTGTGTGATGCATATCGTATAATCATGCCCACGGATACTTGAGGTATCTAGGTGACATTAGGGTTTTGGTTGATTTGCGTCTTAAGGTGTTATTCTAGTACGAACTCTATGATAGATCGAACGGAAAGAATAGCTTCGTGTTATTTTACTACGGACTCTTGAATAGATCGATCAGAAAGCGATAACTTTGAGGTGGTTTCGCACTTCTACAATAATGTCTTCATTTGTTCTCCGCTATTAGTGACTTTGGAGTGACTCTTTGTTGCATGTTGAGGGATAGTTATATGATCCAATTATGTTATTATTGTTGAGAGAACTTGCACTAGTGAAAGTATGAACCCTAGGCCTTGTTTCCTAGCATTGCAATACCGTTTACGCTCACTTTTACCACTTGCTACCTTGCTGTTTTTATATTTTAAGATTACAAAAACCTTTATCTACCATCCATATTGCACTTGTATCACCATCTCTTCGCCGAACTAGTGCCCCTATACAATTTACCATTATATTGGGTGTGTTGGGGACACAAGAGACTCTTTGTTATTTGGTTGCAGGGTTGTCTGAGAGAGACCTTCTTCATCCTACACCTCCCAAGGATTGATAAACCTTAGGTCATCCACTTGAGGGAAATTTTCTACTGTCCTACAAACCTCTGCACTTGGAGGCCCAACAATGTCTACAAGAAGAAGGTTGTGTAGTAGACATCAAGCTGTTTTCTGGTGCCGTTGCCGGGGAGGTTAGTGCTTGAAGGTATATCTTTAGATCTTGCAATCGAATCTTTTTGTTTCTTGTTTTATCACTAGTTAAGTTTATAAAAGAAAACTACAAAAAAATTGGAATTAAGGGTGCCTCATATGCTTCATCTTTTTAATGTCTTTCGTGAAAATGATGGGAAGGAAAATTGTGCTCAAGTACTAGAAGAAGAATTTGAAAGCACAAGTGCTCCCTAGGTGATTTTGGTAATTAATGTCAACATATCTCTTGTTGGACTAACACTTTTACCTAGTATGTTTCAGATAAGTTCAATAATGAAGTGGCATGGACTAAAGGATGTGGAACCCCTTCAAGATGCTAAGGACAAAGGATTGGCTCAAGCTTCAAGCACAAGACTCTACATTTTAGATTTTAGTGATCCAAGATCACATTGAGTCTATAGGAAAAGCCAATACTATCAAGGAGGGATGAGGTGTTGCTTAATGGCTTACTTGCTAAAAATGCTTAGTGATATGCTCCAAAGCCCTCAACTACTTTCTCACATCCACATATGACCTAAACCAATAGTCTAACTCGGCCCCACCGGTTCTTTCCATCCGGCGCCACCGAGTTCAGATGTCATAGCCACTGCCACAAACCCTAGGAAAATCGGTCTTACCGATAGGGATCTCGGTCTCACCGAGACGGGGTTGTAATCTCTCTGTGTATATCCATTACCAAAATCGGTCTAACCGAATTTGAGTAATCGGTACTACCGAGATTACAATGCAAACTCTCTGGTTAGCTTATTACCAAAATCGGTCCCACAGAGTTTGTGTAATCGGTATCACCGAGTTTGCGTGACAAACTCTCTGGTTAGCTTATTACCAAAATTGGTCTCACCGAATTTGTGTAATCGGTCTCACCGAGATTACGTTATGCCATAACCCTAACCATATCGGTCCTACCGAGTTGCATGTCGGTCCCATCGAAAATCCTAACGGTCACTAGATTTGTTGAATCGGTCTGACCGAGTTTCTCAATTCGGTCCCACCGAGATTGGCAAGTTGTGTGTAACGGTTAGATTTTGTGTGGAGGCTATATATACCCCTCCACCTCCTCTTCATTCGTGGAGAGAGCCATCAGAACGAACCTACACTTCCAACTTACATTTTCTGAGAGAGAACCACCTACTCATGTGTTGAGGCCAAGATATTCCATTCCTACCATATGAATCTTGATCTCTAGCCTTACCCAAGTTGCTTTCCACTCAAATCTTCTTTCTACCAAATCCGAATCCTGTGAGAGAGAGTTGAGTGTTGGGGAGACTATCATTTGAAGCACAAGAGCAAGGAGTTCATCATCAACACACCATCTGTTACTTCTTGGAGAGTGGTGTCTCCTAGATTGGCTAGGTGTCACTTGGGAGCCTCCGAGCAAGATTGTGGAGTTGAACCAAGGAGTTTGTAAGGGCAAGGAGATCGCCTACTTCGTGAAGATCTACCGCTAGTGAGGCAAGTCCTTCGTGGGCGACGGCCATGGTGGGATAGACAAGGTTGCTTCTTCGTGGACCCTTCGTGGGTGGAGCCCTCCGTGGACTCACAAGAACTGCTACTCCTTCGTGGGTTGAAGTCTCCATCAACGTGGATGTACGATAGCACCACCTATCGGAACCATGACAAAAACATCTGTGTCTCCAATTGCGTTTGAATCTTCCAAACCCTTCCCTTTACATTCTTGCAAGTTGCATGCTTTACTTTCCGCTGCTCATATACTCATTGCATGCTTGCTTGATATGTATTGTGTTTGTTAAACTTGTGTGAAAACTCCACTTTAACCTAAAGAAGTTAAAAACTGCAACTTTTGGTACTTTGTGTATTATAACCCCCCCCCCCTCTAGACACCTCTTCTCGATCCTTTCAATTGGTATCAGAGCTTTGGTCTCCATTGCCTTGGTTTAATCACCATTGGAGGAAGATGGATGTGTCTACTTTAGGGAGTCTTAGACATAGAGTGCCTATCCTTGATGGAGAATATTTTCATGAGTGGAAAAATGAAATGCTTGAGATTTTCAATGAATATCATTTGAACAAGTACATTACTAGCCCTTGTGCACCTCATATTGATCCCTTGCATCCCACACCCGAAGAGGATCTTGACATGATTCGCAATCTTAGAACCATCAATCTTATCATAAGAGGAATGCCCAAAATTTTGATTGCTAGTTTGCCTACTCTTGATTGTGCCTATGCCATATGGAGATTTCTTGAGGAACGATTTCCAGATTATTCCTTCTAAAATTTAGACGAAATTCTCCATAAGACTATTGCCTTGAGTAAGATGAATTCTAGTGATCCTAGCTTTGGTGATTGTCTATTTGAGCTTACAAATCTCATGCGTGCCATAGGAGATGTTGGAATCATTAGCAATATCATTTCCGAAGCTATTAGAATTCATAAAGATAATCATAGAAATGATCATTTGTCTAATGAATTACCCTCTCTAGGAATTGATCAATCACAAGATGATGTTGAACATGGATACTATGATGAGGATGATGATAGTGAATATGATCTTGATGATGCAATGAGACACTTTGGACTTATGGCAAATCTTCGGCTACATGGTCGGAGGAAAGGAATGGGTCCTTGATAGTGGATGTACCGACCATATGACCGAAGATAAAGATATGTTCCGTGAGCTTGTCAAAATGACGGCCCTCGAAAATATGTCACTTTTGGTGATAATTCAAAGGGTAAGGTGGTTGGCCTTGGTAAGGTGGCCATCTCACATGATAGCTCCATACAAAATGTCATGTTCATTGAATCTCTTGGCTACAACTTACTTCCAAGATTCTAGACTTGCCGATTTCGGTTTCAATGTCCTATTTACTCAAGTAGATTGCCAAGTGTTTCAGAGAGATAATCATAAAATGGTGTTTACCGTGTAATGAGAGGTGATCTATACATTGTTGATTTCACTAAAAGGCTCAACCTAGAACTTGCTTTATAGCTAAATCCTCTAAAGGTTGGTTATGGCATAGACGATTAGGTCATGTAGGCATGCTAAACCTTGACAAGCTTATTAAAGGAAATCATATCCTTGGCGTTAACGATGTCATATTTGATAAGGATAGACTTTGCAGCGCTTGTCAAGGTGTAAACAGGTTGGAGGAAGGCATCCCGTGAAGAACATCATGACCACAAGGAGGCCACTCGAGCTACTTCACATGGATCTTTTTTGTCCCAACGCTTACAAAAGTCTCGGTGGAAATTCTTTTGTTCTAGTTATAGTTGATGATTTTTCAAGATTTATGTGGCTATTCTTTCTTGATGATAAATCGCAGGTCCAAAAGATCTTCAAAAACTTCGCTAGGAAGGCCCAAAATCAATTTGAAGTGAAGATCAAGAAGGTTCGCAGCGACAACAGAACTGAGTTCAAGAACGGAGATGTGGATACTTTTCTTGACGAAGAAGGTATTTCACACGAGTTGTCGGCTACGTACACACCTCAACAAAATGGAGTCGTTGAGAGGAAGAACCGGACTCTTATTGAGATGGCAAGAACGATGCTTGATGAGTACAAGACGCCAAAGCACTTTTGGGCGGAAGCGGTTGAGACAGCTTGTCATGCAACAAATCGCTTGTATCTTCACAAGCTACTCGTCAAGACGGCATACGAGCTCCTCACCGGTAACAAACCCCAATTTGGATACTTTCGAGTATTCGGCTCAAAGTGCTACATTCTTGATAAGCATCGTCGTTCTAAATTTGCTCCTAAGTCTCATGAAGGTTTCCTACTTGGTTATGGCTCAAACTCTCACACATACCGTGTCTACAACAATTTCACCCGAAAAGTTGAAGAAACGGTAGATGTGAAGTTTGATGAATCTAACGGCTCTCAAGTAGAGCAATTGCCAATTGATGTAGGAGACAAAAACCCCTCGGAAGCAATACAAGACTTGTCTATTGGCAAGATTCGTCCAACGGAGGTGAAGGAGAGTACCTCGTCCGTCCAAGTGGAAGCTTCTACCCCAAGACAAGGTGAACCAAGAGTTGATATGGAAGCATCCACGAGTGGGACACACCAAGATGAAGAAAAAGAGGAAGTGCACCAAGATGAACGCCAACAACCTCCTTCTCCACCATGACAAGAGAACGACAGCGCCAACAATGAAGAAGGCCAAGAAGAAGAACAAGATGAAGAAGATGTTCAACCAAGACCCAAGCAAAAGCTTTCACGAGTTCGAGCAAGAATTGCTAAAGATCACCCCGTCGAGCAAATCTATAATGATATCCAAACCGGGAGAATCACTCGCTCTAAAACTCGTTTAGCTAACTTTTGTGAACACTATTCATTCATCTCTAGCATTGAACCTATGAAGGTTGAAGAAGCATTGGAAGATCCGGATTGGATAAACGCCATGCATGAAGAGCTACACAACTTTGAGAGAAATCAAGTATGGACATTGGTTGAGAAGCCCGACAACAACCACAACATCATCGGTACCAAATGGGTGTTTCGCAACAAGCAAGATGAAGATGGACAAGTAGTTCACAACAAAGCATGTCTCGTCGCCCAAGGCTACACTCAAGTCGAAGGTATGGACTATGGTGAGACATATGCTCCCGTTGCTAGACTTGAGTCCATTCACATCTTACTTGCTTATGCTAATCACCATGATATCACCTTGTACGAAATGGACATTAAAAGTGCTTTTCTAAATGGTGAAATTGAGGAGTAAGTTTATGTTAAGCAACCTCCCGGCTTTGTCAATCCTAAGAAACCTGATCATGTCTACAAACTTCACAAAGCCCTTTATGGTCTTAAACAAGCTCCTAGAGCATGGTATAAATGCTTGACCAAGTTCCTTATTAAAAAAGGCTTTGAAATTAGTAAAATTGATTCTACTCTTTTTACAAAAAGGGTTAATGGCGAACTATTTGTGTGCCAAATTTATGTTGATGATATTATATTTGGTTCGACTAACCCTCATTTTAGTGAAAAGTTTGGAAAGCTAATGTCGGAGAAGTTTGAGATGTCTATGATGAGTGAACTCAAATTCTTTCTCGGTTTGCAAATCAAGCAAACTAAGGAAGGTACCTTTGTCTCTCAAACAAAGTACACCAAGGACTTATTCAAGAAGTTCAATATGCAAGAATTCAAAGGTATGACTACACCCATGCCTACTAGTGGACATCTTGATTTGACCAAAGATGGTGAACCGTTGATCAAAAAGTTTACCGCTCTATGATTGGTTCATTGTTATATCTATGTGCTTCACGTCCCGATATTATGCTAAGTGTGTGCATGTGTGCACGATATCAAGCTGCTCCTAAAGAATGTCATCTTAAGGCCGTGAAAAGGATAGTGAGATACTTAATCCATACACCAAATTTTGGCATTTGGTATCCAAAGAGGGCTTCTTTCGATCTTGTTGGCTACTCCGACTCGGACTATGCCGGTGACAAGGTTGATAGAAAGTCCACTTCGGGTACTTGTCAATTTCTTGGTAGATCTCTTGTATCTTGGTCTTCCAAGAAACAAAACGCGGTATCCTTATCCACCGCCGAAGCGGAATACATTGCCGCTGGTTCATGTTGTGCTCAACTACTTTGGATGACCCAAACTCTTAAATATTATGAATATATGTGAAACATGTTCCATTACTTTGTGACAATGAAAGTGCTATCAAGATTGCTCACAATCCCGTGCAACACTCTCGAACTAAGCACATTGAAGTTCGTCATCATTTCATTCGAGATCCTGTTGCCAAAGGGGACATTAATCTTAAGCATGTTCGCACTGATAAGCAATTGGCGGATATATTCACCAAACCGCTTGATGAGAGAGTGTTTTGCAGGTTAAGAGGTGAATTGAACATCATTGATGCTTCAAACTTGGAGTGGGAGCTCCATCTGATACATGCAAGGCATGAGCCTATGACTAATCCTTGACATTTCTCTTATGATGGCAATCTTATGTCTTGGATATATTTGCACCTTGCGTGTTATCTAACCCTTGTAGGTACTTGGATGAATCCAAATCTATGAGATTGCAACTCACTCACATCTTGAGCAATCTCTACATCACCAAGTCTCTACACAACGGTGGTTGAAGACAAGGAAGCACGGAACCATTCAAACATATCCTTTGACAAATTTATTATTGAACTTCATGAGTGTCATTTTGGATACACAAGTGCTCTTCCTTGCAAAAACTAACCCATGTAGGTAGATGAACTCCAATTCCAAGTGGTGCTCCTAACTCTTGATGAGCTACATCAACCTTGAGCAACCCACACAAGTTCAACTACATGATCACGATCACCACCACCACCCAAGGTATGTTTTTCCATCTTAGAGAAGCTTTACTCCAAGACATGAATTAAAGCAACTCGACAAGATGTGAATACATCAAGATGCTTAAATGAAAAAAGGTAACCCCATTTTGAGCCTAAACGATGAGTATGACCCATGATCAAGTGATCTCACTTGACTTCTAAGTCAATATACTCTAACATAGGTGACTCTGTCATCGACCAATTCTAGATGAAGTTCTCTTGTGTTCCTTTCTGTGCTCTTGCATTTGTCCCATGCATATTTGTTTCCGCTTTCAAAAAAACTTCATCTAGATTTCTTTTCTTTTCTGTTTGTTCTGCATTCCCTGCATCCAATTCATTGCAAATCTTTCAGTTAATTCCTTGCAAATCCTTGTGAGATCTTACTTGTCTAGTGAGCTGAGGTGACAAGTGTTTTCTCTGTGATGAACTCGGTCACACCGGTCTCTTGTTTTCGGACCAACCGAATTCTTTCGGTGCAACCGGAGCGTACCACTCGGTGCCACCGATTTCACTACAGGAAAGACATTTTGCCATTCGTTCCTGCATTACTTTTGATCTAGCTCCACTCAATGAATCTTGTCCTCTACAAGCAATACATTTACCTTAATGCTTTGTGTTGTGACTCAAGGACCAAACCCATTCACGACAAATTTGAGAAGAACCTTCTTGGAAATTGATGTCAAAGGGGGAGAGAGAGATCACATCAAAGCTTAATCATATCTCTAGGGGGAGAGAATACTCAAGGAGAGAGTAATCTTCAAGGATCCCAGATGCTTGGTGTTCAAGAGGACAGATGCTACATGTCTTCTTGAGGGGAAAGACATGTTTGTGCTTATTTGCATTAGCTCTGTTTATTTTCTTCGAGCACTGATTTTCTATTCCCTATCTTCTCCGAGTATCCCATGCTAGATTCAGGGGGAGCAAGACATCTAAGGGAAGGAAATCCTTAAATTCATTGCATATATTTACCTTTGGGGACATGTCTATATTCAATGTGGTACTCAGTACTCACTCTCTACATGTCATCCCAGTCTTGGTACTCTTGTGGTTTCTTTTGTTTGCTCTGGCTAGTAGGTGTATCTGTGTTATCTAACCTTGTTTACGCAGGTTCATCCCATCCTTAGCCAACTCAAGAACACAAGGTAAGTATATGCATCATAATCATGTGTATGAAGAATTCTTGCTGATGTACATACTGTTTGCAAGAAGGACTCATGAGCATGAAGGTACATTTCCCACATTCACATCTTTTGCTCGATGCATATAGCCAAGATACATGTAACACATGCTTACTCTGTCATGTTTATGCATTCACATGTTCTTATATTCCATATTCACATGATTGCATACATGTAGGGGGAGTCTATGCATGTTACATGTCTTTCCAAAGCTTTACTTGCTATTCTCTATATCCTTATCTAAAGCTTTGATGTATGTTGTCATCAATTACCAAAAAGGGGGAGACTGAAAGCACAAGTGCTCCCTAGGTGATTTTGGTAATTAATGTCAACATATCTCTTGTTGGACTAACACTTTTACCTAGTATGTTTCAGATAAGTTCAACAATGAAGTGGCATGGACTAAAGGATGTGGAACCCCTTCAAGATGATAAGGAAAAAGGATTGGCTCAAGCTTCAAGCACAAGACTCTACATTTTATATTTTAGTGATCCAATATCACATTGAGTCTATAGGAAAAGCCAATACTATCAAGGAGGGATGAGGTGTTGCTTAATGGCTTACTTGCTCAAAATGCTTAGTGATATGCTCCAAAGCCCTCAACTACTTTCTCACATCCACATATGACCTAAACCAATAGTCTAACTCGGCCCCACCGATTCTTTCCATCCGGCGCCACCGAGTTCAGATGTCATAGCCACTGCCACAAACCCTAGGCAAATC
The DNA here is from genome assembly GCA_021605145.1 of Aegilops bicornis. Taxonomy (NCBI): domain Eukaryota; kingdom Viridiplantae; phylum Streptophyta; class Magnoliopsida; order Poales; family Poaceae; genus Aegilops; species Aegilops bicornis. The sequence continues at coordinate 545,031,249 of CM038671.1, forward strand.
GGTCTCACTGATAAGGATCTCGGTCTCACTGAGATGGGGTTGATCTCTCTGTGTATATCCATTACCAAAATCGGTCTAACCGAATTTGAGTAATCGGTACTACCGAGATTACAATGCAAACTCTCTGGTTAGCTTATTACCAAAATCGGTCCCACTGAGTTTGTGTAATCGGTATCACCGAGTTTGCCTGACCAACTCTCTGGTTAGCTTATTACAAAATTCGGTCTCACCGAATTTGTGTAATCGGTCTCACCGAGATTACGTTATGCCCTAACCCTAACCATATCGGTCCTACCGAGTTGCATGTCGGTCCCACCTAAAATCGTAACGGTCACTAGATTTGCTGAATTGGTCCGACCGAGTTTCTCAATTTGGTCCCACCGAGATTGGCAAGTTGTGTGTAACGATTAGATTTTGTGTGGAGGCTATATATACCCCTCCACCTCCTCTTCATTCGTGGAGAGAGCCATCGAATCTAACCTACACTTCCAACTTACATTTTCTCGAGAGAGAACCACCTACTCATGTGTTGAGGCCAAGATATTCCATTCCTACCATATGAATCTTGATCTCTAGCCTTACCCAAGTTGCTTTCCACTCAAATCTTCTTTCTACCAAATCCAAATCCTGTGAGAGAGAGTTGAGTGTTGGGGAGACTATCATTTGAAGCACAAGAGCAAGGAGTTCATCATCAACACACCAAGATTGCCTTGCATGGTGTTTTGAATATATACATCAGTGTAAGGCATCCAAAAGACCTATAATCCTTCTCAAATTGGATTTCACGAAGGCGTTTGATACCATCGAGCATGATCTCGATTCTCGGGATTCTCAAATGCAAGGGTTTTGATGATCGTTGGACAGGTTGGATCGATAGCATCTTGTCCTCCGTTCCTCTTCGGTCCTCTTAAATGGTGTACCTGGTAATCACTTTGTTCCGCTGCTCGGGTGTGCGACAAGGAGACTCATTATCCCCTTTGTTATTTGTGATTGCGGTGGATTTATTGCAGTCCGTGGTTAATGAGATGTGTGCAAGGAACGTTCTCACACTGCCCATACCAACCTCTTCACGGGATTTTCCGATTGTTCAATACACTGATGACACATTAATTGTCCTTCCTGCGGTGGACGACCAGCTCATCGCTTTCAAGGAGATGCTTGAGACCTTTGCTAAGTCAACGAGTTTGCGGGTTAATTTTAGTAAATCATCATTGATTCCAATGAATATGTCAGATGAGGAGGGTCAACGTGTGGCGGCTTTGCTTGGATGTGATGTTGGCTCCATGCCATTTACTTACCTGGGATTGCCAATGGGTACTACTCGGCCCACAATCTATGACTTGCTCCCCTTAGTGGACCGCATAGAGAGAAGATTGTCTGCCTCATCATGTCTGTTGAATCGTGGTAGCCATTGCAGCTCTTGAAATCGGTTTTATGTTCCATGCCAATATACTTCTTGTGCACCATTTCATTACCTCAAGGAATTTTGAAGCAGATAGAACGTATCATGCGGCAATGTTTGTGGCGAGGCAACTCTGACACACCAAGACAATCATTGGCAGCTTGGGAGTTAGTATGTCGGCCCAAGAACCAGGGAGGACTTGGGGTTCTAGACCTTGGCAAACAAAATGATGCCTTGTTGATCAAGCATCTCTTCAAATTTTATAACAAGTTGGATGTGCCCTGGGTTTCACTTATCTGGGACACATATTATGCTGCTGCTCCGCCCCAAGTAACGCAAAGTTGTGGTTCTTTTTGGTGGCGTGATGTGATGAAGCTCTATGACAAATTTTGTAAGTTGGCCGTCCCTCATGTGCGCTCCGGGGACTCAGTGGTTTTCTGGCTGGATCGGTGGCAACTTAATAACGAGGTGGTTATCATGCAACAACGCTTCCGAGGCTTCATTCTTTTGTCATTGATGACACGCTTACCATTAAGAATGTGATGGAGCTGCCTGTCCCAACCGACAATTTTCACCTGCCTTTATCAGTTGAAGCTTTTGAGGAATTCAATCAACTTCAGGCTTTAATGCCTCTGATAAACTTGCATGAGGGAGTTAGTGATGTCTGGAAATGGCCTTCAAAAACTGGGGATTATCAATCCAGGATCTACTATTTGTCTTGTTTTTCAAGTCGTAGGCTGACCCTCTTTTTCGGTGGATCTCGGAAATGTGCTTGCACTCTCAAGCTCAAGGTGTTTGGCTGGCTTCTTTTGATGGACCGTCTAAACACTAGGGATATGATGCGAGACGACATTGGATTATCCAGATGATACTTGTGCCATTTGCCTCTCGTGTTTGCATGAAGATAGAGCTCATCTCTTCTTTGCCTACAACTTTAGCCAACGATATGCAGGAATTATTTGGGCATTTCATGGAATGTTCAACCTAACTGCACTACTTTTGAAATGGCTTGTGCGGCCAAAGGGATTTTGGTCAACCGTTTTTCACCGATGTAGTCTTTACGGCTACACGGAATATTTGGTCCCAAAGGAATGGAAGGATCTTGAAATGAGTTGCCCACTTTCGGAGCTTGGAGGAGGAATTTTATTCATGATATTTCTCTCTTAGCTCATAGAATCAAGTGTAAATATAGAGATAGACTAACTGATTGGATAGCTTCTTTACACTAATCACTCCCTGTAAGTAGTCTTTCTTCCTTTTGTTTCCCTTTGTAATTTTGTACTGAACCCATATTGTTTTAATAAAGGACTGTGAGGCTGTTGCCTTGCAGTACATAGTAAAAAAAAACACACCATTTGTTACTTCTTGGAGAGTGGTGTCTCCTAGATTGGCTAGGTGTCACTTGGGAGCCTCCGACAAGATTGTGGAGTTGAACCAAGGAGTTTGTAAGGGCAAGGAGATCGCCTACTTCGTGAAGATCTAACGCTAGTGAGGCAAGTCCTTCGTGGGCGACGGCCATGGTGGGATAGACAAGGTTGCTTCTTCGTGGACCCTTCGTGGGTGGAGCCCTCCGTGGACTCAGCATAACTGCTACCCTTCGTGGGTTGAAGTCTCCATCAACGTGGATGTACGATAGCACCACCTATCGGAACCACGACAAAAACATCCGTGTCTCCAATTGCGTTTGAATCTTCCAAACCCTTCCCTTTACATTCTTGCAAGTTGCGTGCTTTACTTTCCGCTGCTCATATACTCGTTGCATGCTTGCTTGATATGTATTGTGTTTGTTAAACTTGTGCCAAACTCCACTTTAACCTAAAGAAGTTAAAAACTGCAACTTTTGGTACTTAGTGTCTAATCACCCCCCCCCCTCTAGACACCTCTTCTCGATCCTTTCAGAATTACATAGAATGCTTGGCATAAAATATGTGAATGATGAGCATGATTGCAATGTTTTTAGTATGAATTCTTTGAATACCCATGATGCTAATGATATGCAAAGCCACAAGCTTGGGGATGCTATGTTCGATGAAGATGATATGTTTAGTCCCCCAAGTTTTGATGAGCAAATTTATTACGATGAAAGCATTTCCCCTATTTATGATGATTATTGTGATGACACGTATGCTATAAAGAATAAAGATAACCACAAAACTTTTCATCATGACTTTAATCTTCAATTGGATTATGCTTTACATGATAGTTATTTTGTTGAGTTTGCTCCCACTACTATTGATGAGAATAAATTTGCTTATGTGGAGAGTAATAAAAATCCTATGCTAGTAGATCATGAAAAGAATGCTTTAAGTGCTGATTATATGGTTGAATTCATTCATGATGCTACTAAAAATTATTATGAGAGAGGATCATATGCTTCTACATATTGCAATAATATCAAGTTTCCTCTCTATGTGCTTAAAATCTTGAAGTTATGCTTGTTTTACCTTCCTATGCAAGTTGATTCTTATTCCCATAAGTTGTTTGATCACAAAATCCCTATGCATAGGAAGTGGGTTAGACTTAAATGTGCTAGTCATATTCTTCATGATGCTCTCTTTATGTTTCAATTCTTATCTTTTATGTGAGCATCGTTGAAATCATCATGCCTAGCTAGGGGCGTTAAACGTAAGCGCTTGTTGGGAGGCAACCCAATTTTATTTTTGTTCCTTGATTTTTGCTCTTGTTTAGTAATAAATAAACCATCTAGCCTCTGGTTAGATGTGGTTTTATTTTTTAATTAGTGTTTGTTACAAGTAAGACCTATAGGATCTTCTTGGATGATAATTATTTGATCTTGCTGAAAAAGACAAAAACTTTCCGCTCACGAAAACAATTGTTAAAAATCACCAGAAAGTGATAAAATACTGATTACAATTGCAGTAGATCAATAATAAAATTATCTGGGTCGTCCTAATTTTGTAGAATTTTTGGAGTTCCAGAAGTATACGTTTGATACAGATTAATACAGACTGTTCTGTTTTTGACAGATTCTGTTTTCTATGTGTTGTTTGCTTATTTTGATGAATCTATGAGTAGTATCGGAGGGTATGAACCATAGAGAAGTTGGAATACAATAGATATTACACCAATATGAATTTAGAATGAGTTCACAACAGTACCAAAGTTGTGATTTATTTTCTTATACTAACCGAGATTACGAGTTTTCTGTTGAGTTTTGTGTTGTGAAGTTTTCAAGTTTTGGGTAAAGATTCGATGGACTATGGAATAAGGAGTGGAAAGAGCCTAAGCTTGGGGATGCCCAAGGCACCTGTCGGGGAGGCTGATCGTACCCACGAACACCTATGGGGCCGGCGGACCAGGCCCCTTTGTGGTTCGGAGAGGGGCGGAGATCGCACGAAGAGCGGATCGAGGCGAGGCACACGAGCAGTTTACCCAGCTTCGAGCTCTCCGAGAGATAAAACTCCTACTGCTGCTTGTTTGATGTATTGTGTTCTTGCTAGGGAGCGTGCGAGCTACAAAACCTAGCGTGAGTGTATCTGGTGTCTAGTGAGTCGAATGAACCGAACCCCTCTACGCTGCGCATGGGCCTCCTTTTATATGCTCAAGGGTCTCCGGCGGTGGCAACATAGGCGAGGGTACAAATGTAAAACAGGAGTTGGTACACCTACTCGAGCGATTATGCAGTGCAAGATACCTAACTCGACGGCGGCAAGGGACAAAAGCAATAAATGCCCGTCGTTGTCGCCCAAACAAAGGCAACAGAGATCGTCAGTGCGCCACCGCCGCCACGATGGCGAGCTTGTCGTGCCGCTTATCGCTGCTCTCCGCTGGCTGCACAGCCTCTCGACACGCTGCCGCATGGAATGGTCCCATGGCGACACGTTGCTGGATGAGCTGGAGCGGAGATGGAGAGAGGTTGCTTGTCGGCGTCCGGAGACTTGTCGCGCTCGAGCCTTCCGGCAAGCTCCTCTTGCCGGGCCTTGTCTTCTGCATGCCTTGAGTGGCCTTCCGGCAAGCTCCTCTTGCCGGGCCTTGTCTTCTTAGTCAAATACTTTGTTCTTGAATGGCTCCAAAGGAGCCACGGAGGATCTTGGCGGTGACGAGGCAAACCTCGCCGAGGGTGCAAGAATCGTCCGTGCACGAGTACGGGATACTAGGGTACCCCTACTCTAGTACACCGGCAGAGCCCCGGGCCTGGGCCATGCGGTGCCGAAGCGCCGTCGGGCCAGGCCCAAAGCGATTCTGCGGTCACACGCGGCCTTGATCACGTCGCAACTCGCCCCGGACCCACCACGACCCCCACTAACGGCACGCACCGAACGTGGCGTCGTGCGAGAGATCGTGGGCGTGGTCGTGGGGGTTTCTTTATTAGGAAAAGCGGAACGTCCGCCCCCTCCCCCTCTTTATAAGCGGAGGAAACAGGGGTAGGCCGTCCACTCCGCCATTGTTGTCTTGTCAAGAAAACCACCGCCGCTCCCCCCTTCTTCTCCAAAGGCGAAGAGAGCAGCGCCCGCCCCTTCGCCTGGCGCTCACCGCCGTCGGCCTCCTCCGCCGCCCTCGCCATGGCTCAAAGCCGACAAGGAGAAGGGCGTCGGTCGGCCGAGGTGCAGCGGCTTCATGGCGCCGCGCAAGGAGCGGGCCATCTCCCCAGCTCGGCGCAAGGGAGCTGCGGGATGTCTTCTATCTCTTTGGTCGACGGAGACGCTGCGCATCCGCGCACGAAGGCACTCCCCGCCTCCGCTTGATTTGGCCCCACTGGTACCCCTTCTTTGCCCTTTTCTTCTATTGCGGGCTTTGCCACTTTTCCGGAAGTTCTTCTGCGATATCATGAACACATATGGCCTCCGCCTCCTTGATTTCACCCCCAACGCCGTCTTGACCATGGCGGTTTTTCGCACCTTTGCGAAAACTTTGTCGGAGTCCACCCAAATGTGGCACTCTTCCGCCACTTCTTCGTGCCTCAGCGTCGAGAGAGGAGAGCCACTTGCCGGAGGGATAGCTTGGGTCTCCGTGATCGGCAAGAAAGAAGCCTATCTGGAAGGAGAGTTCCGCAACAAGTGGGAGGAGTGGAGAGCCAATTGGTGTTGGGTCGTAGAGGAGAACCCATGACCTTTCAACGCCGTGCCAAACCCCAATAGTGCGCGGCAGAGATTGGAGTAACTTGGTGCGGAGGATGCTAGGTTGAAGATAGCTGTGACCGGATTTTGCGCCTCGAGCTTGCGGACTAACCGTAAGCGCGGTTGGCGCAGACTTCCTTCGCCGCCGACGCTTCCCTTGCAGGAGAGGAGGAGGCCTGCTTGGGAGTTCCAAAATCTGGCGAGACATTATGAGGTTGCGCCCGGGCCTGGCTGGAATTTCACCGTCTTGGAGTTGGATGTGATGCTGCTAGAGCTGTTCAAGAATGACCCCGATCACCCTGAGTGGTTTAGGTTGCCGAGGGGGGTCGTCCCATTGTGCAAAAACTCGGCGCTCGACCGCATCCGCGCCATGATGCCGTTGTCAGCGATTCCCATGGGATCGTTCCAACTGGCAGGAGCCCCGACGAGGTCGTGCAGCAGTTCTTCGACGACTTGGAAGAAGTGCCGATCCGCTCCGACGAAAGCGAAAAAGGCTCACTCGCGACACTACCGACGAGGAGATGGCGCCAGATTGCCACCAGGTGGAGGAGGCGGCAGAGCTGCCACCGGAGCCTTCGGGTATACCGTGGAGGAGCCGGACGCTGCGGCGGCAAGCCTTGCCCGGCGAAGGAGATCGCCGGCGAGGACGAGCTTGTCGAGCCCGAGGCCGGGTCGAGTGGACCCGCCGAGGGCGCTTCTTCTCCACCACCCAGCCACTTGCCGTCAGCGGAGCCCCCGGCTCCGCCGAAGAGGCGTCTCCGCAAGGCCAGAGACGAGTCGGGGCGGCAGATCGCCCACAAGAAGAAGATCGCGGCGACGCTCTACCGCGGTAAGCGATGTTGCTGAGCGCCACACCTGCTAACTGCGACAAGCGGGATCTTCTCAGGCCACCGCCGACGCCTCCGCCAAGCGGCCAAGAGAGCCTACTCCCCCGCCTCGTCGCACCGGAGGCGAGCCGGAGTTTGACTTCTCCGCGCTCAGCTCCGAGGAGGAAGACGAAGAGTAAGCTCTTGAGATTGTGCTTGTATTTCTTCAATTTTATTGCTTCATCTTGAATCTGATTTGCTTGCTCGACTCTTTCCTTTTCGTGACGCCTGGCCCAGAGCGTCGAAGAGGGCTAAGATCCCGACGGTCGCCGCGTTGAGGACGATTCTCGCGTGTAACAGGGACGCGTCCGAGACCCCCTTGCCGGACCCGACAACCCTTCCTCAGAGCAGCCCCCAGCACAGCCCCCAAAGTAAGTGTGCGGTTTTCTCCTTACTATTAGGTGTGCAGGGGTGCTCCTTCTTCGTTGATACTTGATTGTTTGCTTGTGTAGGAGCAGAGCAGCCTCATCGGGGAGGGCTCGGAAGCCGCCCGAAATCCTGTCTGCTGCCACTACGCCGCCAAGGAGGATTCTCCCGACAAGCGGAGCGCCCTCCGACAAGGGAGGCCACTCCGGCAAGGGAGGCTACCCGGCAAGGGACAGCGCCAGTGACCCTCCAAAGTGGTCAAGGCCATGGCTGCGGATCCCGTTGCAGGTAATTTCCTTACGAAAATTTCCCTTGGGCTTGTTTTCTTTTGTTTCTCTTTTGAACATTTGCTTGATCGCTCTTTCTTCGTCGACGCAGAGCCGATGGAGGTCGAGGCTGCCGGCGAGGAGGAAGCGCAAGGCAACACCGACGAGGCCGCCGTCGTGGAAGAAGAGGTCGTTCTTTGTGGAAGAAGAGGCCGCCGCCGACGAGCCTGATGGCGAAGGCCACCGAGGCTGCCGCATGTAAGCCGGCGAGGGGTCGAGCGATCGTGACCGACGGCCCCGAGGCGCAGGAGCGCCAGCGCTTACACCGACAAATGACTTCCCCGCTGGCAAGGCCAGTTCGAGGAGCCTCACCGGCGCCCCACCAAGGCCGGGCGAGGGTGTCTTCATCAAACTCCACAGGAACCCGAGCTCAGGCGCCGGTCAAGGAGAGACCTTCGACGGCGAGCTACTCGCCTCATTGGCCGACGCTGGTGGACGCGCCAAGCAGCAAGCGGCAAGTCTGAGGAGGAGCAATGCCGAAGAAATCGCTGTCGCTCTACCGCCCGGCAAGCCAAGTTGGAGTCCCGGAAGCACTTGTCGCGAGGGCGGGAGCTGACATTGAGTAGAGCTCAGAAGAGCTCCGGAGCGACAAACAAGAAACTCTCCGTGACGAAAGGGGTATGCTGGGGCAACTTGCGGAAGAGAGCACGGCCTTCATCCTTGAGAAGGCCGCATGAGGAGGAGCAAGCGCCGGCTGCCGAGAAGCTCTCCGTGCAGAAAGCGAATGGGCGCAGCGGGAAGGTCAACCTGGACAGCCACGAAGAAGACCTTGCTGCCGAGGAGTCACTTGGCGGGCGCTTAAGGGAGCGAAGGATGCTGCCGCCGCCGAGGCCGACAAGGAAGAGTTGAAGGCGAAGGTGGCACCGCTGGCGGCCAGCCTCAAGACGAGCGGCGTGGAGCTTGCCGCTCTCAAGCACGAGCGCGAGAAGGACGCCTACACTCTTGGCGAGCTGCAGTCATCTCGCCGATAGGGGCAAGGAGCTCGGCGCCGCCAAGGATTCCAAGCGGATCTTGAGCTGAAAGCCGACCACTCGACGCAGACGTTGGACGGCGCCAGAGAGCGGGAGGTGGGCTTGTTGGAGACGATCAAGGCCAAGGAGGAGCTGCTAGCGAATGTTGCCTCCACCCAGGCGCCTTGAGGGAGAGCGTGGAGCACCGGATCAAGGTCTTGTGGACACCGTCGCCGACATCCACAACAAGTCGATGGAGCTGGGGATGACGGACCTTGCATACTCCTCGACGAGCATCTCCAACCCAGCGCCAAACTCAGTTTATTCTTCAAAGGCGTGGTGACGGGTCTCCAGCGACTCGGGAAGAGGTCCCAAAGCAGCTGGCCGAGGAATCACGCCAGATCATGCGAGAGCCCTCGAGAAGGTGTTGATAAAGGTGGCCTTCCGCAATCCGGGCCTCAACCTTAACGGCGTCCTCGGATCCTTGCCGCCAGATGCCAACATGGAGGAGCTCAAAGCCCTTGTCGCACCCATTGTGGACAAGGTGAACAAGATCAAGCGGATTGATGGCGACCCGCGTAGACTAGGCCGTAATTTTATCTTTCCCTTGTCGTTCTTGATCATGTTTAGAACACTTTGTTAGATCAGCGACAAGTTATTTTGTAATATACTCTATCTTAGGCGATCAATGCAACGTTATTTCCTCTACTTGATTCCTTCCTTTGTATGCGTTTACGCCTTACGCATTTGGGGGACTTGTCGGTGCGGGCACCTTTGCATGGCGCCGAGTGCGGGACGTCGGCAGCTTCTTTGGCAATGCCGCCTCCGACAAGCAACCTTGTCGCGACTAGCCGCAGCTCACTTAAGTTGTTGAGCGGACTCGAAACAAAGTAAGGGCGCGACTAGCCTGCGAGTTGGTTCCTCTGTGCACAGGTTTTCCATACAAAGTACTATCGTTCGAGGAAGATAACTTAAAAATTTAAAAATTGATTGCTCAAACTTTGGCAACTTAGCTTTTCTGTCTCTTGCTTCCCGATGAGGCGAAACTTCCCCGAGCGGTGCCTGGTCCATAGTATGAGGCGAAACTTCCTCGAGCGGTGCCTGGTCCATAGTATTATCTTCTCCTTCCCCTGGTTAACTTGTGCGCGAGGGAGCCTTCCTTTCTTTGAGAAAAGAGAAAGAAGAGGAAATAAAGTTATGGAGCCCAAATGACTCGATTTTGCTTACCGGGTGTGGTTGCTGCACAAAGTGTTAGCCAAAACATGCAATAAAATGATGAAAGCATGAATTTGACAAGTTGTGCGCAACACATGAGCTTTATCGATGCACGGGTTCTACGCTCGGCTTTGTACAAAGGATTACATGCAACAAAGCAAGACTTGTACAAAAGGTGGTTGCCGGAACGGGTTCCGGCAACCGCGCCTATGGGTAAAACTTACGAAGATGCTCAATGTTCCAGAGTTGCTCACGGGATGCCATCTTGGTCTCAAAGGCGAACGGCCTTGAGCCTAGTGACTCGTTTCACCCGATAAGGGCCTTCCCACTTTGGCGTCAACTTGTTTGAATTCTTGGCGGACTGAGCGCGCCAAGAACAAGGTCGCCTTCCTCGAGACTTCGCACTAACTCTGCGGCTATGGTAGCGACGCAAAGCTTGTCAGAAGCGAGCAGCTCGCCGCAATGACGACGATCCTCCTCAAGGAGCAAAGCGTCATCTTGTCGCAGCCTGCTCTTGCTCAAGCTCATCATAAGAGAGCACTCGAGGCGATCCGTATACGAAGTTCCGTGGGGAGAACTGCCTCTGCTCCATAGACTAGAGCAAAGGTGTCCGCCGGTGGCTCGATTTGGCGTCGTCTGATCGACCAAAGAACCACCGGCAGCTCCTCGATCCAGCTTTCTTACGCACTTGTGCAGCACTGTCGAAGTTCGGTCTTGAGCTCCGCCAAGGCAAAGACTTCAAAGATTTGCCCTCTCTCGCTTGACCGTTGCTTCTCGGGTGAGTAACGGAAGCAAAGCGGAACCTTGGCGCCAAGATCTTGGACGACGTCTTGCATGAAGGTGCGACTCAGAAATTGTGTGCCATTGTCGGTGATGATCCTGTTAGGGATTCGAAGCGGCAAACAATCGACTGAAGAACTTGATCACCGACCGTCTTGTCACCTCCTCATCGCTTCCACTTCCGCCACTTTGTGAACTTGTCGATGGCGGCGTACAAGTATTCAAAGCCCCCGACAGCTCGGGGAAGGGGCCAAGGATGTCGAGCCCCAGCACCGAAAATGGCCAGGATAAAGGGATCGTCCGAGAGCCCGAGCTGGTTGGTGTATTTGTTTGGAATGGAACCGCACACTTCACACTTGGTTACTTGTGCAGTTGCATCCGGAGGGCTGTCGGCCGAAGAAACCTTGCCGGAAAGCTTTGCCCGGCAAGTGCTCTCGCGCCAATGTGGTGACCACATATGCCTCTCGTATCTCTGCCAAAAGCTTCATCCATCTTCCACAGGAATACACTTCAATTTCACACCGTTGAGTCTTCTTACATGCAGATATCTTTGTCGACAAACTGGTACATACTCATTGCCGGGCTACTTCTTTCCACTTCTTCTCGCTCTTGGGAAGTTCTCTGTCTGAAGGAAATGGACAATCTCTTTGTGCCCATCTTTGGAGCTTGCGGCTCGACAACAAGGACCAAAGGCACATCTGCTGCTGCGGAACATCGGCTTCTACGGCAAGAACTCGCGGCTCTGCCGGAAGCTTGACGCTCCCGGCAAGCTTGCCGGAGCAAAACTTGCTCGAGCGTCTGCTTCAACGAAACAAACCACAGGGCTTGTCGGAGCAGATCGCCTCAAGATCGTTGGTGTTGATCTTGGGGACCTTCGCATAGCAACGGCTTCGGGAAGCTCTGCCGGAAAGTAGTCACCAGAGATCAACTTCCTCTTCTTGCTTTGTCCAGCTTGATGGTGTTACGGTTGGTCGAGTCGGCTTGAGCACGAAAATCCCTGGTTCCACAGTGCAACTTAAGTGCAGCGCACTTTGACAGCCGTCGGCAATATCATTCGAGCTCTTGGAACATGTTCCATTTGCGAGGCCGTCAAAGTGCTCTTCTAGCTTCCTCACTTCATCAACGTAGGCTTCCATCAACGGACTCGTAATCTTTTGTTCACTTGGCGGACGACAAGTTGCGAGTCACCCCGACAATAAGCTTTTTTATCCCAAGGTCCATCATGATCTCGAGACCGGCAAGCAAACCTTCATATTCTCGCAGATTGTTTGTTGCTTGCTCCTTGGGAAAGTGCATCCGACTACGTACTTAAGGTGCTCTCCGGTGGGTGCGATAAGCAAGACGCAAGACCGGCGCCTTTGCGAGAAGGCACCATCAAAGTACATCAGCCACTCTTTGCTTGCTTCCTTGACGGGAATGCTCGTCTCGGAATCTTCTTCATCTGGCGTTGGCGTCCATTCTGCTATGAATTCTACCAACGCTCGCTTTGGATAGTTGATGTGCTTTCAAACTTGAGACCAAAGCTTGACAATTCCAATGCCCACTCGACAATCCCGCCTGCTGCTTCGGATTCTGCAGATCCTCTTGATGAAAGCGAGTGACAACTGTGATCTCATGTGCTTGGAAGTAATGGCGCAGCTTTCTCGAGGCCATGAGGAGGCCGAAAAGCAATTTCTCGCACACCAGAGTACCTTGACCTAGCCCCCTGCAGGAGGGAATCGACAAAGTAGTGCGCTGCACCATCCTTTTCTCGTGATCTGGTCATGCGTCTGCGCGGATTCGTTCTTGTCGGGACCAGAGCTTGTCGGCGAAGCCCCAGCTTGTCATTTGGATGTGCTTGCCGTGGTTGCTGGCTCGTCATCCGCCTCCCTCTCCGCTACTAACGCAAAGCACTAACCACTTGATTGGTTGCTGCTATATATAGCAAAGCAACTTCTCTTGTGGTTTAGGTGCGACAAGTGTTGGAGTGGAGGATGTATCTCTTTAAGTCCTGCAGTCGCAGCCTCCGCTTCGAGTCCATTTCATTGGACCTGCCTTTTTCAAAATCTTGAAAAACGGCAGCCACGCCAAGCAGAACCTAGAAATAAACTGCCGAGAGCAGCGCATAACCGCAAGTCTTCGTACATCCTTGACGCGCTTTGGTGCTTCAATCAGCTCAATGGCCTTGATCTTGTCGGGATTAGCTTCAATCCCTCGTTGAGACACGAAGAACCGAGAAGCTTGCGGAAGGGACTCCAAACACGCACTTCTCGGGGTTGAGCTTGAGGTTGATCTTGCGCAGATTTGCAAAGGTCTCGTCCAAATCTTGAACCAGAGTTGCTTTGTCCTTGCTTTTGACCACTATGTCATCCATGTAGGCTTCTACATTTACGTGCATTTGCGGCTCAAAAGCGTCATGGACTACCCTTGCAAATGTTGAACCAGCATTCTTCAAACCGAAAGGCGTCCGTATGAAACAGATATGTGCCACATGGTGTAATGAATGCGGTCTTCTCCTCATCTTCTTCAGCCATGAAGATCCGATGGTATCCTGAGTATGCATCAAGAAAGCGAAAGCAAATCACATCCACCGTGGAGTCAACAATCTGGTCAATGCGCGGCAAGGAAATGGATCTTTGGGACAAGCTTTATTAACATCCGTGAAGTCAATACAAAGTCTCCATTTTCCATTTGCCTTCTTGCGACGACTACGGATTGGCCAACCAAGTAGGATGGAGCACTCCTCGACAAGGCCTGCCGCTTCAGTTTCTTGATCTCTTACGCTATGAATTCTTTGCGTTCCACCGCTTGCTTCCTCGACTTTTTGCTTGACGGGCGTGCATGAGGACAAACGGCCAAAGCGGTGCTCAATCACTTTCACAGGAACACGGGAATGTCGACGGTTGCCATGCAAACACGTCGACATTCGCCGCAGAGCAACGAGCGCCGCCTTCCTATTTAGGGTCGAGAGGCATCGATGGTAAAGGTACCACCAGCCGTCCTCCTCCTTGGCGGGCACTTTCTTGGTCTTTGGCGGAGCTACCATCTTCTTGCACTTGTCGGTGGAGCTCGATGGTGCGTCCTCGACGGTAGCGCAGCACTCCAAGAGGTGCGCTTGCGGAGTGAGCATCGAGCTCTTCTTGCCGGACTTGGACTTTGTCTTCTTCCCCGGAGCTTCAGCGGCAAGTGTTTGGCAATCTGTCGCGGCTGCATCCCGGTAGATCTTGTCGGCACAGATAATGGCATCCTTCTTGTCGCCATGGACAGAGATGACGCTTATCGGGCTGGCATCTTGAGTAAGTTGTAGGCGTAGTGAGAGGCTGCCATGAACTTGGCGAGTCTTTGGGCGGCCAAGTATCCCATTGTAAGGCAATGGGAAATCGGCAACGTCGAATGTGACCCTCTCGATCCTAAAGTTCAGCTCACGCCAAATGTTACCGGCAACGTTATCTTCCTCTTGACTTGCTTCTTCCCGGATTGATTCCTTGGAAGGTGCGGTCTCTTCGAGCTTCATTGTCGAGGATTTGAAGCTTCGGAGCACCGCAGAGGAGATCGATTCAAGCCGCCCCCGGCGTCCACTAGCATTTTGGTGACCTTGAGGTTGCGGATGGTTGGTGAGACCAACATCGGCAAGCACCCGACCGCAGATTATGCGATCGGGGTGGTCCTCAATATCAAAGACGATAGGCGTCTTTGGACCACTTCGCAGGCTTGCGTGACTCTACGGATGGTTCCGCTGCATTGACCTCCCGCATCCATTGCTTGAGTTGGCGGTGGGAGGTATGCAGGAAGCACCTCCGTCAACGCAGAGGACCTCTGTGGCTTTCAAACTCCTGCTCATCGGCGTCGTCGTCTTCCATATCTTCGTCGTCGTCATCATCTTCATCCTTGTCGCGGCGGCGAGAGGTCTATCTCCTTGCCGTTGCTTGGCCTTGCCAAGGCGTCCTCCCGGCCGGACGCGTTTCTTGCTTGCTCCCCGGCTCCTTCTGGGCCTTCTCTTTGTCGCGCCGCTCGTACTCAGCCCTCTGCTGTTCGACAAGCTGCTCGACCTTCTTGCAGCTCTGGAGGTCGTGGCCCTTGGTGCGGTGGATCTTGCAAGATCGCTTGCCGGAGCCACGCTTGTCGTGGCCGCCACACCGACCGGTGGTTGGCGTCGTGGCAACCTCCTTGCCGGAGCCACCAGCCTTGGCGTTCTTGTCGCCACCTCCGTTGCCGGACTGCTCAACAGCTAGCACTTCTCTACCTTTCTTCTTCCTGTTGCCTCGCCTCGGCCCTTCTTTGCAGGCGGCCTCCTCCTTGTCAGATCCTGCTTCGCATTCTCTCTGAGGAGTCTCCTCCCTTCCTCGTAGCGTGCACACTTGTCGGCCAAGGCGTACAACTCATCGACGTCCTTGACTTTGCACATCGCCATCTCCTCCCTCATCCTGCGGTTCCGCACATTACGATGAAACGCTACCGATCACCGCGGTAGGGTGGACATCCGGGATGTTGTAGTGCACACGGTGAATCTCTGGATGAACTTGCGCAGGACTCTCCTTCCTTCGGGCGGCAGATGAAGGTCACTCTCTTGGCCATGAGGTTTGTGGCCACCGTGAAGGCGCCAACAAACCGATGGCACAGATCTGCCCAAGAGGATATGGAGCTGTCCGGCAAGTGCATGAGCCAAGATCGGCGTTGGGCTTGAGCACGGCGGGGAAGTAGTTGGCGAGGATCTTGTCGTCCGTCCCCGCAGCCTGCACCGCGATGGTGTATATGCTGAGGAACTCCGACGGATGCGTCCTGCCATCGTACTTCTCCGGTACGTCTGGCTTGAAGTTCTTTTTACTGGGCCACTGGACTTGCCGCAGCTCACGAGTAAACGCAGGGCAACCTACCGCGTACGGCAAGTCGCTGGCTCCTCCAGCGCCGCGTCAGCAGAAGGCCCAGCGGCAGCTTGTCGGATGACGTCGTGCTTCTCTCCGACGCTCGATGCGAGTTCGAGCGTCCTCTTGTTGTCGCTCATGAAGAACTTGGCGCTGATCGCGGCGAGCTCGCGGATCCGATGACGCGGTGGAGTCACTGTCGAGGTGGATCCGGCGAGTCGGCGATCTTGGCCTTCGTGGCGGAGAGTGCATGGTGGTTGCACCTCCGATAGTCTCGTCGCCACCGGCTCGTGCCTTGTCGTCTTGCCGCGGCAATGATGGCGTTGGTTGCCGCGAGCGTCGCCGTTAGCAAAGCCGATGAGGCTCGATAGTGGCCCTCCACTCGTCGACCTTGTTGGCCGTTGGAGGGTAGTCGAGAGCAGGTGAGCTCTCGCGAAGCTTCTGCTGGAGTAGTGGGTGGCATTGGCAAGCGGTGCGAGGAGTGTGATATGCTCGGACTTCTAACTACGTTAGAAGGAGCAGCACCCGCCCAGCGACCGTATCTCACTCGTGCCGGCATGTTGGCGTGCATGCTGGTCTTGAGGGTCTCGATCCAACGAGCGTATGGCATTGTGAACGCCATGACGTTGTTGGTCCCGCGTCTCTGAGATGGGCGCGGGGATGCGCGACGCCGAGGTTTGCGGGCCTTGTCCTTGGACTTGGCAACGTCGCGAACACCTTCGTCGGCGCCCGTTCCTCCGCCAGTCTGCCCCCACCACCCGCTTGCTGCGGTGAGGGTGGGTACGACGCAGACGGCTCTGCTGCCGCCAAGCCTTCTTCTTCGGTGGCATGTTGAGGGAGATGTTGTGGAAGCTGCTCGTGTGAACGCCGGATCAGATTCACACGGCCTCGACGCCCCCTACCTGGCGCGCCAAAGATGTCGAGGAGGCTGATTGTACCCACGAACACCTATGGGGCGGCGGACCAGGCCCCTTTGTGGTTCGGAGGCGGAGATCGCACGAAGAGCGGATCGAGGCGAGGCACATGAGCAGTTTACCCAGCTTCGGAGCTCTCCGGAGAGATAAAACTCCTACTTCTGCTTGTTTGATGTATTGTGTTCTTGCTAGGGAGCGATGCGAGCTACAAAACCTAGCGTGAGCGTATCTGGTCTCTAGTGAGTCGAATGAACCGAACACCCGCTACGTTGCGCATGGGTCTCCTTTTATATGCTCAAGGGGTCTCCGACAGGTGGCAACATAGGCGAGGGTACAAATGTAAAAACAGGAGTTGGTACACCTACTCGAACAGTGTACAGTGCAAGATACCTAACTCTGACGGCAAGGGACAAAAGCAATAAATGCCCGTTAGTGTCGCCCAAACAAAGGCAACAGAGATCGTCAGTGCGCCACCGTTGCTCGCCACGATGGCAAGCTTGTCGGTACCGCTTATCGCTGCTCTCCGCTGGCTGCACAGCCTCTCGACACGCCGCATGGAATGGTCCCATGGCGACACGTTCTTTGGATGAGCTGGAGCGGAGATGGAGAGAGGTTGCTTGTCGCGTCCCGGAGACTTGTCGCGCTCCGAGCCTTCCGGCAAGCTCCTCTTGCCGGGCCTTGTCTTCTGCATGCCTTGAGTGGCCTTCCGCAAGCTCCTCTTGCCGGGCCTTGTCTTCTTAGTCAAATACTTTGTTCTTGAATGGCTCCAAAGGAGCCACGGAGGATCTTGGCGGTGACGAGGCAAACCCTGCCGCGGGGTGCTGCAACTATCCGTGCACGAGTACGGGATATTAGGGTACCCCTACTCTAGTACACCGACAGCACCCCAAGGTAATATTCAAGGATAACCAAGAGCCTAAGCTTGGGGATGCCCCGGATGGCATCCCCTCTTTCGTCTTCGTTCATCGGTAACTTTACTTGGAGCTATATTTTTATTCACCACATGATATGTGTTTTGCTTGGAGCGTCATTTTATTTTGCTAGTATCTGCTTGCTTTTATTTAGAATAATGTTTTGCATCTTTATTTTCAATAAAAATGTCAAGGATAGCCTTTACCATGCTTATTTTGCAAGTATACATGTTGCTGTTTCAAAACAGAAAGTTTATCGTTGTTGCAAAAATTCCCTAGAAAAGTCAGAATATGATAAAATGTTGAAACTTTTTGCATATTAATCTATGCTAAATTTTCTACAGTATGGTAGAATTTCATAATGTTTGGAGTTAGGGAAGTATGATGAATCTTGCATTCTTTACAGGCTGTACTGTTTTGGCAGATTGCTGTTATGTTTGCATTGTTTGCATATGTTTGCTTGTTTAATGATTCTATTTGAGGATAGGAGTATTAAATATGCAGAGGCGTTTAGTATGCAATGTTGAATAATAATTTTAGTGATTTATTACAGTAGAAAATGATAGGGTTTTTGCATTGGTTTATACTAACTTATCTCACAAGTTCTTGTTGAGTTTGGTGTGGATGAAGCTTTTGAGATTTAGGAAACCGTGATATAAAAGGAATTAAGGAGATACAAAAGTTCAAGCTTGGGGATGCCCAAGGCACCCCAAGATAATATTTCAAGACATCTCAAACATCTAAGCTTGGGGATGCCCCGGTAGGCATCCCACCTTTCTTCTTCAACAATTATCGGTTAGTATCGGTTGAGCCTAAGTTTTTGCTTCTTCACATGATGAGTGCTATCCTTGAAATGTCATTTTATTTTCTTTTGTTTTGCTTGTTGAATGAATAAAATACCAAGATCTGAAATTCTTAAATGAGAGAGAGTCTTCACATAGCTACATAATTATTTAACTACTCATTGATCTTCACTTATATCTTTTTGGACTAGTTTGTCATTTACTCGTGTGCTTCACTTATATCCTATGAGTAAATAGTCGAATGATTTGAATGTCATAAATCTGAAATTATGTATGTTTCATATGCTTATCCCATGGGGAGTAATGACTTCACATATAAGAAGTAGAGGTGGTAAAATTATTGAAGGTTAGCAAAGATTGTATTGGTCACTTGAACAATTCATGAAAGAATATTGAAGGAAGAGAGATTTCACATATAAATATACTATCTTGGACATCTTCTATGATTGTGAGCCCCATTAATTATTTTCAAACCTGAGCAAATTAGTTGAAGTTGGACAAGGAAGAGAACATAATGAGTTATGCTTGGGTATATTTGTATAGAAGTTATATTGTTATGGATCCTCTAACATGTGGTGCTTGCTATTTAGAATCCTTTGCTAGCCAAAATATCTGTACTAAGCGGGAATACTTCTTGTGCATCCAAATTCCTTGAACCAAGTTTCTTCCATGAGTGTCCACCATATCTACCTATATGAGGTATTTACCTGCCGTTCCAAGTAAATTTGCATGTGCTAAACTCTAAAACTTCAAATAATAATCTGTTTTGTATGCCCGAATCGCTCATGTAGCGACTAGGGGCTGTCAATATCTTCCATGCTAGGTGGGTTATTCTCACAATGAGTGGACTCCGCTCATCATTTACGAGAAAATGCCTGGTAACTGGGATGCCCAGTCCTATGATCAAAAGATCAAAAACAAATTCACAATTAATTTAAACAAACTCCCCCAGGATTGTTGAAAGTTGGACGACACCCGTTGTTTAGGACAAGCCGTGGAGTGTGAATGTTGGTGGAGGGGGAGTAA
Organism: Aegilops bicornis; assembly: GCA_021605145.1. Lineage (NCBI taxonomy): Eukaryota > Viridiplantae > Streptophyta > Magnoliopsida > Poales > Poaceae > Aegilops > Aegilops bicornis. Next base: position 545,050,727 of record CM038671.1, read on the forward strand.
AACATTTACCTTTCTGTTTGGGAACTGCCTATAATGTATCTAGTATGGAAGATATTGGGAACTCTTGGTCGTTATGTTGACAATGAAAGCATACCTCTCAAAATTATTTTCATCTCTGTTTTAGCTTCGAGCTCTGGCACCTCTGCAAATCCCTGATTCCCTCTGCGAAGGGCCTATCTTTTACTTTTATGCAAGTGTCAGTAGTATTCCTTCTCATTCCAACCTACTTTTTAGTTGGCAAGCATCATATGGTGGATAAAGATCTAAGCATATATGGCCATTCAAATATATTTGATCATGAATTATTATTGTTGACAATTATCTATATGATAAATAAGTTGGGAGGCGAAACATTAAGCCCCTATCTTTCTCTGTGTTCTATGAATCCTATTTGTTCTAAAAATATGCTTTGACTGGTAGCAATCATGGAAGACTATATGATAGTTGAGTATGTGGGATTTGCTAAATCAAAGCTCTTACATAGACCCTTCCTAAAAAATAAGATGAATTGTAATTGTTTGATGACTAATAACATGGTTTGTTAGTTTTCAAGAAAGATTATGATTTATACTTTAACATGTGAATAGCTTGTTACTTGATCATGAGAAGTTCTATGAGTTGAGCTACTGTTATCATATATAATGATGCTAGAAAAGGTAATTGAAATTATCATTGATCAAACTTGTGCACCTGCTAGCATTCACGCTTCATAAATTATTTCTTTTATCATTTACCTACTCGAGGACGAGCAGGAATTAAGCTTGGGGATGCTGATACGTCTCCAACGTATCTATAATTTATGAAGTATTCGTGCTATTATATTATCTGTTTTGGATGTTTATGGGCTTTACTAAACACCTTTATATTATTTTTGGGACTAACCTATTAACCGGAGGCCCAGCCCAAATTGTTGTTTTCTTGCCTATTTCAGTGTTTTGAAGAAAAGGAATATCAAACGGGTTCCAAACAGAATGAAACCTTCAGGAGAGTTATTTTGGGAACGGAAGCAATCCAGGAGACTTGGAGTAGACGTCGGGGAAGCTTTGAGGAAGCCACGAGGCAGGGAGGCGCGCCCTACCCCCTGGGCGCGCCCCCACCCTCGTGGGCCCCTCGTGGCTGCCCTGACCGACTTCTTTCGCCTATATATATCCATATACCCTAAAAACATCATGGAACACAATAGATCGAGAGTTCCGGCACCGCAAGCCTCTGTAGCCACCAAAAACCAATCGGGATCCTGTTCCGGCACCATGCCGGAGGGGGGATCCATCACCGGTGGCCATCTTCATCATCCCGGTGCTCTCCATGACAAGGAGGGAGTAGTTCACCCTCGGGGCTGAGGGTATGTACCAGTAGCTATGTGTTTGATCTCTCTCTCTCTCTCATGTTCTTGAGGTGGTACGATCTTGATGTATCGCGAGCTTTGCTATTATAGTTGGATCTTATGATGATTCTCCCCCTCTACTCTCTTGTAATGGATTGAGTTTTCCCTTTGAAGTTATCTTATTGGATTGAGTCTTTAAGGATTTGAGAACACTTGATGTATGTCTTGCATGTGCTTATGTGTGGTGACAATGGGATATTCATGTGATCCACTTGATGTATGTTTTGGTGATCAACTTGCGAGTTCCGTGACCTCGTGAACTTATGCATAGGGGTTGGCACACGTTTTCGTCTTGACTCTCCCAGAGAAACTTTGGGGCACTCTTTGAAGTACTTTGTGTTGGTTGAATGGATGAATCTGAGATTGTGTGATGCATATCGTATAATCATACCCATGGATACTTGACGTGACATTGGAGTATCTAGGTGACATTAGGGTTTTGGTTGATTTGCGTCTTAAGGTGTTATTCTAGTACGAACTCTATAATAGATCGAATGGAAAGAATAGCTTTGTGTTATTTTACTACGGACTCTTGAATAGATCGATCAGAAAGGATAACTTTGAGGTGGTTTTGTACCCTACAATATTCTCTTCGTTTGTTCTCCGCTATTAGTGACTTTGGAGTGACTCTTTTTTGCATGCTGAGGGATAGTTATATGATCCAATTATGTTATTATTGTTGAGAGAACTTGCACTAGTGAAAGTATGAACCCTAGGCATTGTTTCCTAGCATTGCAATACCGTTTACGCTCACTTTTACCACTTTCTACCTTGCTGTTTTTATATTTTCAGATTACAAAAACCTTTATCTACCATCCATATTGCACTTGTATCACCATCTCTTTGTCGAACTAGTCCACCTATACAATTTACCATTGTATTGGGTGTGTTGGGGACATAAGAGACTCTTTGTTATTTGGTTGCAGGGTTGTCTGAGAGAGACCATCTTCATCCTACACCTCCCACGGATTGATAAACCTTAGGTCATCCATTTGAGGGAAATTTGCTACTATCCTACAAACCTCTGCACTAGGAGGCCCAACAACATCTACAAGAAGAAGGTTGTGTAGTAGACATCACCCCATCCCCCGTATATAAAGGAGTGGAGGAGGGGGGAGGGCCGGCCCTCCTATGGCACGCACTGGAGGAGTCCTACTCCCACCGGGAGTAGGATTCCCCCCTTCCCTAGTTGGACTAGGAGAGAAGGAAGGGGGAGATAGGGAGGAAGAAAAGGGGCGCCGCCTCCTAGTCCAATCGGACCAGAGGGAGAGGGCGCGCTGACCTGCCCCTGGTCTCCTCTCTCTCTCTCCACTATGGCCCAGTAAGGCCCATACACTTATCGGGGGGTTCCGGTAACCTCCCGGTACTCCGGTAAAATCCCAATTTCACCCAGAACTATTCCGAGGTGCAAATATAGGCTTACAATATATCGATCTTTATGCCTCGACCATTTCGAGACTCCTCGTCATGTCCGTGATCATATCCAGCACTCCGAACTACCTTTGGTACATCAAAACACATAAACTCATAATATCGATCTTCACCGAATGTTAAGCGTGTGGACCCTACGGGTTCGAGAACTATGTAGACATGACCGAGACTCATCTCCGGTCAATAACCAATAGCGGAACCTGGATGCTCTTATTGGTTCCTACATATTCCACGAAGATCTTTATCGGTCAAACCGCATAACAACATGCTTGTTCCCTTTGTCATCGGTATGTTACTTGCCCGAGATTCGATCGTCGGTATCTCAATACCTAGTTCAATCTCGTTACTGGCAAGTCTCTTTACTCGTTCCGTAATGCATCATCCCGCAACTAACTCATTAGTTACATTGCTTGCAAGGCTTATAATGATGTGCATTACCGAGAGGGCCCAGAGATACCTCTCCGACAATCGGAGTGACAAATCCTAATCTTGATCTATGCCAACTCAACAAGTACCATCGGAGACACCTGTAGTGCACCTTTATAATCACCCGATTCGTTGTGACGTTTGGTAGCACACAAAGTGTTCCTCCCAGTATTCGGGAGTTGCATAATCTCATAGTCATAGGAACATGTATAAGTCATGAAGAAAGCAATAACAATATACTAAACGATCAAATGCTAAGCTAACGGAATGGGTCAAGTCAATCACATCATTCTCTAATGATGTGATCCCGTTAATCAAATGACAACTCATGTCTATGGTCAGGAAACTTAACCATCTTTGATTCAACGAGCTAGTCAAGTAGAGGCATACTAGTGACACTTTGTTAGTCTATGTATTCACACATGTATTATGTTTCCGGTTAATACAATTCTAGCATGAATAATAAACATTTATCATGATACAAGGAAATATAAATAACAACTTTATTATTGCCTCTAGGGCATATTTCCTTCACCTAGGGGGATAGATCGGTAGGAAAAGACCATCACTCGTCCCCGACCGCCACTCATAAGGAAGACAATCAATGAATAAATCATGCTCCGACTTCATCACATAACTGTTCACCATGCGTGCATGATACGAGAATCACAAACTTTAGAACAAGTATTTCTCAAATTCACAACTACTCAACTGGCATGACTCTAATATAACTATCTTCATATCTCAAAACAATTATCAAGTATCAAACTTCTCATAGTATTCGATGCACTTTATATGATAGTTTTTATTATACCCATCTTGGATGCTCATCATATTAGGACTAATTTTATAGCCAAAGCAAATTACCATGCTGTTTTATAGGACTCCCCAAATAATATAAGTGAAGCATGATATATCAATAATTTCTATAAAATAAAATCACCACCGTGCTTTAAAATATATAAACAAAGCACTAGAGCAGAATTTATCTAGCTCAAAAGATATAAGTGAAGCACAAAGAGTATTCTAATAAATTCCGATTCATGTTTGTCTCTTCCAAAAGGTGTGTACATCAAGGATGATTAAGGTAAACTAAAAAGCAAAGACTCAAATCATACAAGATGCTCCAAGCAAAACACATATCATGTGGTGAATAAAAATATAGAATCAAGTAAAGTTACCGATAGACGAAGACGAAAGAGGGGATGCCTTCCGGGGCATCCACAAGCTTAGGCTTTTGGTGTCCTTGAATTTTACCTTGGGGTGCCTTGGGCATCCCCAAGCTTAGGCTCTTTCCACTCCTTATTCCTTAATCCATCAAATCTTTACCCAAAAACTTCAAAACTTCACAACACAAAACTCAACAGAAAATATCATGAGCTACGTTAGCGAAATAAAACAAACCACCACTTTAAGGTACTGTAATGAACTCATTCTTTATTTATATTGGTGTTAAACCTACTGTATTCCAACTTCTCTATGGTTCATACCCCCCGATACTAGACTTAGATTCATCAAAATAAGCAAACAACACATGAAAAACAGAATCTGTGAAAAACAGAATAGTCTGTAATAATCTGTATCAAACGCAAACTTTCTGTAACTAAAAAATTCTTACAAAATAGGAAGCCCTAAATAATTTTTTTATTGATCTACTTCAATTGGAATCATTATTTTATCACGTTCTCGTGATTTTTAACAATTGTTTTCGTGAGCATAAAGTTTCTGTCTTTTTCAGCAAGATCAAATAATTATCATCCAAGAAGATCCTATAGGTTTTACTTGGCAAAAAAACTAATTAAAATATAAAACCACATCTAACCAAAGGCTAGATGAATTATTTATTACTAAACATAACCAAAAAGCAAGAAACTAAAATAAAATTTGGTTGCCTCCCAAAAAGCGCTATCGTTTAACGCCCCTAGCTAGGCATAAAGGCAAGAATAGATCTAGGTATTGTCATCTTTGGTATGCAATTCTTCAATAGAACACTTATAACCCTTAGGAGTCTCCTTCTTTTTCGTAATGATCAAAATCCTAGGCAAGAAATCAAGAAATTCATTTGTAGCGAAAAGTTCCTTAAGGATAGCGAAAAAGTTGGGGTGAACACTTATGGATTTGAGATCCGCATTTTCCTTACTAGAAGATTCACCCTTATTTTTAGGAACATACATCAATTTGGTAACTTTGGCATTATGAGAATTTGGAGTATTTCTCACGGAAGAAAAGGCAGACCCTAAGTTGGTAATAATATCCTCAAGTTTATCAATTCTTATGAATCTTGATCTGTCTTTTTGTTAACTATGGGTTCCTTTTCCTTAAAAAAATTCAGAGTAACTCCTACCTTAGATCCATATTGGGTAATTTGGTTGTGGATCTTTTTATCCAATTTTTCAATCAACTCTATGGTGGCAACTTTATTTTCAATAATTTCAAGCCTTTGCATCACATGTTCTAAAGTTAAAATAGTTCCATTAACCCAAAGAGGTGGTGGCCCAAACAAATCTATCATAGCATTATAAGAATCAAAAGTATGGCTACCCAAGAAATTCCCTCCAGTAATGGTATCAAGAATATATCTATTCCAAGTGGTGATGCCCACATAAAAGTTGCGAAGAAGAACGGAAGTGGATTGCTTCCTGTTGGATCTATTCTGAGCATTGCAGATTATATACCAAGCATCTTTTAAATTTTCCCCCTCCCTTTGTTTAAAAATAAGAACTTCATGATCGGGAGTACTAACGATGATAGAAGGACTAGCCATAAAAGCAAAACCAACGATCCAACACACGGACACACAAGAAACAAGCGAAAAGAGACGAACGGAAAAAGAGGGCGAATAAAACAGCAACGGTGAAGTGGGGGAGAAGAAAACGAGAGGCAAATGGCAAATAATGTAATGCGAGGTATAAGAGTTTGTGATGGGTACTTGGTATGTCTTGACTTGTGCGTAGATCTCCCTGACAACGGCGCCAGAAATGGCTAGTTGCTGGGAGATCAAATCTTGATTGACTTGGCGTAAGCCTCCCCGGCAACGGCGCCAGAAATCCTTCTTGCTACCTCTTGAGCATGCGTTGGTTTTCCCTTGAAGAGGAAAGGGTGATGCAGCAAAGTAGCGTAAGTATTTCCCTCAGTTTTTGAGAACCAAGGTATCAATCCAGTAGGAGGTTACACGCAAGTCGCCTCGTACCTGCACAAACAAATAAGAACCTTGCAACCGACGCGATAAAGGGGTTGTCAATCCCTTCACTGCCACTTGCAAAAGTGAGATCTGATAGAGATAAAAAGATAAATATTTTTGGTATTTTTATGATATATATTGGAAAGTAAAGATTGCAAAATAAAATAGATCGGAAACTTATATGATGGAAAATAGACCCGGGGGCCATAGGTTTCACTAGTGGCTTCTCTTAAGATAGCATAATCTACGGTGGGTGAACAAATTACTGTCGAGCAATTAATAGAAAAGCGCATAGTTATGAGAATATCTAGGCATGATCATGTATATAGGCATCACGTCCGCGACAAGTAGACCGAAACGATTCTGCATCTACTACTATTACTCCACACATCGACCGCTATCCAACATGCATCTAGAGTACTAAGTTCATAAGAATGGAGTAACGCATTAGGCAAGATGACATGATGTAGAGGGATAAACTCAAGCAATATGATATAAACCCCATCTTTTTATCCTCGATGGCAACAATACAATACGTGCCTTGCTGCCCCTACTATCACTGGGATCGAGCAACGCAAGATTGAACCCAAAGCTAAGCACTTCTCCCATTGCAAGAAAGATCAATCTAGTAGGCCAAACCAAACTGATAATTCGAAGAGACTTGCAAAGATATCAAATCATACATATAAGAATTTAGAGAAGAACCAAATATTGTTCATAGATAATCTTGATCATAAACCCACAATTCATCGGATCTCGACAAACACACCGCAAAAAGAATTACATTGAATAGATCTCCAAGAGAATAGCGGAGAACTTTGTATTGAGATCCAAAGAGAGAGAAGAAGCCATCTAGCTAATAACTATGGACCCGAAGGTCTGTGGTAAACTACTCACACATCATCGGAGAGGCCATGGTGTTGATGTAGAAGCCATCCGTGATCGATTCCCCCTCCGGCGGAGCGCCGGAAAAGGCCCCAAGATGGGATCTCACGGGTACAGAAGGTTGAGGCGGTGGAAATAGGGTTTCGTGGTGCTCTCTGATGTTTTCAGGGTATATGAGTATATATAGGTGAAGGAAGTAGGTCGGTGGAGCCACGAGGGACCCATGAGGGTGGGGGTGCGCCTACCCCCCCGGGCGCGCCTCCCTGTCTCGTGGCCGCCACGTTGCTTCCTTGACGTCCACTCCAAGTCTCCTGGATCACGTTTGTTCCAAAAATAACTCTCCCGAAGGTTTCATTCCATTTGGATTCCATTTGATATTCCTTTCTGCGAAACACTTAAATAGGCAAAAAAAACAGCAATTTGCACTGGGCCTCCGGTTAGTAGGTTAGTCCCAAAAGTAATATAAAAGTGCATAATAAAGCCCATTAAACATCCAAAACAGACAATATAATAGCATGGAACAATCAAAAATTATAGATACATTGGAGACGTATCAGGCAACATGTTATCAAAACAACCATGATATAATATGACAATAGTGGTATCTCGCTAGCCCTTTCTGAGACCGCAAAACATAAATGCAGAGCACCTCCAAAGTTCAAGCAGCGACTAAACATTGTAATTCATGGTAGAAAAGATCCAGTCATGATGCACCCAACATTAGCTACACACAATGCATAAGTCATGATAGCAGTGCTCTCAGGTTCTGGCGCTTGTTTTAGAAGGTGATGACACAACATAAAAGTAAATAGATAGTCCCTTCGCAGAGGGAAGCAGTGATTTGCAGAGTTGCCAGAGCTCAAGTTTTTAAACAGAGGTAAATGATGTTTTTAGACATGCACCCTTCTCATTTACTTCACGGCCATCAGTTATCAACATCTTCCAAGCTAAGCACACTAGTGGCGGTTCCCAAGCGATAAAAGTAAAGGTTTTGACTCCATTGGGAGTTTTTGTTTGATTATTTGAGAGATCATTTCTTTTGCAGTTTTGGACTGGGCATCCCTATTACCGCCCTTTTCTTGTGCGATGCGAGTGAATAAACACTCGACTTAAGAATAACCCGCTTATCATGGAAGATACCGACCACCTCTTGTCGTTCCATGAACGATCCAGGCACACAAAAGGATATTTATTAGAAGTTTTTAGAGGTGGCACATGCAAATTTACTTAGGACGGCAGGGTAATACCGTATATAGGTAGGTGTGGTAGACTCATCTGGAATAACTTTGGGTTCAAGTTTTTTGATGTACAAGAAGAATTCCCACTTAGTGCAGGAAAAGGCTAGCAATTAGATTGAGAAGCGGCCAGCTAGAGAGCAACAACGGTCATAAACATGCATTATGCATAAGTAACATTGGACACTAGCATGAGTAGGATATGAACACCATGAACATAAATATCATAGAGGCTATGTTGGTTTTGATTCAACTACATGCATGAACATGTGCCAAGTCAAGCCACTCGAACATTCAGAGGAGGATACATATCATCATACTACATCACAATCATTTTAACGCAATGTTGATATCCAAGATAAATCATTATCCACTCCCAGCTACTTATGCATGGCATGAGAAACTATAATATCTAATTGTCATTGCAAACATGTTTAATCATAATGGGCTGAATCATGGATACTAGGTTAAACATATTTACCCAAACAGAACAAGTCGAGTTCATACCCATTTCTCTCTGCCACGGCTAGTTCATCGAATATCGTCATTATTGCCTTTCACTTGCACGACCGAACGATGTGAAAATAATAATAGTGCAAGAGTGCCGTGGACTAAGCTGGAATATGCAAACATTTTATTCAACGGGAGAAGACAAGGTAAAATGGGCTCTTTATTAGATTAACAATTTTGCAAATGAGAGCCACTCAACATTTTCATCGTGGTCTTCTCCTCGGTACAACTCAAATAAAAAGAAAAGAAACTCAGAGAAACACACTGAAATATTTTTGGAGTTTTTGGTTTTCTTGAACAAGCAAATAAAAGGGAAAAGCAAAAGCGAGAAAAACTATTTACACGGGAAAGCTCCCAACAAGCAAAAGAAGAAAAAGGAAATATTTTTGGTTTTTTTTAATATTACAACTAAGCATGCATAGAAAGTAAACTAACTACAACTATTGTTTTTGGGGTTTCTCAAGTTTTTCAAACACACAAGAAGAAAGCAAGAAAATAAATCTAAGCATGGATGATACAATGAAAAAGTGTGAACACTGACAACTGGAATGAAATGTGTGAACATGAATGTAATGTCGGTGAGAAACACGTACTCCCCCAAGCTTAGGCTTTTGGCCTAACTTGGTAATCGGTCAGTAGCCTGGATGGTAGTTGGGGTACTGAGGAGCGGGCATCCACTCACCCCATTGCTGAGGCTCCTCCTCTGCCTCTGCAGCAGCCTGAGCGTTCCGGTAGGCAATGATGTCCGCAGGCATAATCCTATATCCGCCCCTGGCAACAGAATCAAACAAAGCAGGAGCAGGAAATGGAATAATATCACAAGTTTCAATGCTAAAAACCAGGTTATAAGGAATAGGAATGCCAGGAGAATTGTTATCGGTGAAATGGTGGTGGTCCATGGCTGTGCGGTCTAGGTAAACATTGGTCAGGGGTTAGTCATGAGGGCGTATCTCAACGTTAAAGTGAGCCGCCAAACGAGTAGCAAAAATCCCACCATGTATTTTACCCTTGGAGTTATTAATGTGGAGGCGACGGGCCATAATAGCTCCCAAGCTATAAGAGTTGTCGCCCTCTAGTGCACGACGCAAAACAGTAAGGTCTGGTGAACTAAGTGCACCCACCTTCTCTCTAGCAAGCAAGCATTTTGCAATGAAAAGAGCAAAGTAATGAACAACAGGAAAATGCAAGCCAACGACAGTGATAGCTGACACCCCTCTCTCGTCTTCTATTGTCAAGGTGCGATAAAAGGCCTCAAACTCTGCTGGCCTAGGCTTAGCTAAACTCCCATCAAAAGGGATCATGCATATGTTACAAAATTCAGTAAGTGGTATCTGATGAGTTTCAACATATAAATCAAACCGCACTTTAGGAGGATTATTCCTAGAAAGGAAAGTAAAACTTTGAACAAAAATGTTTGTGAGGATTTGATGCTGTTCACACCAATGTTTGGGATGCTTATCGTTATCGTCTCTGTTGGCTGGAGATTAGAGATTAATCGAAAATCAGACGATTAATCGATTTTATCGGTTGCCTATTAATCGACAAGTTTTTTTGCAAGACCTACATTTATATTCCGTTGAAACTTTTTCATGTTCTACGGGATCGATGGGTCAATTTGAGCAAGATATTGATCCATAGGCCCCTTCTTCGCGTCACCATTGCCAACTTCATTAAGCTCTACTTGATCTTCCTCATTGGCCTCTATGGTCACCATGGCTCTTACTTCATTTTCTTCCTGTAGCTTTTGCTTTTTCTTCTTCTCCGGCGCCTCATATACATCCTTACACCGAGCTTGTTGTTCTAGTGTGGCTTGCAGACAACTTGTTACTGACCCTTTGATCTGAGCAATGTGTTGCTTCATCCTAGTCACCCCTCCCGACATCACTTTTCCACAAAAGCTTGCACTTGACTCTTTGCAGATCATCTGGATCAATCAAGATAGCAAACTCCCATGCCATGTTTTCCGAGTTTCTCTTAAGTCCGAACTTGTAACCTCGTAAGCACGGAAGCGGACATCTACAAAAAGGGCAACAACATGTATGAGAATCATACTAATAAAAGGGAAACTTATTCTGTACATGATTGATGATTCTTATTCTATACATAAAAGAAAAGGGCAGCAACATCCTTCAAAAAAAGAAAAGGGCAACAACATAGAAGGGCAAGTTATTATGTACATGATCCTATTAAACTCAATGACTGAATTTTATGACTACTAACTGAATGGCAGAAGGACAACAACAACTAGTAGTCAGTAGCTGCAGACTTGCAGTTAAACTCAAAAAAATGACTGAATTTTATCACTATTAGTAGGCAGTTATTGACTGAAGAAATGACAATTTGTTAACAAGTTACAGCTGCAGTTATTGACAATAAAACTTGCTTACAACCACAGTTATTGACTGAACAAATTACAATAGCTGCCACTCATTTTAATCGATTGAAGAAATCACAGTAGGGCACCACTAGGGATCAGACTACTGATCCCTCGTGCCTATCAGACCAGTCCGGAGCCATAGGATCAAAAACAATCTGGCCGTTTGATCATGTACGGAGGCCCTGCTAGCTATGATTGGTTTCCTTCCTTAACTAACTAGATTAGCACGTTCGCTAAAATCGCCCCGCCTAGCTGCGGTTTGTTTCCTAAATCTGTGCTTCCGATAATGATGTAGAATCCCACCTTTTGTGGAAACAATTTTGGTAAACGATGATTGTTTCTCAGAATTAAATCTAATTTGAGATGGCAAATCATTTTTGTACCACGGAAGTATTCTTCTGGATGCGGATGCATTATTTTCTGGTGCGATCGAAGCAATTGTTCAAATATATGATACATTGTTTCTGTTCTATGGAAGCAGTTGTAATTGCTTTACAAACATCACCGGTGAGATAATTTGCTTCGATTGCAATCGATATTTTATGGATGTAACAAAAAATTATGTCCAAGCATTTTGCTTCCTTGTAACAAAATTTTGCATCTAAGATTTTTTTTGAACCAATGCATCTAAGAATTTGTTTCCATATCACAAAATTAAAATCCCATGCATCTCTATATCAAAATTTCCAACACAAGAAAAACTTTTCATCCATCCAATACAGAAGTGTTTCCATGGTTTTCTTCTCACCGAATATAGGTTTGATTCCTGTTTCATTAGTTCGTACAATAAGTTTTAGATATGATACAAATTTATTTCCTTCCGGTCACCAATAGTGCATACAATGCTTCCTAATTTAACATCGTATTTCTAATATAGACTGTAGACTTGCTTCCCTTCACTTGCAGTCGCCCTCATTGTAGGGCAGATCAAGCTCTCATCACACTTCTTCGTGCATGCATCGGTCGCCTCCGTATATTTCTTCAGTTGTGCCCACCGCTTCAAAGCCAACACAAACCATGCTTTCAGTATACATCTGTTAGACATGATGCATAGGCATAGAAGATATGAACCAAGAATGTGTATTACATGTATAGTACAGTACTAAAGAAGCAAGGAATCACATCTAAGGAAGCATGTAATCTTTCTACATGCTATGCCACACCATCGTTGGTTTGTAGTTAGATTTGATTTGGCATTAAAATATGGGTCTGCCCAGTCAACATATCTATAATACCTAAATAGTTCATCCCCACTATGTTATTTCTCTTTACATGCAGCCTATCCACATCATTAGTCCAGCCACATCAGCATTTCATCACTGTCTTACATGAGGGACCCACCACAGGTTGACCAGGGTACAGACAGCCACATCACTATTCGGTTATCAGCTATAGAGACCCACCACTGCCTGTGCCTCCACATCGTTCACGAACAGGTATAGAACCTCAAAGAAAAACTGCCTACAGACGGCCGTCTCTCTCCCTCTATTCAACTGAATCCATCGACGGATCGACTCCCATTTCCATGTGTATATACTCCGGCGTGGCGGTCGGGATCCCATGATCCCATCTCATACCCTCCGTAACCACCGCCCGAACCCATCGACCCCCTTTTCCCCATACACGTGGCGGTGGTCATGATCCCATCTCACAGCCCTCCAGTTGTACCACCGGATCGCCTCCCCTGCGTGATTCCTCGGGGATCGCTCAGGCTATGTTCCCCTTCTAAGTGTGGTGCCATGGCCCTCCGAGTCTGTGGTGCCAGGACTGTGAATTCACATCGCGTGCATATTTCAGCCGCCGTTGTCCCCGTGGGTCAGCGTTCTCCCACCATGATCTCCCTCGGGTGAATTCTCTCCGTTTTCTTATATTTCTCCTTGATTCATAGCTTAGTGTTTATATTGTCCTTGGATTTAAGTCAAGCTGCGTGCACAGTTGTACATTACGGGGTTGATTCACAACTTTTACAAGTAGTATACCGTGTGTCTGCAAAATGTACATATAAGCACCATGTGTACCATGTGGTTGGGGTACCTATTTGGAGATCACCATTGTTGTTAGAGATTTCATCAACAACATTGATATATTGTATTGTTGATGGATATCTTTTCAACAACACCGGCCTGCTTAATTCATGATATCTTTTATGCGTGAGCATTATTTATCCGATTGTTGTTTTTTCATGATTGGCAAATCGATAATCAAAAATCTTTTTTTCGTCAGGTCATCGCAGAAGATTGTAATGGTTTCTAATCCGCCCTCTCTGTATACTCCCAAGGTATGACCTTTTGAACTATTATTTAGTTTCATTTCAGCGGCAGTATGAAGAAGTTAAAAACCCCCAATTTTGTTTTTTAATCTAAACTCTCAAATAGCCCGTGAGCAGAAGGTCACAGGGCTTTGCTCGGCATTGCCAGATCCATGTCGTGAGTGGTATTTGTTTCCTTACTACAAGTTCAGAGTTGATTTGAATTCTTGCCACCAGCCTTTGTGTCAGAGCTACCGTCACTGCATTTGCCGGTGACACCACACACTACTTGAAGTTGCTACCTTCTCTCGGGAGCGACTAGTATAGAATCTGAGCTTACAGTGCAAAAATAGAAAAGAGTAACCTGGGCCGTCGGATTAGAAGTCGATGGCACATATTATGGGGTGTGGGATCTGTACTCACGGTCACAAAATTTTGTGCAGAAAGGTCCCCCGATTCTGAATAATTTTGTGCGAACGGCTGAACCCTCTGGCACATCTCCGTTCTCTTTGCCGACTGTGATGGCGATCCAGATCCGGCGGGAGGCCGCCACCGTGCGTGTCCCCTCCCCCAACTACTCCGCCACCCAGGCCGTCTGGATCCACCTCCGGGCACCTCGACGTCGCGCTCCACATCATCGGCTCGGGCACATCCATCTCCGCCACGGTCTGCTCCACAGGAGCACCACCCGACCTTCACCGTTCTGGACTATGATGGGTTGGTGACTGGTCGGAAGATCCGCAGCACGAACGTGTTCGCGATGCCGCAGATCGACGGCCGCACGTGTCAGGTATTCTTCCTCGACCCCCACGGTGAGGGACTCGTTATGTCCTTATCTTGTTGAATTCCTATGGGTCCCGATAACTTCCACACGTGTGGTGTATCGGGTGGTTGCGCCGCATGTCCTGTGTGGCATGAAGACGACCCCGCCCACACGACCGCGTCCGGGAGCGCGCAACCACAGCCCGCACGTCCGGTGCAGCGCGATCGCCCCGCACGAGCACGTCCGGGCGAGCGAGCACGCGGCCCGCACGACCCGTCTCGGCCGTTGCCCCTCCCCGCCTGCGAGCCACACGCCCCGCGTGTCAGTAACCACGCGTCCCGCCGCGATTGCCATGGTCCGGACCCTCTTCAGTTGCCATGTTGCTGAACTACAGTTGCCATGTCGGACAACTACAGTTGCCATGATTGCTCAACTGCAGTTGCCATCTTAGGTTAAGTGTCGGATGCCATTTTTGGGCAACTACAGCTGTTGCCATGTCGGACAACTACAGTTATCATAATTTGGGAAACTTTAAGAGTTGCCACCTACTAACACTGGACAATTGCCATTTAGCACTAAAAAACATGGCAAAAAAACATGTTGCGGGTAAAAAGAGAGTTGCCATCTGCTTACAAGCACGCTAGGGCAGTTGCCATGTATCCTGCAAAACACATGGCAACTGATGGCTTTTGGTGTGTGGGAGAGGAGACGGGCATGTGGGTGACGGTGGTATCTTTAGGAGTTGCCACCTACTAACACTAGACAGTTGCCATGTAACGCTACAAAACAGACTTGGCAACAATAACATGTTTGGGTAAAAAAAGAGTTGCCATATGCTTACAATCACAAATAGGGCAGTTGCCATGTACCCGTTCAAAAACATGGCAAATGACAGCTTGGGTGTGGGAGAGTGGGAGAATGGCAGTCGTGGGAGATGGGGAACAGGAGTGGTGCGTGGTGTGCGGGCGCGACAGCAGTTCCATCGCACGCCCCAACTGGCGACGTTGGCGGCGGAGAGAAAACAGGCGTGTGGGCGAACTGCCCCACATGCCACACACACGAGTTGTCCTACGTGGCACACAAAATCAGCCTTTTTATGCCAAGATTCATGCAAAAGGCGCTGAACGGTGATGGAGGCGTGTGGGCGAGTTG
This sequence comes from Aegilops bicornis, assembly GCA_021605145.1. Taxonomy (NCBI): domain Eukaryota; kingdom Viridiplantae; phylum Streptophyta; class Magnoliopsida; order Poales; family Poaceae; genus Aegilops; species Aegilops bicornis. The sequence continues at coordinate 545,066,319 of CM038671.1, forward strand.
GCTAACGCCCACACGTGTGGGCGTTAACATTCCGATTCCTATTTTATAACATCTTTTAGATTTTTCAATTGTTAACTTCCTATCTGAGTGTCTATGCTTGATCTATACGTTCCGGATCCAGCAATAGCATGTTGATCAGTGCATGATTTAGTTGTGGTAATGTGTATTGCTACTGGCTGATGACAAGCTTGGTGTATCACTGTTGAACTGCTTTCCAATCAGCGGAAGTGATGGAAATTTGAGCTTACCCAGTGTAGGGGTTATTTAGACTTGCTCTACTGTTAAATAAACCGAAACACTTCCAGAGTTCTTTAGATGTTTTTTCCCTTCTCTGTAGCAACTAGTAAAACATTGGTTTTATATAAAGGAAACCAGAGAGGGGAGCTCTCTTTTTTTCTTCAAAAGAAAGCTGTGATATTGTATCAAAACACACACGGGTCTGAAGATTACACAAACTAAAATTGGCCATCATAACCATCTCCTTTAACCGTCTTAAATAATGCCAAAATTCTTGATTTTCTATTCAGAAAGGGAATATTTACCAACTACCTATACTAAACACAATAGATACTTGTCCACGTTTATTAGTCAATTTTGATCTTGGCCAAGTACAATGTTATTACTCTGTTAAAATTTGTCGCTGATGTTCTAGTAAGTCTGACAAGAAAGTCATATTGGGATGTATGAGCTGTGACAATAGACTTCTAGCTTTATCTGCTGCATGGAAATGCATCATTTGTATGATAGCGGTGTTCCATGATGGAAGGACATGCTCTAAGAATAATATGACACAAGAGTGGAGGTTTGCGCTTCTTGCTTTGAAGACTACCATCTATGCACGCCATCAAATTATTTGTTTACTATTGATTTAGAATAATAATTTGCGTCTTTCAGACATTCATGAAGTATGTTCTTCAGCTCATAGGTTTGAACAATGAGGGTTACCTGCCTTTAAATCAATGCTCGGCTACAATTTGTTATTCTATACGAGCATTCCCGAATCATGCTTTTCTGGTTGATTGGAAGTCAAGTGAACTTGTTATTGACAAAACAATTTAGAGTTGGAACTTGTAACAACATCAAATTACACCTTCACTTTTCTGATGATACAAGTGATCTGTCATTGTCAAGCTGTGAATATATTTTGCCATATGGTATTCTTGTGCTTTTCTCTTCACTGGTCTGCCATACATTTTTGTGATGCAACATTCTAACAAGGCTCCTACCATTTATCGCAAGATGCTACATTTTCCTCATCTACGAGTTAGCAAAAGAACTTAACATCCATTCTTAATTGTGAAACACACATGATTAGGACCTGGACTATTGTTCAAGCCTAGAAATTTGTACTATAAATACTTTTTAAGCACTACACCTCAGCTGCAGGCAATTCTTTTGAGTTATTCTACCGATGTTGGTATTTCACTTGCAAAGGATGTAACACTCTGGTCAATGTTTCAGTTCTGACAATCTTACTTAATTTTCATGCTAGTCACCTAAATATAGTATTCTAGTGGTTAAAGTACAACATATATGCTTGTTACAGCTTGCTCTGTTTTTTCTCCCTTACAACCATTTAGCCTACCAACGATCATAATTATCTTCAATTTCTTGCCTTCTGATGTGAACTATAAAATTGTTCTTCATTTGTAGATGGCTGATGCTTTGACAACCAGAAGCATTAGGAGTACATATGGAGAGAAGAAGCGCTTAGCAAAGGCTTCCCTTGCTTACAACTGCAGGAGCAAAACTCAGTTGTCTACACGATAATTTAAATCCTTTCTTGTCGGTCATGTACTATAAATGGTCCTGTCATGATAATCAGTTTCCATGCATGTATGTGGATCAGAGTGGACCAGAAATAGAATACCTTGGTGAAATTCATTTTCACCATCCTATTCAGATGTGGGTGGTTATTACTAGAGAAGCTTAATGTTGATTTTAATTTAGTGTTGCATAATTTTTAATTGCTAGAGCCCTCTACATTTATCAAGATATAAGGTCATTTTTATTTACTTTAATCATTTCGACCATTGCGGCAATTTTCTGTTGCTTTGTTGTGAAGATCAAGCAACAAGACTGGCAAGTATCGTTTGTAAGTTTAGAAGGTGCTTACCAAGTCTGGAATAAATTATTTTTTGCCTTTTAGGGACAGCTTTCTTTCAGCCATATCTGTTCTGTTTTTGAAACTTCGGTTTGACCTGTACATTTAGTTCTTAATTTTTAGAGAGAAAATGTACATTGAGTTGTGCTTGAAGGGGATGGGTCAACTCTCACGTACTCAAATGTTGACAAGCTTCTAGGGGGATGACATGAATGTTGTGCTAATTTGGAAATGGATGAGTGACTTGAGGTTGTTACTGTAAAAGTCATGTTTTATATCCAGGTCTTGGTAGGGGGGTTTTCGTGAAATGCACATTAAGTGGGAACATGCCCCTCCACCAGAATATGTGCCATTGATCACTAATCCAATGGCTCAGAATGCTTTTTCTATTTTTGCATTGGGAGCTCAGATTCTATACTAGTCACTCCCCTCTCCTTCAAGCTCGGCATTAGTAGCGTGCCTGCCTGATCCAACAACCGGTGTTTTCTCTCTGATGCCTCTCCAATCTGCAAATTGATTTTTGTCCCCTACTCATGCTACACAAGGGTGGCACTTGGACCATAGCCTGTCTGACATGGATGTACTCCCATATTTGTTCTGAAGAATTTAGTATTGATGTTTTATTCTATACATTTCTATTTAGATTTTTTTGATTCAAACTTGCTAGGTTTCCTGACAATGCGTGGTAAAAGGTCTGCCATCAACCAAATTTGGAATTCTTCAGACGGTGAGGGTGTTTGTCTCTTCTGTAATATTTAGAATATTTTTTAGCTAGCTGTAGGTATTTTTACTTTCTTTACCCAGTTATTTTTCTGTAATGATTGGCCATGTTAATTCCCTCTATCTAATTCTGTCAACTAGATCATGCACGGGTTCAAACAAGTTTATGAAATGGCTATTATTTTACTGATAGCAACTCAGTAACTCGAGTATAGCACCTACTGTAGTACTGATATGTTATAGCAGATATAAGGACAAGTTGTTTTATTTCAGGTGGTGACCCCCCTTTCCCCAACAATTACTGATTGCGGTTTGTTTTTCGTTTGTCTCATATGACATTCATGTAATATTTCCGACAACACTTAAGAGTAAATTGAAGAGGGAGAACAAACTTTATACACTAAGCAATTTCGAGCATCTGAGGGCTTGGCGCCTTTTGTTCAAGTTTGCGAGCTACTGCCTGTACTTCAGGAATATCATTTACTGACTGCCAAAATGGTGAGAGGAAGAAGATAAAACTGATGCAACATTGTAAGTCGCATCCATATTTTCTAACTGTTGACATATACGCATGGCACCATTTCTCTTGGTCTATCTGATTATGTGTTTGTAGGTGATTAAGATTTACTTTACATTTTTTTGTTCGCATTTGATTAAGTTTAGGGTAGCATGTATTGATCATGTGTATTTTTCTGAACAAAACGGCACGAGCATTGCCAAGGCATCTCACTGGACATGGGATCTCTTATTGATTCCATCAGTGTATGTGTATATCCTACAATGCAACATTTATTTTGTACGAAATATATTTCTTTCTATCGATGTTATGGATTTAACATAATTTTTAGTATACCGTTGTGGTTCATTAATTCCCAATATTTCTACGAAAAGCAACATCTTTTCTAAACGATGCAAAAGCTTATATGTCTTTATTATTAATCATGTGTTCTTGGAAACATGGTTTAGTTTTTTCTACTCTTATGGACTTTACATGATTATCTATAGGTTTTCAACTGAGCTTTTTCAAGCATTTATCTTATGATTTAGCGTGTGTTCCCACAGCAACGCGCGGGGTATCATCTAGTATATGAAATATATGAAGCATGATGACAATGTTTAAATACAAACAACTTTTTTGACGATGCAACAGTAAGTAGAAAAAAGTGTACAAGTAGAAACTAGCAACGAATGTTGCCAGTATGTGTATGTGCATCGATCATTTTTTGATGTACAAACTAATTTCATCTATCGATGCAAACAAACTCAAATATCGAAGCACATATCTGATGCTTACTAGAAAGCATGGTTACTGGAAACATCACACTGAGAATAAGATGTGCATTACACATGATGAAGGATATGGTTGATGCACACACTGCAATACCTTACAAAGCATGGTTCCTACAAAAAAGATTGATGATAAATGACCTAATACATGGACAGAACAGTGAATATTGAAGGGAAAAAATTTGCTACACACTTGGTTTCAAATTGAAGTGTAGAACAGTGAATATTGAAGCAAAAATAAAAAATGTTGACCCCCAAGGGGGTTGATGTTTTGACTCACAAAAATGTAGATTGATTTCATTTTCTTGGCATTTGGAAGCAAAAAATATAGAATCCAGAAGCATCTGTAAAGTATGTAAGATGCTACAGAACTAAGAAGCACAAACATATTGGTTTGGGAACAAAATTAAACCTGGATGGAGGCATGGAAAATTGAGATCTTGTCAAAATTAATATTACAGTCAACATTTGTAATCATATTAAGCCCATCATATTAATGTGATCTGCATAGGAATACGTAAAAAAGTGATCTGCATAGGAAATTAACCAAAATTGGTGAATTGCATAGTGATCCATTACAAATCATTTTGACATATATACACTGTACCAAAATCATCGAAACAAGCATTGCATCAAAAGCAAATCAAATCGAACTAAGATTGGGGCCAGTAGGATGCCTATAATTTTGCCACGTACATACAAATCTAACTAGTTGATATGCATGAAATGAAGCAAACTCCCTAGCCCAAGGAAACATACGTATTGCAATACAGAAGCACAAAGTAGGTATGAAACATGAAACGGGTGTGTTGGATGCATAAGTAGTGTGAAGTGGAATCATGAATATATTAAGATGTTATATAAACTTTGTATCCCTGCCTGTCAAGTTGGTATAGCTACCAACAAGAATGTAGGAAGCATGGAAAATGGCAATTGAGGATGCATGTGTTGTGTCAGGAACATATAAACTGAACGAATTACAAGAAGACTGATAATAAAGGACCTAACCCATCACCAGAACAATTACTAGGCAGCCAATGAACATACACACGAGTGAGTACTCGGTTGTTGGATGAAATACAAATAAAATCACACTGTTGCATAAATTACAAATGGAATCATCAAATCGGGAGTGGTAGATGCAGTACAATATCTTTGATTTCAAGATGGGTGGGGGTGGGGGGGGGGGGTGGGTTATGCAAACCACTACAGGTTATCCGGCTGGCCGGTGCTACTCTGACAGCCGATTCATCCGATGTCGCGCGTGATTCACCTGCTGAAGCATGAACAACATATGAGGATGCGGGCTCGATCTCTAATGTCGGCATCAGCACAGATTCGCAATGTCACCGAGGGCGGCATTGTTAGAGAAGCCGATTTGGTGAGGAGGAACAGGGGCGATGGTCATTGTGGTGACCCTACCGTCGAAGACGATGAGAGCGGGGAGGCAACTGATCTTGGGGAGAAGCGATCTGGGCGAGACCTGGGGGTGATGCGTCTCTCGATTGGAAACCAGGAGGGATCAGGGCGAGTATTTCGGGTGAGGATTGCGGATTGTTATCGTCTGCTGATGTTTTTTCTAATAAAATAAATGGCACAATTTGTGAGGCGTTAGATCTCAATTTAATCTACGACTTTGGACAGGTCTGACACTGGAATTCCACAAGACTATAGATAGTAAGCGTTTCCCATCACAGTAGCTTCAGTTGAGCTGAAGAAATGACAATATCCACTCATTTTAGTCGACTGAAGAAATGACAAGAATCGCAGTTTAGTGAAGAAATTGATGAAGAAATGACGGTGGCCACTCATTTTAATCAATCAAGAAAACTTAAAAGAGGACAACAGCGCGATAAAGAAACAATACCAGGATGTAGGACAGTTGGAGAAGGGATGGCGTGTCTAGCTACTACCATTCGTCGGAGTAGGAGGTAGAGGATGGAGCCGTTGTACTGCTGCTAGCGAAAGGGTGGCGGCGGCAAGCAACACCAGTCGTCGGTGATGGAGAAAAGATGGGGGCTCCGTTGCCGCGAGAGGAAGATTGGCGCAACTCCGATGCTGGTAGAGGAAGAGGGCTGCAGCTCTTGTGCTACTACAGCAAGGTATGGCATGGGGAGCAGCTCCAGTCGTTGGTGATGGGAGCTGCAGAGGAGTCGTGATGGCGATGGCGATGTGGGGGAGTCGTGATGGCGATGAGAGCTGCTGGTTGAGGTCCCGTGGAAGAGGAGAGGGGGATCCACAGGGCACCTAGCCGGGTGCTGCTAGCTACGTTCGCCAGAGGCGAGCAGTGTGACAACGGCGTGGTGGATCTCGCATCGTGGCATGCTGGGAGGCTGAAACCCTAACTGAGCGGGGGGAAATCCCAAATGTGTGATGTGGCTGTGCGGGAAGGCCACCGAAGGGGCCTTCGGGGAGCCAGAATTCAGCCTTTTGGGTTTTCTGACGTTACATGCCCAGCCTGATTAATTGGAAATCTAATGATTTATCGCCATCAAAGATAAGGCTTTATCTTAGCGGTCACCACACAATAAGCGATAAATCGCTGAGTCGGCCAATTTCTTGAACAGTGGTTCACACTCATCTGCGATCAAGTCGGTGAGGCTGGCATTAGCAACATATTATGTGAACTCCTGAAGGATTCCAACCTCTTCCATGAACTGGGTATGCGGCCATTCGCACGGCCGTACCTCCGCCAACCTCCGAGGATGGAGATCACTGTCAGATGACTCCCCAATAACACCCTTGGAGTTCTTCTTAGAAGCAAACTTCCTAAAGATATTCATCCTTTTCCTATGACCAAAAATTCTAAAAAATTTAGTCCACAAAATTTTCTCAACAAAACTTCACAAAATTGATAGCAACTACTCATAGGGATACATAGAGGCCATAACAAGCATTCAAACAACTTAGAACTCTAAGAATTCAACATGAAAGCTCATCTACAGCAGCACCAAGAGTAGCAAATTATTCAAAATATAAACCACAAAAACAAAAACTAATTGGACAAACGGTGGAGTCACATACCAAGCAACAATCCTCCGAAACAGTTTCGGAAACGAAGCTTTGAGCAAAGAGATCGAAATCCGCGGGTTTGAGAGCAAGAACACGGGAGATAGAGCAATTGAGAATTTTTCTGGAGGTAAGTGATGATGTGGCGTGAAAGGATAAGTAAGGGGGCCCACATGGGGACCACAACCCACCAGGGCGCGCCTGGGGGTCCTGCCGCGCCCAGGTGGGTTGTGTCCACCTAGTGCACCTCCCTCTGGTATTATTTGCATCATAAATTCTTAAATATTAAAAAAAATCGTATTAAATTTTCAGAGCATTCTGAGAACTTTTATTTTTGGGTCATTTTTTATTGCACGGGAAATTCAGAAAACAGACAAAACATGGCATTTTATTTTATTTAACTAATAAAAAACAGAAAACAAAACATAGGGACAGAAGGTAGTGCTTACTAAATTCATCAACTTCATACCTCTAAAAAATGATTCATTAATAAGATTGATCAGGTCTTATTAACAACCACTTCCGATTAACATGAAACCGAAGAACTTTCATAAATCACTAAGTTACCTCAACAGGGATATGGATGTCCCCAACAATAAGCATTTCATATTTCTTTTTGCAAGTAGGTAGAGGTATTTGAAAACTTCCAATAGTGATTGTCGGAGATTTTTCAATAACATTAATACCATTCACTTGGAATTGTTTCTTCGGAAAGTGCACTGTATGATCATTACCATTGATATGGAAAGTGACCTTCCTTTTATTGCAATAAATAACAACCTCTACAGTATTCAAGAAGGGTCTACCAAGGATAATCGACATGTTGTCGTCCTCGGGCATCTCAAGTATAACAAAGTCAATTAAAATAGTAACATTAGCAACAACGACAGGCACATCCTCACAGATACCGATAGGTATGGCAGTTGATTTGTTAGTCATTTGCAAAGATATTTCAGTTGGTGTGAGTTTATTCAAATCAAGTCTTTTATATAAAGAGAAAAGCATAACACTAACACCAGCTCCTAAATCACACAAAGCAGTTTTCACATAATTCTTTTTGATAGAGCAAGGTATAGTTGGTATTCCGGATCTCCAAGTTTTTAGGTACTCCATCTTTAAAAGTGTAATTAGCAAGCATAATGGAGATTTCAGCTTCGGTATTTTTCTCTTATCTGTGATGATGTCTTTCATATACTTTGCATAAGGAGGCATTTTCAAGATATCGATCAAGCGATGCATAAAAGACCGGCCTCACCGTTTCAGCAAAGCGTTCAAATTCTTCATCATCTTTCTTTTTAGTTGACTTGGGTGGAAAAGATATAGGTTTTTGAACCCACGGTTCTCTTTCTTTACTATGTTTTCTAGCCACAAAGTCATTTTTATCATACCTTTTATTCTTAGGTTGTGGGTTATCAAGATCAACAGGTGGTTCTATCTCAACATCATTATTTGGTTCTTTATTATTTGGTTGAGCATCTTCATGAACCTCAACATTATCTTTTTCATTATCACTAGGTGAATGTTCATTACCAGACCGAGTTTCAGCATCAGAGATAGAAGTTTCTTTATCATTATCAGGAGGTTTTTCTATTTCAGTTTCACTAGAAGCATGCAAAGTTCTATCATTTTTCTTCATCTTTTTCTTTCTAGAAGGACTAGGCGCATCGGTGTTAATTCTTTGTGAATCTTGTTCAATTCTTTTTGGGTGTCTCTCAGGATAAATTGGTTCCTGAGTCATTTTACCTCCTCTAGTTGCAGCTCTAACAACAAAGTCATGTATATTATAATTATTCATTTCATCAAGTAATTCTCTTTGAGATTTAGCAACTTGTTCTAACTGAGTTTGAACCATAGAAGCATGCTTTCCAACACCTCTAACATCATTTGAGATTATAAATAACAAATCACTCAAGCGAGCAATCATATCAGAATTGTATTTCAATTGTTTCATAACATTTGCATTGAAGTGATCTTGTTCTCTAATGTAATTTTCAAATTCATAAAGGCATTGGCTAGGGTGCATATTGTGAGGATTATCATTATCATTGAATTTCATTAGAGAATTTACCTCTACCACCCTAGGCAGTGGTGGTGTATTAAGCCCATGTATTTCTTCAATAGGAGGTAAATTTTTAACATCCTCAGCTTTAATACCTTTTTCCTTCATAGATTTCTTTGCCTCTTGCATATTTTCCGGACTGAGATATAATATACCCCTCTTCTTTGGAGTGGGCTTAGGAGGTGGTTCAGGAAGAGTCCAATCATCATAATTTTTCAATATGTTATTCAATAATTCTTCAGCTTGTCCAACAGTTCGTTCCTTGAAAACACAACCAACACAACTATCTAGGAAGTCCCTAGAAGTATCAGTCATTCCATTATAGAAGATATCAAGTATTTCATTTTTCTTAAGAGGATGATCAGGCAAAGCATTAAGTAACAAGTAAAGCCTCCCCCAAGCTTGTGGGGGACTCTCTTCTTTAGTTTGCACAAAGTTAAATATTTCCTATAAAGCAGCTTGTTTCTTATGAGCAGGGAAATATTTTTCAGAGAAGTAATAAATCATATCTTGGGGACTACGCACACAACTAGGAGCAAGAGTATTATACCAAGCTTTAGCATCACCCTTTAATGAGAACGGGAATAATTTGAGAATATAGTAATAACGAGTCTTCTCATCATGAATAAAAAGGGTGGATATATCATTCAACTAAGTAAGATGTGCCACAACAGTTTCAGTTTCATAACCATGGAAAGGATCAGTTTCAACCAAAGTAATTAACTCTGGGTTGACAGAGAATTCATAATCCTTATCATCAATTAAGATAGGTGAGGTAGCAAACTTAGGATCATATTTCATTCTAGCATTCAGAGATTTTTCTTTATACTTGCATAATAATTTCTCTAGATCATCTCTATCCTTACAAGCAAGAATATCTCTAGTTGTTTCCTCATTCATAACATAACCTTCCGGTACCTTAGGCAATTCATATCTAGGAAGGCTAGTTCTAGCAGGTGTTTCAGGAGTTTTAGTTTCAAGCTCATCATCAGATTCAACAACATCATGTTGTATTACTCTAGCAATTTGTTCATCAAGAAAGTCACCAAGTGGCACATCATCATTATCAAGCAAGATACTAGCATCATCATAAGTATCATTCATAGTAGAAGTAGCATCATCAATAACTTGCGACATATTAGAATTGATAGCATGTGGTGGTGTTGCAAGTTTACTTATAACAGAAGATGAATCTAAAGCAGAACTGGATGTCAGTTCCTTACCTCCCCTCGTCTTTGAGAGAAATATCTTAGTATTAGCATCCTTCAGATTCTTCATAGTGATAAATTGATAATAATCCCAAGTGACTCAACAAATATAGCTATGCTCCCCGGCAACGGCGCCAGAAAAAGGTCTTGATAACCCACAAGTATAGGGGGTCGCAACAGTTTTTGAGGGTAGAGTATTCAACCCAAATTTATAGATTCGATACAAGGGGAGCCAAAGAATATTTGAAGGTATTAGCAGCTAAATTGTCAATTCAACCACACCTGGAGAGTAATTATGTGCAGCAAAGTGATCAGTAGTAATAGTTTGATAGTTGATAATAGTAACAGTAGTAACGGTAACAGTGATAGCAGTAAGTTTGTAGCAAGTGTAACAGTGATGATAATAGTAGTAACTTAGAAAGAACAATATGAGATAAATTCGTAGGCATTGGATCGGTGACTTGTTGGATGATATTCATCATGAGACAGTTATAACCTAGGGTGATACGGCACTAGCTCTAGTTCGTCAATATAATGTAGGCATGTATTCCGTAAATAGTCATACGTGCTTATGGAAAGAACTTGCATGACATATTTTGTCCTACCCTCCCGTGGCAGCGGGGTCCATATTGGAAACTAAGGGATATTAAGGCCTCCTTTTAATAGAGAACCGAACAAAGCATTAACACATAGTGAATACATGAACTCCTCACACTACGGTCATCACCGGAGTGGTCTGACTATTGTCACTCCGGGGTTGCCGGATCATAACACGTAGTAGGTGACTATAAATTGCAAGATCGGATCTAGAACATGGATATAATTGTGATAATATAAACGGTTCAGATCTGAGTTCATGGCACCCGGGCCCAAAGTGACAAGCATTAAGCATGGCAAAGTCATAGCAACATCAGTCTTAGAACATAGTGGATACTAGGGATCAAGCCCTAACAAAACTAACTCGATTACATGATGAACCTCATCCAACTCCTCACCGACTAGCGAGCCTACGAAGGAATTACTCACTCCCAGTGGGGAGCATCATGGAATTGGCGATGGAGAAGGGTTGGTGATGATAAAGAACGAAGATCCCCCTCTCCGGAGCCCCAAACGGACTCCAGATCTGGCCTCCTGATGAAGAACAGGAGGTGAAGGCGGCTCCATCTCGTGGATCACGATAATTCTTTCTCCCCGATTTTTTTCTGAAAAAATAGGATTTTATAGCGTCGAGTTCAGGGGTTCGAGGCCACCAGGTGGGGACAACGCACATGGGTGCGCCAGGAGGGGGTGGGGGCACGCCCTGGTGGGTTGTGCCCACCCAGGTGCCCCCCTCCGGTAGGTCTTGGCTCCAGAAATTCTTATTTATTGTATAAAAAACCTCGCAAAGTTTCGTTCCATTCCGAGAACTTTTATTTCTGCACAAAAACAACACCATGGTAGTTCTGCTGAAAACAACGTTAGTATGGGGTTAGTTTCATTCAAATCATGCAAATTATAGTCCAAAACAAGAGGGAAAGCGTTAGAAAAAGTAGATACGTTGGAGACGTATCACATGTTAGGCAGCACTCCACATCAAAAATTCTGTTTTTATCACTTACCTACTCGAGGACGAGCAGGAGTTAAGCTTGGGGATGCTGATACGTCTCCAACGTATCTATAATTTTTGATTGTTCCATGCTATTATATTATCAATCTTGGATGTTTTATAATTATTTTATAGTCATTTTATATCATTTTTTGGTACTAAGCTATTGACATAGTGCCAAGTGCCGATTCTTTTTTTTGCATGTTTTTACATCGCAGAAATCAAAACCAAACGGATTCCAAATGCAACAAAACTTCACGGAGATTTTTTATGGACCAGAAGACACCCAATGGGCCAAGGCAGCGCCTGGGGGGTGCTCCAAGGGGAGCACAACCCACCAGGGCGCGCCAGGAGGCCCAGGCGCGCCCTGGTGGGTTGTGCCCACCTTGGGTGCCCCGGCCGCCTCTTTGCTCTATAAATACCCCAATATTCCAGAAACCCTAGGGGAGTCGACGAAAATCAATTCCAGCCGCCGCAGATTCTAGAACCACCAGATCCAATCTAGACACCATCACGGAGGGGTTCACCACTTCCATTGGTGCCTCTCCGATGATGCGTGAGTAGTTCTTTGTAGACCTTTGGGCCCGTAGTTAGTAGCTAGATGGCTTCATCTCTCTCGTTTGATTCTCAATACAATGGTCTCTTGGAGATCCATATGATGTAAATCTTCTTGCGGTGTGTTTGTTGGGATCAAATGAACTTTGAGTTTATGATCAGATCTATCTTTTTATATCCATGAAATTTATTTGAGTTTCTTTGATCTCTTATATGCATGATTGCTTATAGCCTCGTATTTCTTCTCCGATATTCGGGTTTTGTTTGGCCAACTTGATCTATTTATCTTGCAATGGGAAGAGGTGCTTTGTAGTGGGTTCGATCTTACGGTGCTTGATCCCAGTGACAGAAGGGGAACCGACACGTATGTATCGTTGCTACTAAGGATAACGATTGGGGTCTATCTCTACATAGATAGATCTTGTCTACATCATGTCATCATTCTTATTGCATTACTCTTTTCCCCATGAACTTAATAGACTAGATGCATGCTGGATAGCGGTTGATGTGTGGAGTAATAGTAGTAGATGTAGGCAGGAGTCGGTCTACTAATCTTGGATGTGATGCCTATATAATGATCATTGCCTGGATATCGTCATGATTATTTGAAGTTCTATCAATTGCCTTATAGTAATTTTTATATCCAACGTTTGCTATTTTTCTCAAGAGAAGCCACTAGTGAAACGTACGGTTCCCGGGTCTCTTTCTCATATTATTTGCCTTTGCGATCTACTTTTCCTTTGCTTTTATTTTCAGATCTATTAAACCAAAAATACAAAAATACCTTGCTGCAATTTATTCTTATCTATTTTATTTGGCGTTCGATCTATCAATCTACTACAATTTATTTCACGTCTGTTTGCCTATCTTGGGTGCCGCTACCCGAAAGGGATTGACAACCCCTTTTACACGTCGGGTTGCGAGTATTTGTTATTTGTGTGCATGGGCTGTTTACGTTGTGTTTCTTGGTTCTCCTACTGGTTCGATAACCTTGGTTTCATCACTGAGGGAAATACCTACCGTTGTTGTGCTGCATCATCCCTTCCTCTTTGGGAAATACCGACGTAGCTTCAAGCCGCATCAGTCACCTACTACATGTTATGATCCGACAACCTCGGAGTGACATAGTCGGGACACTTCCCGGTGATTACCGTAGTTTGAGGAGTTCATGTATTCATCGTGTGTTAATGCTTTGTTCCGGTTCTCTATTAAAAGGAGGCCTTAATATCCCTTAGTTTCCAATAGGACCCCGCTGCCACGGGAGGGTAGGACAAAAGATGTCATGCAAGTTCTTTCCATAAGCACGTATGACTATTTATGGAATGCATGCCTACATTATATTTATGAACTGGAGCTAGTGTTGTATCACCCTAGTTTATGACTATTATATGAATAATGTCATCCAACAAATCGCAGATCCAATGCCTACGATTTTCCTACACATTGTTCTTGCTAAGTTACTACTGCTATTGTTACTGTTGCACTTGCTACAAAACTATTGCTATCACTGTTACCGTTACTATTGCTGTTGCTACTACTATCAAATATATCATACTACTTTGCTACTGATCACTTTGCTGTAGATAATTAAATCTAAGTGTGGTTGAATTAACAACTCAGCTGCTAATACTTGCAAAAATTCTTTGGCTCCCCTTGTGTCGAATATATAAATTTGGGTTGAATACTCTACCCTCGAAAATTGTTCGATCCCGTATACTTGTGGGTTATCAAGACCTTTTTCTGGCGCCGCTGCTGGGGAGCATAGCTATATTTGTTGAGTCACTTGGGATTATTATCAAATTGTCACTACGAAGAATGTGAAGGATGCTAATACTAAGATTTTTCCCTATGAGACGAGGGGAGGTAATTAAGGAACTGCCATCTAGCTCCGCACTTGATTCACCTTCTTTTAGAAGTAAACTTGCAACACCACCACAAGCTATCAATTCTGATATGTCACAAGTTATTGATGATGCTACTTCTGCTATATATGAATGCTACTCTTGATGATGCTAGTACCTTGCTTGATGATAATGTGCCACTAGGTGAATTTCTTGATGAACAAATTGCTAGAGTAAGACAACATGAGATTTTTGAAACTCATGAAGAGCTTGAAACTGATAATTTTGAAACACCTATTAGAACTATTTCTCCTAGATATGAATTGCCAAAGGTACCGGAAGGTTATGTTATGGATGAGGAGACAACTAGAGATATTCTTGCTTGTAAGGATAGAGATGATCTAGAAAAAATATTATGCAAGTATAAAGAAAAGACTTTGGATGCTATAATGAAATGTGATCCTAAGTTTGCTACTTCACCTATCTTTATTGATGACAAGGATTATGAATTCTCTGTCAACCCAGAGTTAATTACTTTGGTTGAATCTGATCCTTTCCATGGTTATGAAACTGAAACTGTTGTGGCACATCTTACTAAGTTGAATGACATAGCCACCCTTTTTGCTCACGATGAGAAAATTCGCTATTATTATATTCTCAAATTATTTAATTCTCATTAAAGGGTGATGCTAAAGCTTGGTACAATACTCTTTCTCCTGGTTGTGTGCGTAGTCCCCAGGACATGATTTATTACTTCTCTGAAAAATATTTCCTTGCTCATAAGAAACAAGCTGACTTATAGGAAATATTTAACTTTGTGCAAATTGAATAAGAGAGTCTCCCACAAGCTTGGGGGAGGCTTCTCCAATTACTTAATGCTTTATCGGATCATCCTCTTAAGAAAAATGAAATACTTGATATCTTCTATAATGGACTAACCGATGCTTCTAGGGATTTCCTAGATAGTTGTGTTGGTTGTGTTTTCAGGGAACAAACTATTGGGCAAGCTGAAGAATTATTGAATAACATATTGAAAAATTATGATGATTGGACTCTTCCTGAACCACCGCCTAAACCCACTCCGAAGAAGAGGGGCATCTTATATCTCAGTCCTGAAGATATGCAAGAGGCAAAGAAATCTATGAGAGAAAAAGGTATTAAAGCCGAGGATGTCAAAAATTACCTCCTATTGAAGAAATACATGGGCTTGACTCACCACCACCAGCTAAGGTGGTAGAGGTAAATTCTCTAATGAAACTCAATGATAATGATAATCCTCACAATATGCACCCTAGCCAATGCCTTTATGAGTTTGAAAATTACATTAGAAAGCAAGATCAATTCAATGCAAATGTTATGAAACAATTGAAATATAATTCTGATATAATTGCTCGCTTGAGTGACTTTTTATTTAGAATCTCAAATGATGTTAGAGGTGTGGGGAAGCTTGCTTTTATGGTTCAAACTCAATTAGAACAAGTTGCTAAATCTCAAAGAGAGTTGTTAGATGAAATGAATAATAATATCAATGATCATGTTTTTAGAGTAATGACCAGAGGAGGTAGGATGACTCAGGAACCACTTTATCCTGAGGGACACCCAAAAAGAATTGAACAAGACTCTCAAAGGGTTAACACTGATGCACATAGCCCTTCTAAAAAGAAAAAGAAGAAGAAAAATGATAGGACTTTGCATGCCTCTAGTGAACCTGAAGTAGAAAAACCTCCTAATGATAATGAAGTTTCTATCTCTGATGCTGAAACTCAATATAGTAGTGAACACTCACCTTCTGATAATGAAAAAGATAATGATGAGGTTCAGGAAGATACTGAAACAAATAATAAAGAACCAGACAATGATGTTGAGATAGAGCCAACAGTTGATCTTGAAGGAAATATGCCCAAGAGGTAATAATAAAGATGTTATTTATATTTCCTTATATCATGATAAATGTTTATTATTCATGCTAGAATTGTATTAACCGGAAACTTGATACATGTGTGAATACATAGACAAAGCAAAGTGTCCCTAGTATGCCTCTACTTGACTAGCTCGTTAATTAAATATGGTTAAGTTTCCTGACCAGAGACATGTGTTTTCATTTGATGAACGGATCACATCATTAGGAGAATGATGTGATGGACAAGACCCATCTGTTAGCTTAGCATGTTGATTGTTCAGTTTTATTGCTATTGCTTTCTTCATGACTTATACATATTCCTTTGACTTATACCGGAGGAACACCTTGTGTGCAATCAAACATCACAACATAACTAGGTGATTATAAAGATGCTCTATAGGTGTCTCTGAAGGTGTTTGTTGGGTTGGCATACATCAAGATTAGGATTTATCACTCCATGTATCGGAGAGGTATCTCTGGGCCCTCTCGGTAATGCACATCACTATAAGCCTTGCAAGCAATGTGACAAATGAGTTAGTTACGGGATGATGCATTACAGAACGAGTAAAGAGACTTGCCGCTAACGAGATTGAACTAGGTATGATGACACCGATGATCGAATCTCGGGCAAGTAACATACCGATGACAAAGGGAACTACATATGTTGTTATGCGGTTTGACCGATAAAGATCTTCGTAGAATATGTAGGAGCCAATATGAGCATGCAGGTTCCGCTATTGGTTAGTGACCGAAGATGTGTCTCGGTCATGTCTACATAGTTCTCGAACCCGTAGGGTCTGCACGCTTAACGGTCGATGACGATTTGTATTATGAGTTATGTGTTTTGGTGACTGAAGTTTGTTCGGAGTCTTGTATGAGATCACGAACATGACAAGGAGTCTTGAAATGGTAGAGAGGTAAAGATTGATATATTGGAAGGTTATATACGAACACCTGAATGGTTTCAATGAAGATAGGGGAATTTTCGGAGTGCTAGGAGGTTAGCGAAACCCCCCAGGAAAGTTATTGGGCCTATTGGGCCAGAGTGGAGGAGAGGAGACAGGCCACGGGAGGTGGCGCGCGTCCACCTTGCCCCAATCCAAATTGGACAAGGGGAGGGGGCGCGCTCCCCCTCTTTCCTTCTCCCTCTCTCTCCCTTCCCCTTTCCCTCTCCGGTGGAAGGAAGGAGGGGGGGCCGAATCCTACTTGGACTGGGAGTCCAAGTAGGACTCCCCCCTTGGCGTGCCCTCCTTGGCCGTCGGCCTCCTCCTCCCCCTCCTTTATATATGTGGCAAGGGGGCACCCCAAAGGCACAAAAATTGTTTCTTAGCCATGTGCGGTGCCCCACTCCATAGTTTACCACCTCAGTCATATTGTCATAGTGCTTAGGCGAAGCCCTACGCGATCACATCACCAACACCGTTGCCATGCCGTCGTGCTGACAGAACTCTCCCTCGACCCTCTACTGGATCAAGAGCTCAAGGGACGTCATCATGCTGAACATGTGCTGAACACGGAGGTGTTGTACGTTCGGTACTTGGATTGGTTGGATCGTGAAGAAGTTCGACTACATCAACCGCGTTAACTAACGCTTCCGCTTTCGGTCTACGAGGGTACGTGGACACACTCTCCCCGCTCGTTTCTATGCTTCTCCTAGATAGGTCTTGCGTGATTGTAGGAATTTTTTTGAATTACTACGTTCCCCAATAGTGGCATCCGAGCCAGGTCTATGCGTAGATGATATATGCACGAGTAGAACACAATGAGTTGTGGGTGATAATAGTCATACTGCTTACCACCAACGTCTTACTTTGATTCGGCAGTATTGTTGGATGAAGCGGCCCGGACCGACATTACATGACCACGTTCATGAGACTGGTTCTACCGACGTGCTTCGCACACAGGTGGCTAGCGGGTGTCTGTTTCTCCAACTTTAGTTGAATCGAGTTTGACTACGGCCGGTCCTTGTTGAAGGTTAAAACAACACACTTGACAAAAAATCGTTGTGGTTTTGATGCGTAGGTAAGAAGGGTTCTTGCTAGAATCCCGTAGCAGCCACGTAAAACTT
This sequence comes from Aegilops bicornis, assembly GCA_021605145.1. NCBI lineage: Eukaryota > Viridiplantae > Streptophyta > Magnoliopsida > Poales > Poaceae > Aegilops > Aegilops bicornis. The sequence continues at coordinate 545,084,655 of CM038671.1, forward strand.
GCAACAACAAAGTAGTGGACGTCTAACTTGTTTTTGCAGGGCATGTTGTGATGTGATATGGTCAAGACGTGATGAGATATAAATTGTTGTATGAGATGATCATGTTTTGTAACCGTTATCGGCAAGTGGCAGGAGCCTTATGGTTCTCGCTTTATTGTATTAAATGCAATCACCTTGTAATTGCTTTACTTTATCACTAAGCGGTAGCGATAGTCGTAGAAGCAATAGTTGGCGAGACGACAACGATGCTACGATGGATATTAAGGTGTCAAGCCGGTGACGATGGAGATCATGGTGGTGCTTTGGAGATGGAGATCAAAGGCACAAGATGATGATGCCATATCATGTCACATATTTTGATTGCATGTGATGTTTATCTTTTATGCATCTTATTTTGCTTAGTACGGCGGTAGCATTATAAGATGATCCCTTACTAAATTTCAAGGTATAAGTGTTCTCGCTGAGTATGCACCGTTGTTATAGTTTGTCGTACCGAGACACCACGTGATGATCGGGTGTGATAAGATCTACGTTCACATACAACAGGTGCACGCCAGTTTTGCACGTGCAGAATACTCGGGTTAAACTTGACGAGCCTAGCATATGCAGATATGGCCTCGGAACACTAAGACCGAAAAGTTGAAGGTGAATCATATAGTATATATGATCAACATAGATATGTTCACCATTGAAAACTACTCCATCTCACGTGATGATCGGATATGGTTTAGTTGATATGGATCGCATGATCATTTAGATGACTAGACGGATGTCTATCTAAGTGAGAGTTCTTAAGTTATATGATTAATTGAATTTTAATTTATCATGAACTTAGTCCTGATAGCATTTGCATATCTATGTTGTAGATCAATAGCTTGCAATGTAGCTCCCCGTTTATTTTTTTATATGTTTCTAGAGAAAAATAAGTTGAAAGATGATAGTAGCAATGATGCGGATTGGGTCCGTGATCTGAGGATTATTCTCATTGCTACACAGAAGAATTATGTCCTTGATGCCTTTGCTAGGTGATGCGGACACATTACGAGAGCAGATCCAGACGTTATGAACGTTTGACAAAGCTCGGTATGATGACTACTTGATAGTTTAGTGCACCATGCTTTACGGCTTAGAACCGGGACTTCAAAAATGTTTTGAATGCCATGAAGCATATGAGATGTTCCAAGAGATGAAATTGGTATTTCAGTCTCATGCCCATGTAGAGAGGTATGAGACCTCTGACAAGTACTTTTCCTACAAGATGGACGAGAATAGCTCAACCAGTGAGCATGTGCTCAGAATGTATGAGTACTACAATCACCTGAATCAACTGGGATTTTATCTTCCAGATAAGATAATGATTGGCAGAGTTCTCTAGTCACTATCACCAAGTTACAGGAACTTCCTGATGAACTATAATATGCAAGGGATAACGAAAATGATTCCCGAGCTCTTCGCGATGTTGAAATCGGCGAAGGTAGAAATCAAGAAAGAGCATCAAGTGTTGATGGTTAATAAGACCACTAGTTTCAAGAAAAAAAGGGCAAAGGGAAAGAAAGTGAACTTCAAGAAGAATGGCAAGCAAGTTGCCACTCCCGTGAAAAAGCCCAAAGCTGAACCCAAGCTTGAAACTGAGTGCTTCTACTGCAAAGGAAATGATCACTGGAAGCAGAAGTACCCGAAATACTTGGCGGATAAGAAGGATGGAAAAGTGAACAAAGGTATATGTGATATACATGTTATTGATGTGTACTTTACTAGTGTTCATAGTAACCCCTGTGTAAGTGCATCTAGTGCCCCTTAGTGATTTTGGTGTATTGAAGACTTATAGGTTAAGGGACTAATGTGTTTATGAGTGTGCACAGGTCTATAAGTCTATGAGGAGTTTGATATTTCTGAGAGAAAGTCGACCCTAAAATGAAGTTCTTCGTTGAATACTTTGGTATTCTCAAGACTTTCAAGACTTTGAAAGTGAAGAAATTGGTGTGACCTTGAAGACTTGGTATTCATTCGAGGAACATGAAGCGTGAAGACTTTTGTTTTCGTAGTTTTGTTTTCTCTTTCTTGAGTCATAGGAAACACCGTCTTTGTTAAAGGGGTCGAGGAAATACTAAGGAAAAATTTCCATGTGATGCTCAACTCAAAATCCTACACCTACCAATCCCTTGAGTGAAGCCTTTGGAAATCTCATATAGTTCAGATCAATTTCTTGATGTGAGAGGCGAAGTTCTTACAGTCGCCGAGGAGTTTGTTCTAACCGAGGAGTTAGGAATTCGCCGGTCTTGGATTGCCTACGATGAGGAACATGATATACGAGGAATTTGAGAGTCAAATTTCCGACCGTTCTTTGTCTTCTTGGCCACTGTCCCAAAATATCTTATCCACCTAACGGTCATATCATTGAAGGGCATTTATGTCTTATCATGTCGGGCTGCTCCCTAGGATATAAATAGCCGCCCCCTACAACCACTAGCTGGTTGGCTGCTCCGAGAGAAACTAACACTTGTCATTTGAGAGCATCCCATCCTCCGAGAACTTTGAGCGAAAATCATCGAGTGAGGAAAAACCCCAAACCCAAACACCTACAAACCCAAAGTGATTGAGCATCACTGAAGAGATTGATCATGCGTGGATCCGACACTTGTTACCTTTGAAGACTGTGCTTCTTCTAGACGGTTAGGCGTCATGGTCTAGAGCATCCAAGAGGAATTGTGGATCGCCGAGTGACCGAGTCTGTGAAGGTTTGGAAGTCGCTGAAGACTTACCACGAGTGATTGGACGAGGTCTGTGTGACCTTAGTTAAAGGAGAATACGGTGAGGACTTGGTGTCTGAGCTGCGTGCTTTCGGCCGGGTGTCCGGGGCTGTGTGTCCTCGAGTTTAAATACTCAGCCGCTCCAACCAGACGTACAAGCGAGGGCAATGATTGGAACTGGTCTACCAAATCATTTTCTTCACCAAGCTTACTGGTTCTATTCCTCAACTCTTTCATTTCCTCATTCTTTGTGTTGAGTGTTTGTTCATATCTGTGTTTGAAGACTTTGACTGAAGACTTTCTCAATTTCCTCAGTTCAATTTCTTCAGTCTGTTTGTCTTCATCTTGTGTTATCCTGTGATGACGCTTTATGTGCTCTGTGCTTGTCTTCATTTAATCATGATGACCATGCTTGCATTCTGTTATGCTTACTTCTGAGTACTTATTCCGCTGCAAGTAGTTCTTCACTAAGGAATTTCCTCACCGGCAAATTCCTCAGTGAAGAATTCATAAAAATCGCCTATTCAACCCCCCTCTAGTCGATACAACGCACTTTCAATTGGTATCAGAGCAAGGTACTCCCTTGTTACGTGTGATTTTAGTTTAACCGCTGGAGTTTTAGTTATGTCAACCGCAGTATGATCAAGGTCTCTGCAGGCTGTCCTACCTTCGATGGGACGGACTACCCCTCTTGGAAGAATAAGAATCTGAATGCATCTTGAGGCAATTGATAACGATATACGGTATGTTGTGGAAAATGGTGTTCCCCTTTGTCTCACCCTCATTGAGCGCTACCGATGTGAAGAGATTCAATCAATTCGATTCTCAAGCGAAGAATATCATATGTGGCCATCCGAGCAAAGGACGGTATGGAAGAGTGAGTGCTTTGGAAGCTGCTAAGCTTATACGGGATAGGCTGTCCAAAGTAAATGAAGGAGTCTCAACTCAGCGTGACTCTCGAGTTGATGTTCTTCGCAATCTCTTCAACCGCTTTAAAAGACTCGACAATGAAAATGTTCAACAAACCTTCGATCGCCTCACTGACATCTCAAATGAGCTTCAAGCGCTTGGTGCCACTGACATCACCGACCATGAGGTGGTGAAGAAATTGTTGAGATCGCTTGATTCCTCATTTGATACTCTGGCACTGTCGGGGATATACCCCGCGGTGTAACCCGGCCGGACTTGGCGACTCACTAATGACCCGCCCTGGCTGGACGACACACTAAGTGACCCGCCCGATCCTGGCGACTTATGGGTGACCTGGAAAGCGGATCAGAGGAGCGACAAGACTTGGGGGCCCAGGAGGCTCAAGGCCCAGAACGCCGGCTTACATTATGGTAGGCTAGCTTAAGAGGAAAGGCGTGAGGAATATCTTCCTTACAAGGAATCAAGACCCGGACTTGTATCCGGCTTGTAGTAGAAGATAGGTTAGTCCTAATTCTATTTGGACTCCACATGTAACCCGCCCCTCTAACTTATATAAGGAGGGGCAGGGCTCCCCAAAGAGGGACAGTGCAACAAGCAATAATCTCTAGGTCTAGACACAAAGAGGAGAGCCGGCTTACGGCGACTCCCTCATGATCATAATGAGACCTAGCCACAAACAACATGTAGGGTTATTACCGGATGATGTTTCCCGGGGCCCGAAGCTGTCTAAACCCTTGTCTTGTGTTGCGTCTCTCGATTCCGTTCAACCCCTCTCAAGCTACCACATAGATGCGTTGGCCTCGTGACTAAGTCCTTACATTAGGACATCTGTCGTGACAATTCCACGACAGTTGGCGCCCACCGTTGGGCACGCACACGGTGGTGTTGAGTTTTTGGAGGGATTTTTCCTAGGGATCGAGGAGCTCGCAATTTTCCGGATGAAGAAGAACCGGTACGAGATGATCACGCGGGATTTACTTTTGATCTGGGAGTACAAGATTTGAGTTGAAGGGAAATTAGGGTTGCATGGTGCGCACCGCTGTGGTCTGATGATCCGGCGAGACCGGATTGAAAACGCCCTAAAGGAAATTTAGCCCTGTCAGAAGGTCGCGCATATGGACAACAACAGTTGCCGTCAAAGTTAAAAACGAGATCGAAGTCCAATCAGCAGCAAAGCAGTCCATGACTCGGAACCAGATTTACTTAGGCCACCCGTTCGGATTCGAGTTGAGCCAAAGGCTGCAGATCAAGTAGCAAGCTCATATCAATCAAGCGAAATCTTGTTGGTACTCCGTCCCGTGAAGGAGTCCACAAGATAAGATTTTCTAAACTCCGATTGCTACGGACACACAAGGAAGTTACAGGAAGCCAATTCAAGATTCAAGGGAAGAAAAGTTACTACTAACACGGGGATCCCAAGAAAGAAAGAAAAAATAGATCCAGAAACCCCCACGACCTGGAAGCGGTTTAAGTCACGGGTTCAGTCTCCATGGTCGGAGGGCTCTGGCCTCTGTCAGGTCACCATCGCCGCTGCGGCGCCTGTACTCTCCGACCTGCCAGCCGTCTCGCCCCGCTCCAGATGATGCTGGGTCACTGCTGCCGTTCTGAGCCGCCGAGGCCCTGCCCGCAAGCGCCCCCATAGCTGCATGGTTGAGTCGCCCGAGCCAGTCTGGCCTTCATCGCCGCCTTGACTCAAGATCTTGCTGCTCCCAGCCTGGTTTACCACTGATCATTGCTGCCGTCCGGTCGCGCCCGGCTTACCGACCACGCCATGGCCTTGCTCCTCTTCATCGGGCCGGTCTTAAGTCGCCCGGTCTGCTGCCTCCGTCCCCATTGACCAGCGTTCTTTGCCTACTGAGTCACCATTCCTACCTCAAAGTCGCCACTGGCATGAGCCGCCGCGAGTCACGGCCTCCCCTCACCTCGCCTTGGCTCCGCCTTGAGCCGCTACTCCGTTCGGACTCGTCTCCTCCGTAGCCTGCTGCCTCGCCTTGAGTCGCCCCTGCTTTGTTTTGCCTCTGAGCCGCTGCCCCCAGGCATGCTGGTTGCCGCCTGAAGAAAGGAAAGGTGGGTAGCTGGACGATTGACAAAGAAAAACAAAAAGAGAGATAAAAAAAGGGTAGATGTGGGTTAAGTCATCATTCACGTTGCTGTTGGGCTCCGTATCCCAGTTAAATTATGGATGTGCAAAGATCATTGATCATCTCGATGTATCAGGTGATATCTTTCCTCTATATTTTATCAGCATGTTAATTAAATGCGAGAACAATTACTTGGACATGTAATATTATTTATGAGACAATTGTTCATTACAAGTGAGGCGTCATCTTTACTGATTACGGGCGCTTGCAGCAAGCGTTACGGCCCGATGTTTTGTTCATGCCACACTACCCGATGAACGGACGTGCGTAAGTCGCCGCACGTACAGCTTAATCTATATCAACCCACCGGAGCCGCGTTGAGCCGCCCTTACTGCTTTGAGCCGCCGGGGTTATATTAAGTCGCTGGTCTGCCTGAGCCGCCGGAACTATATTGAATCGCTGGTCTGCCTGAGCCACCTCTGTCGCGATAAACGGATCATCCGTCGTCCAAACAAATCAGGTGATATGTCACATCCCTAGTTCTGGTATGCTCAAGGCTAGCTAGTCATTGTGCATCATGTTTAAGTTCCATTTAAACTTGAAATGGGGATTTGTGAAACCCTCAGAATAATTTTTTGGAAATGACCCAAAGATAAAAATTGCTCGAAAGGGTCCAGGAAAATGCTCATGTGGCCCTCTGAAAATATTGGACAGAGATAATAATCAAACCAATATTTTGGGGGTTCCTAAGTATTTATATTTGGGCATTTGGAATTAATGCATACCTAATTGCATTGGATATATATTATGATATATATAAAATATTGTCCAAAAATTGTGCCTTTTGTTGAAGAGCTCTGGAATATTACCACTAGCTCCTATAAAAATTGGCATAATTAAATAAAGTGATTTGGTATTTTAAATAAATCAAACAAATGTCAGAATATTAAAAAAAAAACAAAATAGGTAAAACCTACCTAACTTATCATGACTGGCTGTGTGTGGCCCAGCCAGTGACCCGGCCCGGCCGGCCAAGCGCCACCGTCCCCTTCCTCGCGAGGAGGGCGAGCACGCGCCCGGCTGACCAGCGTCCGGGGACACGTCTCCCGCCACCTCCTGCTTCCTCCTCGTCGCCTGGGCGCCACGAGCAGCCACGCGCCGCCCGCACCTCTCTCCCTCTCTCTCATTTTCCCCTCCTCCTCTGGTTTCTCTCCCTCTCTTCACCGACCGCACCGAGGCGCCGCTGCTACCGCCCGTAGCCACCGTCTCCCCTCGCTCTCTCCGTGTATACGCAAGATCCAGCGCCGCCGTCCGCTACCTCCCGTCGAGCCACGTGTGGCTGGAAGCCTGGAGCGCCGCCATCGCCATCGTCTCCGTCTCCGGTCGCGGAGATCCCCTCCGCCGCCACGACCGCTCCGGTTCCTCCCGACCTCGCCGACCCGTTAAATCGCGACCGCTGTGAGCTGCTCCTTCTCCCCTCTCCGTTCTCGCCCTCGCACACCGCAACGGATCCCGCTCGCGCCCGACTCCGGCCACCGCCCGAAGCTCCGCTCCGGCGAAGCTCGGCGCCCAGCCCCCACCAGCTCACACTGGTTGCGGACGACGACGGCTACGCCCGGTGGTCTTCAGCGACGACGCCGCTTGTAGCGCAACACCGGCGAGCCCTCGCCCGCGTTTTGGTAAATCGCCGACCAAGCTCCGGCGGTGACGTGGCGCCCGGCTTAATTAGTGCTAATCACCAACTAACCTACCCCCACGACATGACGGTGGACCCCGGTAGCACTAATCTGAATTAGATTAGAATTAAACCCCCACGTTAACTAAGCGAGACACCGACGTGTGGCCCCCACACGTCGAGTTTGACTCCAACCAGCAGATTGACCTGCTGACGTCATGCTTGCGCGATCTTTGGCGCAATATTATATTTTCTGGATTTAATTAAATCAGGAAATTCCGAATATATTCAAAACTTCAAAAATTCATAGAAATTCAACCGTAGCTCAGATTGAGATAATTTATATATGAAAAATTATCAGAAAAATTCAATCTATCCATCTGTGCTAGTTTCATGCATGACAAACCAACTTATACATGCTGTATAAGTGAAACTCTAAAATGGCATTTATAAGAGCTTACTTTGGAATTGCATTTGAACCTTTGGTTCAAATGGACTTCATTCAAATTGAATACCAGTTGCATTAGCTCAAACAACATCACATCTACATACCATGTTCATGCATCATATTGTTGCATATGATTGTGTATTGATTGCGGCACCGTTCCTTCTCGATAGGTCCTGCTCCGAGACGCGTTCAGTACCTGTCTATGAAGCGGTGCCTCCCTTGTTGATTTACCGGGCAAGCAAATCCCTTGTTCATTCCGATACAATCCTACTCTCTCGCTCCTGCTCTCGGTTATTGCATTAGGACAACAACGATTCATACGCTACTTTGTCTTTGCGGTAGTTGAACCCATTCCTCTGCATGACTGTCATTGCCACGATAAATAGTTGAAAACCCACTAGCATGTGTAGGAGTTGATTGAGCCATGTTGTGTTCCTACCATGCTATGCCTGCTATTGCTTAGAGTTGTGTCAGTCTGATTCATTGGGAATGAATTGGAGTACAGTTCTATGTTACGATGCCGAGAGTGAAGTGTGTGAACACGATTTGGTAAAGGTAGCGGTGAGAGGCCATGTAGGAGTACATGGTGGGTTGTCTCACCTTTGGAACCGTCCTTAAGCCTTGAGTTCTATGTATGTTGTCCAATGACTCGATACTACCACACATTGGGCTCAAGGCGCTCCAAGCCCTCTCGACTTATTAACCGACTTGATCTCTGTCCTGTGAGTCGCAACTAGTTTCTGGTGTTTGTAGGTAGTGCTATTTTTCTACCGAGTGGCACCCGGCAGGGTGGGCTTGGGACAGACTAGGCACAGGTGGCACGGTGTACCAAGTGGCACCCGGATGGTGGGCTTGGGAACCCTGCTCACATCGTTTGGGGCCGTGAGCGACACCCCGGCCGGATCTCCTTGCGGATGGAACCCGAATAGGCGATAAACATGGACTAGAGTCTTGTGTGGTTAGTCAGGTCGTGGCCGACACCCTCGCCAGGCTTCCGCTTGAAGGTTGCCGAGATACATGACGTGTACATGGCGGTAAGTGGCGAGAGCGTGTGTGAAGAAGTACACCCTGCGGGGTTATCATGATCTATTGAATAGCCGTGTCCTCGGTTATGGACTTCTTGGATGCTTACGTGGTACATAGACAACTTGAAGTGGATACTCTAAAATGCTCAAGACAAGTGTGAGTGCTATGGATGGCCTCCCATTATGGAAGCAGGGAATGAATCCGTAGTAGTGTATTGATGTGGTGATTAGTGGACTCGTGTACGTTGTCTCACCTCAAGAGTTTCTTGTAGTCGTAGATCAGGATAGCCACAGAGTCAAAGCTGGCTTGCTGCAACTAAACTCCACATTAACTTTTGACACTAATGCATGTATGATAGGATCTGATGTAAGTCTTCTTTGAGTACCTTTGTACTCACGTTGCTTTATTTATGTTTTGCAGCGGAGACTTGGTCTTACTAGTAGTTACTGCTTGGACTTGACGAGTAGCTTGTTACCTCAGCTACGATCTTGTACCCTTGGGAGGGTCTTGTAGATAGTCGGGCTTCTCAGCCTTTTTCTTTTGTAGTTATGCAGTACTCGGGCGTGTAATGCTTCCGCTTGTTGTTTGAATGCTCTGAATGATGGGTCATGTGACCCCTGTTTGTACCTATTGCTATGTGGCTCTTCTGAGCCTTTATCTATATGAGTTTGCGTTATGTTGTGATGCCATGTTGTACAGCACATACTTGCATGTTATGCGTACGTGTAACTTGTACCGCTATGTGTGGGATCCGACAACCTAGTTGTTTATCCTTGGTAGCCTCTCTTATGGGGAAATGTAGTCTCGTGCTTACGAGCGATAGTAGTCCGCTACAGCCGGTTCACCGGAGTCACGCTAGCCCAGCACTACTGCTTGGACACTTGACTGGCGGCATGTGTTTCACTTCGTTCCTATATGTCCGTCCCTTCGGGAAATGTCACGCGTATTAGTAGTCCTGCCTAGCCTGCTACAGCCCGGGATTCCGGAGTCCTGTTAGCCCATTGCTACAGCCCGAATTCATCGTTGATGACCGACATGCTCGATGTGATTCATGTATGCCTGTTCCCATAGGTTAAGCGCCGCTTTGGGTTCCACGACTAGCCATGTCGGCCGGGTTCTTTGTCATATGGATGCTAGCGACACTATCATATCGTGAGCCAAAAGACGCATAAGCGGTCCGGGCCATGGTAAGGCGACACCCGTAGAATACCGTGCGTGAGGTCGCAAAGTGATATGATGTGTTACATGCTAGATCGGTGTGACTTAGGATCGGGGTCCCGACAGCTTTGGTATCGAGCTTTGACTGCTGTAGGATTTCCAAGCCAACCTGATCGAAGTTGAGTCTAGAAATGCTTTAGTTATATAGGGGAATTGATTGTGGAAGGGAACATAAGGCTCTCTTTACTCCTTTACCTCATGGCCTCTGATCTGAGTCGTCCTATCTTTCCTACGGGGTTAAGGAACTAGGCTATCTCTTCTGTCTATCAGGATCACGTGTTACTATTTCCGTAGTCCTATAGGATTGGTTGATCAGAGTCTTACCCCCAGTTTTCGAGTACCCTCGGTGTAGCATGTTTAGTATTATTCCAGAACCTTTAATGATGATGTTGGGCATGGTGCTACCCCATTTTGCAGAATGTCTCATTTTGAACATTTCTTTGCCGTTATCTTGCGGAATTGCCCAGGAGTTCGAGAGTTACTAATATCGGTGTCCCACATTTTCGGTATGTAGTGATGTGATTCCGTCCTTGGTTTCGTTTCTCGAGGATGTCATCGGTTAAGCGAAGTTACATTGCTCGTAGCGAACCACGGGGATGGAAGGGATGAGGATCCTCCCGACCAGCCTTCATTGATGTGGTTCATGTTAGAAATGGAGAGGAACAAGCGTGAGTCTAACCGTTTGTTAGCACGTGTCGAGGAGAACACCGCACATCGGTCCAATAAGTCTGCGACTATTCATGACTTCATTCGCTTGCACCCACCCACCTTCCATCACTCCATCGAGCCACTCGATGCCGATGGTAACTTTGTAGCATCACTCATAAGTTGCGTTCATAAGCGTATCCCAAGATGACAAGGTCACCTATGCTGCATACCACACGGAAGGTCATGCTAGTCTTTGGTGGCGTAACTATGAGGCTATGCTTCCGGTGGTCGATTCCAACTGGAGAGATTTCACCGAGGCTTTTCGCGAGCATCACATTCTGAAGCCCTCATCGATCGCAAGAGAGAAGAGTTCTGTAGTTTCACCCAGGGTAAGATGGCTGTTGATGCTTCTGACAGAGAATTCGAGAACCTCGCCCGTTATGCCCCGGAAGAAGTGTCCACGGACGCCAAGAAGCGAGCTAGGTTCGGAAGGGTCTCAAACCCAAGTTGCGTCGTGACCTCCACCTGCACCATTGTGATACATTCCAAGCTCTTGTGAACAAGGCCATTAATGCAGAGACATTTCGGCTCACCTACGAGGAGTCTCGTAAGCACAACCGTGAATTGGTTTCTTCCTCCGGTTCTAGTTCGCGAAAGCGAATTTGGATTCGAACTCTGCTCTTCCACCGGATATTCACCGAGGCCATCCCATATGACGCCTCACCCGGTTCGATTACATGCTCCACCCAGGCCTCTTGGTAGACCACTTGTCAATACGGGTCCACGTCCAACTTCAGGGACTTGCTTCACATGCGGAGAGCCAGGACACTATGCACGTGACTGCTCTCAAGCCAGTTATGCTCCACCCCAGCTCGAGAAGCCTGTTGGCTGTGTTAAGCCATCACGCAAGATGATCAGTATCAAGACAGCTCCCGCTGAACGTGGATGTGTGCATCACGTCTCGACTAAAAACGCTCATGATGATCCGGATGTCGTTCTTGGTACCCTCCTTGTCAAGCTGTCATCCCGCCTCGGTTCTATTCGATCTTTGGAGCATCTCATTCCTTCATTTCGAAAGCTATGCTAACTTGCACAACATATCATTTTGTGATATGCCCTCTCCGCTAGTCATTCAAACTCCACGGATCCAAATGGCAAACTTCTTGTATAAGCCATGGTAACGAAATCCTTGTTGACAGACTTGTATTCCTTGCCTCACTTATAGCCCTCAAGTCTTCAGATATTAACATCATTTTGGGTATGGACTGGATGACAGCTCATCATGCCAAGATTGATTGTTTCACTAGGTATGTTCAGCTTACACACCCATCTGGCAAGATAGTCACTGTCTCCACTAGAGTTGCAAAGCGTCAACTCTATTCTCTTAATGCCAGCCCTCTTCCAGACCTTGAAGATATCCCGGTAGTCCGTGACTTTCCGGATGTTTTCTCAGAGGAACTGCCGGTGTTCCACAGCGGAGATGTAGAGTTAAATCATAGATCTTATCCCGAAACCGCCCCAATCTCTAGGAGACCTTATAAGATGGCACCCTTAGAACTAGCCGAGCTTAAGAAACAACTTGATGAGTCCTTGCAAAAGGGTTTTATCCGTCCTAGTTCTTCTCCTTGGGCTTGCCCCGTCCTCTTCGTCAAGAAGAAGGATGGTACGGACGGATGGTTGTAGATTATCGTCCGTTAATTTGGTTACGATAAAGAACAAGTATCCGCTCCCGAGATCAACGATCTGTATGATCAGCTCATTTGGATCCTCGATCTTTTCTAAGATGGATTTGAGGTTAGGCTACCATCAAATCAAGATCGAGAATGGAGACATTCCCAAAACAGCCTTTGTCACTCGTTATGGCGGTATGAGTACACCGTCATGTCCTTTGGTCTAACCAACGCTCGACTACATTCTCCCGCTTGATGAACTCGATCTTCATGGAGTACTTGGATAAATTTGTCGTGGTTTACCTCGATGATATTCTTATTTACTCGAAGAGCGAGGAAGAGCATGCCGAACATCTCGGACTTGTGCTAGAAAAACTCGAGAGAACACCGCCTTTATGCCAAGTTCTCCAAGTGTGAATTTTGGTTGCGAGTGACCTACCTAGGCCACGTAATCTCTGGTAAGGGCATTGCTGTCAATCCCGAGAGAGTTCAGGCCGTTCTTGATTGGACTCCACACGAAACCGTTAAACAAGTTAGGAGTTTCCTTGGTCTAGCCAGCTATTGTCGCCGCTTTGTTGAAAACTTCTCCAAAGTAGCTAAACCCCTCACGGAACTTCTCAAGAAGGATAAAAAGTTTGAGTGGTCCCCACGGTGTGAGTACAGTTTTCGAGGCGAAAAAGGCGCTGACTTCTGCTCCTATACTAGTGCCACCGGATTTCACTAAAGACTTTGTTATCTCTTTGCGGCGCCTCACGACAGGATTAGGTTGCATTCTTATGCAGGATCGTCATGTGATTGCCTATGCATCTCGTCGATTGCATCCACATGAGGAGAATTATCCTACCCATGATCTAGAGCTTGCAGCCGTAGTCTATGCACTCAAGACTGGCGACATTACCTTCTTGGTAAACGTTGCGAGATCTACACCGATCACCGAGTCTCAAGTATATCTTCACCCAACCAGATTTGAACCTTAGGCAAAGGCGATGGTTGGAGTTGATCACTGATTATGATCTAGGGATTACCTACACCCGAGCAAGGCCAATGTCATGGCTGATGCTCTAAGCCGTAAATCCTATTGCAACAATCTCATGTTGCGACAAGGCCAACCACTTCTTCATGAGGAATTACGTAAGCTTAATCTTCACATTGCTCCTCACGGATTCCTCTCTACCTTGGTGGCGAAACCTGATCTTGAAGATCGGATTATCGCTGCTCAAAAGCAAGACACGGGAATTTCTCGGATCAAGAGAAACATTAAGAAGGGAGTGGGTGGACGTTTCTCTATGGATGATCGTGGTGTTGTCTTCTTTGAGAATCGTTTGGTGGTTCCCAAGAATCAACATCTGCGACAATTGGTTCTTAAGGAGGCGCATGAATCTCCTCTCACAATTCATCCCGGTAGTACTAAGATGTATCAGGACCTACGCCAGAGGTTACGGTGGACTAGGATGAAGAGAGAAATTGCTCGGTTATTGCTAAGCGTGGCGTTTGTCGTCAGCGTTAAGCGAGCATCAAAGGCCTGCTGGCACCCTTCAGCCCTTAGCTATTCTGAGTGGAAATGGGATAAAGTTGGTATGGATTTCATCACCGGCTTTCCCGGGACCAAGAAAGGGAATAATGCTATCTTCGTAGTCGTTGATCGTCTTTCCAAAGTGGCTCACTTCCTTCTGTTAGAGAGTATCACCGCTAGTCAGCTTGCGACTTATACATTCTCGAATAGTGTCACTCCATGGTGTTCCACTAGAGATCAATTCAGACCGTGGTAGTCTTTTCACTTCTCATTTAAGGAGAGTTTCCAAACTGCCATGGGAACCCATCTTTTCTTGATGCCGCTTTCCACCCTCGGTCAAGTGGTCGGTGGAAAGGGTCAACCAAATTCTCGAAGACATGCTTAGAGCTTGCGTTATCTCATTCGGTATGGATTGGGAGAAAAGTCTTCCTTTCGCCGAAGTTTGCTTATAACAATAGCTATCAATCCGGTCTCAAGAAAGCTCCTTTTGAGATTCTCTATGGACGAAGATGTCGAACACCTTTGAACTGGTGGAAACCGGTGAAAGACAATTCTTTGGACGGACATGATCCAGAGGCGGAAAGAGCAAGTTCGCATCATTCGTGAGAATTTGAAAACAGCCCAATCTCGTCAAAAGAGCCAGTATGACCGTCGTCATAAGGAAGTGGCTTATGAAGTTGGCGACAAGGCTTACCTTCGGGTTACTCCTCTAAAGGGTACCCATCGTTTGATATCAAAAGGCAAGTTGGCTCCTCGTTACATTGGCCCCTTCGCATTCTCGCTAAGCGAGGAGGGGTTGCCTACCGATTGGAACTACCCCACATCTTTCTCGAGTTCATGATGTCTTCCACGTCTCTCAACTCGGCGTTGCTTCTCGGATCCTATCCATGGAGTGGACCACAAGCGCTTGATCTCCAAGATAACCTCACATACCGAGAGTACCCGGTTCGCATTCTTGATCAAGCGAGGCGTGTTACTCGACGTCGGAATATCAAGTTTCTCAAGGTTCGATTGGTCTCATCATCCCGAGAGAGAAGCTACAGGGCGAGAAGATCGTCTTCATTTGGAGTACCCGCTTTCTTTCCGTCGACCCTTGAATCTCGGGGCGAGATTCTTTCAAGTGAAGGCGAGTTGTCACATCCCTAGTTACGGTATGCTCAAGGCTAGCTAGTCATTGTGCATCATGTTTAAGTTCCATTTAAACTTGAAATGGGGATTTGTGAAACCCTCAGAATAATTTTTTGGAAATGACCCAAAGATAAAAATTGCTCGAAAGGGTCCAGGAAAATGCTCATGTGGCCCTCTGAAAATATTGGACAGAGATAATAATCAAACCAATATTTTTGGGGGTTCCTAAGTATTTATATTTGGGCATTTGGAATTAATGCATACCTAATTACATTGGATATATATTATGATATATATAAAATATTGTCCAAAAATTGTGCCGTTTGTTGAAGAGCTCTGGAATATTACCACTAGCTCCTATAAAAATTGGCATAATTAAATAAAGTGATTTGGTATTTTAATTAAATCAAACAAATGTAAGTATATTAAAAAAGAAACAGAATTGGTAAAACCTACCTAACTTACCCATGACTTTGGCCAGTGTGGCTTTGGCCAATGGCCCAATGACCCGGCCCGGCGCCAGCCTTGACCGTCCCTTCCTCGCGCCAGAGGAGGGCAGGGGGCCTTGGCCCGGCAGCCTTGACCAGCGTCCGTGAGGACACGTCTCCCGCCACCTCCTGCTTCCTCCTCGTCACCCTGGACGCCCTGGAACGACGCCACGCGCCGCCCGCACCTCTCTCCCTCTCTCTCATTTCCCCCTCCTCCTCTGGTTTCTCTCCCTCTCTTCACCGACCGCACCCGAGAGCGCCGCGGCTCGCCCGTGTACCGTCTCCCCTCGCTCTCTCTCCGTGTATGCAAGATCCGCGCCGCCGTCCGCTACCTCCCCATCGAGCCACGTGGCGGGAAGCCACAGGCGCCGCCATCGCCATCGTCTCCGTCTCCGGTCGCCGGAGATCCCCTCGCCGCCACGACCGCTCCGGTTCCTCCCGACCTCGCCCGACCCGTTAAATCGCGACCAGCTGTGAGCTGCTGCTCCTTCTCCCCTCTCCGTTCTCGCCCTCGCACACCGCAACGGATCCCGCTTCGCGCCCGACTCCGGCCACCGCCCGAGCTCCGCTCGGCGAAACTCGGCGCCCGCAGCCCCACCCGGCTCACACAGTTGCGGACGACGGCAGGCTACGCCCGGTGGTCTTGGCGACGAGCGCCGCTGTAGCGCAACACCGGCGAGCCCTCGCCCGCGTTTTTGGTCGTCGCCGACCAAGCTCCGGCGGTGACGTGGCGCCCGGCTTAATTAGTGCTAATCACCAACTAACCTACCCCACGACAGCGGCGGTGGACCCCAACGCACTAATCTGAATTAGATTAGAATTAAACCCCCTGTTAACTAAGCGAGACAACGGCGTGTGGCCCCCACACGTCGGGTTTGACAACCAGCCGCAGATTGACCTGCTGACGTCATGCTTGGCGATCTTGGCGCAATATTATATTTTCTGGATTTAATTAAATCAGGAAATTCCGAATATATTCAAAACTTCAAAAATTCATAGAAATTCAACCGTAGCTCAGATTGAGATAATTTATATATGAAAAATTATCAGAAAAATTCAATCTATCCATCTGTGCTAGTTTCATGCATGACAAACCAACTTATACATGCTGTATAAGTGAAACTCTAAAATGGCATTTATAAGAGCTTACTTTGGAATTGCATTTGAACCTTTGGTTCAAATGGACTTCATTCAAATTGAATACCAGTTGCATTAGCTCAAACAACATCACATCTACATACCATGTTCATGCATCATATTGTTGCATATGATTGTGTATTGATTGCGGCACCGTTCCTTCTCGATAGGTCCCGCTCAGGAGGCGTTCAGTACATGCCTATGAAGCGGTGCCTCCCTTGTTGATTTACCGGGCAAGCAAATCCCTTGTTCATTCCGATACAATCCTACTCTCTCGCTCCTGCTCTCGGTTATTGCATTAGGACAACAACGATTCATACGCTACTTTGTGCTGCGGTAGTTGAACCCATTCCTCTGCATGACTGTCATTGCCACGATAAATAGTTGAAAACCCACTAGCATGTGTAGGAGTTGATTGAGCCATGTTGTGTTCCTACCATGCTATGCCTGCTATTGCTTAGAGTTGTGTCAGTCTGATTCATTGGGAATGAATTGGAGTGCAGTTCTATGTTCTGATGCTGAGAGTGAAGTGTGTGAACACGATTTGGTAAAGGTAGTGGTGAGAGGCCATGTAGGAGTACATGGTGGGTTGTCTCACCGGAACCGTCCTTAAGCACCGAGTTCTATGTATGTTGTCCAATGACTCGATACTACCACACATTGGGCTCAAGCGCTCCAAGCCCTCTCGACTTATTAACCGACTTGATCTCTGTCCAGAGTCGCAACTAGTCTCTGGTGTTTGTAGGTAGTGCTATTTTTCTACCGAGTGGCACCCGGCGAGGTGGGCTTGGGACAGACTAGGCAGGTGGCACGGTGTACCAAGTGGCACCGGATGGTGGGCTTGGGAACCCTGCTCACATCGTTTGGGGCCGTGGCGACACCCGGCCGGATCTCCTTGCGGATGGAACCCGAATAGGCGATAAACCTGGACTAGAGTCTTGTGTGGTTAGTCGGTCGTGGCCGACACCCTCGCCAAAGCTTCCGCTTGAAGGTTGCCGAGATACATGACATGTATATGGCGGTAAGTGGCGAGGCGTGTGTGAAGAAGTACACCCCTGCGGGGTTATCATGATCTATTCGAATAGCCGTGTCCTCGGTTATGGACTTCTTGGATGCTTACGTGGTACATAGACAACTTGAAGTGGATACTCTAAAATGCTCAAGACAAGTGTGAGTGCTATGGATGGCCTCCCGTATGGAAAGCGGGAATGAATCCGTAGTAGTGTATTGATGTGGTGATTAGTGGACTCGTGTGCGTTGTCTCACCTCAAGAGTTTCTTGTAGTCGTAGAACGGGATAGCCACGAGTCAAAGCTGGCTTTGCAACTAAACTCCACATTACCTTTTGACACTAATGCATGTATGATAGGATCTGATGTAAGTCTTCTTTGAGTACCTTTGTACTCACGTTGCTTTATTTATGTTTTGCAGCGGAGACTTCGGTCTTACTAGTAGTTCTGCTTGGACTTGACGAGTAGCTTGTTACCTCAGCTACGATCTTGTACCCTTGGGAGGGTCTTGTAGATAGTCAGGCTTCTCGGCCTTTTTCTTTTGTAGTTATGCAGTACTTTCAGACGTGTAATGCTTCCGCTTGTTGTTTGAATGCTCTGAATGATGGGTCATGTGACCCCTGTTTGTACCTATTGCTATGTGGCTCTTCTGAGCCTTTATCTATATGAGTTTGCGTTATGTTGTGATGCCATGTTGTACAGCACATACTTGCATGTTATGCGTACGTGTAACTTGTAATCGCTATGTGTGGGATCCGACAACCTAGTTGTTTATCCTTGTAGCCTCTCTTATGGGGAAATGTAGTCTCGTGCTTACGGCGATAGTAGTCCGCTACAGCCGGTTCACCGGAGTCCTGCTAGCCCAAAGCACTACTGCTTGGACACTTGACTGGCGGCATGTGTTTCACTTCGTTCCTATATGTCTGTCCCTTCGGGAAATGTCACGCGTGTTATTCGGAGTCCTGCCTAGCCTGCTACAGCCGGGATACCGGAGTCCTGTTAGCCCGATGCTACAGCCCGAATTCATCGTTGATGACCAACATGCTCGATGTGATTCATGTATGCCTGTTCCCATAGGTTAGCGCCGCTTTGGGTTCACGACTAGCCATGTCGGCCCGGGTTCTTTGTCATATGGATGCTAGCGACACTATCATATCGTGAGCCAAAAGACGCAAGCGGTCCCGGGCCATGGTAAGGCGACACCCGTGGGAATACCGTGCGTGAGGCCGCAAAGTGATATGATGTGTTACATGCTAGATCGGTGTGACTTAGGATCGGGGTCCCGACATGATATCCATCCAAGTTTGTTTTATTAGCACATGTTGTTTTTGTCAAAGAACAAGTTTATCTTTGCCTTGGTCTGCAATATTGTTTATGCAGGGCAATTATTTATGACAAAAAGTGATATTATACCGAGGAGATGGAGGCATGCCAACATCTTTTGACACAGGTGGTCGTCGTTACTCAACGGACTCCTGCACCGGCTTACAACGTCGTGGCCGTCTCTCGCGACCACGCCGACTTACAACGCCGTGGCCGTCTCTCGCGACCACGCCGGCTTACAACAAGGAGGAAAACTTGCCCGTCCACACCGGCTTACAACGCCGCGGCTGGTTCATCTGTCTGTGCTGCCTCAGATGTTGCGGTCGTCTTTACCGTCCGTGTCGTGGTTTTGTCATGGCAGATGTCCTTGTGAAAGGACTTAGTCGTGGAGACATCGCTACGGGTTAACTTGAAGGGGTTAAAGCGGATGCAAAGACACAAGGGTTTATACTAGTTCGGCCCCTTCAAGGAAGGTAAAAGCCTACGTCTAGTTGTGATGGGATTGATGTGGTTTTGATGACTAGGGAGCAAATAAGCTTCGCCTAGGCCTCGAGTTGTTGTTCTCTGTCTTGAACCACCGCCGGGTCGTCCCTTTATATACACAGGTTGACGCCCGGCCGGTCTACAGAGTCCCGAGCCGACCTATACAAAGTGTTCGGCTCGGTCTCTCTCCTTTCTAACTTATATTACAAGTTTACATAATCATGGCGGTTTACCACTACGGGCCCTTAATCCGCCTTTGGGCCGTGGGCTTCCAAGCTTCTGATTGAACGCCATCTTCAAGACCTTCATGGGCTTCAACACGATCTAAGGTGAACCGGGCCCTCTGGCCGGTTTATACTTAGTAGCTATATCCTCAACATTAGGCCCCGGATTGATTTGAATTTATTCATGTCAATCTTCAACACTAAAATGTCTTGTAAACATCCTCTTGTATTTTCGTAAACCGCCATATTGACTTCTCCTGTGAATTTTTGTAAACCGCCGTATTGACTTCTCCTGTGAATTTTTGAAAACCGCCGTGACGTCATCATCAGAGCACAGCAACAGTCAATCATGACATCATCTCTGCATAAAAGGATTAAAAGATTCCCTTCTCATTAATGATTATCTCGAAAATCGAGGACGGTAGCGCCCACTCGGCCGCTTCGGACGCCTTGATTCTCGCGCCTGCCATTTACTCTTTCCCTTATAAATAAAGCCCGATGGCTCCTTTTTCTCTCTCTTCTGCATCTTCTTCTTCCTCGCGACGCCCTCAGCTCTGAAGCTCCACCGCCGTCCGCGACCTTCGAGAACTGCACCAACCAAGGCCGCTGCATCAACCTGAATTAGACCAGAGGCTCATCGCCCCCCTCCACCGTAATCTGCAGCGGTAAGCTTCTTCTATTCCTCGTCCTTAGATCTGCATTAGGTTTTACAAGCTCATCCGCATAGCTCTCCATTTTCCTCTTCATCCTATCTTCTGCCGCGGTAGTTTTGATCCAAAAATGATATAGATCTCCTGCGGTAGTCTTTCCGCATCTGTTTTTAATACTAGCAGCCCTTCCTTTTCTTCTGGTAGAGTATGCATCCTTCTCTGTTTTACTTGAACGCCTTTTAAAGAACGCAGTAAAAACTGCTTTATAGATGTGCGGTAGATCCAAATAGATTTGAACATTGTGTGAAACCTGTTTCTTCCAACACTTAGCAGAAATTTTGAATCTGAGCCTTTCTGCCTATGGGCGGTTTAATCCTTGATGGCCAATCCGCCATATGTCATTAGCCCTCTCTTAAACCGCCAACTTGACCTTGCATTGTATTTTCACCGGTTTAACACTGAATTTTTCACTTACAAACCGTGGACTATAAACCGGCACTGTTTGATTTTCTTTCAGCTCCCCCTTAGGAATGGCGAAACAATTTCTTGCTTGCAATTGGGTTCCATCCCGGATCACGAAAACACAACTCAACGGCTACGTCACCACTGGCGTTTTGGCCTCAAAAAATGTTCTCCACTGGCGAGTTCCGGAATCGGAATGTCCACCTGAACCTCAAGAAGGAGAAGTGATTGTTTTTATGAAACACCTAGACCGGGGATTCAGCCCGCCCGGATCAAAATTTCTCCGGGATGTGCTCGCAAGCTTCCAACTCCATCCACAAGATATTGGTCCGAACTCTGTGTCCAATATATGCAACTTTGAAGTATTCTGCGAAGTCTATCTTCAAGAAGAACCAACCGTGGAGTTATTTCGAGATTTCTTTCATTTGAACCGCCGTCTGAGAATTCTCGGATGGTCCTAACACGTAACTTGGTGGCGTTTCAATCCGTAAAAGGAAGGAAGTGGACTTCCCTCACGCCAAACATCATAGCCATCCTAAAGATTGGAATCAAACCTGGTTCTATTGCGGAACACTGCTCCTAACGGAGAAAATCCCTTGCCGGGTTATCGCCCTCACCGCTTAGCAACAACCACCCATTGCCTTCACGCTGACGCGCATGAGCGGAAGAATTTTTGCACCTCAAATTACCAAGCTCCGGCTCACGATGGCCAACGGTTTAACTGGTATTGACCTTGTCATTCTTTGGGTTTCTTGGGGCATCTTGCCATTAAGCCGCCGCCCGGATTGATGCATCGAATATCTTGGTGACGTCAAAGATCCTCAACGACATCACGAACTATCAATAATCGAGCTTGAAGTTACCGAAGCAATGAAGAAAGTGCTCGATGAACCGATTTCCGCATGCAGCCAAACCGGGTTGGCTCCGTTACGCATCTCCAACAAACCGCCATGTAAGGTTCCTCTCATTACTCTCTTGACTTTGATTCCATACTGATTGTATTAATCCCTCTGTATTAATTTTCAGGCTAACAGCTCCTTTTGAAGCGAACTAAACCGGCCCGGGTTCCTCGTGCAAAGACCAAGACCACCAAGAAAAGCTGGCAAGAGGAAAACCGCAGTCTTACGAACCGTCGGAAGATGAAGAATCGAATGTTGAGGTAGAGCTTGACTCACTTAGTTCTTTCTTCATTCATTTCTTGTGACAGTTACAATTCCTGTGATGACGCCGAGGCCAGCCATGCGAGAACTGTTGAGGTAATCCTTCTTTCTTGATTACGATCTTGTACCGGTTAAAAGAATTCGCCATGATCCGGAAAGTGAAACAATCTCACTCTTATGCTCATTTGGATCCAAAATTTTCTTTGAAGACACAGCAAACTGAAGAACGCCGTACAACCCGGCATAGCGGTCAACAAATTACGTCGTCCGGTTTAGCTGACACACCAACCCGAAAACGTCGTCGTAGGTGACTTGTTCTCCTGAAAAGTGTTATCCTTTGAAAGGTTTCTTCCGATGCCCTCTCAATCCGTCTGATCCGAATTACCAGGCTTCTTCCAACTCGTCTGGCGGTTCATCAACCACTCAGTTGCCTCCTCTCAAAGTTGCTGCTGGGTAAGTATATTACTCCTTAATTTGTTCCTTGTATTTGTCGGTTTATCATATTCTAACCCTTTGATGTTGTAGCACCAAGGCTCGACTTAGTAAAAAGGCCAAGACCCTTGACCCTACTGTGGATGTTGATCCGGAAAAGACTCCAGGGCATCATGGTGAAAATCCCGAAGTTGCTAAAGACAACTCTGCTGGGAAAAATCAAGATGCCAATGCTAATCCGCCAGAGGTTGAACCAGATGTCCAAGTTGAGACTTCACATCCTCCTGCTCCTCTGAGTCCTGCAGCAGAACAACGGGACTCAACTGCTGATCCGCCAAGCCCGGGTATGAAAACGCCAAGCCCTGTTGAAAATGCTAATCTAGCCAGTCTAACCAAAGATGATGATGTCGTAGTTACGGGCACCGCATATACCGCCCCTGGCAATCCGGTTGCTCTATCAAAGCACACTACCAAGGACGAATTTACTGCCATGAGCAAAGGGAAGGAGAAAACTGATCTGTCAACTTATAACAATCTCTCTGCCCAAGACCTTCACTCTGGCTTCCTGAACCGGCTCTGCACAAGCCGTGATTATGAAGCCGGTTTAGTAATTCTTATGAAGGAGCGCTATGAGGTAAATAGTTGTGCCCTTCTCTTGTACCTTCATTGCATAGTAGCCCCCAAGGGCCGGTTTGACCCTAGAAAGTCAAATCGGGACTTTGCATAGTCCATAGTACTTTGTCTTATATATTTCTGATCAAACACGCATTAGCCCCCAAGTGCCATGATTAACACTTGTATTAATCCATGGGACTTCAATAATCGATATAAAAATGATCCACATTAGCCCCCAAGTGTCAAGTGTATAGCGGTTATGCGCTTGGGACTTCTAATGAAGATATTAACATGCTCTCTTTTTGTTGCAGAGTGAGATACGCCAACAAGTCTCACAAATCAATGATCTTCAAGAAAATCTGAAATCTCAACAAGCGAAACCTCCAAGGCCAAGGATGAGCTGAAAACCGCCTTGACTACCATGGAGCAGCTCAAGGAGTGGTTCAAGTCTGAGCGGGCCAGGTGGGATACCGAAAGGCGGGCTTGCTAAAGCAGGCGGAAGATCTTTGAAGCAGCTCTTAAACCGGCGACGGAAGAGCTCACTGGATTAAAGCGCCAAATCAATGCCATGACCTCTGCAATATTTGGTAAGCAACGTTTCACCAAGGTTGTGATGAATATTCTGTTTTGAAATTTCCTCCGGTTTAACCTGAACTTTCTTAAACCGGTATAGGTAGGCGCATTGCTCATCTGGGCTCTGACATGCGGAAGAAACTCAAGGCCGCATATACGCTAATTGAACAGCTGTATACCGCACCCGGCGAGTTATTTGCGCCACTTCTTATGATAATGCAGCTCGACACCGATCAAGGATACCTTTGGACCGACTATCTATGATACCAGCACAGATAGAAGAATTGAAACGATCCGCTGCCCGGGCTGGCACCTTATTGGCACTAACTCGCGTCAAAGCATGGATAGCTGACCTTGATCCGGCTGACATAGCCAAAGGCTTCCCCGGTGCTCAAGAAAATGGCGAAGCATTTGATAATGATGCTCTCAAACGGGTAACGAGGGAGATGCGTCCTCTGGCGAAATCAAGCTGGCGAAGAGGCCAACTCGACGGTTCACCGCTCCTTCTGACGCCGAACAACAGACGGGTTGAAGCTGTTATTCGGAAGTCACGTAACCTTGTTCCACCAACCCGTAAGCACACTTACGCCCCTGGCGTTGATCCGGCTGAGCTTATAAGTGAAGAGGGCGTCTTTCAGGCTTTAACCCGGATTGACTGGACCACCAATGACTTCCGGCCATTGGATGGTGAGGAGGAAGAACTTGAACCGACGCCAGACGACCCATCTACTACACGTCAACCCGGCAATGAAGCTTAATCCGTCAAGTCGGTTGATACATCAGAAACTGCCCTTATGAAGCAACTCCAAATTTAGGGCCTCTGAATGCCTTGTAATGAAACTAGCTGCCACCTTTGGCGTTTATATGCCTTCGTGCATACGTTTTGCAATTTATGCCTCCTTTTGATTTGCCAATGATAAGCTATTACCTGCAGCGAAAATCTTAAACCGCCACAGCGGTTTGTGCCGCCAGCTGGCTTGTGACGTTCATATATATATGCAATGAAATATTGAGGTATATGATCAAAATTTGTGATACAAAATACCTGCCATCGCTAAGCATGAAGTTGGCTTAGCCAATCTTGAAGCGGAGGTTGTATAAACCATTACCGTCAAAGGAGAAAACAGCTCCACAGGTTTATAATGCGGTTTACCATGTAAACCGTGCGAATCATGACAAGCCCCCTGTTACTCCATAATGGGATGTTAACGAGAAAAAGTCAAACCGGAAAAATTATCTCCGGATTAAAATGGACCGAATTCCGTCAATTGACAGTTTGAACCGGTTTAAAAATGTTATCGGTTTAAAAATGCAACAAAAATCAAATAACAGTTATGAAAAAACATGAAGCAAAGGCAATGATAAACCGTTTGCAAAAGAGGCTTTCTTGAGCCGATCGAGATGGTGTTACCATGGTGGGACACGACCAAGCTCCCTATAAGGTGTAGCCATGGTTCAAGTCAGCCGGGTCCCCAAGCTGAAACCGTGGAATTATGCCGATCAAGTGGCGTGGCAATGGTTCGGGTTCGACCAAGCCCCAAGTGACTCTATGGCCTTAGGCCGATCAAGAGGCATGACCGGTTCAGAATTGACCATGTCCCCAAGTGATCTGGCGGCTTCGCCTATCAAAAGGTGTTGCATTGGTTCGTATACCGACCAAGCCCCCAAGTGATATCATAAAGCTTGTGAAAAGCAAACTCGGGGTAAACCGAGGCCGCTTTAAGACGAACAACTCCATGTAACCACGCATGATGTAACAAGCAGATACCCGCTTTAGCCGAGGCTCCGGTTTATTACTTTATTCATAATATATACCTTTGTCATAATATGTACATGAGTAGAGCCGATGGCTCATGTATAATAAGGCGAAGATGAGCTATGTTCCACCGCCTGTTGGTCTCCTCCTCGGCGTCGTGAGTCTTTATGCTCTCGAATATCTATCGAGATAAATGCGACCCGTTGTGCAGATTCTTGCTGACCACGAAAGGTCCCTCCCAAGGTGGGGATAACTTGTGCATATCGATGCTGGTCTTGGATGAGCCGAAGCACCAAATCTCCTTCTTGAAAAGTTCTGGTTCTGACCCGGCGACTATGGTAACGACGAAGATCATGTTGGTAAATCGCCGAGCAGGCAGCTACTATATCACGCTCCTCATCTAACCGGTCCAAAGCATCTTGCTGTGCCGTCTCATTGTTCGCTTCAACATAAGCTGCCACACGAGGTGAGTCATGACGGATGTCACTAGGGAGAACCGCCTCCGCTCCATAGACCATAAAAAACAGTGTGTATCATGTGGATCTGTTGGGCATAGTGTTGATACTCCATAACACAGATGGTAGCTCTTCTACCCAACAACCCGGTGTCCTCTGCAAAGGGGCCATAAGCCGGGGCTTGATGCCTCTCAAGATCTCTTGATTAGCCCTTTCCGCTTGACCATTGGACTGTGGGTGGGCTACTGAAGAAACATCAAGCCGGATGTGTTCACGTTCGCAGAACTCTTTCATGGCACCTTTGGAAAAATTGGTACCATTATCTCGTGATGATACCGTGGAAAGCCAAACCGGTAAATCAACTTTTTGATTAACTGAACCGTCGTGGCTGCGTAACACTTGCTTAAATGTTATTCCTATACCCACTTTGTTAACTTGTCAAACGCCAACAGGTGGTGGGTCTTCTTGTACTTGGACCTTTTGAAAGGTCCAACCATATCCAGCCCCCAGGTTGCAAACAACCAAGTAATTGGAATCATCCTCAATTCTTGGGCCGGTACATGAGCACGTCTGGAAAACTTTTGGCAACCATCACATCGACTGACCAGATCTTCCGCATCAGCATGAGCAGTCAACCAATAGAAACCGTGGCGGAACGCTTTAGCCACCAATGATTTTGAACCGGCGTGGTGACCACAATCCCCTTCGTGGATCTCACGCAATATTTCACAGCCTTCCTCAGGGGACACACAACGTTGAAACGCCCCTGACACGCTGCAATGATGCAATTCGCCATTAACAATGGTCATAGACTTGGATCGCCGGATTATCTACCGGGCCAACGTCTCATCTTACGGTAACTTCGCCCGGTTCATGTACGCCAAGATAAGGAAGTGTCCAATCCGGAGTGGCGTGAAGAGCTGCCACCAATTGAGCCTCCGGATCAGGAATAGCCAAATCCGCTTCACCGGGGAGCTTGACCGACGGGTTGTGCGGCACGTCGAGAAAAACATTAGGCGGGACGGTTTACGTTGAGAGCCCAACCGGCTTAAAGCGTCCGCCGCTTCATTCTTCCGACGGTCCACGTGGTCCACTGATAGCCCTTGAAATGACCTGCAACAATATCCACCTCACGACGATATGCAGCCATGAGTGGGTCCTTTGAATCCCAAGTGCCAGACACCTGTTGAGCCACTAGATCCGAGTCACCGAAGCACTTAACCCGGCCTAGATTCATCTCCTTAGCCATCCGGAGACCATGGAGCAAGGCTTCATACTCAGCTGCATTGTTACTACAAGGGAACATTAAGCAGAGAACATAACAGAACTTGTCACCTCGTGGGGAAGTTAATCGACTCCGACCCCGAGCCCTCCAATTGCCTGGATCCGTCAAAATGGATGGTCCAATATGTGTGATCCGGCTTTTCTTACGGTGCTTGCAACTCCGTCCAATCATTAATGAAATCCACAAGTGCTTGAGACTTCACCGCCGTCCAGAGCACGTACTTGAACCGTCGGCCCAAGCTCTATAGCCCACTTGGCAATTCGGCGATCGCTTCCGGTTACGTATGATATCGCCTAAGGGAGCGAGCGGACCACCGTGATGGGGTGCCCTTGGAAATACTGCTTGACTTCCGAGCCATAAAAACTCCATATACCAGCTTCTGCCAATGCGGATACCTTTGCTTAGATTCAATAAGTACCTCGCTGATATAGTAAACCGGACGTTGAACCGGATGCTCCTTCCCTGCCTCCAACCGCTCCACCACAATGGCCACGCTGACCGCCCTGGCGTTAGCAGCAACATATAGCAGAAGCGGCTCCTTGTCAATGGGAGCGGCGAGCACAGGCGGGTTGGCCAATTGCCGCTTTAAGTCCTCCAACGCTTCATCGGTGGCTGGACTCCAGACAAACTGATCTGTCTTTTTTAGCATCTGGTACAAAGGGATGGCCTTCTCTCCGAGGCGGCTGATAAACCGGCTCAGCGCGGCAATCCGGCCTGCCAAACACTGTACATCATTAATACACTTCGGTTTAGCCAGGGAGGTGATAGCCGTAATCTTCTCCGGATTAGCTTCAATTCCCCTGTTGGTTACGAAAACCCAATAACTTGCCCGTAGTAACACCAAAGACACATTTTGCCGGGTTGAGCATCATCTTGTAAACCCGCAGGTTGTCAAAGGTTTCCTTCAAATCGTCAATCAGTGTCTCCTTCTCCCTTGACTTGACCACAATATCATCAACATAGGCATGCAAATTACGGCCGATCTGTTTATGCGCATAATTACGTACAGCGTTGATAAGTTGCTTGGGCGCTCTAGAGCCCAAAAGGCATAGATACATAGCAGAAGGCTCCAAAGGGAGTGATAAACGCTGTTTTCTCCTGGTCTTTAACTGCCATCTTGATCTGATGATACCCAGAATACGCATCCAAAAAGCTCAAGCGCTCACAACCCACAGTAGCATCAATAATCTGGTCAATGCGGGGGAGGGAAAAAGGATCTGCTGGACAAGCCTTGTTAAGATCTGCGTAATCCACACATATGCGCCAAGTGCCGTTTTTCTTAAGAACCAGCACCGGATTAGCAAGCCACTCTGGATGGAAGACTTCAACGATAAAACCAGCTGCTAAGAGCACAGCCACCTCCTCTCCAATGGCCTTGCGCCTTTCTTCATTAAACATGCGGAGAAATTGCTTCACCGGTTTGTACTTGGGATCAACATTAAGAGTGTGCTCGGCGAGTTGCCTCGGTACACCTGGCATGTCGAAGGCTTCCATGCAAAATGTCCCGGTTCTCACGGATGAACTTCGATGAGCGCTTTCCTATTTCGGATCCAAGTTGGCGCGATACTAAACTGCTTGGGCCGAATCGCCAGCACGAAGTCAACAAGCTTAGTCTCGGTGCCGATTTGAATTTCAGGGCGGATCATGCTCTGTAGTTGGCTCCTTCAATGGAGTCATGTCCGCCCGGATCAACATTGTCCTTATAGTACTTCAGCTCCTCGGTGGCACAAACCGACTCTGCGTAAGCCGCATCACCTTCCTCACATTCCAAAGCGATCTTGCGGCTCCCATGTACCGTTATTGTCCCCTTGTGACCCGGCATCTTGAGCTGCAAATAGATATAACAAGGCCGTGCCATGAACTTGGCATAAGCCGGTTGCCCGAACAGGGCATGATATGGACTTTAGTTTTTACCACTTCAAGCGTCAATGTTTCCGATCTGGAGTCATAATCATCACCAAAGGCCACTTCGAGCTATTTTACCAACAGGATATGCCGACTTGCCAGGTACCACACCATGGAACACTGTATTGGACGGTTTGAGATGTTTATCCGTTAGCCCCATACGACGGAAGGTCTCATAGTACGTGATGTTAATGCTGCTCCCTCCATCCATGAGTACCTTGGTGAACTTATAACCTCCCACGAGGTGCCACCACCAGGGCTACCTACGACCCGGATTGTCGACCGGAGGATGATCCTCTCTACCCCATATAATGGGCTGCTCCGACCAGCGTAGGTAATGGGGCACGGCCGGTTCAACGATCTTGTTGCCGCTTACGAACCTTCCGGTCTCGCTTGTCTAAGCTAGTGGTGAAGACATGGTACTGCCCACTATTCAACTGCTTTGGGTTGCTCTGATAACCCGACTGCTGCTGTTGCTGGTTGTAACCACCTTGGCTATTCTGATTGTTCTGGTTGTTATGTCCGCCCGGATTACCATTAAATCCGGAACCGGAATTTCCTCCACCGTAACCCGGCCCGGATCCTGAACCGCCGCCAGAGCCGTGATCATACCGGAAAGCATTAGAACTCTTGAACTCCTGCATAATGTAGCAGTCCTTCCAAAGGTGGTTGGCGGCATCTCCTTCGTCCGTGCTTTGGGCAGGGCTGATTCAATAAATAATTTAAGCGATCCGGTTAGGATTGAGCCCCCACCACGATTCGCCGCCTTACCTCTGCGTCGTGACCCTTGTCCTGTAGCGTTGGTATTAGCTTCTACAAAGTCCATGTTGACATCCGCTTTACGTTTGCCATTACCTGCTGAGTGATGTTGCTGGCCCTTGGAGTTGCTGTTCTTCCTTCCCTTCCCTATCTTGTCATCGTCAGACTCGGGATCCTTGGTACTATCAGAATCAACATACTTCACTAAAGCGCCCATGAGAGTTCCCATGTCATTACAAAATCGCTTCATGCGCCCCAACTTTAATTTCAGAGGCTGAAACCGGCAGTTGCCCTCGAGTTAAGATCGCAAAGTCGGCGTTGATCCGGTCCGACGAGTGCAAGATTTCAAACGCTTGGCGTACCCAATGGGTTGTTGACTCCTTCCCCCACGGACACAAGCCGCCAAGTCCACTACGGACATGGGCTGCTTACAGTATCTTTGAAATTCTGGATAAACCGGGTCCGCAATGGGCCCATGAATTGATAGAATTGGGCGGCAAGCTCTTCAACCAAGGCACGGCCGTGCCCTCAAGCATCATGGTGAAGTACTTTGCACATGCGGCCTCATCCACATCCAAAGATCTCCATGGCCATCTCATAGCTTTCTATCCATGCTTCGGAGATAAATCGGCGGTGTAATTTGGCACCTTGCGCGGACCCTTGAAATCTTTGGGCAAGCGCACATTGCGTAAAAGCGGGCGAAGCAAGGCACCCCAAAGAGCTAGAGGTAACCCGAGCTCGACCGAGATGGTCAGACGAACCGGCGTAAGCTGATGAGCCCGATGTTGTGCTGCTAATTCGGCCTCCCTGCTGGCGCTCGGGCCGGTCCACCACCTCACAGGCGTTATCGACACCACCTGCCGGGTTGTTGCCACGGGCGCTGCGCCATGCTTTGCTTGATACGGCCGGTTCATCCTCGTGCCTGCTATTGCTCCGGCTTGGGAGGTGGGTAGAGTGGATCCGGTCGCGGATGTACGAATATGCTTCCTGTTGGACCAAAGCTGTCCTAAGGAGCTCCTTTACCAGTAGCGTCTCCACCGCTGTGGTGAATCACCTTCAATTGGAATAGCCTCGGCCGTGCCGCAGCTGCAACAAGGTTATCCATCGGGTTGGAGTAGTGACCTGGAGGTGTTTGCACAGCCTGAGGTACACTGGCGTTATGGCGAGGTAGATCTATTAAGCGGGGCTGGACCGGTGCGCCCGTCCTAGGTGCTTCCGCCCGGTTTACCACCGGCGGATTACTGGTTCCCGCCCCGGGGGTGTTGAAGAGGTCTCTGGCTTCGAAAACTGAAGGCAAACGGGATATGTATTTCCTCTTCATGACTTCATGTGACGCGTTCTGATCCAACATGAGCCTATAAGCCTGCGCATCTAAAGCGCCCGCTCTGCCGTCATCCACGCATCTGCAGCTGCTAGATCCGCTTTAGCCTGAGTGATTTGTTCCTTCACATTCGCAATCTCTGCGTTATGAGCGTCCTGATCCGCCGGGTTAGCCTCTGCCATGAGCGCAGCCAACGCGTCGAACAGATCTGATAAAACTTGAGTCGGCGGGCGCACAGGGCCTCCGGCCCCGGCAGCCGTCGCCGCTGTTGAACCGGAGATCATTGCTGCAGCAGTCGAAGAGTGAAGCGCTGCTTGTGTACCGACCGTGAATATTCCAACCCGGTTGGGCAGATCGGAGGGGTCCGGAATACTGTCACCATCAGAGCAGCCCCCAATCCGGCCATCTTATGGCGATATAGAGATTCAGTTTCTCCGGTTGACGACTTCGTCGCCAGAGTAGACGATGGTCTCGCCACCAGATTCTGATCCGTCCTCATAACTTCCTCCGTGGATGACTCCTACAAAGGCACGCTTCACGGCGGTTTAACTGGGCAGATCTCGTCTGTTGAGCCGTCTCGGCGAGGTCGGTGCGTATGTCCGCTCAGCCCCTGGTTCACCAATCTTGCCGATGAAAGCGTGTATGCCACCAAAGGGGACCGGTATCCGTGCTCGATTGAGCGGCGTCGGGGCCCCATCCTGCGTCGTCGATGTAGAGCTTGCCGCGACGACTCTTGGTCATCCGGCCCACAGCATAGCCTTCGAGTCCTTCGAACTTTCCCTCCAAGATAATCAAACCATCGTGCGATAGCCCCATGGTGGGCGCCAACTGTCGTGGTTTTGTCACGGCAGATGTCCTCGTGAAAGGACTTAGTCGTGGAGCCATCGCTACGGGTTAACTTGAAGGGGTTAAAGCGGACGCAAAGACACAAGGGTTTATACTAGTTCGGCCCCTTCAAGGAAGGTAAAAGCCTACGTCTAGTTGTGATGGGATTGATGTGGTTTTGATGACTAGGGAGCAAATAAGCTTCGCCTAGGCCTCGAGTTGTTGTTCTCTGTCTTGAACCACCGCCGGGTCGTCCCTTTATATACACAAAGTTGACGCCTTGCGGCGGTCTCTGAGTCCCGAGCCGACCTATACAAAGTGTCCGGCTCGGCCTCTCTCCTTTCTAACTTATATTACAAGTTTACATAATCATGGCGGTTTACCACTACGGACCCTTAATCCGCCTTTGGGCCGTGGGCTTCCAAGCTTTACAGTTGAACGCCATCTTCAAGACCTTCATGGGCTTCAGCACAGTCTAAGGTGAACCGGGCCCTCCTGGTCAGTTTATACTTAGTAGCTATATCCTCAACAGTCCGTCTCTCGCGGCCTGGTCTACATCAACACACAGGGCCGCACCTGTTGGCATGAGCTGTTTATTGAGTATGAGCAAGTCACTGCTTGGGAAGCCCGATTTTCTTCCAACAAATTGGAGGCAAATTATCATGTATTATCAGCCGCCGCCTGCACTGGATGGCTCAATGGGCAGGCGCACAAGTCGCCGCCACTGCGGTTTGGTTAAACTTCAAACAACCAGTTGGAAAGGAACCATTGGCCGAGTTGCTGACACGGCTCAGACGGGATCATTTATAACCCGCCGCAGTCACCTCAACCTTCTGTGGATTCACATCGCGTTATCAACGCCAATGATATATGCCTTCTGCTATGGTCAAATATGGAGAATCTCAAGCCAACTCTTCGAGTCATCTTGAGACTCGAGGGCTACAATGGTATGGCTCGGCAAAATTAGCCGGTTTCAATGAATTCAAGAGCTCCAGATCATTGAAGGAAAGATAACCCGGCCCTGGAGGCTACTGCTTTATTGGTAAATATTTAAAAGCCGTCAGAAAAATTTCCGGCTCAAAATGAAGATTCCGGTTTAAAATACAGCTCGAGACATCTCTCTCCGCAAAGCTTTGAAGCTCTCAAAACCGGTTCAACATCCGGCTCAAAGGTAAATTTGTCCCTTACAAAGCTTTGAGGATCTCAATATCCGGTTTAAGAATTTCCGGTTCAAAAGAATTAATCTCGCAAGTTCGAGATTTCGAACAAATTAATGGTTACCAAAGGGAACTTGCTGCCATAATGCACGGTTCAAAACATGGGTATCCTGCCTTACGGCTTATTTTATTATGGTCACTTGGGGGCTTCCTGCTCATCGGGCATAGCTATCAGTACCCTCTTGATCGACGCAATGCCAAAATTTATATAGTCACTTAGGGGCTTCCTGCTCATCGGGCATAGCTATCAGTACCCTCTTGATCGGCGCAATGCCAAAATTTATATGGTCACTTGGGGGGTTCCTGTTCAAACATAGGTCGTATTCGAACCAACGAGAACATAGCTGTAGCGACCCGACCTCAGACAGTCAAGCCTCTGTGTTACTGTGCCATCCCTGGATCAGTATGCTGGCACACACAGTACATCAATGTATATATCAAAGTGCAATCACATGTATAAATAATGTAAAACTGATATATACCTCATAATACTCAATGAAACAATCAAGCGGGTGTGGAGTCCCATCAACGCCATCGGCAGGTTGAGTGTAGACCGTAACCACTGTATCGTAACTCTTACTGCGTCGAGGAAATATCTGCAACATGATACGTTGCAGCCGTGTAGGTCAAGACATTGAATGTACCGCAAGATCACAACATGAGAAAACAGATGGTAAAACTATACTATATGCAATTTGGCTTTGTGGCTCTGTATCTGAGTTTTGTTTGCATAAAAGCTGATTTTATTTTACCTACATCAAAAGAATAGAATGAAGTCTGTACTATGGAGTTTCCTGTCATGACATGGTTCCGCCAACCGATGTCTCATAGCCCAAAATCATCATAAGTTGCCCACAATTAAGTTATCAATCCGGTGTTGAGAGTTCCGAGATAGATCCAAGTCCAGAGGCTCAAATTGTTCAGAATCGGGACACGGCTAATCGATTAGGTTTATAACCCTCTGCAGAGGTTTGTACACTTTACCCGCAAGATTCGATCCCTCTCTTTACGTTCTCGCACTTCAGGGTGTTTGAGAACAAGATGACCGAAACATGGTCTTCCAAAGAGTTCCTCTGACCACTGTCCGGTACTCAACCCATCCTACCGTAGTTCTACATCCGCTAGTACCGTCCACCAGAGTCACAACTAAGGTCAACCAAGCCAGAGCCCATAATGACTTGCGGTTGCGCAGGTAAGCTTCGGGCATGAAGTATTCTTCCGTCTCTTTGAGTCTGGGTGAAGCTTTCCGCAAGATGTCATGGCGCTTCTCCATGCATCCGGCCAACCACTTTGGTTTCTCCAGGTGCCGTCAACCGTCCTTCACCCGATGGTGTGTATTGAATTCTGTCTCGAGTCTTGAAGTCTTGAGGTCTTGAAGATGCAGTCCTTGTAGGTTCCATCATGGAGTTGTCGTCATTGACGTAGAATCCTCCATTCTCACACCACTCCCGAGTACTCATACCAAAACCCCGTCTACTATAGCGTAGCATTAAAATAAAATATCGTCCCGGGCTTGGTAGCAGGGGGTGGGTTCCTACCTCATGCATACTACTCAACTACAAGAATTTCAATAACACTCTTGAGGGGTGGTTGCAAAGATGCCACTAAATGCAATAAAACATAGGTATGAAAACATGGTCAAAGTGAACTTGCACGGTAATACTTGATGAAGATAACAACGCCAGAAAATGACTTGGTAGAACTAATCGTCACTCCGTTGAAAATCTATATAGTCAAACATAGCATTCACATAAGCAAACATCCTAGCAAACAATTTTAGCACTCGAAATAACAATCAAAACAGCAAGGAAAATCGATAATAAAACTCAAACAAAATCAAAAGAAACTTCAAATAAAACTACAAAGAAAAACTACTAACGAAGATCTATGACTTTGCTACAAACATCTAATATAGTTTTGCCGTAAGTAAAAACTTAACAACAATTAAAATACTAAACTAATAAATTAACAGAAAATAAAATGTAAAATAACTAATTTAACAGAAAGTATTTTTTCCATAAAATTTTATTTGCAAAAAGAAACAAATAAAAAGCTTTTATAAAACTCTAACTATGACCTATAGAAGGTTTCATACAAAACTAAGGAAAATAAAATTTTTTAAATAAAAATAAATTTTTTCCTGTTGTCTAACAGAAACACAACTAATTTTGTCAAAAGTGACAAAAAGAAATAATTTAAAACTAATAAAAACAATAAAGAAAAAGCTAAAACAGAACTAATAATAAAACAGTACTGTTTTGCTAAAAACCTAATTTAAATTAACCTAGAAATAAAATACTAAATACTACTGGATAAACAAAGGTCCTAGAGACCAGGAGCAAAAAGAATTAATTAAAAACCTATTTTAAACTCCCGGAATAAGCAAAACAAGCTTTAATTCAAATCTGATCTAACTCAATTTTTATAAATGCAAACATAGACAAATTATATATTTTTGGAAACTACAAGAAAATTGTGATCTAACGCAAAAATAATCAGCATCATTCGACTTCTAGATCAAAAGTTATAAGCTAAACAAGAACGGAACTAAATCTGTTACGGAAATAAATCTGAAAACGAAAAAAAACAACAAGGGAGTTACATGTCGTGAGGCGGAGATGGCAGGAAGGAGGCAGCGATGTGGAGGGCTGCTCGGCGAGGGGGCGAGGTCGCCGAGGTGGGGTGGCGGAGGAGGGTCGGCGCTTGGGAGGTTCCAGGAGAGCTCTGGTGAGCGTTCTAGGTAGGAAAAGGAGGACGGTGGCGAGAAGGCTACAGGCAGGGAGGCGTGGTGATGGGAAAAATGGAGCGAGGAGAGGGAGGGGTTTTATAGGCGGTCTCGGGAGGCGCTGGGATGGAAAGACGAGGGAGATCGGGAAGGTGGAGATTCCTGTCTCCATGGATATGGAAAGCTTCTGTAACGTGAGAGGAAACAGAGGAAGGAGATGATCTCTTGTTGGGCTAGAATAGGAAAGTGCTTAATGGGCCAGCAGGTTTTTCCTAATAAAAGCGATTCCATTCCTATTTTTAAAATTAGGAAACTAAAACAATAAAAAGGAAATCAAATCAATTGAATAAAGAGTTTTTATATACTAAAATTATCAGAAAAATAAAATGTAGATGATGAGCATTATTCCACGGCCAAAATAAAACTTAAAAAATGTTTTTCAGAAAATCCCTAAAGGCTTTATTTCTTTTTGCAAATAATTTTTAAATAAAACTTTGGTTTTCTTGGCTCAAATATTTTCAAAAATGCCCCTGATTTTGGAGGGTCATTTTCCTCCGCTCTTTCTTGCTTGCAAGAATTTATTTTTCGGGTATTTCTCGGGGAAGAAAAATAGAGAAGCAAGTGCAAATATTGGAAAGAATTAAATTGCAAAACTCTGTTCAAATTCTTTATAGTTGAAGAAGTCATGTCATCTTCTCTCATTGATTTTAATAGGATGAATTTGAATTTACCGGAGAAGGGGAAAGTCATTTTATTCCCTCTCATTCAAAAGTTTTTGAAAAGGTTCAAATTTCACTCAAGTTTAATTCACTCAAGCAAACAAACAAACAATTCAATTAATTATATTAGCATTCCAAAATTTGGGATGTTACAAACCTACCACACTTAAAATGAATCTCGTCCTCGAGATTCAAGAAACTAACAAGAAAAGGTTAGGGTTGGGGTCTTCTAGCAAATGTCTTGGTCGAGAAAGGTCGGGGTGCTACCACACTTAAAAACAAGGTCATGGTTCCAATAAACTCAGATATTTCCTCCGGAGGGCTGACAATGTATGTCTCTTCACATATCTTACAATAGCTCCTTCATTAAAGCTCTTCCGTCGGAAGCATAGAGTTTTCCTCAAAAGCTTGGGTCGGTTCGTCAAAGTTGAAGTTAAATCAGAGGCTGGATCTTCTTAGGCGATGGAGTCTGTGTCCATTCTAAACAACTATCGAAACACTCATGGTGGTCTACAATTTATGGTTTTCTCCTGCAGAAAAGCAGTGCAGGTCGAACCTCACCGTATAACCTACGTTTGGCAACGGTTGCCTGTAATGGGGTTCCATCGTCCTACCATTTTATGGTTTTATGGCTTATCGTGTCGACACTCTTCTAAGGTTTTCAAGGCTCTCTGATTTTCCATCAACATATGATAGTTCATGATAGAAGTCTCCGGTATGGGGACCAATCCATCCCGTACTTGAATCATTACCACATATGTAAATATCGAATCACGTATTCTAACACTTGGGCATACTCACAAGCATTGTAGAATTGCACTTGTTCTCGAACTGGTTTCGAGTAATTCCATGGTTTCTGCAAGCCAAACAAAACATCTATCGTTACTTCACCACTCTCGGGTTTTTGCGTAACCTCCTCTGAAAGCGTATGCCGATTGGATCACCGATTCTTCCAAATGTACTCCTTTATCAAGGTTACAATCTGTTCCTTATCAAAATCCACGGGCACGTGGGTTATGGCCCACTTCAACACTAGTGCAGCTTTAACTCATCTTTGGAGTAACTCTCTTGTTACACCTCCTTTAAATCCAATAGTACTCTGTTTCTTCATACCATCATATCAAAAACAAAACTCCAACTTATTTTGTCTAGCTTCCTCCTATGGACCGTCATGAATAACACATTTCTTTCTTCATTGATCATGTGGCTTTATAGAGTACTATGACCAAAAGAAGTGCACAAGTTTATCCATAAAATCTCATTATTTTCATATCAATCCTTCATTACATCCTTAATCATTTTAAATAAATCCAAATTCCAAAAAGTACTTTGTTACAAATGCTGCCACCCACATGGTTTGGTATGGCGGACATTACTTCCAACTTTATTTATTTATCCTCCTCGGGATTCTTGATCCCACCTTTGGAAGTGTGCGACATGAGCCTTGAAATCTTCAATCTTCTGTTTCATCATGGTGGTCTTGAGCTTCACCTTCATCATCTATGCATGCACTTCGCTTAGGTATTCACGAGTATAACGGAGTCTTGCCAAGTATTTCTCGATCTGGCGTATGGCTTCCATGGCTGCTTCACGAGCGGCATCGAAGAAAGTTGCTTGTGGCTGCGTGAGATGAAAAAGTAATGCCCCATCCTCTTTGGGCAAACTCCTTTCAAGCGGTGGAGGTGTACCTCCACATACCAAAGTTCCACTCCCTTTTGCATGAAGGGTAGCCTTTGTAGACTGCATCTCCTTCAAGGTGAATATGCTTCATCATGTCCTTCAAGATCTTCGGGTAATCATGATCACTGGTCAGGGTCATGATCGTTTCAGGACCCTTAAGGAAAGACTCATAAAGGGTTGTCATCTGCATGTGTAGGATAAGAGGGGTGCTCAGAACAAGGGACGTATCTCCATGGGGAAATTGCAATTGTCTCCAGAAAGGTTT
This sequence comes from Aegilops bicornis, assembly GCA_021605145.1. Classification (NCBI taxonomy): domain Eukaryota; kingdom Viridiplantae; phylum Streptophyta; class Magnoliopsida; order Poales; family Poaceae; genus Aegilops; species Aegilops bicornis. Next base: position 545,123,210 of record CM038671.1, read on the forward strand.
GGTGTTCAGTTGTCCATGGGTTCAAGATTTCGGGGTCTAGTTGAGATAGAAAGAGAAAGCAATTACCCACTCATCAACAAAATTATCGTTTGTAATGGGCCGTTCTACTATGGTGCAGGATAAGACTACATTTGGGTGGTTACCCGCCCTGGTTTTTGACGTTAAGTCGCCAGGGCATATGTTGTTTAAACTCTTTGCAGGATTTGCAGAAATATGACATATAAATGATTAAGTTCAAGCTCATTACCAAAGTTGATGCTTCAAAATCCGTTCTGGATTTTTCTCAAAGGCTATAAGCTGCTGGGTTACAAAAATTCCGGCTTACAATGAATGCGCATTAAGTCGTCATCGGCCAAGATCCGCCAGGTATTTAAACTCCGAATTTACCTGTCAACCGATGAGGTATTCAAATCTTTAATAGCCAAAACTGGCTGGATTTTCATGATGATATTGAACGATTGAGTTTTTCATACCGGATTATATCTTGAATAGCCAACATGGCTGGATTTCTATTGTGATTATCAATAACCAGTGTTATGATTGAAGTTTTCAAAGTCGCCTTAGCACAACGGTTATTATTTTTATCAATGGGCATGATTTATTTTACAATGGAGGAAATAGTCCCGAGTCGCTGCAGGTTTACGACCTGGCACTTGGGGGCTGCATTGTTCAAATCAAGATTGCATCGAATATACAAGTCCCATGTCACTGCCAGCATGCACCATGGCACTTGGGGGCTAATGCAAAGTCATTTTTGCTCAACTTATTGAAGACCCGACTCATCACATTTTAAATGAGCCGGCCCTTGGGGGCTACCAATTGCTCCTATCGAAAAATTCAAGGTACACATGCCTCAGTCCATTACATTAAGAGATCCACTAGTCAGTTGGTAAAGTACAAAGCTCTTAACCTTATGGACGCGGGTTCAAGCCCCATGGTGGAGATTACATCATATGATGTTATTATTAATGAATTATTTACAAAGTACCTGCTCATTATTGCATAATGACCCGGCCCCTTGGGTTTACACTGGTGGAAGTTTTTATGAGCATAAGGCAATTACAAGTCCCAGGTTTCTGCAAGCATGAACCCGGCACTTGGGGGCTACATATGTGGAATATTCAGTTTATGACTAATGATTGAGATGAATAACCCGGATTTCTTCAAGGTTGCAACACTTATATTGAAGCAAGTCTTAAGTTATCACTATGTTCTCCTCTTAAGACTTGGGGGCTATAGGTATTATGCATATAAAGAAGGAACATCTTCAAAATTCTCAGCTTTGAGTAAATCAGGAAGATCAATTACATGACCCGGTGTCAACAACAATTATGACTCGACATCATCAGTCTTTTATAACCCGGAGATTTTGGAAATTATAACTCGGCAAGATCTACATCTTTAAGCCAGTTGAAAATCAGATGAGTATTTCAAGACCTATTTTTTTAAGCCGGCGCTTTGGAAGCCGACTCAAATGGATTATTTGTTTACAGTATTTTCTTCTACAAGCAAATTGATTGTGAAGCTGGTCTATTGACCCAGATTTTCTAGAAGAAGGAAATGACAAGGACTTAAGGATGTTCAGGTGCCGGTTTACAAGAATTCTTAACCCGGAGCACAACCTGTCAAATTTGTTCTTGTGTTTATTTTGCAGCATAAGTTTACCATGGATAAATCCAAGCTAAACTTGGGGGCTAATGTCGGGGATATACCCCGCGGTGTAACCCGGCCAGAAGTATAACCCGACCGGACTTGGTGACTCACTAATGACCAGCCCTGGCTGGACGACACACTAAGTGACCCGTCCGATCCTGGCGACTTTTGGGTGACCTGGCAAGCGGATGAGAGGAGCGACAAGACTCGGGGGCCCAGGAGGCTCAAGGCCCAGAAGGTCGGCTTACGTTATGGTAGGCCGGCTTAAGAGGAAAGGCGTGAGGAATATCTTCCTTACAAGGAATCAGACCCGGACTTGTATCCGGCTTGTAGTAGAAGATAGGCTAGTCCTAATTCTATTTGGACTCCACATGTAACCCGCCCCTCTAACTAATATAAGGAGGGGCAGGGCTCCCCAAAGAGGGACAGGGCAACAAGCAATAATCTCTAGGGCTAGACACAAAGAGGAGAGCCGGCTTACGGTGACTCCCTCATGATCATAATGAGACCTAGCCACAAACAACATGTAGGTTATTACCGGATGATGTTTCCCGGGGCCCGAAGCTGTCTAAACCCTTGTCTTGTGTTGCATCTCTCGATTCCGTTCAACCTCTCTCAAGCTACCACATAGATGCGTTGGCCTCGCGACTAAGTCCTTACATTAGGACATCTGCCGTGACAATTCCACGACAGGCACTGATGATACAAGAACGTGCTGACTACAAGTCACTTGATCCCGCTGATATCCTCGAGAGGCTAAATACTCATGAGTTCCAGCTTGCTGAAAAGAGAGATCTCTATGGTTCGAGCTATGGCAAATCACGTGCCCCGAAGGCCAAGGCGGTGTCACGAATCTGAATGTGAAGATTACGGTAGCAGCCTTGGTGATCCTGAAGAATTAAGCCGAGCTAACCTTTGCTTTCGTGAAGAAGTTCTAAGTTCTCAAGGCGTGGTCGCTTTGGAAAATCCTCAAGGAGCGATGATTCCTCATCCGGTGACTATAAGAGAAGGCTATGCCACAAATGCAAGAAACCTGGTCACTATATTCAAGATTGTCCTCGGTGGGAAAAGGAATTAAAGAAGAAGAAATACAAGGATTACAGTTACGATGGCGCTTAAGAAGAAGAAGAAATCGTCAAAATCTTCATCATCAAAATCCTCGAAGTCTTCATCTCACAAGAAGAGCAGCTCCAAGAAGGCTCGGGCATTCATTGGCAAGGAAATGGACTCTGAAGCTGAATCTGAGGAACATGCGGAAGAGGAGGCATCTGAGGAGTCTGAGTCTGGTGCGGCGAGTCTGGCTCTCGCTACTGCATTTGTCAGCAAGTCTATCTTCAATTCTGAAGAAACTGACCTCACCAACAAGGCCGATGAAGATAATGATGACTATGCTCCCACCTATTGCTTCATGGCACAGGGTGCCAAGGTACTCAAATATACCTCCTCTGAATCTAGTGAGGATGAATCTGATGAAGACCTCAAGCCCAGCTACTCTAAACTTGCTAAGATTGCTGTAAAACAACAAAGGGCTTTTGAAAAGGTTCAAAACACGCTAGAAATGGATCGCACTAAAGCCCTGACTGAAAATCATCAAAGACTTCAGTCTAGGTTTGACAGCCTTCAAGGTCATCATAACACTCTCTTGTCTGATCATGAGAAGCTTTCTTATGAATTTCTTCAAAGAACGCAAGATCTTGAGAAGCTAAGAGTGAGTTATGAAGATCTTCAGAAGGAGCACGATTCATTACATGCTCAACAAATCAGCGCAGCTCAGGAAGAATTTGTTCCTCCATGCTTAAAGTGCATTGAACGTGAATCTGCTAATTCTTCACCTGAATGTTCAAATGCTTCAATTGTTACAAATTCTTCTCTTGCCTCTGCTATCACTAATTCCTCATCTGATGACATTGCTAGTATCACTGACGATGCAGGGCTGAAGGAATTGTACATGACAGGCATGTACAAAAGACTCAAATGGCATCAGACTCTTTGTGATGTGCTTAAAAAGCAGATCCTCAACAGGAACCCTAGGAAAGAGGGTATTGCCTTTGAGAGGAAACTCAATGCTGATGGAACATATTGGAAGCTTGAGCGGTACCCCAAAACCTCATGGGTTCTTTGCAAAGGGACCTCCAGTTGATCCATCTAACTTATCTCGCTTTTCATGTGAATCTCCTCATTCTTACGATGAGTCATTTGACTCAACTATAAACTGTTCAAAAATCAGAATGGTGAAGTATTTGCTAGATATGTTGGCACTAAGCTGCGAGAACGGTTCTCCTATGAAGAAAAACTGGGTTACAAAAGGTGCCTTGAAAGTCTTCATTGAATGTCCTCCACGACACCACACATGAAGAATAGGAACCCCAGATCAAATTCTTCATATGGACCAAATTCTTCATATGGATCCAAGTCCTCATACGGACCAATTCCTCACTTGGATCAAATTCCTCAAAAGGATCAAAGTCCTCATATGATTATCATCGTGCTAACAACTCTGTTTATGAGGTAGAGCTAAGGGCTATGAATATGTGCATTATTCTTCAAACCATTATGTTCATAAGTCCTCAAAGAATTTCTCTGCTTATTCATATGCTAACCCTAACCCCTCTTGTGTTAAACGAAATGGATTGGCCTCTATGCCACCATTCTCATATGTAGCTTCAGAGAGTGATGAACTCTTTGCCACCCCTTGAGATGTGGGTGGTGAAGAAAAGAACTAATCTCTTCTGCGAGGGTCGAGGTCTCCAGGCGTGCTTTAACGTCTGAAGAACTTCTTTGAGGCGTGACAAAATTGCACGAAAGGGCCTTGAGGCTAATCATGAAGAAATGAACTTTCATTTCACACATCCTCATGCTGCTATATATGTTTTACTGCTTGATGAAATTCATCTGATGAATTTAATATCATATTCTTCACTGATGAAGTATGTGAGTTCGTAAGCTGCACTAATTCATCTGCAGGATGATCAACCCAAAGCCTCTGAGTGGGTCCTCGATAGTGGATGTACAAATCACATGACCGTGACAAGAATCTATTGATGGATGCTCCCTTATCACCATCACATCTGAAGCATATCATCTTTGCTGACAAAGGCAAAAGTCAGGTATTGGTTCTAGGTAAGGTTGCGATCTCTAAGGACATACACATGGACAAAGTCATTCTTGTTGAGTCCTTAGGATACAACCTCATGTTAGTCTCAATGCTTTGTGATCTTGATATGGTTGTTGTCTTTGGCAAGTATCGTTGTGTTGTGATTATGGAAGCTGACCATTCCAAAAGTCTTCGAAGGCTTTATGAGAGGAGACTTGCATATTATTGATTTCTCTACAGGACCACAACCAGCCGTGTGCCTACTTGCAAAAGCTTGGAAAGTGGCTATGGCATCGATGACTTGGTCACGCAGCATGAGGAATTTACTGCACGCTTGCGAAGAAGAAGCATGTCATTGGCATTGAGAATGTCAAATTCCTCAAGGATCACTTGTGTGGAGCCCATGAAGCTGGAAAAATGACCAAGGCCAAGCATCCAAATGAAGACTATCATGACCACTACACGACCATTTGAATTGCTTCACATGGACCTCTTTGGTCCTAATCATTACTCAGCAGTCACTAATGATGCATCTCTATATGGCTTTGTTATTATTGATGATTACTCTCGTTACACATGGGTACACATTGTTACTTACAAACATGAAGTGCGGGAAGTCTTCAAGCGATTTTCCTCGAGGGCTTCAACCAACTTTGGTGTGAAGATCAAGCACATCGGGAGTGACAATGGGCCGAGTTCAAGAATTCCGGTCTTGATGACTATCTTGATGAACTTGGTATTACTCATGAGTTATCTGCTCCTTATACTCCTCGGCAAAATGGCGTCGTGGGCGCAAGAATAGAACTCTTGTTGAGATGGCTCGCACTATGCTTGATGAATACAAAAGCGCCTCGTCGTTTACGGATTGATGCAATTGATACTGCGTGCCACATCATCAACAGAGTATATCTTCACAAATTCTTCAAAAAGACTGCCTATGAACTCCTCACTGACAAGAAACCGAATGTGAGTTATTTCAAAATCTTCGATGCTAAATGTTGGATTAGATATCCTCATCACAATGCTAAATTTGCACCAAAAGCACATGAAGGTTTTATGCTAGGTTACGGAAAGGACTCGCACACCTAGAGAGTCTTCAACAATGTTCTTCACAAGATTGTTGAAACTGTAGATGTCTTGATTCGATGAAACTAATGGCTCGCAAAGAGAGCACCTACCTTCTATGATAGATGAACCGGCACCGAGGAACCTATCAAGTTCAAAGCGGCCGAGGATGTCATTCCCTCTTGAAGAATCTGCTGAAGAATTCATTCCAGAATGTGAAGAACATCGGTGATGCACTGTAGATAATCTTTGAAGAAAATGGTCTTTGAAGAAAATGTTGATCAAATTCCTCGGCGACAACCAGCTCATCCTCGCGTTGCAAAAGAAGTGCAAGTTGACAAGATCATCGATGACATTGAAGCACCAGGTCCTCTCACACGCTCAAAAGCTTCACATTTATCTAACTTTTGTGGGCACTATGCTTTTGTCTCTATCACAGAGCCCACTAAGGTAGATGAAGCATTCTGGAGCCCGAGTGGATTCTCGCCATGCAAGAAGAATTACATCGATTCGAGCTCAACAACGTGCAGGAACTGGTCAAACGTCCGGATCCTCGCAAGCATAATATCATTGGCACAAAGTGGATCTACCGCAACAAACAAGATGAAAATGGCCTTGTGGTGAGGAATAAGGCACGACTTGTAGCTCAAGGCTACACACAGGTTGAAGGAATTGATTTCGATGAAACTTTTGCACATGTTGCTAGAATTGAGGCTATTCGCATATTACTTGCTTATGCTAACCATCATTATATCACTTTATATCAAATGGATGTGAAAAGTGCAGTCCTCAATGGTAAGCTTGAGGAATAAGTATATGTTGATCAACCCCCAGGTTTTGAAGATCCAAAGAATCCTGACAAAGTCTTCAGACTCAACAAGGCCCTCTATGGCCTCAAGCAGGCCCCTCGGGAGTGGTATGATACTTTGAAGGAATTCTTCATGAAGAATGGCTTCACACCCGGTTCACTCGACCCTACTCTCTTTACTAAATCTTATGATGGTGAACTGTTTGTGTGCCAAATATACGTTGATGATATTATCTTTGGTTGTCTTGACCAACGTTATAGTGATGAATTTGCCTATATGATGAGTGAAGAATATCAAATGTCTATGATGGGAGAGTTGAAATTCTTCTTGGTCTTCAAATTAAATCAACAGCGCAATGGCATATTCATATCTCAGAGAAATACCTCAAAGATGTTACGAGGAAATTCGGCATGCAAGATTGCAAAGGCGTCAAAATTCCTATGCCCACAAATGGCCATCTATGCCTCGATGAAAATGGTATTGACTTGATCACAAGGTATACCGCTCCATGATTGGTTCTTTATTGTACTTATGTGCATCTAGGCCAGATATAATGCTTAGTGTTTGCATGTGTGCCCGATTTCAAGCTACACCGAAGGAATCACACCATAAGGCTTTGAAGCATATTCTTCGATATCTAGCTCACACACCAACACTAGGATTATGGTACCCCAAGGGCTCTACTTTTGATCTCATTGGATATTCTGACTCTGACTATGCCGGTGATCGTGTGGACCGCAAGTCAACATCTGGTACTTGTCATTTCCTTGGACGATCTTTGGTCTGTTGGTCCTCGAAGAAACAGAACTGCATATCACTGTCCACTACGGAAGTTGAGTACATTGCTACTGGTTCTTCTTTGTGCTCAATTCTTTGTGGATGAAGCAAACTCTCAAGGACTATGGCATCAACGTGAAGAATGTGCCTCTCTCTTTGTGACAATGAGAGTGCCATCAAGATTGCTCACAACCCGATTCAGCACTCGAAGACAAAGCACATTCAGATTCGTCATCATTTTCTTCGTGATCATGTGTTGAAGGGCGACTTCTCCATCGAGCATGTGAAGACTGAAGAACAGCTAGCCGATATCTTCACAAAGCCCTTGGATGAGAAGACATTTAGCAAGTTGCGGTGTGAGCTAAATATCTTAGAATCTTCGAATGTTCTTTGAAATGGACATTCATCCTAACACTTATGCAAAATTGATGACTTAGATGTGCAACACATAAAGAAATGTTTTTCTTCAATCAATGAAGAACAACACTCTAAGTGTGAAGAAATTAATGAAGAATTTGATTCTCGTAACCCTCGACAATTGTGCAGCGATTATGCGAAATCATCATTCTTATCTGATTGGGTCACGCCACCACCAAAGTTGAAAATCTTCAATTTGAGTTTTTAAATCGCTTTTGAAATTCTTCATTTTTTCAAATTCTTCAACTTTGCAAAATCTTCACTGTTTTAAATCGTTTTTAGTCATTGGCTATATATATATATATATATATATATATATATATATATATATATATATTGAATATATATATGGGTTTATGTCCTCTACAGCATTCACTTATGGCTATTTCTTCAAGTTGTTCTTTTGCTAAGTGAATGTGATCGGACCCTTCCCCCTCTATGCTATACTCAACCCAATCTATTCACAAATTCTTCATGTGCGTTCTATTTCAAACTCGTTCAAAATCTTCACTGTGTCCTTGTCAGCTGAAGAAATTGCGAACGGAACTTTAAAACTAATCTTATCCAAATTTTCGGCTTTGTCGCTCAAACTGTTTCGCTTCCTACGATAGACTTATCTATTCACCCACGATCTAACACGATCTCCACTTTTCAATACGTGGGTGACACATGTCAAGCGAATGAGAAGGGTCAGGGGCACGTTCGTCCTAAATCTTCGGGCGAACAGTTTTTCACCTGGCTATAAATAACCCCTCTTCCCTTCCTCACTTCCTTTACTCCGCTCAACCTCTCTCTCCCGCTCGAGCTTCTCAAACCCTAGCTCCGCCACTACTCCATCGTCGCCGGTGAGGAAGAGCTTCACTGCCTCGACCTCGTCGCCGTCGTACTCACGCCGGCTGCAGAAATCTTCACTCCGCCGCCGCCGTAGCTGTCTTCCTCCGCCGAGTTAGGGCGTGGAAGATCTGAACTGACGAGCTTCAAATCTACTCTTCTCAGTTCATCGTATTCTTCATCCAGGGTAATTAAAAGTTACTTTTACTGCCCTCTTTGATTCATATTTTCTCTAGAAAATCTTCAAATGTGTTTTCTTCTTCAAATCCACACACACAAAACACCTCACTAGTCATCTGTTCTTGATTCGTTTCTCTAAGCATCATTTTTCTTCAAGATTCCTCAATTGTGTGGATCCTCGATCTATACAACTCTGGAACCTAAGACAAAGAACGCTTAGTGAAATTCTTCAAGGCTCATCTGGTCAAATTCCTCAAACTTGTTCTTTTTGAAAAACCTTATGAGAACGCATATGACCTCTCCAAATTCCTTGCAACTATACTCTATTCACAGGTACTCTTGTCCGCTGCTGAATCACTAGGTTCTCATCAACTTAACTCATTTGCAGCGTTTCTTGAAGAAAAGTTGCATACTTCTTCAGAGAATTCGATTATTCAAATTCCTCAATCAAGAATATGGCGTACGGTAAGAAGCCACGTAAAGGAGGAAAGAGGCCTGAGGTCATGACTTTAGAAATACTGAGGACATCTATGCCGACTATTGCACACTGATGAGGCCAAGTTCGGAAAGGAGAACAAAAATCAGCGCCAAGGTGCGCATCTGAGAGGATTGAAAGGAGATGGGCAAGAGAATGGAGGAATGCTTATGTTACTCCAAAGTATATGAAGAAATTAGCACTTAATCCTCCATGCCCAAGAGCTCCATTGGCACTGGCCAAGAAGCTGACCCCACCGACATCAAGCATGGTGAGGATTTTCTGAAGAATGGGCCAAGCGCAAAGCCAAGTTGGCAAGACAAGCCAAAGAAGCAGTGAGGAAATTCAATGAAGACTCTGCTGCTGCTGCTGCCACTAAGGCCTCTGTCAAGCCTAGGAAATCAATGGCAAAGAAGCCCGCGGTGCTTCAACAACTATGCCCTCACGGCCAAGTTCCTCAGCAATGCCCTCACGGCCAGAATCTTCAAAGCCCTCACGGCCAGTTCCTCATGCTACTCCTGCTCCTCCCAAATATTCTGCTCCTCCTCCAAAGTCCTCAGCTGCTCCGGCAAAGTCCTCAGCACCTGTACATCTGGCCACGTGCCAAAGGACTGCAGGCATCTCTATTGCTTCTGGTGTCTCAGCGAGTTCCTCAACTGCAACAAATTCTTCATCAGGCCCCACTCTGCTGAAGACAATGGCAACGGTTGGACGAGGTCCTCGACCAAGTCCAAAGAAGAAACAGGTTGCCTTCCAAGTGCCATCTGACGATGAAGCTGATGATGATGAACTTGCAGAAATCATCAGAGACGGACAAGAAAAGGCCGCTAGAGCCAAAGGCACAAGTGTGCCTCTGCTTTTGGATCCAAGGGTGATCCTCGATTACATTGATCTCTGGCACAAGGATCCAGACACTCCTATGCCTGATTTCCATTTGACTCCTGGCCAAAGTCACATGCTGACCCATTTCATCACTGAAGAGAAATGGAAATTTGAGAAGGCCAGACAGATCAAGAAGGCTCAGTTCAGGAAAGAGAAGTTCCTGAGGAAAAATGTTGTCAAAATGACAACTGATGAACTCATCAAAATTTAGTCTGAAATCAAAGCTCTCAGCGACAACTTCAACGCCTACTATGCTGATTGGCAAGGAGCCAAAGTCAGGTTTGTTAAACTGACTGAGAAGTTCACCAATGTTGCAGCTCCCACACAACAAGAAATTCCTCAGGCTGGAGCATCTGCTCTGCCTACTGAAGAACATGCCAGCGCCGCTGATGACTTTCAGGCTGCTGAAGAAAATGCTAGTTCCAGGGCTGATGACTCCATACCAGCCGCTGAAGAAATTGCCAGGGCATCCACTAGTGGTGCGCCTGAAGAAAATGAAGAAGTCGGGGCAACTGCATCAGTTGCGCCTGAGGAAAATCAACCAGATTCCTCAGCTCCTCCTGCGCCTACACCAACTCCTATCCTTCCATCTGCATCAGATGTGAAGAAGACCAAGGCTGCAGAGCGAGCTGCGGTGAAGAAAAGGAAAGAATCAACTGCTTCAGATTCTTCAGCTCCGAAGAAAATGAAGCCTATGACCAACTCGTTTGAAAACCCTATTGATGTTGTTCCAATCTCAACCATGCCATCAAAGGACCTTGTTCCTTTTGGTGAAGAATATGTGATCCCTAGCGGATCTGATGAAGAAAATCATTCTGATGCTTCATTAGAGCCGATTGATGAAGAAATTGAAGTGGATGCGATCCCTTCACCACCAGTTGTTTCCTCGCCAATGCCTCAGTTCACAGCTGAAGAGGCTGGCGTTGAAGAAATTGAAGATGAAGACGTGGATATTGGATGCACTACGCCTGTGATGAATGATGACTTTTGGGAAAGTCAGCACCCCAATTCTCTACTCTTCACCCCAATACAACAAATACCTCAGTCCCCTACACCAATAGTTCAAATGGGCTCTGAAGAAATTCACCCCACCTCGTCTGTGCATGAAGAAATTCCAGCCACTAGTGTCAAGAACCTCTTCTTCTTGATCATATGACAACGCAGACTGCCACTGAAGAGGAACCAGAAATTCCTCAGCCTGAAGAACCTGAGATTGCGATTCCTGAGGTCATGATGCAACTCACTGACACTCCACTGCCGAAGGCAAAGGATCCATTCTCACGCATGCAAAAGTTCAAGGCTGAAGATTTCTTTAGCGAGCATGTATTCTTCACTGACTACAATTCATATGACTCTGCTCGCATAAGGAAAAGGCGTTTCTGGACTGCTAGTCAAGCCAATTTCTATTCCTCAGTTCTATTCAACAAAGAAAAAGTCTTCAATCATGCACACATTCCTCACGTGGGCATGGAATCTCTGCCGGGCTTCGAGCCAGTCCTCAGTGTTCTTCATGATGCTGCATTGCTAAATTTCTGCATTGACATATGTGATTGGAATGAAGAACTCATTCTTCAGTTCTATGCGACGCTGCACATCACATGAAATTCTGAAGATGTGAATTGCTTCGTGCCCTCCCACTCAGTCCTCCCCTTGAAGGTGCTCGTTGCGTCTACAATGAACCTGAGCTTACAAATCATTACATGCAAGTGCTGATGAAGCCTTTGAAGCCAGGGCAGGCCCCTCGAACCAAATTCCTCGTCAAAGAATTACTGTATGTGCCTCGGACTGTCTATCGCATTCTAACGAAGACAATGAGTCCTATCAAAGGCCACGACTCAAATGAAGAAGTCGTCGGCATCATGAAGAATATGCTTTTCAATATCATTCATGGCGTTCCCGTCAACTTCCATGATTTCTTCATGAGGACTCTGGCGAATATTGCTATGTCACCATTTGAGCTAAAGCCTTATGCACCATGGATTATGAGGTTCATCAGGACAAGGTCTTCACTCAATTACAAGGCTGATACTCTGAACCACTGCAGCTACTTGCCTGCGATTGAAGTCCTCAAACGGACATTTTCCTCAGCTGATGACAAAGGCAAGGCAACTGCTGTGATAGATGAAGGCATTCATCCATTGGATGGTCAATTTCACAAGGTTGCATCCTACTCCACCAATGATGACTCTGCCACACATGACTCTGCCGCCAACAACTCTGCCAAGCAAAATCCTCAAGCCACAAAGACCGTGGTGATGACTGACCGTGAGTTACTCCTCAGTCTTCATCAGAAAGTTGATCGCAATCATAAATGGGTCAATCGTCAGTTTGGTTCAATTCTTCAGAACATGACCTCAACACACTATGCAGTGAAGAAAAACCAATACTACCTCCATGAAACCTTCAACCGTGCACAGGTTGTTACGTCTCATGTCTACAAAGAAAGAATATCTGAAGAAAATGGGTCTGAAGGAAGAATTTGAATGGTCTGCACCTCCACCGAAGAAATACAAGAAGGTCAAGGTTCCTTCCTTGGTAGCCAGCTCCTATTCTTCATCGCGCGACACTGATGAAAATGAAGACTTGGATGACACTGCGGCAGGCCCTACTACGACAACCGACCCCGACAACACTGGCGCTCCTCCATCAACTTGATATTCTTCAGGGGCGTTAGTCCTCGGTTTCGATCCTTTTGGTCATTCGATGACAAAGGGGGAGAAAATTGAGTTAGTCTTCAAGAGGGTCTATTATATGGGCGTTTTTTTGCTAAGTTACAACTCTCGTTCTTCTAAAACTTTTATTGGATCGAGTTGTAATCTTAAACCCGATGGTGCTCTGATACTTTTGATGTGTTCCTCTACATGCTTATTCCTCATTATATGTTAATACACGCATGCTGAATTACATCAGTCACCATATTTCATCATGCATTTCAAATTCTTCATATTATATGTCAAATGCGTGTATGAATTACAAGATATAGGGGGAGATCTCCATGATTCAACTCTTCAAGTGTGCATTGCCTCAAAAGCAAATTCCTCGCTATGCACATCTTGAGGGAGTTCTTCTATATCTTGCAATCAAATTCCTCAATATCGGTGTTTACACTTCATATGTTTATCCCCGTTGAAAACTTAACCTATATTGTCATCAATCACAAAAGAGGGAGATTGTAAGTGCATCTAGTGCCCCTTAGTGATTTTGGTGTATTGAAGACTTATAGGTTAAGGGACTAATGTGTTTATGAGTGTACACAGGTCTATAAGTCTATGAGGAGTTTGATATTTACAGAGAAAGTCGACCCCTAAAAATGAAGTTCTTTGACTGAAGACTTTGGTATTCTGAAGACTTTCTCAAGACTTTGAAAGTGAAGAAATTGGTGTGACCTTGAAGACTTGGTATTCATTCGCGGAACATGAAGCGTGAAGACTTTTGTTTTCGTAGTTTCGTTTTCTCTTTCTTGAGTCATAGGAAACACCGTCTTGTTAAAGGGGTCGAGGAAATACTAAGGAAAAATTTCCATGTGATGCTCAACTCAAAATCCTACACCTACCAATCCCTTCGAGTGAAGCCTTTGGAAATCTCATACAGTTTAGTCAATTTCTTGATGTGAGACGAAGTTCTTACAGTCGCCGAGGAATTTATTCTGACCGAGGAGTTAGGAATTCGCCAGTCTTGGATTGCCTACACAATGAGGAACATGATAGCCCCGAGGAACTTGAGAGTCAAATTTCCATTATTCTTTGTCTTTGGCCAAACTTTCCCAAAATATCTTATCCACCTAACTGTCATATCATTGAAGGGCATTTATGTCTTATCATGTCGGGCTGCTCCCTAGGATATAAATAGCCGCCCCCTACAACCACTAGCTGGTTGGTTGGCTGCTCTGAGAAACCGACACTTGTCATTTGAGAGCATCCCATCCTCCGAGGACTTTGAGCGAAAATCATCGAGTGAGGAAAACCCCAAACCCAAACCCCTACAAACCCAAAGTGATTGAGCATCATCAAGAGATTGATCCTGCGTGGATCCGACGCTTGTTACCTTTGAAGACTGTGCTTCTTCCAGACGGTTAGGCGTCATGGTCTAGAGCATCCAAGAGGAATTGTGGATCGCCGAGTGACCCTAGTCTGTGAAGGTTTGGAAGTCGCCTGAAGACTTACCACGAGTGATTGGACGAGGTCTGTGTGACCTTAGTTCAAGGAGAATACGGTGAGGACTGGGTGTCCTGAGCTGCATGCTTTCGGCCCGGGTGTCCGGACTGTGTCCTCGAGTTTAAATACTCACCGCTCAACCAGACGTACAACCGAGACAACAGTTGGAACTGGTCTACCAAATCATTGTCTTCACCAAGCTTCTTGGTTCTATTCCCTCAACTCTTTCATTTCCTCATTACGTGTTGAGTGTTTGTTCATATCTGTGTTTGAAGACTTTGGTTGAAGACTTTCTCAATTTCCTCAGTTCAATTTCTTCAGTCTGTTTGTCTTCATCTTGTGCTATCCTGTGATTACGCTTTCTGGACTCTGTGCTTGTCTTCATTTCATCATGATGACCATGCTTGTATTCTGTTATGCTTACTTCTGAGTACTTATTCCGCTGCAAGTAGTTCTTCACTAAGGAATTTCCTCACCGGCAAATTCCTCAGTGAAGAATTCATAAAAATCGCCTATTCACCCCCCCTCTAGTCGATATAACGCACTTTCACCCTGGGTATTTGATACCGGTTCAGTTGTTAAGATTAGTAACTCAAAAAAGGAGTTGCAAAATGAATAGAGACTAGTTAAGGGCGAGGTGACGATATGTGTTGGAAGTGTTTCCAAGGTTGATAAGATCACACACGCACACTCCCTATACCTTCGCGATTTGTGTTGGACCTAAATAAATGTTATTTCGTGTTTGCGTTGAGCATGAATATGATTTGATCATGTTTATTGCGATACGGTTATTCATTTGAGTCACAGAATAATTGTTGTTTTGTTTACATGAATAGAACCTTCTATGGTCATACATCCGATGTAAATGGTTTATTGAATCTTGATCATAGTGATACACATATTCATAATATTGATGCCAAAAGATGCAAAGTTGATAATGATAGTGCACCATATTTGTGGCACTGCCGTTTAGGTCATATTGGTGTAAAGCGCATGAAGAAACTCCATGCAGATGGACTTTTGGAATCACCTGATTATGAATCATTTGATGCTTAAGTAACCATGCCTCATGGGCAAGATGACTAAGACTCCGTTCTCCGGAACAATGGAGTGAGCCACCGACTTATTGGAAATAATACATACCGATGTATGAGGTCCGATGAGTGTTGAGGCTCGCGGCGGGTATCATTATTTTCTAACCTTCACAGATGATTTAAGCAGATATGGGTATATCTACTTAATGAAACACAAGTTTGAAACATTTGAAAAGTTCAAAGAATTTCAGAGTGAAGTGGAGAATCATCATAACAAGAAAATAAAGTTTATACGATCTGATCGCGGAGGCGAATATTTGAGTTACGAGTTTGGCCTTTATTGAAAACAATGTGGAATAGTTTCACAACTCACGCCACCTGGAACACCATAGCGTAATGGTGTGTTCGAACATCGTAACCGTACTTTATTAGATATGGTGCGATCTATGATGCCTCTTACCGATTTACCACTATCATTTTGGGGTATACATTAGAGACAACTGCATTCACGTTAAATAGGGCATGCTACCTCTTGAGCACTGCATTGTATTTCCTTGAAGAGGAAAGGTGATGCAACACAGTAGCGTAAGTATTTCCCTCAGTTTTTGAGAACCAAGGTATCAATCCAGTAGGAGGCTACGCGCGAGTCCCTCTTTTGCACAATACAAATAAATCCTTGCAACCAACGTGATAAGGGGTTGTCAATCCCTTCACAGTCACTTACGAGAGTGAGATCTGATAGATATGATAGGATAATATTTTTGGTAATTTTGTGATAAAGATGCAAAGTAAAATAAAAAGCAAAGGAAATAACTAAGTGTTGGAAGATTAATATGATGAAGATAGACCCGGGGGCCATAGATTTCACTAGTGGCTTCTCTCAAGAGCATTAGTATTTTACGGTGGGTGAATGAATTACTGTTGAGCAATTGACAGAATTGAGCATAGTTATGAGAATATCTAGGTATGATCATGTATATAGGCATCACGTCCAAGACAAGTAGACCGACTCCTGCCTGCATCTACTACTATTACTCCACTCATCGACCGCTATCCGACGCATCTAGAGTATTAAGTTCAAGAAAACACAGTAACGCCTTAAGCAAGATGACATGATGTAGAGGGATAAATTCATGCAATATGATAAAAAAACCCATCTTGTTATCCTCGATGGCAACAATACAATACGTGCCTTGTTGCCCCTATTGTCACTGGGAAAGGATACCGCAAGATTGAACCCAAAGCTAAGCACTTCTCCCATAGCAAGAAAAACCAATCTAGTAGGCCAAACCAAACTGATAATTCGAAGAGACTTGCAAAGATAACCAATCATACATAAAATAATTCAGAGAAGATTCAAATATTATTCATAGATAATCTTGATCATAAACCCACAATTCATCGGTCTCAACAAACACACCGCAAAAAGAAGATTACATCGAATAGATCTCCACGAGAGAGGGGGAGAACATTGTATTGAGCTCCAAAAAGAGAGAAGAAGCCATCTAGCTACTAACTATGGACCCGAAGGTCTGAAGTAAACTACTCACACTTCATCGGAGAGGCTATGGTCATGATGTAGAAGCCCTCCGTGATGGATGCCCCCTCCGGCGGAGCTCCGGAACAGGCCCCAAGATGGGATCTCGTTGGTACAGAAGGTTGCTGTGGTGGAATTAGGTTTTTGGCTCCGTATCTGATCATTTGGGGGTACGTAGGTATATATAGGAGGAAGGAGTACGTCGGTGGAGCAACAGGGGGCCCACGAGGGTGGAGGGCGCGCCCCCCTACCTTGTGCCTTCCTCTTTCGTTTCTTGACGTAGGGTCCAAGTCTCATGGATCATGTTTGGTGAGAAAATCACGTTCCCCAAGGTTTCATTCCGTTTGGACTCCGTTTGATATTCCGTTTCTTCAAAACTCTGAAATAGGCAAAAAACAGCAATTCTGGGCTGGGCCTCTGGTTAATAGGTTAATCCCAAAAATAATATAAAAGTGGATAATAAAGCCCATATTATCCAAAACAGTAGATAATATAGCATGGAGCAATCAAAAATTATAGATACGTTGGAGACGTATCAGGGCACCATCTAAATCTGTTGAGACGGCACCGTATGAACTGTGGTTTGGCAAGAAACCTAAGCTGTCATTTCTTAAAAGTTTGGGGCTGCGATGCTTATGTGAAAAAGCGTCAACCTGATAAGCTCGAACCCAAATAAGAGAAATGCGTCTTCATAGGATACCCAAAGGAAACTGTTGGGTACACCTTCTATCACGGATCCGAAGGCAAGATATTCGTTGCTAATAATGGATCCTTTCTAGAGAAGGAGTTTCTCTCGAAAGAAGTGGGTGGGAGGAAAGTAGAACTTGATGAGGTAATTGTAACTTCTCCCGAATTGGAAAGTGGTACATCACAGAAATCAGTTCCAGTGATGTCTACACCAATTAGCGAGGAAGTTAATGATGATGATCATGAAAACTTAAAATCAAGTTACTACCGAACCTCGTAGGTCAACCAGAGTATGTTCTGCACCAGAGTGGTACGGTAATCATGTTCTGGAAGTCTTGTTACTAGACCATGACGAACCTACAAACTACGAGGAAGCGATGATGAGCCCAGATTCCGCGAAATGGCTGGAGGCCACAAAATCTGAGATGGATCCATGTATGAAAACAAAGTATGGACTATGGTTGACTTGCCCGATGATCGGCAAGCCATAGAGAATAAATGGATCTTCAAGAGGAAGACGGATGCTGATGGTAGTGTTACTCTCTGCAAAGCTCGACTTATCGAAAAAGGTTTTCGACAAGTTCAAGGTGTTGACTACTATGAGATTTTCTCACTCGTAGCGATGCTTAAGTCTATCCAAATCATGTTAGCAATTGCCGCATTTTATGAAATCTGGCAAAGGATTTCAAAACTACATTCCTTAATGGATTTATTAAAGAAGAGTTGTATATGATGCAACCAGAAGGTTTTCTCAATCCTAAAGGTGCTAACAAAGTATGCAAGCTCCAGCGATCCATCTATGGACTGGTGCAAGCATCTCGGAGTTGGAATATACACTTTGATGAGTTGATCAAAGCATATAGTTTTATACAGACTTGCGGTGAAGCCTGTATTTACAAGAAAGTGAGTGGGAGCACTATTGGAAATATGCCCTAGAGGCAATAATAAAGTGGTTATTATTATATTTCCTTGTTCATGATAATTTTCTGTTGTTCATGCTATAATTGTATTAACCGGAAACCGTAATACATGTGTGCATACATAGACCGTAATATGTCCCTAGTAAGCCTCTAGTTGACTAGCTCGTTGATCAATAGATGGTTGTGGTTTCCTGACCATGGACATTGGATGTCATTGATAATGGGATCACATCATTAGGAGAATGATGTGATGGACAAGACCCAGTCCTAAGCATAGCACAAGATTGTGTAGTTCATTTTGCTAGAGCTTTTCTAATGTCAAGTATCGTTTCCTTAGACCATGAGATTGTGCAACTCCCGGATACTATAGGAATGCTTTGGGTGTGCCAAACGTCACAATGTAACTGGGTGGCTATAAAGGTGCACTACAGGTATCTCCGAAAGTGTCTGTTGGGTTGGCACGAATCGAGATTAGGATTTGTCACTCCGTATGACGGAGAGGTATCTCTGGGCCCACTCGGTAATGCATCATCATAATGAGCTCAATGTGACTAAGGAGTTAATACGGGATCATGCGTTACGGAACAAGTAAAGAGACTTGCCGGTAATGAGATTGAACAAGGTATAGGGATACCGACGATCGAATCTCGGGCAAGTAACATACCGATAGACAAAGGGAATTGTATAAGGGATTGATTGAATCCCCGACATCGTGGTTCATCCGATGAGATCATCATGGAATGTGTGGGAGCCAATATGGGTATCCAGATCCCGCTATTGGTTATTGGTCGGAGAGATGTCTCGGTCATGTCTGCATGGTTCCCGAACCCGTAGGGTCTACACACTTAAGGTTCGGTGACGCTAGAGTTGTTATGGGAAATTGTATGTGGTTACTGAAGGTAGTTCGGAGTCCCGGATGAGATCCCGGACGTCACGAGGAGTTCTGGAATGGTCCGGAGCTGAATATCGGTATATTGGACGAAGGGTATTGGAGTCCGGAAGTGTTCCGGCGGTACCAAGCTATGGCCAGCATGACCGAAAGGTGTTTTGGGGGCCCCGGCAAGTGTTGCAGGGCCTCATGGGCCAAAGGGAGGGGGCAAAACAGCCCACTAAGGGGCTGTGCGCCCCCACACCCTTTCCCACGTTGCTTGGGGAGGTGGGGCGCCTCCACCTAACTTGGGAGGCAAGCCTCCACACAGCTTGGCAGGGGCAAGTCTCCCTAGGGTTTTCCTAGGGAGATCCAATCTGCCCTGGCCGCGGCCCCCTAGGGGTATCCCTAGGGCGCCTCCCCCTCTCCCCTTCCCCCTATATATAGTGAGGGGGTGGGAGGGCAGCCATGACCCTTCCCCTGGCGCAGCTCTCTCCTCCTCCAACTCCTCCTCCTCCGTAGTGCTTAGCAAAGCTCTGCCGGAGAACCACGAGCTCCATCACCACCACGCCATCGTGCTGCTGGATTTCTCCCTTGACTTCTCCTCTCCCCTTGCTGGATCAAGAAGGAGGAGACGTCCCTGGGCTGTACGTGTGTTGAACGCGGAGGCGTCGTCCGTTCGGTGCTAGATCGGATCATCCGCGATTTGAATCGCAGCAAGTACGACTCCATCAACCGCATTCTTGTAACGCTTCCGCTTAGAAATCTTCAAGGGTATGAAGATGCACTCCCTCTCTCTTGTTGCTAGTATCTTCTAGATTGATCTTGCTGACACGTAGGAAAATTTTGAATTATTACCACGTTCCCCAACAGTGGTATCAGAGCTAGGTCTATGCGTAGATTCTATGCACGAGTAGAACACAAAGTAGTAGTGGGCGATGATTTGTTCAATTTGCTTACCGTTACTAGTCTTATCTTGATTTGGCGGCATTGTGAGATGAAGCGGCCCGGACCGACCTTACACGTACGCTTACGTGAGACTGGTTCCACCGACTGACATGCACTTGATGCATAAGGTGGCTAGCGGGTGTCTGTCTCTCCCACTTTAGTCGGATCGGATTCGATGAAAAGGGTCCTTATGAAGGGTAAATAGCAATTGGCATATCACCTTTGTGGCTTTTATGTAGGTAAAAAACGTTCTTGCTAGAAACCCATAGCAGCCACGTAAAACATGCAACAACAATTAGAGGACATCTAACTTGTTTTTGCAGGGTATGCTATGTGATGTGATATGGCCAAAAGGATGTGATGAATGATATATGTGATGTATGAGATTGATCATGTTCTTGTAATAGGAATCACGACTTGCATGTCGATGAGAATAACAACTGGCGGGAGCCGTAGGAGTTGTCTTAATTTATTGTATGACCTGCATGTCATTGAAAACGCCATGTAATTACTTTACCTTATTGCTAACCGTTAGCCATAGTAGTAGAAGTAATAGTTGGCGAGACAACTTCATGAAGACACGATGATGGAGATCATGATGATGGAGATCATGGTGTCATGATGGTGACGAAGGTGATCATGCCGCGCCTCGAAGATGGATATCAAAAGGCGCAAGATGATATTGGCCACATCATGTCACTTTATGATTTGCATGTGATGTTTGTCATGTTTACGTCTTATTTGCTTAGAACGACGGTAGCATAAATAAGATGATCCCTCACTAAAATTTCAAGAGATGTGTTCCCCCTAACTATGCACCGTTGCGAAGGTTCGTTGTTTCGAAGCACCACGTGATGATCGGGTGTGATAGATTCTAACATTCGCATACAACGTGTGTAAGCCAGATTTACACATGCAAAACACTTAAGTTGACTTGACGAGCCTGGCATGTACAGACATGGCCTTGGAACACAAGAGACCGAAAGGTCGAACATGAGTCGTATAGTAGATGCGGTCAACATGGAGATGTTCACTGTTGATGACTAGTCCGTCTCACGTGATGATCGGACATGGCCTAGTCGATTCAGATCATGTAACACTTAGATGACTAGAGGGATGTCTATCTGAGTGGAAGTTCATTAAATAATTTGATTATATGAACTTAATTATCATGAACTTAGTCTAAAGTTGTCTTTACAATCTATCCTGTAGATCCAATGGCCCACGCCAATGTTGCCCTCAACTTCAACGCGTTCCTAGAGAAAACCAAGCTGAAAGACGATGGTAGCAACTATACGGATTGGGTCCATAACTTGAGGATCATCCTCATAGCTGCCAAGAAAGCATATGTCCTTGAAGCACCGCTAGGTGAAGCACCCATTTTTTCCAACGACTCAAGACGTTATGAATGCCTGGCAGTCGTGTAGTGATGATTACTCCCTGGTTCAGTGCGGCATGCTTTACAGCTTAGAATCGGGGCTCCAAAAGCGTTTTGAGCAGCACGGAGCATATGAGATGTTCCAAGAGCTGAAAATGGTTTTCCAAGCTCATGCCCGAGTCGAGAGATATGAAGTCTTCGACAAGTTCTACAATTGTAAGATGGAGGAAAACAGTTACGTCGTGAGCATATACTCAAAATGTCCGGTTGCACAACCGCTTGTCTCAGGTGGGAGTTAATCTTCCGGATGACTTCGGTCATTGACAGGATCCTCCGATCGCTTCCACCTAGCTACAAGAGCTTTGTGATGAACTAAAATATGCAAGGGATGGAGAAGTCCATTCCTGAGTTATTCAATGCTGAAATCAGCGGAGGTGGAAATAAAAAAGGAACATCAAGTGTTGATGGTGAATAAGACCACTGGTTTCAAGAAAGGCAAGGGTAAGAAGAACTTCAAGAAGGACGGCAAGGGAGTTGCCACGCCCAGTAAGTCAGTTGCCGGGAAGAAGCCAAAGAATGGACCCAAGCCTAAGACTGAGTGCTTTTATTGCAAGGGAAATGGTCACTGGAAGCGGAACTGCCCCAAGTACTTAGCGAATAAGAAGGCCGGCAACACCAAAGGTAAATATGATATACATGTTATTGATGTGTACCTTACCAGCACTCGTAGTAGCTCCTGGGCATTTGATACCGGTGCGGCTGCTCATATGTGTAACTCAAAACATGAGCTGCAGAATAAGCGGAGACTGGTGAAGGACGAGGTGATGATGCGCGTCGGGAATGGTTCCAAGGTCGATGTGATCGCTGTCGGCACGCTGCCTCTACATCTACCTTCGGGATTAGTTTTAAACCTCAATAATTGTTATTTAGTACCAGCTTTGAGCATGAACATTGTATCAGGATCTTGTTTAATGCGATATGGCTACTCATTTAAATCCGAGAATAATGGCTATTCTATTTATATGAGAGATATGTTTTATGGTCATGCCCCGCTGGTCAATGGTTTATTTTTATTGAATCTTGGACGTGATGTTACACATATTCATAGTGTGAATGCCATGTAAGGTTGATAATGATAGTCCCACATACTTGTGGCACTGCTGCCTTGGTCAGATTGGTGTCAAACGCATGAAGAAACTCCATGCAGATGGACTTTTGGAGTCTCTTGATTATGAATCATTTGACACGTGCGAACCATGCCTCATGGGCAAAATGACCAAGACTCCGTTCTCCGAAACAATGGAGCGAGCAATCAACTTGTTGGAAATAATACATACTGATGTATGCGGTCCAATGAGCGTTGAGGCTCGCGGTGGCTATCGTTATGTTACCCTCACTGTCGGTGTACTAGAGTAGGGGTACCCTAGTATCCCGAACTTGTGCACGGGCATTTGCAGCCCTCCGCGGCAAGGCTTACCGGGTGACCGCCAAGGTCCTCCGTGGTTCCTTTGGAGCCATTCAAGAACAAAGTATTCAAGCCAAGGAGACAAGGCCCCGGCAAGAGGAGCTTGCCGGGAAGGCCACCCAAGGCACCTAGGAGACAAGGCCCCGGCAAGAGGAGCTTGCCGGGAAGTCCCGGTGAGCGACAAGCTTCCGGACGCGACAAGACAACAACCGCGGCAAGGCGCTTGCCGCGGCAGACCACCACTCTGCACCTACGCTCCAGCACATCCGCTAACGTGTCGCCCTGGGACCTTTCCAGGCACGCGTGGCGAGATGCTGTGCAGCCAGCGGTGCGAGGTGGCAAGCGGCGCAGACATGCAGCCATCGTGGCAAGCGGTGGCACCCCTGACGGACCCTTTCTGCACTGTTAGGGCGACGTAGACGGGCATTTAATGCCTTTGTCCCCTACCGTCAGGGTTAGGTATGATACATCGTATAATCGCATGCAGTACACTCGCATGTGTAGCTGTACCAACCACTCCTTTTCCACTTTTACCCTTGTCTATGTTGCCACCTGTCGGAGACCCCTTGAGCATATAAAAGGAGGCCCATGCGCAACGTAGAGGGGGGTTCAGAAGGTTCGAAGCCAGACACGCTCGGTCTCGTTAGCAGCTTGTGTGTACTGTAGCACTCAGTGCTCCCGAGCAAGAACTCAATACACTCAGACATGCAGCAGTAGGAGTATTATCTCTCCGGAGAGCTCCGGAGCTGGGTAAAACTTCTCGTGTGTTTCGCCTCGATCTGCTCTTCGTGCGACCTCCGCCCCCCGCCGAACCGAAATGGGCTCGGTCCGCCGGTCCCATAGGTGCTCGTGGGCCAGATCAGCCTGCCCCGTCATCTTTGGCGCGCCAGGTAGGGGGCGCGTCGAGATCGTGTGAACCTGATCCGGCGTCCACACGAGCTACATCTTCATCATCTTCATCGACATGCCACCGAAGAAGAAGGCTTCGGCGGCAGATGTTCCGTCCGCGTCGAACCCGCCACCACCGGAGCAAACGGGTGGTGGGGTAGCCGCCGGCGGAAGAATGGACGTCGATGGGGGAGCCGACGGCGCTGCCAAGTCCAAGGACAAGGCCGTGCAGACCTCGGCGTCCGTACATGCACTGCGCCCGTCTCAGGAGGCGCGGGACCGACGGCGTCATGGTATTCACAATGCCATACGCTCGTTGGACCAAGATCGAGCTGGTGGATCTCGGGATGCTCAAGACCAGCATGCACGCCAACATGCTGCCGCGAGCGAGGCACGATCGCCTGGACGGGATACTGCTCCTTCTAACATAGTTAGAAGTCCGAGCATATCCGCTCCTTGCACCGCTTCGCCATCGCCACCCACCACTCGAAAGCGGAAGCTTTGGCGAGCTCAATCGCTCTGGATTACCCTCCAACAGCCGACAAGGTCGATGAATGGAGGGCCACCATTCAGAGTCTCATCGGCTTTGCCAACGGCGACGCTCCGCGGCTGCCGAGTGCATCGCTGCCGCGGCAAGACCGCCAAGCACGAGCCGGTGACGACGAAACCGGTGGGGGTGCAACTACCATGCACTCTCCGCCCCGAAGGCCAAGATCGCCGACTCGCCGGATCCACCTCGACAGCGACTCCACCGCATCATCGGATCCACGAGCTCGTCGCGATCAGCGCCAAGTTCTTCATGAACGACAACAAGAAGACGCTCGAACTCGCATCGAGCGCCGAAGAGAAGCGCGGCGTCAATCCGACAAGCGCGCTGGGCCCTCTGTCGACATGCATGCGCCAGAGGAACCAGGCGACTTGCAGACGTCTGTAGGTTGCCCCGCTGTTCACTCGTGAGCTACGGCAAGTCCAAAGTGGCCCAGCAAGAAGAACTTCAAGCCGAACGTCTGGGAGAAGTACGACAGCAAGACGCATCCGTCGGAGTTCCTCGGCATCTACACCATCGCGGTGCAAGCTGCCGGGGCGAGACGACAAGATCCTCGCCAACTACTTCCGGCGGTGCTCAAGCCCAATGTCAGATCCTGGCTCATGCACTTGCCGGACAACTCCATATCCTCTTGGGCAGATCTATGCCATCAGTTTGTCGGCGCCTTTATAGGCGGCCACAAGCCCCATGGCCAAGAAAGCGACCTTCATCTGCTCGCCTAGAAGGAAGGAGAGGCCCTGCGCAAGTACATTCAGAGATTCAGCCGCGTACAACACAACATCCCAGATGTCCACCCTGCCGCGGTGATCAGCGCATTCCATCGTAACATGCGAAACCGCAGGATGCGGAGGAGATGGCGATGTGCAAGATCGAGACGTCGATGAGCTATATGCCCTGGCCGACAAGTGCGCACGTGCTGAGGAAGGGAGGAGACTCCCCGAAGAGAATACTGAAGCAGGAGGATCTAATAGTGAGGAAACCGCCCCGGCAAAGAAAAGCCGGTGGCGGGGCAACAGGAAGAAGAAAGGCAGAGATGTACTAGTTGTTGAGCAGTCCGGCAACGGAGGTGGCGCCAAGAAAGCCAAGGCTGGTAGCTCCAGCAAGGAGGTTGCCGCTGGCGCCAACTGCCAGGCTATGGCGGTCGCCGACAAGCAGGATGGCTCCAACAAGCAGTACTGCAAGATCCACCGCACCAAGGGCCATGACCTCCAGAGCTGCAAGAAGGTCGAGCAGCTTGTCGAGCAGCAGAAGGCTGAATACGAGCGACACGACAAGGAGAAGGCCCGGGAAGGTGCTGGAGGAGCTAGCAAGAAACGTCCCGGCCGAGGAGGACGCCGCGGCAAGGCCAAGCAGCGGCAAGGAGACAGACCTCCTCGCGGCCGCGACAAGGATGAAGACGACGACGATGATGAAAACATGGATGATGACGAGACCGATGAGCAGGAGTTCCAGAAAGCCACAGAGGTCCTGTGCGTTGACGGCGGTGCTTCTCTGCATACTTCACACCGCCAGCTCAAGCAGTGGATGCGAGAATTCAATGCGGCGTAACCATCCATCGAGTCACGCGGGCCTCTGAAATGGTCCAAGACGCCTATCATCTTTGATATTGAGGACCACCGATCGCGTAATCGCGGTCGGTGCTTGCCGATGTTGGTTTCACCAACTATCCGCAACCTCAAGGTCACTAAGATGCTAGTTGACGGCGGGCCGGCTTGAACCTGATCTCCTCCGTGGTGCTCCGTAAACTCCAGATCCCCGATGGCGAGCTCGAAGAGACCGCACATTCCAAGGAATCAATCCGGGAAGGAGCAAGCGAAGGAAAGATCACGTTGCCGGTGACATTTGGCAGCGAAGTTGAACTTCGTGGATCGAGAGGGCCACTTTTGACGTTGCTGACTTTCCATTGCCTTACAATGGGATACTTGGCCGTCCAGCGCTTGCCAAATTCATGGCAGCCTCTCACTATGCATACAACATGCTGAAGGATGCTCTTATCTGCGCCGACAAGATCTACCGGGAAGCAGCAGCTGCAACAGATTGCAAGCCACTTGCCGCTGAAGCTCCCGGGGCGAAGAAGAAGACCAAGTCCGGCAAGATATCTGATGCCCACTCCAGCAAGCGCACCTATTCAGAGTGCTGCACTACCGTCGAGCACGCACCATCGAGCTCCACCGGCAAGTGTAAGAAGACGATGGCAGCTCCACCAGAGACCAAGAAGGTGTCCGCCAAGGAGGACGGCACTGGTGGTACCTTCACCATCAGTGCCACTCTCGACCCTAAATAGGAAGGTGCGCTCGTTGCTTTCCTGCGCGTGAACGTCGACGTGTTTGCGTGGCAACCGTCTGACATCCCCGGTGTTCCCAGGAAAGTAATTGAGCACCATCTTGCCGTTTGTCCTCATGCGCGGCCCGTCAAGCAAAAAGTCAGGAAGCAGGCAGTGGAGCGCCAAGAATTCATCACAAAAGAAATCGAGAAATTGGAAGCAGCAGGCCTTGTCAGAGGAGTGCTCCATCCTACGTGGTTCGCCAATCCTGTAGTTGTACGCAAGGCAAACGGGAAATGGAGGCTTTGTATCGATTTTACCGATGTCAATAAAGCTTGTCACAAAGACCCATTTCCCTTGCCGCGCAAGACGACCAGATTGTTGACTCCACGGCGGATGTGATTTGCTTTCATTTCTAGATGCATACTCGAGATATCATCGGATCTTCATGGCAGAAGAGGATGAGGAGAAGACCGCATTCATCACTCCATGTGGCACATACTCTTTCGTACGGATGCCTTTCGGATTAAAGAATGCTGGTTCAACATTTGCAAGAGTAGTCCATTATGCTTTTGAGCCGCAAATGCACGTAAATGTGGAAGCATACATGGATGACATAGTGGTCAAAAGCAAGGACAAGGCGACTCTGATTCAAGATTTAGACGAAACCTTTGCAAATCTGCGCAAGATCAACCTCAAGCTCAACCCTGAGAAGTGTGTGTTTGGGGTCCCTTCCGGCAAGCTTCTCGGGTTCTTCATGTCTCAGCGGGGAATTGAAGCCAATCCCGACAAGATCAAGGCCATTGAACAGATTGAAGCACCAAAGCGCGTAAAGGATGTACGAAGACTTGCCGGTTATGTAGCTGCTCTCAAAGAGGTTTATCTCTAGATCTGCTGAAGCGCCTGCCATTTTTCAAAATTTTGAAAAAGGCAGGTCCAATGAAATGGACTCGGAAGCGGAGGTTGTCTGCAGACTTGAAGAGATACCTGTCCTCCACTCCAACACTTGTCGCACCTAGGCCACAAGAGAAGTTGTCGCTATATATAGCGGCAACCAATCAAGTGGTTAGTGCTGCGTTAGTAGCGGAGAGAGGGAGGCGGATGACGAGTGGCGACCATGGCGAGAGGCATCCAAATGGCTGCTGTGGGGCTTCACCGGCAAGCTCTGGTCCCGACAAGGATGGATCTACTGTGACGCATGAGAAAATGCGAAAAAGAATGGTGCAGCGCCCAGTTTACTTTGTCGGTTCCCTTCTGCGGGGGCTAGGTCAAGGTACTACGGTGTGCAGAAATTGCTTTTCGGCCTCCTCATGGCCTCGAGAAAGCTGCGCCATTACTTCCGGGCACATGAGATCACAGTCGTCACTCGTTTTCGTCAAGAGGATATTGCAAAATCCAGAGGCAACAGTGTGATTGTCGAGTGGGCACTGGAACTGTCAAGCTTTGGCCTCAAGTTTGAGAGCACTTCAACTATCCAAAGCAGAGCATTGGCGGAGTTCATAGCAGAATGGACGCCAACATAAGATGAAGAAATTCCAGAAACGAGCATTCCCGTGAAGGAAGCAAGCAAAGAGTGGCTGATGTACTTTGATGGTGCCTTCTCGCTGCAAGGCGCCCGGTCTTGGGCGTGCTACTTGTTGCACCCACCGGAGAGCACCTCAAGTATGTAGTCCAGATGCACTTTCCCAAGGAACAAGCAACAAACAATACTGCAGAGTATGAAGGTTTGCTTGCCGGTCTCAGGATCGCAGTAGACCTTGGGATCAAGAAGCTCATTGTCAGGGGTGACTCACAGCTTGTCATCCGCCAAGTGAACAAGAATTATCAGAGTCCGTTGATGGAAGCTTATGTTGATGAAGTGAGGAAGTGGAAGAACACTTTGACGGCCTACAGATGGAATATATTCCAAGAGCTCGTAACGACGTTCTTGATGGCTTTCGTCAAGTGCGCCGCACTTAAGTTGCCTGTGGAACCAGGGATTTTTGTGCTCAAGCTGACTCAACCGTCTGTAACGCCATCAACTGGACAAAGCAAGAAGAGGAAGTTGATTTCTGGTGACTATTTTCCGGCAGAGCTTCCTGAAGCCGCCGCCAAGAAGGTCCTCAAGCTCAACACCAACAGTGTTGAGGAGCAGTCTGCTCCGACAAGCCCTAGGGTTTGTTTCGCTAAAGCAGACGCTCCCGACAAGTTTTGCTCCGGCAAGCTTGCCGAGGAACGTCAAGCTCCGGCTGAGCCGCAGTTTCTTGCCATAGAAGCGGATGTTCCCGCAGCAGCAGATGTGCCTTTAGTCCTTGTTGTCGAGCCGCGAGCTCCAGCATGGGCACAGCAGATTATCCAATTCCTTCAGACAGGAGAACTTCCCGAAGAGCAAGAAGAAGCGGAAAGAGTAGCCCGGCAGTCAAGTATGTACCAGTTTGTCGACGACACCTTTGCATGTAAGAAGACTCAACGGTGTGAAATTGAAGTGTATTCACCGGGAAGACGGACAAAAGCTGTTGGCGAGATACATGGAGGCATATGTGGTCACCACATTGGCGCGAGCACTTGCCGACAAAGCGTTCCTAAGCAAGGTTTCTTTTGGCCGACAGCCCTCCGGGATGCAACCGCACAAGTAACCAAGTGTGAAGCGTGCGGTTCCATTCCAAGCAGATACACCAGCCAGCTCAAGCTCTCCAGACGATCCCTTTATCCTGGCCATTTTGATGCGGGGCTCAACATCCTCGGCCCCTTTCCCCGAAGCTGTCGGGGCTTTGAGTACTTATGCGTTGCAATCGACAAGTTCACAAAGTGGCGGAAGTGGAAGCGATGAGGAAGGTGACAAAGACGGCCGATCAAGTTCTTGGTCGATTGTTTGCCATTTCGAATCCCTAACAGAATCATCACCGACAACGGCACACAATTCACGAGCCGCACCTTCATGCAAGACATCCAAGATCTTGGCGCCAAGGTTCCGCTTCGCTGTTGCTCATCCGAGAAGTAACGGTCAAGCGGAGAGGGCAAATCTTTGAAGTCTTCTTGGCGGGCTCAAGACCGTAACTTTCAACAAGGCTGCACAAGTGCGGAAGAAACTGGATTGAGGAGCTGCCGGTGGTTCTTTGGTCGATCAGACGACGCCAAATCGAGCCATCGGCGGACACCTTCGCTCTAGTCTATGGAGCGGAGGCAGTTCTCCCCACGGAACTCGTGATACGGATCACCTCGAGTGCTCGCTTATGATGAGCTTGAGCAAGAGCAGCTGCGACAAGATGACGCGCTGCTCCTTGAGGAGGATCGTCTTCGTGCTTGTCTGAGCTGCTCGGTACCGGCAAGCTTTGCGCCGCTACCATAGCCGCAGTTAATGCCAGAAGTCTCGAGGAAGGTGACCTTGTTCTTCGGGCGGCGTTCAGTCCGCCAAGAATTCCAACAAGTTGGCCTTGAAGTGGGAAGGCCCTTACCGGGTGAGACGAGTCACTAGGCCTGGCGTCTGTCGCCTTGAGACCGAAGATGGCATTCCGGTGAGCAACTCCTGGAACATTGAGCATCTTCGTAAGTTTTACCCAGAAGCGCGGTTGCCGGGACCTGTTCCGGCAACCACCTTTTGTACAAGTCTTGCCGCTGTTGCATGTAATCCTTTGTACAAAGCCGGGCGCAGACCCCGTGCATAAGTAAAGCTAGCGTGCTTCGCACATCTTGTCAATTTCATGCTTTTTACTTCTATTTTGCATGCGTTATCTGACAGGAAAGGAGAAGATAATGGTGTGGACCAAGCGTCGCTCAAGGAAGTCTAGCCTTACAGAGAAGCAAACGGCAGAAAAGCTAAGTTGCTAAAGTTTGAGCAATCAGTTTTAAAATTTTTAAGTTATCTTCCTCGAACGACCGTACTTTGTATGGAAAACCTGCGCGCGGAGGAACCAACTCGTAGCTAGTTGCGCCCTTACTTTGTTTCGAGTCCGCTCAACAACTTAAGTGAGCTGCGACTAGTTGCGACATAAGGTTACCCAATAGGGCGGCACCGCCACGGCCAGCTTGACGTCAACTTTTCGGCCAATGACCCAGTGCCTGTGACAAGTTCCCTAAAAGCGTAGGGCAAAAACATACAAAGGAAGGAGTCAAGTAAAGAAATAACATAGCAATCACTACCCGAAATAGAGTTATATTACAAGATAGCTTGTCGCAGCTCTAATAGATTGTTCTCATAACATGAGCAGCAGCGACAAGAAAAAGAGAAAACGGGCGGCCTAATCTACCCGATCGCCCTCAACCCTCTTGATCCCGCTCACCCTGTCCACGATGGGTGCGACAAGGGTCTTGAGCGCCTCCACATCAGCATCCGGCGGCAAGGACTTGAGGACGTTGGTGAGGTTGAGGCCTGGATTATGAAGGCCACCTTCATCAAGACCTTTTGAAGAGCTCCCGCGCAGATCTGGCGGGACTCCTCGGCCAGCTGCTTTGGGACTTCTTCCCGAGTCGCTGGAGGGCCGCCACCACGCCCTTGAAGAACAAGCTAAGCTTGGCGCTGGGTTGGAGGTGCTCGTCGGAGGAATATCCAAGATCCACCATCCCAGCTGCGCCCGGCTCCTCGTCGATGGCTGCAGCAACATTCACGAGACCCTCGGTCCGGTGCTCCACGTTCTCCCTCAAGGCACTCGGGCGGCAGCCTCGCCACTGGCGCCTCCTCATCGGCCTTGATCTTCTCCTTCAAGGCCACCTCCTGCCTCCCTGGCGCCGTCCAAATACCGAGTCAAGGTGGTCAGCTTCAACTCAAGATCTGCGTTGGAATCCTTGGCGGCGCTGAGCTCCTTGCTCCTCTCGGCGAGACGGCCCTGCAGCTCGCCAAGAGTGTAGGCGTCCTTCTCGCGCTCGTGCTTAAGTGCAGCAAGCTCCTCGCCGCTCTCCTTGAGATTGGCCTCCAGCTGCGCCACCTTCGTCTCCAACTCCTTCTTGGCAGCCTCGGCAGCTGCGGCAACATCATTTGCTTCCTTGAGAGCCCCGCCAAATGTTTGCTCGCACATGGCAAGATCCTCCTCGTGGCTGTCAAGATTAACCTTCCGCTGCGCCAACTCGCCTTCCTGCGCAGATAGCTTCTCGGCAGCAAGCCGTTGTTCCTCTTCAGCTTCAGCCTTCTCGAGGAGGAAGGCCTTGCGCTCCTCGGCGATTTGCTCCCGCTCCTCTGCCAAGGCCCGGAGAGCTTCCTGGTTAAGGCCCCGGAGCTCCTCCGCGCGCTTCTCGATATCTGCTCCCGCCTTCCCGACAAGCGCTTCCCGGGATTCCAGCTTGGCTTGTCGGGCGCGGTAGAGCGACAGCAGCTTCCGCAACAACTGCTCCTCCTCAGACTCGCCGCTGCTGCTGCTCGGCGCGTCAACCAGCGTCAGTCCAGCGGAGGCGAGCAGCTCTTCATCGAACGTTTCTCCTTCGCCGGGCGCCTGGAGCTCGGCGCCCATGGGAGCTTGATGAAGACGCCATCGCCGGCCTTCGAATAAGCGCCGGGCTGGGGCTCTGCGGAGCCCGACGCTGCCGCAGTGGCGGAGGGATCGGCGGTCGGCGTAGCACCTGGCGCGGCCTCAGGGCCGTTAGTGCGATCGCCGGACCCCTCGCCAGCTTCGCCGGCGGGCTCGTCAGCACCAGCGTCTTCTTCGATGGCAGCGGCGTCGTCAGTGTTGCCGCGCGCGTCCTCCTCGCCGGCGACCTCGGTCTCCATTGGCTCTGTGGCGGATGGATGAAGAAAAGTCAAGCAAATATTCAAAAAGAAAATCGTAAGAAGAAGAACACAAGGGAAGTTTTCAGGCAAGAGGATTACATGCTAGGGTCTGCAGTCATGGTCTCCGCCGCCCGAGATCGTTGGTGCTGTCCCTTGCCGGAGAGCTGCCCTTGCCGGAGAACTGCCTTGCCGGAGAAGTCTCTCTTGCGGAGAACGCTACCTCGCCAGGAATCCTCCCTTGGCGGTGTAGTCGGCAGATGGCATGTCGAGCGGCTTCGTGGCACTCTGGTGAGGCTGCTCTGCTCCTACACAAATCAGCGATCGAGATATCGGCAAAAGAAAGAGCATCCATGCGCGCTGAACAGCAGGAAGTAAACCATATACTTACGCTGGGGCTGCTGAGGAAGAGTTGCCGCGTCCGGCAGGTGGTCTCAGACGCCTCCTCTGTCATGCGGTGGGCTCGTCCTCGATGTCAATCACCGGCCTTGGCTCTCTTCGACGCTCTGGGCGGCGTCACGAAAAGGAATGGATTCAGAATGAAGCAAATCAGATAAAAGACAAAGCAACAAGCCGAAGAACTACAAATGCTGCAAAGAATCTTACTCTTCTTCTTCCTCGTCGGAGCTGAGTGCGGAGAGATCAAATTCTGGCCCGCCTCCGGTACGACGAGGCGGAGGAGTAGGTTCCCTTGGCTGCTTGGCGGGAGCAGAAGCGGTGGTCTGCGAGGGCCCCGCTCCAGTTGCCGCGACAGCGTGAGGTGCTCCCGCGGCAACGGTGCTTGCCGCGGTGGAGCGCGTCGCGCGGTGCTGCGGCTGTGGACCCGTCTGCCGCCCCGCTACTTCCCCGGCCTTGCGGAGACGCCTTCTTGGTGGAGCTGGGGGCTCCGCTCGCGGCAAGCTGTTTGAAGGTGGGAAGGAGGCGCCCTCGGCGGGCTCGCTCGACTCAGCCTCAGGCTCGGCAAGCTCCTCCTCGCCGGCAAACTCCTTTCGCTCGACAAGGCTTGTCGCCCCTGCCGCCTCTGCCTCCTCCACGGTGAAGCCGAACTTCGCCCATGGCGTACTGCCGCCGCCTCCTCCAGCTGAGTGGCGTCTGGCGCATCTCATCATCGGTGGTGTCATGGTGAGGCCCCTCTGTTCATCGGGGCAGACCGGCAATTCTACCAGGTTGTCAAAGAACTCTCGCACGACGTCATCTGCAGGCTCTTGCCAAGTTGGGACAATCCCATGCGAGTCGCACAACGGCATCATTGCACGTATGCGGTCAAGCGAGGAATTGTTGCACAGCGGAACGACGCCTCGGCAACCTAAACATTTCGGATGATCGGGATCGGGCTTGAACAGCTCCAAGAGCATCGCGTCAAGTTCCAAGACGGTGAAGTTGAAGTTGAGGCCTGGGCGCAGCCTCATGATATCTGTCGGCGTTACGAAACTCCCAGTGTGTCTCCTCCTCTCCCGCAAGAAGCGATGCGTAGCGGCGAAGAAAGTCTGCGCCGACGGTGCCTCACGGTGAGCCCGCAAGTCTAAGGCAAAGGATTGGTGATCGCAATCTTCAGCCTAGCGTCTTCCGGGGCCAGATTGCTCCAATCGTTGCCACGCACTACTGGGGTTTTGGCTGGGCGGTAAATGGCTGCGGGTTCTCCTCGACAATCCAGCACCAATCCGCCCTCCATTCCTCCCATTTGCCACGGAGCTCTCCCTCCAGATAGGCTTCCTTCTTGCCGACCCTCGAGATCCAAGCGATTCCTCCAAGAAGAGGCTCCCCTCTCTCAACTCGGGGTATAAAGAAGTGGCGGAAAAGGTCTACATTTGGATGGACTCCGACAAAGTTTTCGCAGAGATGTGCGAAAACTGCTATGGTCAGAACAACATTGGGGGTGAAATCAAGGAGGCGGAACCCATAGGTGTTCATGATGTCACGTAAAAATTCAGAGAAAGGCGGCAGAGCCCGCAGAGAAGAAGAGCGCCAAGAAGGGATATCGGTTCGGAGCTAGTTGGGAGGCGGTGGAAGTACCTTCGTGTCTTGGATGCGCTCGCGTCTCCGTCGACCGAAGAGGTAGTAGTTCTCCCTCGGCTCCCTCATGGCGGTGGGGAAAGATTGCCGCTCCTTCCGCGCCCCGCGAGCAGCTAACGCCTCGGCCGACTTCACGCCCTTCCCCTTGTCGGCTTTCGGAGCCATGGCGGAGGCGGTGGAGGAGATCGACGGCTTGGTGATGCTGGTGGCGATGGGGGCGGAGCGCTTCTCTCTTCAGCCTTGGGAAGAAGGGGGGAGCAGCGGTGGTTTTCTCGAGATTGGACAACAACTGGCAAGGTGGGCGATCTGCCCCTGTTTCCCCTGCTTATAAAGAGGGAGGGGGAGGACGTTCCGTCGTTCCGAATAAAGAAACCACCCACGATCTCGCCCACGATCTCTCACACGACGCCGCATTCGACGCGTGCCGTTCGTGGAGGGCGTGGTGGGTCCGGGGTAAGTTACGGCGTGACCCAGCCGCGTGTGCCTGCAGCCTGTTTTGGGCCTGGCCCAACAGCGCTCGGCACCGTGTGGCCCAGCCGGGGCTCTGTCGGTGTACTAGAGTAGGGGTACCCTAGTATCCCGAACTTGTGCACGGGCAGTTGCAGCCCTCCGCTGCAAGGCTTACCGGTGACCGCCAAGGTCCTCCGTGGTTCCTTTGGAGCCATTCAAGAACAAAGTATTCAAGCCAAGGAGACAAGGCCCGGCAAGAGGAGCTTGCCGGGAAGGCCACCCAAGGCACCTAGGAGACAAGGCCCCTGAAGAGGAGCTTGCCGGGAAGGCCCGTGAGCGACAAGCTTCGGACGCGACAATACAAAAAGCTCGGCAAGGCGCTTGCCGCGGCAGACCACCACTCTGCACCTACGCTCCAGCACATCCGCTAACGTGTCGCCCTGGGACCTTTCCAGGCGCGCGTGGCGAGAGGCTGTGCAACCAGCGGTGCGAGGTGGCAAGCGGCGCAGACATGCAGCCATCGTGGCAAGCGGTGGCGCCCACAGCGGACCCTTTCTGCCTTTGTTAGGGCGGCGTGAGCGGGCATTTAATGCCTTTGTCCCCTCGCCGTCGGGGTTAGGTATGATACATCGTACAAAGTGTACGGTATCTGACATGTAGCTGTACCAACCACTCCTTTTCCACTTTTACCCTTGTCTATGTTGCCACCTGTCGGAGACCCTTGAGCATATAAAAGGAGGCCCATGCGCAACGTGAGGGGGGTTCGTAAGGTTCAAGCCGACACGCTCGGTCTCGTTAGCAGCTTGTGTGTCTTTGTAGCACTCAAGGTGCTCCCGAGCAAGAACTCAATACACTCGAGACATGCAAAGAGGGAGTATTATCTCTCCGGAGAGCTCCGGAGCTGGGTAAAACTTCTCGTGTGTTTCGCCTCGATCTGCTCTTCGTGCGACCTCCGCCCCCCACCGAACCGAAAGGGGCTCGGTCCGCCGGTCCCATAGGTGCTCGTGGGCCAGATCAGCCTACCCCGTCACTCACTGATGACTTAAGCAGATATGAGTATGTCTATTTAATGAAACACAAGTCTGAGACCTTTGAAAAGTTCAAGGAATTTAAGAGTGAGGTAGAGAATCAATGTGATAGGAAAATAAAGTTCTTACGATCAGATCGTGGAGGAGAATATTTGAGTCACGAGTTTGGTACGCACCTAAGGAAATGTGGAATTGTTTCACAACTGACGCCGCCTGGAACACCTCAGCGTAATTGTGTGCCTGAACGTCGTAATCGCACTCTATTAGATATGGTGCGATCTATGATGTCTCTTACCGATCTACCGCTATCATTTTGGGCTTATGCTTTACAGACTGCCGCATTCACTTTAAATAGGGCACCGTCTAAATCCGTTGAGACGACACCGTATGAATTATGGTTTGGGAAGAAACCTAAGCTGTCGTTTCTAAAAGTTTGGGGATGCGATGCTTATGTCAAGAAACTTCAACCTGAAAAGCTCGAACCCTGTCGGAAAAATGTGTCTTCATAGGATACCCTAAGGAAACTATTGGGTATACCTTCTACCTCAGATCCGAAGGAAAGATCTTTGTTGCCAAGAATGGATCCTTTCTGGAGAAAGAGTTTCTCGAGAGAGAAGTAAGTGGGAGGAAAGTAGAACTTGATGAAGTACTGCCTCTTGAACCGGAAAGTAGCGCATCTCAGGAAGATGTTTTTGTGGTGCCTGCACCGACTAGAGAGGAATTTAATGATGATGATCATAACTTAGGATCAAGTTGCTACTGAACTTTGTAGGTCCACGAGGACACGTTCCGCACCAGAGTGGTACGGCAACCCTGTCCTGGAAATCATGTTGTTAGACATCGGTGAACCTTCGAACTATGAAGAAGCGATGGCGGGCCCGGATTCCAACAAATGGCTTGAGGCCATGAAATCCGAGATAGGATCCATGTATGAAAATGAAGTATGGACTTTGACAGACTTGCCCGATGATCGGCAAGCCATAGAGAATAAATGGATCTTTAAGAAGAAGACTGACGCAGATGGTAATCTGACCGTCTATAAGGCTCGCCATGTCGCTAAGGGTTATCGACAAGTTCAAGGGGTTGACTATGATGAGACCTTCTCACCCGTAGCGAAGCTGAAGTCCGTCCGAATCATGTTAGCAATTGCCGCATTCTACGATTATGAGATATGGCAAATGGACGTCAAAACGGCATTCCTTAATGGTTTCCTTAAGGAAGAATTGTATATGATGCAGCCGGAAGGTTTTGTGGATCCTAAGAATGCTGACAAGGTATGCAAGCTCCAGTGCACCATCTATGGGCTAGTGCAAGCATCTCGGAGTTGGAACATTCGCTTTGATGAAATGATCAAAGCGTTTGGGTTTATGCAGACTTATGGAGAAGCATGTGTTTACAAGAAAGTGAGTGGGAGCTCTATAGCATTTCTCATATTATATGTGGATGACATACTATTGATGGGAAATGATATAGAACTTTTGGAAAGCATAAAGGCCTACTTGAATAAGTGTTTTTTGATGAAGGACCTTGGAGAAGCTGCTTACATATTAGTCATCAAGATCTATAGAGATAGATCGAGACGCCTCATTGGTCTTTCACAAAGCACATACCTTGACAAGATATTGAAGAAGTTTAATATGGATCAGTCCAAGAAGGGGTTCTTGCCTGTATTGCAAGGTGTGAGATTGAGCAGGGCTCAATGCCCGACCTCGGCAGAAGATAGAGAAAATATGAGTGTCTGATACGTCTCCAACGTATCTATAATTTTTGATTGTTCCATGCTATTATATTATCTGTTTTGGATGTTTAATGGGCTTTACTAAGCACTTTTATATTATTTTTAGGACTAACCTACTAACCAAAGGCCCAGTGCAAATTGATGTTTTTTTGCCTATTTCAGTGTTTCGTAGAAAAGGAATATCAAACGGAGTCCAAACGGAATGAAACTTTCGGGAGAGTTATTTTTGGAACAAACGTGATCCAGTGGACTTGGAGTGGACATCAAGAAAGAAGCGAGGAGGCCACAAGGCAGGGAGGCGCGCCTGCCCCCCTGGGCGCGCCCCCCACCCTCGTGGGCCCCTCGCAGCTCCACCGACCTACTTCTTCCTCCTATATATACCCATATACCCCGAAAACATCCAGGAGCACCACGAAACCCTATTTCCACCGCCGCAACCTTCTGTACCTGTGAGATCCCATCTTGGGGCCTTTTCCGGCGCTCCCCCGAAGGGGGAATCGATCACAGAGGGCTTCTACATCAACACCATGGCCTCTCCGATGATGTGTGAGTAGTTTACCACAGACCTTCGGGTCCATAGTTATTAGCTAGATGGCTTCTTCTCTCTCTTCGGATCCCAATACAATGTTCTCCTCGATCTTCTTGGAGATCTATTCGATGTAATTCTTTTTGCGGTGTGTTTGTCGAGATCCGATGAATTGTGGGTTTATGATCAAGATTATCTATGAACAATATTTGAATCTCCTCTGAATTATTTTATGTATGATTTAATATCTTTGCAAGTCTCTCTGAATTATCAGTTTGGTTTGGCCTACTAGATTGATCTCTCTTGAAATGGGAGAAGTGCTTAGCTTTGGGTTCAATCTTGCGTTGCTCGATCCCAGTGAAAGTAGGGGAAGCGGCACGTATTGTATTGTTGCCATCGAGGATAAAAAGATGGGGTTTATATCATATTGCTTGAGTTTATCCCTCTACATCATGTCATCTTGCCTAATGCGTTACTCTGTTCTTATGAACTTAATACTCTAGATGCATGCTGGATAGCGGTCGATGTGTGGAGTGATAGTAGTAGATGCAGAATCGTTTCGGTCTACTTGTCACGGACGTGATGCCTATATACATGATCATGCCTAGATATTCTCATAATTATGCACTTTTCTATCAATTGCTCGACAGTAATTTGTTCACCCACCGTAATACTTATGCTATCTTGAGAGAAGCCACTAGTGAAACCTATGGCCCCCGGGTCTATTTTCCATCATATTAATCTCCCATGAACTAGCTATTTCTGGCGTCGTTTATTTTGCAATCTTTACTTTTCAATCTATACAACAAAAATACCAAAAATATTTATCTTATTATCTCTATCAGATCTCACTTTTGCAAGTGGCCGTGAAGGGATTGACAACCCCTTTATCGCGTTGGTTGCAAGGTTCTTATTTGTTCGTGCAGGTATGAGGGATTTGCGGGTAGTCTCCTACTGGATTGATACCTTGGTTCTCAAAAACTGAGGGAAATACTTACGCTACTTTGCTGCATCACCCTTTCCTCTTCAAGGGAAAACCAACGCATGCTCAAGAGGTAGTAGTGTCATCCCCTACGCCTCAGCCATAGGGTCTATTATGTATGCCATGCTGTGTACCAGACCTGATGTGAACCTTGCCATAAGTTTGGTAGGGAGTTACCAAAGTAATCCCGGTATGGAACACTGGAAAACGGTCAAGAATATCCTGAAGTATCTGAAAAGGACTAAGGATATGTTTCTCGTTTATGGAGGTGACGAAGAGTGTCACAGCCATAGAGCTTGCTTGTAACTAGTGGCATTGCATCCATGCATCATGTTTAATTTTCATGAAATTTGAAATGGGGATGACCAAGCCCTAGCACCAAAGCAATTCAAATAGGTTCAACTAAGAAATATTTTTCAATGAACCCAAATGGCCTTCAAAATGTTCACCATTTTTGGAAAATCTTTGAAACTTGATAACGAGATGTTGCACATTTTTCCATGACATTCTGGATTTTTGAATTAATCCATAAAGTATTTGCATTTGGGCATTTAATTACTATAAATATTTTAATTGCCCAAATAATTACGAAGATGGTTGAGGGCTGTTGAAAACATTTCAACAAAGTGCCCACAATTTATTTCAGGATTTTATAAAGTGGTTTAGTATTTTACTAAATCGTAAACAAATGTCGAATAATAGAAAACTAAAACAAATAAAAGAGAGAGAGAGGAACGTGCACGGCCACTTACTCCGGCGCCCCATCCGGCCCACCTCTGTAGCAGCCCGGCTGGGCAAAGCCAGCCCAGCCCACCTACCCGCCGCTCATCGTCTTCCTCTGCCAGTAGGCAGAGGAGGGGCACGGCGCACGCGCCCGAGCTCGCCACGCCTCCTCCCTGCTCGCCTGCCTCACCGAAGGGCCTCGAAGCCCCTCCTCGGCGCCGCTCTGGACCCCCTGGACCCCCTCTGCTTCTCCCTCGCTCTCTGGTTCCCTCTCCCCTTCCCTGGCTCTCTCCCGAACACACGCCGTCGCCGCTTCCGCCACCACTGACCCACAGGCCCTCCTCGCCCATCCAACATGCCCTAGAGACCCGCCGTGCCTCCCTCGTCCTCCCCAGGCGGCTCACGCGACCGAGAAGCCCAGGCGCCGCCCCGCCGCTTTTCCCCTTCTCGGACCACCGGTGCGCCCTCGCCGATTCGTCGAACTCCGGGCGCCCCAGCCCGCTGACCACCTCTCCCTCTCCACGGTGAACTCCTCTTCCTCTCCCCCTAGCTCCCGTGTTTGTTTGGCCTCCGTAGCCGCCGTTTCCACCTCACCCGAAAACTCCCCGCCGCCGGCCATGGCGCCGTCGTGGCTAGAGCCACAATGGCTTGAAGCCAACCCCACTTCTGTGCTCAGCGCAGCACCAGGAGCTCATAGCCACCACCCGCTCCTCCTCCTGTGCACCGTAGCGTCAAACACGACCCACTTGAACTCCGGCCGCCCGCCTTGGAGCTTCGCCGCCGTCGATTCCGGCCGCCCAGGCTCAGCCCGACTCCACCAAGAGCTTGGCTCGTCCCAGCTCCTCCTAGATGCCCTCCGGCCCATTTGGTCGCCAGAGTGGCTAAAACCACTTCCGCCGCCCGCGTCGCTCGCCGGCTAAACGTCGGCAACCGACTTTGACTTTGACCACGGGTGGGCCCTGGTTGACTCTCTGAGTCGATATGACGGGTGGGGCCCATTAACTATTTAGGATTAGTTTTAATTGATTTTAGTTAAACTAATTACTCTGACACGCGGGACCCACTGTCAGGTTTGACCCGGACCGTCTCCCATTGACCACTGACGTCACACTGACGCCAGGCTGATGCAGTAATTGATTTTCTGGATTTATTATAACTCAGGAAATTTCAGAAAATACCCCAAAATTCTAAAAATCATATAAATTCAACCGTAGCTCAGAATGAAATAAGTTATATATGAAAAATGATCAGAAAAACATGAAGAATCTGTTTATGCCATGATCATGCATGTTTGAAAAAGTTAACCTCAGTGAATAGGAGAAATGATGATTAGGGTAATTTATGAAATAACATTTGGAGTTGGAATTTGTTCTTGTTTGAATTCCACTTCAATTAACTTGGCTAGATATTGCATTAGGTGAATTCAGTACCTTAATATGTCATGTCATTCATGTGAATGTGCATTGCATTGATTGTGTTCTTTCTCGATTGCGGTGTTTGCCCCTCTCGGTAGAGCGACGTTAGAACGATGGTTCGATGACACCGATGAAGAACTATATTATCTTCAGAAGTGACAGGCAAGCAAAACCCCCTTGTTCATTCCGATATAATCCCACTCCCTCGCTCCTGCTCTATTTTACTGCATTAGGACAACAACGACTCATGTGTTACTTGCTGCGAGCTGAACCCCTTTATCCTCTGCATGACCTGTCATTCCACGATAATTAGATGAAACCCACTAGCATGAGTAGGAGTTGTTTGAGCCTGTTGTGCCTACTCATTCATGCTTGTTTGTCATGCACCTCTTTGCTTAGAGTTGAGTCAGTCCGATTCATCGGGGATGAATCGGAGGTGTGTGAACATGTCCTCTCTGCGTGTGTGAGCTAAGTGTGTGAACACGATTTGGTAAAGGTAGCGGTGAGAGGCCATGTAGGAGTACATGGTGGGTTGTCTCATTGCAGCCGTCCTCGGGAACTGAGTTACGTGTTTGTGATCCATGAAACAGTTACTACCACACATTGGGATCCTTAATTGACTCTCTCGGCTTCTTAACCACCCTTGTCCTCGGTCAGGGAGTTGCAAGTAGTTTCGGTGTTTGTAGTATCTTTGGGGGCCGCATATATAGCTGACCTTAGGGGTGGGTTGTGTTGCGGTAGGCACCGTGGCCCGGTGTACCGATTCGCCCGTTTGGTGTCTCGGGAACCCTGCACACATCGTTCGGGGCTGTATGGGAAACCTCGGCGGACTCCTGCGGATGGAACCCGAATAGGCGATAAACTGGACTAGGGACTTGAGTGTTTAGGTAGGCCGTGGCCGACACCCACGTTGGGCTTCCGCTTGAAGGTTGCCGAGTACATGTCGTGTAAACGGCGGTAAGTGGTGAGCGTGTGTGAAGAAGTACACCCTGCAGGTTAATATGATCTATTGAATAACCGTTTCAGCGGAAAAGGACTTACAGGTTGCCTATATCAGTTCATAGACAAGTGAAAGTGGATACTCTAAAATGCGCAAGATAAGCGTGAGTGCTATGGATGGCGTTCTCGTAGGGGGACGGGAGCGGGTCCACATTGGTGTATTGATATGGTGAATATGTGGACTCGTGTGCGCCACCTCAAAAGAGTTACTTGCGATCGTAGTTTAGGATAG
Organism: Aegilops bicornis; assembly: GCA_021605145.1. Classification (NCBI taxonomy): domain Eukaryota; kingdom Viridiplantae; phylum Streptophyta; class Magnoliopsida; order Poales; family Poaceae; genus Aegilops; species Aegilops bicornis. The sequence continues at coordinate 545,165,862 of CM038671.1, forward strand.
CCACCGAAGTCAAAGCTGGCTTGCTGCGGTCAAACTCCACCACCCCCTTTGTTGATAATGATGCATATGTAGATAGTTACGATGTAAGTCTTCTTGCTGAGTACGTTTGTACTCACGTTTGCTTATTTTATGCTTTGTAGAGAGACGTCAGTCTCGCTAGTAGTTCCGCGTGGCTTCGACGTTTAGCTTGTTACCTCAGCTACGATCGTGTGCCCTCGGCAGGATCTGGTAGATAGTCGACTTCTCGGCCTTATTTTATTTATAGTTATGCGTACTTTCGGACATGTTTAGCTTCCGCTTGTGCTTTGACTTGTATGCTCACGAGTGTTGGGTCATGAGACCCATGTTTGTAATATCTCGCTCCTCGGAGCCTAATGAATAAATATTTGAGTCGTAGAGTTATGTTGTGATGCCATGTTGTATTTACACATACCGAGCATATTGTGTGTATGTTTGAAATGCTTGGTATGTGTGGGATCGGACAATCTAGTTGTTTATCCTTGGCAGCCTCTCATATGGGGAAATGTAGTCTAGTGCTTCTGGCGATAGTAGTCCGCTTCTGACCCGGCTCACCGAGTCCTGCTAGCCTAGCACTACTGCTTGGACACTTGATCGGCCGGCATGTGTTTCACTTCGTTCCTATATGCATCCTTCGGGAAATGTCACGCGGTGATATTGAGTCCTGCCTAGCTCTGCTACAGCCCGGGATACCGGAGTCCTGTTAGCCAGTGCTACAGCCCGAATTCATACGTTGATGACCGACATGCTCGATGTGATTCATGTATGCATGTCCCCATGGGTTAGCGCCGCTTTGGGTTCCACGACTAGCCATGTCGGCCGGGTTCTTTGTCATGTGGATGCTAGCGACACTATCATATACGATGTGCCAAAAGGCGCCATAAACGGTCCGGGCCATGGTAAGGCGACACCCGGTAGAATACCGTGCGTGAGGCCGCAAAGTGATATGAGGTGTTACGGCTAGGTCGATGTGACTTGGAATCGGGGTCTGACAGCGTTGGTATCGAGCTGTTGCTGTAGGATTACCAAGCCAAACTGGTCGAAGTTGTGTCTAGAAATGCTTTAGTTATGTAAGGGAATTGATTGTGGAAGGGAGCGTAAGGCTCTTTTTACTCCTTATACCTCATGGCCTTACGATCTCGAAAGTCAACCTCTTCTCTTCTACGGGGTGAAGAACTAGGCTTCTCATCTATCTATCGAGGATGACGTGTTACTAATCCATAGACCTTTAAGATTGTTGGTTTTAAGCCCGATTCAGTTCCTACTATTTACGTATGATAATTGTTGATCTTGGAACCTTGATATTGTGATGTTGAGTGGTTATGCCACCATTTTGCGAGATGTCTCCAATCATTTTGAGCATTCACAGCCGTTATCTTTATGCGAGTCATCCCATGTCTCTAAATAGTCTGATGCATTTGCAAATCCTTTCTTTCCATTCCCAATGTCCTTTATGGTCAGAATAAGCACACTAATCGGTAAGTCGAGGTACTTTGTTGCCTCGGCGTAGATGTTGGAGCTATTATTATGACTCTAGGTGTTTAGGAAGTCACCTAGCAATTTAGCAATGCTTTTGAATCCCCAGTGTGATGATTACGGCCATTATTCTTGAAAGCGTCCGTGATGCAATTTAGTTAGTAGGCAATCTATTCCTGGGTTCTCGAACCGAGATTCACCCTACTTACCTAATGTTGATAGTGTTGCTCGTACCTTTAGGATATTAGTAACTTTGCGATAGTCCTCGAGGTCCGTGGTATTTCCTTCTTCCAAATACTATGAACCGCCTATGGCAGAAGTTCCTCGCTGAACCAAAAGATCACAACCAGGGTGCTCTTGAGGAGTACTCCATTCTATATTGTGACTCTGGCAGTTCTACCTTCTCTGCATGGGTTATCCGGGAGAAATGTTGAGCTTTGCTCGATATACTAATCCATGCCTCCACAACTCGTAATGTTATATGCTCCTCGAGTTGTTCCTCTTTAGTTGTATTCTGACCCCCGCCTGTCAATTGATAGTCAAGGGTATGTGTGCATTCGTTTATCGATGCCTATTATCCTTGTGGTCCGACAAGCCATTCTATTCCGGAATGACTAGGAGAAACAAACTCCAGTACCTCATCCATATCCGGGATTGGGTCAAAGCAGTTGTATTCCGCAGATCAAAATGCCAATTCAGCTTTTGATGCTGTTCCACCTGGAGTGTTACCATCTTTATGTCAAGAATGTCATGAGAATTGCACCTTCTCTTATGAATTCTTGATGCGTTGATACTTCTCGCCATCATTATTCATTCCTCGGTCCCGAGTTGTTGTAACCGAATGCCGACAAGTGAATTGTGATGTGTGAAATCAATACTTGAGCAACTCGTTGCTTGAGAGTAAATGGACAATATTATCATTCGTAGCGTGTTGGTTATTAAATCATCATCCTAAGATTAATCGTGCTACCTAGTCCTTAGTTCTGGTGCCCTCTTCGATCTATGAGTTAGGATCTTTTCAAGTCCTCACTCATTCGATCATATCGTCTTGCCCTCAAAAGCAAGATTGTTCTCGAGCTTAGTAACATACCGGTGGTTCGTGATTTTCCGAATATCTTCTCGGAAGTGTTACCGGTTGTTTCTGTTGTTATGTTGAGCTCGTGATCAAGTTGTTTTCTTGTGAACCACCCTTTCTCCAAGAATGCTGTGTTGTATATCCCTAAGCTAGTTGGTTAAGCTAGACAACAACTTGGAGAATTGGAAGATAAAAGCTTGCCTAACTTAGTTCGTTCCAAAGGGATATTCTTGTGTAGTGTGTGTTGAAGAAAGATGATATCTTCATCGATTGGTCCCTGTGCCCAGTTGCTGGACCTATTGTCTTATTAATCCTTTGATTTGAGTGTGGGCTATCGTCAAATCAAATCAGTACCAACGATGCTCGTAGTGTTGTCTTACTCGTGGTTGACCCCTCGGGCATACACCATTACATTTTTTTGGTCTGGCCAATACTATCACCGTGTTACATGATGGTGGAAGTCCAGTGATATGGAAATTCCGATGAGTTGTTGTTGAGCCCATCAGCAGCATTTTGTCTTCCCCATGAGTCATGTTGAACATCAACCTAGTATTGGAACTTGTGTAAGCATTTCTTCATGTTCCGTTCATGAAGCATATGTTTGGATGAAAGTAGTGACTTTCTCTAATTCACGTGCATTAGGTGCAAGTTGCCGCCATGAATTTGAGAAAGGTTTGTTTTGGTTCCTTGGAATCATCCCAAGTCGATCATGCATATGTGCGAAGTATTACGTAGTCCGGAGACTTGCAACCTCCATTCTATATGTATTCCTAGCATACCAAGCCACCGATTGACTTGTTCAAGGAAAAGAAGTCTATGCTTGGGATCTAATCCATGGACTTGCGTAAAGACTTGATATCCTCGATGATGGTTCCCCACGAACTTCGGTAGTGTTTGATGATAAGACTACTATGTGGTCATTCTTGTCTTGGACATCATGCTCACATGTATGTAGCAGAACCAGCTCATGTTTTGGAGCTTGCTATCGTAGTTCATTCGAGAATCTCGCAACATCCTCTCGCCGATTTGTGTTGCAAACTTTCATTTTCTTTCTAGACTCGATGAGTCTGGAATATCCTAGTACCAATCGGATCTGAATCTCGTGCAGATATGATGGTTGGAACATTCCAGCATTTGCATGTTGTTCCCAGCTTGCATCCCATTGTGCCAATTTTTCCATGGGATGTCCCTCTCGATTACTTGATGTCTAGGATCATCCTCAAAAGTGGACTTACTATGGGTCCCATCCATTTCGGTGATAAGCAAAATCATCCATTGCGTTGTCTTCAACAAGGTAGTCCACATCATCCATTCTAGTCCGGGTGTACCATTCCTTTGCACCCCACCAAACGATCGTTTGTGATTGCCTTAGGATGGTATAAAGAGTTTCAATGATCTTTGTATCAAAAGTAATTCTTTTTGCCACTTAAGGGAATAATTCTACGAGTCACCTTTCCTAAGGTCTCCGTTTTGGTATCATGGCAATCATCTCCTTGTTACTTTGAAACCATGCACCATTTTACTTAAGTGTGGAATGGTTGCCTACCAATTTGAACCTTCGTCATCCATTTCTTTACCATCATTCCTAGTGTGTGTTTGGTGTCTCAACTCAAGAGATGTTCTTACGTCTCTCCATGAACTGATCTTGAGTTGCTCGATCTTCAAGAAGATTAAATTCTGTAGGGTTTCCCCCTTCTTTCTGTTGTCATGTCGAGTGAAGATCTCGAAAGCAAGGACGTTAAGACCAAGATAATGGAATGAATCAACATCTTCGAGAAGGGCAAATGGATCATGAAGATTGTGATAGTTTTGTGACTCCCCTTTTCCTCTTACCTCACGTCTTGAATCTCGGTGAGATTCTTGTTTAGTGAGGGGTGAGTTGTCACAGCCCTAGAGCTTGCTTGTAACTAGTGGCATTGCATCCATGCATCATGTTTAATTTTCATGAAATTTGAAATGGGGATGACCAAGCCCTAGCACCAAAGCAATTCAAATAGGTTCAACTAAGAAATATTTTCAATGAACCCAAATGGCCTTCAAAAATGTTCACCATTTTTGGAAAATCTTTGAAACAATAACGAGAGATGTTGCACATTTTCCATGACATTCTGGATTTTTGAATTAATCCATAAAGTATTTGCATTTGGGCATTTAATTACTATAAATATTTTAATTGCCCAAATAATTACGAAGATGGTTGAGGGCTGTTGAAAACATTTCAACAGTGCCCACAATTTATTTCAGGATTTTATAAAGTGGTTTAGTATTTTACTAAATCAGAAACAAATGTCAGAATAATAGAAAACTAAAACAAATAAAGAGAGAGAGAGAGGAACGTACCTGGCCACTTACCTGGCGCCCCATCCGGCCCACCTCTGTAGCAGCCCGGCTGGGCAAAGCCAGCCCAGCCCACCTACCCGCCGCTCATCGTCTTCCTCTGCCAAGATGGCGAGAGGAGAACCTGGCCAAGACGCGCCCGAGCTCGCCACGCCTCCTCCCTGCTCGCCTGCCTCACCGAAGGGCCTCGAAGCCCCTCCTCGGCGCCGCTCTGGACCCCCTGGACCCCCTCTGCTTCTCCCTCGCTCTCTGGTTCCCTCTCCCCTTCCCTGGCTCTCTCCCGAACACACGTCGTCGCCGCCGCTCGCCACCACCGCGGCCACAGGCCCTCCCTCGCCCATCCAACATGCCTTAGAGACCGTCGTGCCTCCCTCGTCCTCCCCGACGGCTCACGCGACTGGAGAAGCCCCGAGGCACCGCCCGCCGCTTTTCCCCTTCTCGGACCAGCCATGATGCCGTCGCCCGATTGGGTCGTCGAACTCCGGACGCCCCGAGCCCGACCACCTCTCCCTCTCCACGGTGAACTCCTCTTCCTCTCCCCTAGCTCCCGTGTTTGTTTGGCCTCCGTGTAGCCGCCGTTTCCACCTCACCGAAAACTCCCGCCGCCCGGCCATGGCGCCGTCGTGGCTAGAGCCACAATGGCTCAAGCCAACCCCACTTACGTGCTCAGCAGCACCGAGAGCTCATAGCCACCACCCGCTCCTCCTCCCGTGCACCGTAGCGTCAAACACGACCCGCTTGAACTCCGGCCGCCGCCTTGGAGCTCGCCGCCGTCGATTCCGCCGCCCAGGCTCAACTGACTCCACCAAGAGCTTGGCTCGTCCCGGCTCCTCCTAGATGCCCTCCATGCCCATTTGGTCGCCGGAGTGGCTAAAACCACTTCCACCAGCTGTTGGCTCGCCAGGCTAAACGCCGGCAGCCGACTTTGACTTTGACCATGGGTGGGCCCTGGTTGACTCTCCTGAGTCAATGACAGGTGGGGCCCAGCCCAGTTAACTATTTAGGATTAGTTTTAATTAATTTTAGTTAAACTAATTACTCTGACACGCGGGACCCACTGTCGGTTTGACCGGACCATGTCCCATTGACCATCGACGTCACATCGACGTCAAAGTGCCGCAGTAATTGATTTTCTGGATTTATTATAACTCGGAAATTTCAGAAAATACCCCAAACTTCTAAAATCATATAAATTCAACCGTAGCTCGTAATGAAATAAGTTATATATGAAAGATGATCAGAAAAATATGAAGAATCTGTTTATGCCATGATCATGCATGTTTGAACAAGTTAACCTCACTGAATAGGAGAAATGATGATTAGGGTAATTTATGAAATAACATTTGGAGTTGGAATTTGTTCTTGTTTGAATTCCACTTCAATTAACTTGGCTAGATATTGCATTAGATGAATTCAGTACCTTAATATGTCATGTCATTCATGTGAATGTGCATTGCATTGATTGTGTTCTTTCTCAGTTGCCGGTGTTTGCCACCTCTCGATGAGCTGACGTTAAAGCGATTGTTCGATGACACCGATGAAGAACTATATTATCTTCGTAGTGCCGGGCAAGCAAAACCCCTTGTTCATTCGATATAATCCCACTCCCTCGCTCCTGCTCTATTTTACTGCATTAGGACAACAACGACTCATGTGTTACTTGCTGCGGTAGCTGAACCCCTTTATCCTCTGCATGACCTGTCATTCCACAAGAATTAGATGAAACCCACTAGCATGAGTAGGAGTTGTTTGAGCCCTGTTGTGCCTACTCATTCATGCTTGTTTGTCATGCCTGCTTTGCTTAGAGTTGAGTCAGTGCGATTCATCGGGGATGAATCGGAGGTGTGTGAACATGTCCCATCTGCGTGTGTGAGCTAAGTGTGTGAACACGATTTGGTAAAGGTAGCGGTGAGAGGCCATGTAGGAGTACATGGTGGGTTGTCTCATTGCAGCCGTCCTCGGGAACTGAGTTACGTGTTTGTGATCCATGAAAGCAGTTACTACCACACATTGGGATCCTTAATTGACTCTCGGCTTCTTAACCACCCTTGTCCTCGGTCAGGAGTTGCAAGTAGTTTCGGTGTTTGTAGTATCTTTGGGGGCCGCCTGACCTTAGGGGTGGGTTGTGTTGCGGTAGGCACCGTGGCCGGTGTACCGATTCGCCCGTTTGGTGTCTCGGGAACCTGCACACATCGTTCGGGGCTGTATGGGAAACCTCGGCGGACTCCTGCGGATGGAACCCGAATAGGCGATAAACCTGGACTAGGGACTTGAGTGTTTAGGTAGGCCGTGGCCGACACCCACGTTGGGCTTCCGCTTGAAGGTTGCCGAGTACATGTCGTGTAAACGGCGGTAAGTGGTGAGAGCGTGTGTGAAGAAGTACACCCTGCAGGTTAATATGATCTATTCGAATAGCCGTTTCAGCGGAAAAGGACTTACAGGTTGCCTATATCGGTTCATAGACAAGTGAAAGTGGATACTCTAAAATGCGCAAGATAAGCGTGAGTGCTATGGATGGCGTTCTCGTGGGGGGACGGGAGCGGGTCCACGTGGTGTATTGATATGGTGAATATGTGGACTCGTAGCGCCACCTCAAAAGAGTTACTTGCAGTCGCAGTTCAGGATAGCCACCGAGTCAAAGCTGGCTTGCTGCAGTCAAACTCCACCACCCCCTTTGTTGATAATGATGCATATGTAGATAGTTCTGATGTAAGTCTTGCTGAGTACGTTTGTACTCACGTTTGCTTATTTTATGTTTTGCAGAGAGACTTCGTTCTCGCTAGTAGTTCCACGTGGCTTCGACGTTTAGCTTGTTACCTCAGCTACGATCTTGTGCCCTCGGCAGGATCTGGTAGATAGTCAGGCTTCTCAGCCTTATTTTATTTATAGTTGTCTGTACTCAGACATGTTTAGCTTCCGCTTGTGCTTTGACTTGTATGCTTTGAGTGTTGGGTCATGAGACCCATGTTTGTAATATCTCGCTCCTCGGAGCCTAATGAATAAATATTTGAGTCGTAGAGTTATGTTGTGATGCCATGTTGTATTTACACATACCGAGCATATTGTGTGTATGTTTGAAATGCTTGGTATGTGTGGGATCCGACAATCTAGTTGTTTATCCTTGGCAGCCTCTCATATGGGGAAATGTAGTCTAGTGCTTCCTGAGCGATAATAGTCCGCTTCTGACTGGCTCACCGAGTCCTGCTAGCCTAGCACTACTGCTTGGACACTTGACTGGCGGCATGTGTTTCACTTCGTTCCTATATGTCTGTCTTCGGGAAATGTCACGCTTGGTGATATTCGAGTCCTTCCTAGCTCGCTACAGCCGGGATACCGGAGTCCTGTTAGCCCAGTGCAGAAGATGATGACCTTGAAGGCTGTCAAGCCTAGATTGAAGTCTCTGAAGATTCTCAGTCAGGACTTTAGTGCGATCCATTTCTTCACCCAACATATCATCACTTTTGTCTAGCATGTTTTGAACCTTTTCCAAGGCATGTTGTTGTTTGGTGGCATTGCAAACAAGCTTGGTATAGCTAGGTTCAATATCATCATCAGATCCATCATCATCAGATTCATCATCACTAAACTCAGATGAGGAACATTCGATTACCTTGTCACCTTTTGCCATGAGACATGATGCGAGAAGATGATGATTACGGCTCGAAAGTCATCGTTTTGAGAGATTCCTTGAAGTCCTCAAACCAAGGATCATGACGGGTTCGATGACCTTCATAGGCGTCGGAGATTCGGTCCCGAGATAAGCTTCGCATTGCAAAGATGCATAATGCGCTTGAATTCATCTCTAGATAGGCGAGGAGCAGATGATATCCTTCCACATGATGTCAAGTCGAGTGAACTTGCGAATATCATCTGTGTTCGCCGTTTTGCATAGATCAAGAAGACCAATTTCGTTGACGGTCCACAGCTCATGTCCATTGCCATGAGGCGCTTCCTCATCATGGCCTTCCACTTGGGATAATCATGACCGTCAAAGATAGGGCATGTCACTTTCTTCATACCTGCGGTCGACATAACTAAAACTTCAGGTGGTTAAACCAAAATCACAAAGAACAAGGGAGTACCTCGCTCTGATACCAATTGAAAGTGCGTTATATCGACTAGAGGGGGGGTGAATAGGCGATTTTTATGAATTCTTCAACTTTGAGGAATTTTGCGGTGAGGAAATTCCTTAGCGAAGAACTACTTGCAGCGGAATAAGTACTCGAGTAAGCATAACAGAATACACGCATGGTCATCATGATGAAATGAAAACTAGCACAGAGTACAGAAAGCGTAATCACAGGATAATCACAAGATGAAGACAAACAGACTGAAGAAATTGAACTGAGGAATTGAGTAAGTCTTCAGTCAAAGTCTTCAAACACAGATATGAACAAACACTCAACACACGGTAATTTATGAAATAACATTTGGAGTTGGAATTTGTTCTTGTTTGAATTCCACTTCAATTAACTTGGCTAGATATTGCATTAGGTGAATTCAGTACCTTAATATGTCATGTCATTCATGTGAATGTGCATTGCATTGATTGTGTTCTTTCTCAGTTGCCGGTGTTTGCCCCCTCTCAGTAGACGACGTTCCGACGATTGTTCGATGACACCGATGAAGAACTATATTATCTTCAGAAGTGCCAGGCAAGCAAAACCCCCTTGTTCATTCCGATATAATCCCACTCCCTCGCTCCTGCTCTATTTTACTGCATTAGGATAACAACGACTCATGTGTTACTTGCTGCGAGCTGAACCCCTTTATCCTCTGCATGACCTGTCATTCCACAGTAATTAGATGAAACCCACTAGCATGAGTAGGAGTTGTTTGAGCCCTGTTGTGCCTACTCATTCATGCTTGTTTGTCATGCCTGCTACTGCTTAGAGTTGAGTCAGGTCTGATTCATCGAGGATGAATCGGAGGTGTGTGAACATGTCCTCTGCGTGTGTGAGCTAAGTGTGTGAACATGATTTGGTAAAGGTAGCGGTGAGAGGCCATGTAGGAGTACATGGTGGGTTGTCTCATTGCAGCCGTCCTCGAGAACTGAGTTACGTGTTTGTGATCCATGAAACAGTTACTACCACACATTGGGATCCTTAATTGACTCTCTCGGCTTCTTAACCACCCTTGTCCTCGGTCAAGAGTTGCAAGTAGTTTCGGTGTTTGTAGTATCTTTGGGGGCACCGCATACGCTGACCTTAGGGGTGGGTTGTGTTGCGGTAGGCACCGTGGCCGGTGTACCGATTCGCCTGCTTGGTGTCTCGGGAACCCTGCACACATCGTTCGGGGCTGTATGGGAAACCTCGGCGGACTCCTGCGGATGGAACCCGAATAGGCGATAAACCTGGACTAGGGACTTGAGTGTTTAGGTAGGCCGTGGCCGACACCCACGTTGGGCTTCCGCTTGAAGGTTGCCGAGTACATGTCGTGTAAACGGCGGTAAGTGGTGAGCGTGTGTGAAGAAGTACACCCTGCAGGTTAATATGATCTATTCGAATAGCCGTTTCGCGGAAAAGGACTTACAGGTTGCCTATATCGGTTCATAGACAAGTGAAAGTGGATACTCTAAAATGCGCAAGATAAGCGTGAGTGCTATGGATGGCGTTCTCGTGAGGGGCGGGGCGGGTCCACAGTGGTGTATTGATATGGTGAATATGTGGACTCGTAGCGCCACCTCAAAAGAGTTACTTGCAATGTAGTTCGGGATAGCCACCGAGTCAAAGCTGGCTTGCTGCAGTCAAACTCCACCACCCCCCTTTGTTGATAATGATGCATATGTAGATAGTTCTGATGTAAGTCTTGCTGAGTACGTTTGTACTCACGTTTGCTTATTTTATGCTTTGTAGAGAGACGTCAGTCTCGCTAGTAGTTCTGCGTGGCTTCGACGTTTAGCTTGTTACCTCAGCTACGATCGTGTGCCCTCGGCAGGATCTGGTAGATAGTCGCTTCTCGGCCTTATTTTATTTATAGTTATGCGTACTCGGACATGTTTAGCTTCCGCTTGTGCTTTGACTTGTATGCTCACGAGTGTTGGGTCATGAGACCCATGTTTGTAATATCTCGCTCCTCGGAGCCTAATGAATAAATATTTGAGTCGTAGAGTTATGTTGTGATGCCATGTTGTATTTACACATACCGAGCATATTGTGTGTATGTTTGAAATGCTTGGTATGTGTGGGATCGGACAATCTAGTTGTTTATCCTTGGCAGCCTCTCATATGGGGAAATGTAGTCTAGTGCTTCCTGAGCGATAGTAGTCCGCTTCTGACCCGGCTCACCGGAGTCCTGCTAGCCTAGCACTCTTGCTTGGACACTTGGTGGCCGGCATGTGTTTCACTTCGTCTATGTCCGTCGCCTTCGGGAAATGTCACGCAGCGGTGATATTCGAGTCCTGCCTAGCTTTGCTGACAGCCCGGGATACGGAGTCCTGTTAGCCAGTGCTACAGCCCGAATTCATACGTTGATGACCGACATGCTCGATGTGATTCATGTATGCATGTCCCCATGGGTTAGCGCCGCTTTGGGTTCACGACTAGCCATGTCGGCCCGGGTTCTTTGTCATGTGGATGCTAGCGACACTATCATATACGTGTGCCAAAAGGCGCAAACGGTCCCGGGCCATGGTAAGGCGACACCGTGGGAATACCGTGCGTGAGGCCGCAAAGTGATATGAGGTGTTACCGGCTAGGTCGATGTGACTTGGAATCGGGGTCTGACAGCGTTGGTATCGAGCCTTTGTTGCTGTGGGATTACCAAGCCAAACTGGTCGAAGTTGTGTCTAGAAATGCTTTAGTTATGTAAGGGAATTGATTGTGGAAGGAACGTAAGGCTCTTTTTACTCCTTATACCTCATGGCCTTACGATGCGAGTCAACCTCTTCTCTTCTACGGGGTTAAGAACTAGGCTTCTCATCTATCTATCAGGATGACGTGTTACTAATCCATAGACCTTTAAGATTGTTGGTTTTAAGCCCCAGTTCAGTTCCTACTATTTCTGTATGATAATTGTTGATCTTGGAACCTTGATATTGTGATGTTGAGTGGTTATGCCACCATTTTGCAGGATGTCTCCAATCATTTTGAGCATTCACAGCCGTTATGCTGTCTGAGTCATCCCATGTCTCTAAATAGTCTGATGCATTTGCAAATCCTTTCTTTCCATTCCCAATGTCCTTTATGGTCAGAATAAGCACACTAATCGGTAAGTCGAGGTACTTTGTTGCCTCGGCGTAGATGTTGGAGCTATTATTATGACTCTAGGTGTTTAGGAAGTCACCTAGCAATTTAGCAATGCTTTTGTATCCCCAGTGTGATGATTCTGGCCATTATTCTTGAAAGCGTCCCGTGATGCAATTTAGTTAGTAGGCAATCTATTCCTGGGTTCTCGAACCCGAGATTCACCCTACTTACCTAATGTTGATAGTGTTGCTCGTACCTTTAGGATATTAGTAACTTTGCGATAGTCCTCGAGGTCCGTGGTATTTCCTTCTTCCAAATACTATGAACCGCCTATGGCAGAAGTTCCTCGCTGAACCAAAAGATCACAACCAGGGTGCTCTTGAGGAGTACTCCATTCTATATTGTGACTCTGGCAGTTCTACCTTCTCTGCATGGGTTATCCGGGAGAAATGTTGAGCTTTGCTCGATATACTAATCCATGCCTCCACAACTCAGAAAGTTATATGCTCCTCGAGTTGTTCCTCTTTAGTTGTATTCTGACCCCCGCCTGTCAATTGATAGTCAAGGGTATGTGTGCATTCGTTTATCGATGCCTATTATCCTTGTGGTCCGACAAGCCATCCTATTCGGAATGACTAGGAGAAACAAACTCGATACCTCATCCATATCCGGATTGGGTCAAAGCGAGTTGTATTCCGCAGATCAAAATGCCAATTCAGCTTTTGATGCTTTGTTCCACCTGAGTGTTACCATCTTTATGTCAAGAATGTCATGAGAATTGCACCTTCTCTTATGAATTCTTGATGCGTTGATACTTCTCGCCATCATTATTCATTCCTCGGTCCCGAGTTGTTGTAACCGGAATGCCGACAAGTGAATTGTGATGTGTGAAATCAATACTTGAGCAACTTCGTTGCTTGAGAGTAAATGGACAATATTATCATTCGTGGCGTGTTGGTTATTAAATCATCATCCTAAGATTAATCGTGCTACCTAGTCCTTAGTTCTGGTGCCCTCTTCGATCTATGAGTTAGGATCTTTTCAAGTCCTCACTCATTCGATCATATCGTCTTGCCCTCAAAAGCAAGATTGTTCTCGAGCTTAGTAACATACCGGTGGTTCGTGATTTTCCGAATATCTTCTCGGAAGTGTTACCGGGTTGTTTCCTGACTGTTATGTTGAGCTCGTGATCAAGTTGTTTTCTTGTGAACCACCCTTTCTCCAAGAATCATGTTGTATATCCCTAAGCTAGTTGGTTAAGCTAGACAACAACTTGGAGAATTGGAAGATAAAAGCTTGCCTAACTTAGTTCGTTCCAAAGGGATATTCTTGTGTAGTGTGTGTTGAAGAAAGATGATATCTTCATCGATTGGTCCACTGTGCCCGATTCTTTGGACCTATTGTCTTATTAATCCTTTGATTTGAGTGTGGGCTATCGTCAAATCAAATCAGTACTAACGATGCTCGTAATGTTGTCTTACTCGTGGTTGACCCCTCGGGCATACACCATTACATTTTTTTGGTCTGGCCAATACTATCACCGTGTTACATGATGGTGGAAGTCCAGTGATATGGAAATTCCGATGAGTTGTTGTTGAGCCCATCAGCAGCATTTTGTCTTCCCCCTGAGTCATGTTGAACATCAACCTAGTATTGGAACTTGTGTAAGCATTTCTTCATGTTTCGTTCATGAAGCATATGTTTGGATGAAAGTAGTGACTTTCTCTAATTCACGTGCATTAGGTGCAAGTTGCCGCCATGAATTTGAGAAAGGTTTGTTTTGGTTCCTTGGAATCATCCCAAGTCGATCATGCATATGTGCGAAGTATTACGTAGTCCGGAGACTTGCAACCTCCATTCTATATGTATTCCTAGCATACCAAGCCACCGATTGACTTGTTCAAGGAAAAGAAGTCTATGCTTGGGATCTAATCCATGGACTTGCGTAAAGACTTGATATCCTCGATGATGGTTCCCCACGAACTTCGGTAGTGTTTGATGATAAGACTACTATGTGGTCATTCTTGTCTTGGACATCATGCTCACATGTATGTAGCAGAACCAGCTCATGTTTTGGAGCTTGCTATCGTAGTTCATTCCCGAGAATCTCGCAACATCCTCTCGTCGATTTGTGTTGCAAACTTTCATTTTTCTTTCTTCACTCGATGAGTCTGGAATATCCTAGTACCAATCGGATCTGAATCTCAGGCAGATATGATGGTTGGAACATTCCCAGCATTTGCATGTTGTTCCCAGCTTGCATCCCATTGTGCCAATTTTTCCATGGGATGTCCCTCTCAGTACTTGATGTCTAGGATCATCCTCAAAAGTGGACTTACTATGGGTCCCATCCATTTCCGGTGATAAGCAAAATCATCCATTGCGTTGTCTTCAACAAGGTAGTCCACATCATCCATTCTAGTCCGGGTGTACCATTCCTTTGCACCCCACCAAACGATCGTTTGTGATTGCCTTAGGATGGTATAAAGAGTTTCAATGATCTTTGTATCAAAAGTAATTCTTTTTGCCACTTAAGGGAATAATTCTACGAGTCACCTTTCCTAAGGTCTCCCGTTTTGGTATCATGGCAATCATCTCCTTGTTACTTTGAAACCATGCACCATTTTACTTAAGTGTGGAATGGTTGCCTACCAATTTGAACCTTCGTCATCCATTTCTTTACCATCATTCCTAGTGTGTGTTTGGTGTCTCAACTCAAGAGATGTTCTTACGTCTCTCCATGAACTGATCTTGAGTTGCTCGATCTTCAAGAAGATTAAATTCTGTAGGGTTTCCCCCTTCTTTCTGTTGTCATGTCGAGTGAAGATCTCGAAAGCAAGGGCGTTAAGACCAAGATAATGGAATGAATCAACATCTTGAGAAGGGCAAATGGATCATGAAGATTGTGATAGTTTTGTGACTCCCTTTTCCTCTTACCTCACGTCTTGAATCTCGGCGAGATTCTTGTTTAGTGGGGGTGAGTTGTCACAACCCTAGAGCTTGCTTGTAACTAGTGGCATTGCATCCATGCATCATGTTTAATTTTCATGAAATTTGAAATGGGGATGACCAAGCCCTAGCACCAAAGCAATTCAAATAGGTTCAACTAAGAAATATTTTTCAATGAACCCAAATGGCCTTCAAAATGTTCACCATTTTTGGAAAATCTTGAAGCTTGATAACGAGAGATGTTGCACATTTTTCCATGACATTCTGGATTTTTGAATTAATCCATAAAGTATTTGCATTTGGGCATTTAATTACTATAAATATTTTAATTGCCCAAATAATTACGAAGATGGTTGAGGGCTGTTGAAAAACATTTCAACAAAGGCCTACAATTTATTTCAGGATTTTATAAAGTGGTTTAGTATTTTACTAAATCGAAACAAATGTCGAGAATAATAGAAAACTAAAACAAATAAAGAGAGAGAGAGAGGCGTGCACTGCCACTTACAGCGCCCATCCGCCCACCTCTGTAGCAGCCCGGGCAAAGCCAGCCAGCCCACCTACGCCGCTCATCGTCTTCCCTCTGCCCAGATGGCGGAGGAGAACCACGGCGCCTTGCCCGAGCTCGCCACGCCTCCTCCTGCTACTTTGCCTCACCGAAGGCCTCAAGCCCCTCCTCGGTGCCGCTCTGGACCCCTGGACCCCCTCTGCTTCTCCCTCGCTCTCTGGTTCCCTCTCCCCTTCCCTGGCTCTCTCCCGAACACACGTCGTCGCCGCCGCTCGCCACCACCGCGGCCACAGGCCCTCCCTCGCCCATCCAACATGCCCTAGAGACCCGCCGTGCCTCCCTCGTCCTCCCAGGCAGCTCACGCGACCGAGAAGCCCGAGGCACCGCCCGCCGCTTTCCCCTTCTCGGACCGCTGATGCCACGCCTCGATTCGTCGAACTCCGGACGCCCCGAGCCCAGGCCGACCACCTCTCCCTCTCCACGGTGAACTCCTCTTCCTCTCCCCTAGCTCCCGTGTTTGTTTGGCCTCCCGTGGCCGCCGTTTCCACCTCACCCAAAACTCCCGCCGCCCGGCCATGGCGCCGTCGTGGCTAGAGCCACAATGGCTCAAGCCAACCCCACTTCGTGCTCATTGCAGCACCAGGAGCTCATAGCCACCACCGCTCCTCCTCCCGTGCACCGTAGCGTCAAACACGACCCGCCCGAACTCCGGCCGCCGCCTTGGAGCTCATGCCGTCGATTCCGCCGCCCGAGCTCAACTGACTCCACCAAGAGCTTGGCTCGTCCCAGCTCCTCCTAGATGCCCTCATGCCCATTTGGTCGCCGGAGTGGCTAAAACCACTTCCACTGCCACAGCGTCGGGCTCGCCCGTGACTAACGCCGACAGCCGACTTTGACTTTGACCATGGGTGGGCCTGGTTGACTCTCCTGAGTCAATGACGGTGGGGCCCGATACATTAACTATTTAGGATTAGTTTTAATTAATTTTAGTTAAACTAATTACTCGACACGCGGGACCCATCGTCAGGTTTGACCGGACCATGTCCCATTGACCATCGACGTCACATCGACGTCGGTCGACGCATAATTGATTTTCTGGATTTATTATAACTCGTGAAATTTGAGAAAATACCCCAAACTTCTAAAAATCATATAAATTCAACCGTAGCTCAGAATGAAATAAGTTATATATGAAAGATGATCAGAAAAATATGAAGAATCTGTTTATGCCATGATCATGCATGTTTGAACAAGTTAACCTCACTGAATAGGAGAAATGATGATTAGGGTAATTTATGAAATAACATTTGGAGTTGGAATTTGTTCTTGTTTGAATTCCACTTCAATTAACTTGGCTAGATATTGCATTAGATGAATTCAGTACCTTAATATGTCATGTCATTCATGTGAATGTGCATTGCATTGATTGTGTTCTTTCTCAGTTGCCGGTGTTTGCCCCTCTCGATGAAGCGACGTTAGGCGATTGTTCGATGACACCGATGAAGAACTATATTATCTTCGAAGTGCCGGGCAAGCAAAACCCCTTGTTCATTCCGATATAATCCCACTCCCTCGCTCCTGCTCTATTTTCTTGCATTAGGACAACAACGACTCATGTGTTACTTGCTGCGGTAGCTGAACCCCTTTATCCTCTGCATGACCTGTCATTCCACAAGAATTAGATGAAACCCACTAGCATGAGTAGGAGTTGTTTGAGCCCTGTTGTGCCTACTCATTCATGCTTGTTTGTCATGCACACTCTTTGCTTAGAGTTGAGTCAGTCCGATTCATCGGGGATGAATCGGAGGTGTGTGAACATGTCCCATCTGCGTGTGTGAGCTAAGTGTGTGAACACGATTTGGTAAAGGTAGCGGTGAGAGGCCATGTAGGAGTACATGGTGGGTTGTCTCATTGCAGCCGTCCTCGGGAACTGAGTTACGTGTTTGTGATCCATGAAACAGTTACTACCACACATTGGGATCCTTAATTGACTCTCTCGGCTTCTTAACCACCCTTGTCCTCGGTCAGGAGTTGCAAGTAGTTTACGGTGTTTGTAGTATCTTTGGGGCCGCCTGCACGCTGACCTTAGGGGTGGGTTGTGTTGCGGTAGGCACCGTGGCCGGTGTACCGATTCGCCCGTTTGGTGTCTCGGGAACCTGCACACATCGTTCGGGGCTGTATGGGAAACCTCGGCGGACTCCTGCGGATGGAACCCGAATAGGCGATAAACCTGGACTAGGGACTTGAGTGTTTAGGTAGGCCGTGGCCGACACCCACGTTGGGCTTCCGCTTGAAGGTTGCCGAGTACATGTCGTGTAAACGGCGGTAAGTGGTGAGCGTGTGTGAAGAAGTACACCCTGCGGGGTTAATATGATCTATTCGAATAGCCGTTTCCGGAAAAGGACTTCGGGTTGCCTATATCGGTTCATAGACAAGTGAAAGTGGATACTCTAAAATGCGCAAGATAAGCGTGAGTGCTATGGATGGCGTTCTCGTGAGGGGGCGGGAGCGGGTCCATAGTGGTGTATTGATATGGTGAATATGTGGACTCGTGTGCGCCACCTCAAAAGAGTTACTTGCAGTCGTAGTTCAGGATAGCCACTGAGTCAAAGCTGGCTTGCTGCAGTCAAACTCCACCACCCCCTTTGTTGATAATGATGCATATGTAGATAGTTCTGATGTAAGTCTTGCTGAGTACGTTTGTACTCACGTTTGCTTATTTTATGTTTTGCAGAGAGACGTCAGTCTTGCTAGTAGTTCCACGTGGCTTCGACGTTTAGCTTGTTACCTCAGCTACGATCTTGTGCCCTCGGCAGGATCTGGTAGATAGTCGACTTCTCGGCCTTATTTTATTTATAGTTATGCGTACTCAGACATGTTTAGCTTCCGCTTGTGCTTTGACTTGTATGCTTTGAGTGTTGGGTCATGAGACCCATGTTTGTAATATCTCGCTCCTCGGAGCCTAATGAATAAATATTTGAGTCGTAGAGTTATGTTGTGATGCCATGTTGTATTTACACATACCGAGCATATTGTGTGTATGTTTGAAATGCTTGGTATGTGTGGGATCCGACAATCTAGTTGTTTATCCTTGGCAGCCTCTCATATGGGGAAATGTAGTCTAGTGCTTCCTGAGCGATAGTAGTCCGCTACAGCCTGGCTCACCGGAGTCCTGCTAGCCTAGCACTACTGCTTGGACACTTGGTAGGCGGCATGTGTTTCACTTCGTTCCTATGTCTGTCCCTTCGGGGAAATGTCACGCGGTGATATTCGGAGTCCTTCCTAGCCTGCTACAGCCCGGGATACCGGAGTCCTGTTAGCCCAGTGCAGAAGATGATGACCTTGAAGGCTGTCAAGCCTAGATTGAAGTCTCTGAAGATTCTCAGTCAGGACTTTAGTGCGATCCATTTCTTCACCCAACATATCATCACTTTTGTCTAGCATGTTTTGAACCTTTTCCAAGGCATGTTGTTGTTTGGTGGCATTGCAAACAAGCTTGGTATAGCTAGGTTCAATATCATCATCAGATCCATCATCATCAGATTCATCATCACTAAACTCAGATGAGGAACATTCAGTTACCTTGTCACCTTTTGCCATGAGACATGATGCAGAAGATGATGATTCTGGCTCGAAAGTCATCGTTTTGAGAGATTCCTTGAAGTCCTCAAACCAAGGATCATGACGGGTTCGATGACCTTCATAGACGTCGGAGATTCGGTCCCAGATAAGCTTCGCATTGCAAAGATGCATAATGCGCTTGAATTCATCTCTAGATAGGCAGGAACAGATGATATCCTTCCACATGATGTCAAGTCGAGTGAACTTGCGAATATCATCTGTGTTCGCCGTTTTGCATAGATCAGTAAGACCAATTTCAGTGACGGTCCACAGCTCGCTGTCCATTGCCATGAGGCGCTTCCTCATCATGGCCTTCCACTTGGGATAATCATGACCGTCAAAGATAGGGCATGTCACTTTCTTCATACTGCGGTCGACATAACTAAAACTTGGTGGTTAAACCAAAATCACAAAGAACAAGGGAGTACCTCGCTCGATACCAATTGAAAGTCGTTATATCGACTAGAGGGGGTGAATAGGCGATTTTATGAATTCTTCATCGAGGAATTTGCGGTGAGGAAATTCCTTAGCGAAGAACTACTTGCAGCGGAATAAGTACTCAGAAGTAAGCATAACAGAATACACGCATGGTCATCATGATGAAATGAAAACTAGCACAGAGTACAGAAAGCGTAATCACAGGATAATCACAAGATGAAGACAAACAGACTGAAGAAATTGAACTGAGGAAATTGAGTAAGTCTTCAGTCAAAGTCTTCAAACACAGATATGAACAAACACTCAACACAGTAATTTATGAAATAACATTTGGAGTTGGAATTTGTTCTTGTTTGAATTCCACTTCAATTAACTTGGCTAGATATTGCATTAGGTGAATTCAGTACCTTAATATGTCATGTCATTCATGTGAATGTGCATTGCATTGATTGTGTTCTTTCTCAGTTGCCGGTGTTTGCCCCCTCTCGGTGAGCGGCGTTAGGCGATTGTTCGATGACACCGATGAAGAACTATATTATCTTGAAGTGCGAGGCAAGCAAAACCCCTTGTTCATTCCGATATAATCCCACTCCCTCGCTCTGCTCTATTTTACTGCATTAGGATAACAACGACTCATGTGTTACTTGTCATGAGCTGAACCCCTTTATCCTCTCTGCATGACCTGTCATTCCACGATAATTAGATGAAACCCACTAGCATGAGTAGGAGTTGTTTGAGCCCTGTTGTGCCTACTCATTCATGCTTGTTTGTCATGCACTCTTGCTTAGAGTTGAGTCAGTGCGATTCATCGAGGATGAATCGGAGGTGTGTGAACATGTCCTCTGCGTGTGTGAGCTAAGTGTGTGAACATGATTTGGTAAAGGTAGCGGTGAGAGGCCATGTAGGAGTACATGGTGGGTTGTCTCATTGCAGCCGTCCTCGGGAACTGAGTTACGTGTTTGTGATCCATGAAGCAGTTACTACCACACATTGGGATCCTTAATTGACTCTCTCGGCTTCTTAACCACCCTTGTCCTCGGTCAGGGAGTTGCAAGTAGTTTACGGTGTTTGTAGTATCTTTGGGGGCCGCCGCAACGCTGACCTTAGGGGTGGGTTGTGTTGCGGTAGGCACCGTGTTGATGTACCGATTCGCCCGTTTGGTGTCTCGGGAACCCTGCACACATCGTTCGGGGCTGTATGGGAAACCTCGGCGGACTCCTGCGGATGGAACCCGAATAGGCGATAAACCCGACTAGGGACTTGAGTGTTTAGGTAGGCCGTGGCGACACCACGTTGGGCTTCCGCTTGAAGGTTGCCGAGTACATGTCGTGTAAACGGCGGTAAGTGGTGAGCGTGTGTGAAGAAGTACACCCTGCAGGGTTAATATGATCTATTCGAATAGCCGTTTCCGCGGAAAAGGACTTCTGGGTTGCCTATATCAGTTCATAGACAAGTGAAAGTGGATACTCTAAAATGCGCAAGATAAGCGTGAGTGCTATGGATGGCGTTCTCGTAGGGGGACGGGAGCGGGTCCACAGTGGTGTATTGATATGGTGAATATGTGGACTCGTGTGCCACCTCAAAAGAGTTACTTGCGTTAATGAGTTCGGGATAGCCACGAAGTCAAAGCTGGCTTTGCGGTCAAACTCCACCACCCCCTTTGTTGATAATGATGCATATGTAGATAGTTACGATGTAAGTCTTCTTTGAATGCGTTTGTACTCACGTTTGCTTATTTTATGCTTTGTAGAGAGACGTCAGTCTCGCTAGTAGTTCTGCGTGGCTTCGACGTTTAGCTTGTTACCTCAGCTACGATCGTGTGCCCTCGGCAGGATCTGGTAGATAGTCAGGCTTCTCAGCCTTATTTTATTTATAGTTGTCTGTACTCAGACATGTTTAGCTTCCGCTTGTGCTTTGACTTGTATGCTCTGAGTGTTGGGTCATGAGACCCATGTTTGTAATATCTCGCTCCTCGGAGCCTAATGAATAAATATTTGAGTCGTAGAGTTATGTTGTGATGCCATGTTGTATTTACACATACCGAGCATATTGTGTGTATGTTTGAAATGCTTGGTATGTGTGGGATCGGACAATCTAGTTGTTTATCCTTGGCAGCCTCTCATATGGGAAATGTAGTCTAGTGCTTCCTGGCGATAGTAGTCCGCTTCTGACCCGGCTCACCGGAGTCCTGCTAGCCTAGCACTCTTGCTTGGACACTTGACTGGCCGGCATGTGTTTCACTTCGTTCCTATATGTCCGTTCCCTTGAAATGTCACGGTGATATTCGAGTCCTGCCTTAGCCTGCTACTGCCGGGATACGAGTCCTGTTAGCCAGTGCTACAGCCCGAATTCATACGTTGATGACCGACATGCTCGATGTGATTCATGTATGCATGTCCCCATGGGTTAAGCGCCGCTTTGGGTTCCACGACTAGCCATGTCGGCCCGGGTTCTTTGTCATGTGGATGCTAGCGACACTATCATATACGTGTGCCAAAAGGCGCAAACGGTCCCGGGCCATGGTAAGGCGACACCGTGGGAATACCGTCGTGAGGCCGCAAAGTGATATGAGGTGTTACCGGCTAGGTCGATGTGACTTGGAATCGGGGTCTGACAGCGTTGGTATCGAGCTTTGACGCCTATAGGATTACCAAGCCAAACTGGTCAAGTTGTGTCTAGAAATGCTTTAGTTATGTAAGGGAATTGATTGTGGAAGGAACGTAAGGCTCTTTTACTCCTTATACCTCATGGCCTTCTCGATCAGGTCAACCTCTTCTCTTCTACGGGGTTAAGAACTAGGCTTCTCATCTATCTATCGTGACGACGTGTTACTAATCCATAGACCTTTAAGATTGTTGGTTTTAAGCCCGATTCAGTTCCTACTATTTCTGTATGATAATTGTTGATCTTGGAACCTTGATATTGTGATGTTGAGTGGTTATGCCACCATTTTGCAGGATGTCTCCAATCATTTTGAGCATTCACAGCCGTTATGCTGTCTGAGTCATCCCAGGTCTCTAAATAGTCTGATGCATTTGCAAATCCTTTCTTTCCATTCCCAATGTCCTTTATGGTCAGAATAAGCACACTAATCGGTAAGTCGAGGTACTTTGTTGCCTCGGCGTAGATGTTGGAGCTATTATTATGACTCTAGGTGTTTAGGAAGTCACCTAGCAATTTAGCAATGCTTTTGTATCCCCAGTGTGATGATTCTGGCCATTATTCTTGAAAGCGTCCCGTGATGCAATTTAGTTAGTAGGCAATCTATTCCTGGGTTCTCGAACCCGAGATTCACCCTACTTACCTAATGTTGATAGTGTTGCTCGTACCTTTAGGATATTAGTAACTTTGCGATAGTCCTCGAGGTCCGTGGTATTTCCTTCTTCCAAATACTATGAACCGCCTATGGCGAAGTTCCTCATTGAACCAAAAGATCACAACCGAGGTGCTCTTGAGGAGTACTCCATTCTATATTGTGACTCTGGCGGTTCTACCTTCTCTGCATGGGTTATCCGGGAGAAATGTTGAGCTTTGCTCGATATACTAATCCATGCCTCCACAACTCAGAAAGTTATATGCTCCTCGAGTTGTTCCTCTTTAGTTGTATTCTGACCCCCGCCTGTCAATTGATAGTCAAGGGTATGTGTGCATTCGTTTATCGATGCCTATTATCCTTGTGGTCCGACAAGCCATTCTATTCCGGAATGACTAGGAGAAACAAACTCCAGTACCTCATCCATATCCGGGATTGGGTCAAAGCAGTTGTATTCCGCAGATCAAAATGCCAATTCAGCTTTTGATGCTGTTCCACCTGGAGTGTTACCATCTTTATGTCAAGAATGTCATGAGAATTGCACCTTCTCTTATGAATTCTTGATGCAGTGATACTTCTCGCCATCATTATTCATTCCTCGGTCCCGAGTTGTTGTAACGGAATGCCGACAAGTGAATTGTGATGTGTGAAATCAATACTTGAGCAACTCGTTGCTTGAGAGTAAATGGACAATATTATCATTAAATGGCGTGTTGGTTATTAAATCATCATCCTAAGATTAATCGTGCTACCTAGTCCTTAGTTCTGGTGCCCTCTTCGATCTATGAGTTAGGATCTTTTCAAGTCCTCACTCATTCGATCATATCGTCTTGCCCTCAAAAGCAAGATTGTTCTCGAGCTTAGTAACGTACCGGTGGTTCGTGATTTTCCGAATATCTTCTCGGAAGTGTTACCGGGTTGTTTCCTGACTGTTATGTTGAGCTCGTGATCAAGTTGTTTTCTTGTGAACCACCCTTTCTCCAAGAATGCATGTTGTATATCCCTAAGCTAGTTGGTTAAGCTAGACAACAACTTGGAGAATTGGAAGATAAAAGCTTGCCTAACTTAGTTCGTTCCAAAGGGATATTCTTGCGTAGTGTGTGTTGAAGAAAGATGATATCTTCATCGATTGGTCCCTGTGCCCGATTCTTTGGACCTATTGTCTTATTAATCCTTTGATTTGAGTGTGGGCTATCGTCAAATCAAATCAGTACCAACGATGCTCGTAATGTTGTCTTACTCGTGGTTGACCCCTCGGGCATACACCATTACATTTTTTTGGTCTGGCCAATACTATCACCGTGTTACATGATGGTGGAAGTCCAGTGATATGGAAATTCCGATGAGTTGTTGTTGAGCCCATCAGCAGCATTTTGTCTTCCCCATGAGTCATGTTGAACATCAACCTAGTATTGGAACTTGTGTAAGCATTTCTTCATGTTTCGTTCATGAAGCATATGTTTGGATGAAAGTAGTGACTTTCTCTAATTCACGTGCATTAGGTGCAAGTTGCCGCCATGAATTTGAGAAAGGTTTGTTTTGGTTCCCTTGGAATCATCCCAAGTCGATCATGCATATGTGCGAAGTATTCTGTAGTCCGGAGACTTGCAACCTCCATTCTATATGTATTCCTAGCATACCAAGCCAGCGATTGACTTGTTCAAGGAAAAGAAGTCTATGCTTGGGATCTAATCCATGGACTTGCGTAAAGACTTCGATATCCTCGATGATGGTTCCCCCACGAACTTCGGTAGCGTTTGATGATAAGACTACTATGTGGTCATTCTTGTCTTGGACATCATGCTCACATGTATGTAGCAGAACCAGCTCATGTTTTGGAGCTTGCTATCGTAGTTCATTCCCGAGAATCTCGCAACATCCTCTAAATCGATTTGTGTTGCAAACTTTCATTTTCTTTCTAGACTCGATGAGTCTGGAATATCCTAGTACCAATCGGATCTGAATCTCGTGCAGATATGATGGTTGGAACATTCCAGATTTGCATGTTGTTCCCAGCTTGCATCCCATTGTGCCAATTTTTCCATGGGATGTCCCTCTCGATACTTGATGTCTAGGATCATCCTCAAAAGTGGACTTACTATGGGTCCCATCCATTTCGGTGATAAGCAAAATCATCCATTGCGTTGTCTTCAACAAGGTAGTCCACATCATCCATTCTAGTCCGGGTGTACCATTCCTTTGCACCCCACCAAACGATCGTTTGTGATTGCCTTAGGATGGTATAAAGAGTTTCAATGATCTTTGTATCAAAAGTAATTCTTTTTTCCACTTAAGGGAATAATTCTACGAGTCACCTTTCCTAAGGTCTCCCGTTTTGGTATCATGGCAATCATCTCCTTGTTACTTTGAAACCATGCACCATTTTACTTAAGCGTGGAATGGTTGCCTACCAATTTGAACCTTCGTCATCCATTTCTTTACCATCATTCCTAGTGTGTGTTTGGTGTCTCAACTCAAGAGATGTTCTTCGTCTCTCCATGAACTGATCTTGAGTTGCTCGATCTTCAAGAAGATTAAATTCTGTAGGGTTTCCCCCTTCTTTCTGTTGTCATGTCGAGTGAAGATCTCGAAAGCAAGGACGTCAAGACCAAGATAATGGAATGAATCAACATCTTGAGAAGGGCAAATGGATCATGAAGATTGTGATAGTTTTGTGACTCCCCTTTTCCTCTTACCTCACGTCTTGAATCTCGGGCGAGATTCTTGTTTAGTGAGGGTGAGTTGTCACAGACCCTAGAGCTTGCTTGTAACTAGTGGCATTGCATCCATGCATCATGTTTAATTTTCATGAAATTTGAAATGGGGATGACCAAGCCCTAGCACCAAAGCAATTCAAATAGGTTCAACTAAGAAATATTTTTCAATGAACCCAAATGGCCTTCAAAAATGTTCACCATTTTTGGAAAATCTTTGGAAACGAGAACGGAGATGTTGCACATTTTTCCATGACATTCTGGATTTTTGAATTAATCCATAAAGTATTTGCATTTGGGCATTTAATTACTATAAATATTTTAATTGCCCAAATAATTACGAAGATGGTTGAGGGCTGTTGAAAACATTTCAACAAGTGCCCACAATTTATTTCAGGATTTTATAAAGTGGTTTAGTATTTTACTAAATCGTAAACAAATGTCAATAATAGAAAACTAAAACAAATAAAAAGAGAGAGAGAGAGGAACGTGCACTGGCCACTTACAGCGCGCCCATCCGGCCCACCTCTGTAGCAGCCCGGCCGGGCAAAGCCAGCCCAGCCCACCTCCACGCCGCCGCTCATCGTCTTCCCTCTGCCAAGATGGCGGAGGAGGGCAACCTGGCGCCCCAGCTCGCCACGCCTCCTCCTGCTACTTTGCCTCACCAAGGTCCTCGAAGCCCCTCCTCGGCGCCCGCTCTGGACCCCTGGACCCCTCTGCTTCTCCCTCGCTCTCTGGTTCCCTCTCCCTTCCTGGCTCTCTCCCGAACACGCCGTCGCCCGCTTCACCACCGCTCCACAGGCCCTCCCTCGCCCATCCAACATGCCCTAGAGACCCATGGTGCCTCCCTCATCCTCCCCGGACGGCTCACGCGACCGAGAAGCCCCGAGGCACCGCCCGCCGCTTCCCCTTCTCGGACCCGCCAGTGCCGTCGCCCGATTCGTCGAACTCCAGGCGCCCAGAGCCCGCCGACCACCTCTCCCTCTCCACGGTGAACTCCTCTTCCTCTCCCCTAGCTCCCGTGTTTGTTTGGCCTCCGTAGCCGCTGTTTCCACCTCACCCGAAAACTCCCCGCCGCCGGCCATGGCGCCGTCGTGGCTAGAGCCACAATGGCTCGAAGCCAACCCCACTTCTATGCTCAGCGCAGCACCAGGAGCTCATAGCCACCACCCGCTCCTCCTCCCGTGCATCGTAGCGTCAAACACGACCCCGCCCGAACTCCGGCCGCCGCCTTGGAGCTCGCCGCCGTCGATTCCGGTCGCCCCGAGCTCAACTGACTCCACCAAGAGCTTCGGCTCGTCCCCAGCTCCTCCTAGATGCCCTCCATGGCCCATTTGGTCGCCGAGTGGCCAAAACCACTTCCACCGCCGCGTCGGGCTGGCTGACTAAACGCCGACAGCCGACTTTGACTTTGACCACGGGTGGGCCTGGTTGACTCTCTGAGTCAATGGCAATTGGGGCCAGCCACATTAACTATTTAGGATTAGTTTTAATTAATTTTAGTTAAACTAATTACTCTGACACGCGGGACCCACTGTCAGGTTTGACCCGGACCATGTCCCATTGACCACTGACGTCAGGCTGACGCAGTAATTGATTTTCTGGATTTATTATAACTCAGGAAATTTCAGAAAATACCCCAAACTTCTAAAAATCATATAAATTCAACCGTAGCTCGGAATGAAATAAGTTATATATGAAAAATGATCAGAAAAATATGAAGAATCTGTTTATGCCATGATCATGCATGTTTGAACAAGTTAACCTCACTGAATAGGAGAAATGATGATTAGGGTAATTTATGAAATAACATTTGGAGTTGGAATTTGTTCTTGTTTGAATTCCACTTCAATTAACTTGGCTAGATATTGCATTAGGTGAATTCAGTACCTTAATATGTCATGTCATTCATGTGAATGTGCATTGCATTGATTGTGTTCTTTCTCGATTGCGGTGTTTGCCCCTCTCGATGAGCGATGTTAAAGCGATTGTTCGATGACACCGATGAAGAACTATATTATCTTCAGAAGTGCCAGGCAAGCAAAACCCCCTTGTTCATTCCGATATAATCCCACTCCCTCGCTCCTGCTCTATTTTACTGCATTAGGACAACAACGACTCATGTGTTACTTGCTGCGGTAGCTGAACCCCTTTATCCTCTGCATGACCTGTCATTCCACAAGAATTAGATGAAACCCACTAGCATGAGTAGGAGTTGTTTGAGCCTGTTGTGCCTACTCATTCATGCTTGTTTGTCATGCACACTCTTTGCTTAGAGTTGAGTCAGGTGCGATTCATCGGGGATGAATCGGAGGTGTGTGAACATGTCCTCTGCGTGTGTGAGCTAAGTGTGTGAACACGATTTGGTAAAGGTAGCGGTGAGAGGCCATGTAGGAGTACATGGTGGGTTGTCTCATTGCAGCCGTCCTCGAGAACTGAAGTTTACGTGTTTGTGATCCATGAAAGCAGTTACTACCACACATTGGGATCCTTAATTGACTCTCGGCTTCTTAACCACCCTTGTCCTCGGTCAAGGGAGTTGCAAGTAGTTTCGTGTTTGTAGTATGTCTTTGGGGGCCGCATAGCGCTGACCTTAGGGGTGGGTTGTGTTGCGGTAGGCACCGTGGCCCGGTGTACCGATTCGCCTGCTTTGGTGTCTCGGGAACCCTGCACACATCGTTCGGGGCTGTATGGGAAACCTCGGCCGGACTCCCTGCGGATGGAACCCGAAGAGGCGATAAACCTGGACTAGGGACTTGAGTGTTTAGGTAGGCCGTGGCCGACACCCACGTTGGGCTTCCGCTTGAAGGTTGCCGAGTACATGTCGTGTAAACGGCGGTAAGTGGTGAGCGTGTGTGAAGAAGTACACCCTGCAGGTTAATATGATCTATTCGAATAGCCGTTTCATGGAAAAGGACTTACAGGTTGCCTATATCGGTTCATAGACAAGTGAAAGTGGATACTCTAAAATGCGCAAGATAAGCGTGAGTGCTATGGATGGCGTTCTCGTGGGGGGACGGGAGGCGGGTCCACAAATGGTGTATTGATATGGTGAATATGTGGACTCGTGTGCGCCACCTCAAAAGAGTTACTTGCGATGTAGTTCGGGATAGCCACCGAGTCAAAGCTGGCTTGCGGTCAAACTCCACCACCCCCTTTGTTGATAATGATGCATATGTAGATAGTTACGATGTAAGTCTTCTTTGAATGCGTTTGTACTCACGTTTGCTTATTTTATGTTTTGCGGAGACGTCGGTCTTGCTAGTAGTTCCACGTGGCTTGACGTTTAGCTTGTTACCTCAGCTACGATCTTGTGCCCTCGGCGAGATCTGGTAGATAGTCGAGCTTCTCGGCCTTATTTTATTTATAGTTATGCGTACTCAGACATGTTTAGCTTCCGCTTGTGCTTTGACTTGTATGCTTTGAGTGTTGGGTCATGAGACCCATGTTTGTAATATCTCGCTCCTCGGAGCCTAATGAATAAATATTTGAGTCGTAGAGTTATGTTGTGATGCCATGTTGTATTTACACATACCGAGCATATTGTGTGTATGTTTGAAATGCTTGGTATGTGTGGGATCCGACAATCTAGTTGTTTATCCTTGGCAGCCTCTCATATGGGGAAATGTAGTCTAGTGCTTCTGAGCGATAATAGTCCGCTTCTGACCGGCTCACCGGAGTCCTGCTAGCCTAGCACTCTTGCTTGGACACTTGGTAGCGGCATGTGTTTCACTTCGTTCCTATATACGTCCCTTGAGGAAATGTCACGCGGTGATATTCGGAGTCCTTCCTAGCCTGCTATAGCTTGGGATACCGGAGTCCTGTTAGCCCAGTGCAGAAGATGATGACCTTGAAGGCTGTCAAGCCTAGATTGAAGTCTCTGAAGATTCTCAGTCAAGACTTTAGTGCGATCCATTTCTTCACCCAACATATCATCACTTTTGTCTAGCATGTTTTGAACCTTTTCCAAGGCATGTTGTTGTTTGGTGGCATTGCAAACAAGCTTGGTATAGCTAGGTTCAATATCATCATCAGATCCATCATCATCAGATTCATCATCACTAAACTTCGGATGAGGAACATTCGATTACCTTGTCACCTTTTGCCATGAGACATGATGCGTAAGATGATGATTACGGCTCGAAAGTCATCGTTTTGAGAGATTCCTTGAAGTCCTCAAACCAAGGATCATAGACGGGTTCGATGACCTTCATAGGCGTCGGAGATTCGGTCCCAGATAAGCTTCGCATTGCAAAGATGCATAATGCGCTTGAATTCATCTCTAGATAGGCGAGGAATGATGATATCCTTCCACATGATGTCAAGTCGAGTGAACTTGCGAATATCATCTGTGTTCGCCGTTTTGCATAGATCAAGAAGACCAATTTCGGTGGACGGTCCACATTTCATGTCCATTGCCATGAGGCACTTCCTCATCATGGCCTTCCACTTGGGATAATCATGACCGTCAAAGATAGGGCATGTCACTTTCTTCATACCTGCGGTCGACATAACTAAAACTTCAGGTGGTTAAACCAAAATCACACAGAACAAGGGAGTACCTTGCTCTGATACCAATTGAAAGTGCGTTATATCGACTAGAGGGGGTGAATAGGCGATTTTTATGAATTCTTCACTGAGGAATTTGCGGGTGAGGAAATTCCTTAGCGAACAACTACTAGCAGCGGAATAAGTACTCGAAGTAAGCATAACAGAATACGCATGGTCATCATGATGAAATGAAAACTAGCACAGAGTACGTAAAGCGTAATCACGGGATAATCACAAGATGAAGACAAAGCGGTGAAGAAATTGAACTGAGGAATTGAGTAAGTCTTGATCAAAGTCTTCAAACAGATATGAACAAACACTCAACACAAGAATGAGGAAATGAAAGGGTTGAGGAAATAGAACCAGTTAGGTTGGTGAAGACAATGATTTGGTAGACCAGTTCCAACTGTTGTCTCGGTTATGTACGTCTGGTTGGAGCGGCCGAGTATTTAAACTCAAGGACACACAGGTCCGGACACCCGATCGGCCGAGCACGCAGCTCGGGACACCAAGTCCTCATCAGTATTCTCCTTGAACTAAGGTCACACGCACCTCGTCCAATCACTCGTGGTAAGTCTTGAGCGACTTCCAAACCTTCACAGACTTGGTCACTCGGCGATCCACAATTCCTCTTGGATGCTCTAGACCATGACGCCTAACCGTCTGGAAGAAGCACAATCTTCAAAGGTAACAAGCGTCGGATCCATGCAGGATCAATTTCTTCAGTGATGCTCAATCACTTTGGGTTTGTAGGTGTTTGGTTTTAGGGTTTTCCTCACGTGATGATTGTCGCTCAAAGTCCTCGGAGGGTGGGGTGCTCTCAAATGACAAGTGTCAAGTTCTCTCGGGCAGCCAACCAGCTAGTGGTTGTAGGCGGCTATTTATAGCCTAGGGAGCAGCCCGACATGATAAGACATAAATGCCCTTCAATGATATGACCGTTAGGTGGATAAGATATTTTGGGACAGGTGGCCAAGAAGACAGAACGGTCGGAAATTTGAGTCTCAAATTCCTCGGGGCTATCATGTTCCTCCTTGTGTAGGCAATCCACCTTTGGCGAATTCCTAACTCCTCGGTCAACAAATTCCTCGGCTGACCGGAAGAACTTCGTCTCATCATGAAGAAATTGGTGAACTGTATGAGATTTCCAAAGGCTTCACTCGGAGGGATTGGTAGGTGTAGGATTTTGAGTTGAGCATCACATGGAAATTTTTCCTTAGTATTTCCTCGACCCCTTTAACAAAGACGGTGTTTCCTATGACTCAAGAAAGAGAAAAAGCGAAACTACGAAAAACAAAAGTCTTCACGCTTCATGTTCCTCAAATGAATACCAAGTCTTCAAGGTCACACCAATTTCTTCACTTTCAAAGTCTTGAGAAAGTCTTCGAATATCAAAGTCTTCATCGAAGAACTTCATTTTTAGGGGTCGACTTTCTCTATAAATATCAAACTCCTCATAGACTTATAGACACATGTACACTCACAAACGCATTAGTTCCTTAACCTATAAGTCTTCAATACACCAAAATCACTAAGGGGCACTAGATGCACTTACGGCCATGCTTAATGCTTGTCACTTTGGGCACGGGTGCCATGATTTCAGATCTGAACCGTTTATGTTATCACCATTATATCTATGTTCTAGATCCGATCTTGCAAGTTATAGTCACCTACTACGTGTTATGATCCGGCAACCCCGGAGTGAGAATAGTCGGGACACTTCCCGGTGATGACCGTAGTTTGAGGAGTTCATGTATTCACCGTATGTTAATGCTTTGTTCCGGTTCTCTATTAAAAGGAGGCCTTAATATCCCTTAGTTTCCAATAGGACCCGGCTACCACGGGAGGGTAGGACAAAAGATGTCATGCAAGTTCTTTCCATAAGCACGTATGACTATTTACGGAATACATGCCTACATTATATTTATGAACTGCAGCTAGTGTTGTATCGCCCTAGGTTATGACTGTTATATGATGAATATCATCCGACAAATCGCCGATCCAATGCCTATGATTTTCCTACATATTGTTCTTGCTAAGTTACTACTGCTATTGTTATTGTTGCACTTGCTACAAAACTATTGCTATCATTGTTACCGTTACTATTGTTGTGGCTACTACTATAAAAACTATCGTACTACTTTTCTACTTATCACTTTGCTGCAAATAATTAATCTCCAGGTGTGGTTGAATTGACAACTCAACTGCTAATACTTGCAAATATTCTTTGGCTCCCCTTGTGTCGAATCTATAAATTTGGGTTGAATAGTCTACCCCCGAAAACTGTTGCGATCCCCTATACTTGTGGGTTATCAAGACGCGCCCACCCCCCTAGGGACCGCCCTCCTGTCTTGTGGGTCCTGTGGACCTCCACCGACCTCAACTCCAACTCCATATATTCACGTTCAGGGAGAAAAAAAATCGAAGAGAAGGATTCATCGCGTTTTATGATACGAAGCCGCTGCCACCTCTTGCTCTTCCTCGGAGGGCAGATCTGGAGTCCGTTTATTGCTCCGGAGAGGGGAAATCATCGCCATCGTCATCATCAACCATCCTCCATCACCAATTTCATTATGCTCACCGCCGTGTGTGAGTAATCCCATCGTAAGCTTGCTGGACGGTGATGGGTTGGATGAGATTTACCATGTAATGGAGTTAGCTTTGTGAGGGTTTGGTCCCTAGTATCCACTATGTTCTAAGATTGATGTTGCTATGACTTTGCTATGCTTAATGCTTGTCACTAGGGCCCGAGTGCCATGATTTCAGATCTGAACCTATTATGTTTTCATGAATATATTTGTGTTCTCGATCCTATCTTGCAAGTTATAGTCACCTACTACGTGCTATGATCCGGCAACCCCGGAGTGACAATAGTCAGGACACTTCCCGGTGATGACCGTAGTTTGAGGAGTTCATGTATTCACTAAGTGCTAATGCTTTGGTCCGATTCTATATTAAAAGGAGGCCTTAATATCCCTTAGTTTCCAATAGGACCCCGCTGCCACGGGAGGGTAGGACAAAAGATGTCATGCAAGTTCTTTTCCATAACGTATGACTATATTCGGAATACTTGCCTACATTATATTGATGAATTGGAGCTAGTTCTGTGTCACCCTAGGTTATAACTGTTGCATGATGAATGCCATCCGACATAATTATCCATCATTGATCCATTGCCTACGAGTTCATTTTATATTGATCTTTGCTAAGTTACTTTTCCGTTGCCACTATTACGATTGCTACAAAACTGCTACTGTTACTTTTGCCACTGTCATCATTACTTCCATACTACTTTGCTACTAAATACTTTGCTGCAGATATTAAGTCTTTCAGGTGTGGTTGAATTAACAACTCAGCTGCTAATACTTGAGAATATTCTTTGGCTCCCCTTGTGTCGAATCAATAAATTTGGGTTGAATACCCCTACCCTCGAAAACTGTTGCGATCCCCTATACTTGTGGGTTATCACTAGGCGCTGCTATGGGAAGACGGATCGAGGTGTACGACTAATGAAGATAGTGCGAGTTGGCGGCAGGTTTTTATGAGAAGTTATTCACTTCAGAAGGGTCGCAGGGAGCTGATGTGTTACTGCAAAATATCGCACAAGTGGTGACACATGACATGAATGCAAGGCTGATGATGCCGATTTCTGACGACGAGATACATGAGGCTTTATTCCAGATGGGCCCAACTAAATTGCCAGGTCCGGACGGGCTTCCGGCTCTATTCTACCAACGACACTGGTCACTGGTTAGACGTGAAGTCTGCTCGGCGGTGCGGGAGTTTTTAAATGGTGCAGCCACTCCAGACACTTTTAATGATAATGTGCTAGTTATGACCCCTAAGGTGAACTCACCGGAGTTACTCACCCAGTTCAGGCCGATAAGTCTGTGCAACGTGTTGTACAAAATTGCAACAAAGGTTCTTGTAAATAGATTGAAAGTCATTCTCCCAATTCTCATCTCCGAGGAGCAGAGTGCTTTTGTTCCCGGACGTCTTATTACAGATAATGTTTTAGTTGCATACGAGTGTGTTCACGCCATCCATACGAGGAAAAGGAAGAAATTCTTATGTGTGGTGAAGCTCGATATGATGAAGGCTTACGATAGGGTTGAGTGGGTCTTTCTTGAACACACTCTGGCTCGGTTCAGTTTTCACCCACTTTGGATATCGATGATCATGAGATGCATCACGTCGGCAAGGTTCTCGGTTAAGTTGAACGGAGGATGCTCGAGGGAATTCATACCATCTCATGGCCTCATGCAGGGTGACCCTTTGTCGCCGT
This sequence comes from Aegilops bicornis, assembly GCA_021605145.1. NCBI lineage: Eukaryota > Viridiplantae > Streptophyta > Magnoliopsida > Poales > Poaceae > Aegilops > Aegilops bicornis. The sequence goes on from CM038671.1 coordinate 545,200,334, forward strand.
ACTTATTTCTCTTCTGTGTTGAAGGGTTCTCGGCCTTGTTGAGGAAAGCTCAACATGAAAACTCTCTGCAGGGTGTGACATTTGGGGGCACTGGCCCCCATGTTACACATTTTTTGTTTGCCGACGACTGTATTGTATTCCTGGAAGGCACTAGTGAAAGCATGATGGTACTTAAGGACATCTTGGTGCAGTATGAGGAGGCTTTCAGACAGAAGGTGAACTTGCATAAGTCGTCTATATTTTTTGGTAAGGGTTGTAATGATGGGACAAAAACTGAACTGAAACAGGTAATAGGGATTGAGTCTGAAGCGTTGAGTGGGCGATACCTTGGATAACCAACACTGGTTGGTAAGTCAAAAGATGGCACGTTCAAGTATCTTACAGAAAGCTCAAAGGGAAAGGTGACTAGATGGAAAGGCCAAGGATTATCGAAAGCTGCGAGGGAAGTTCTTGTTAAACCAGGGCTACAATCAACCCCGACGTTCACCATGAGTTGTTTTCACCTCACAAAGAAGATATGCCGGAATCTGACTTCTATCTCTTTGAAATTCTAGTGGGGTGCGCTCAATGGTGAAAAGAAGGTGCATTGGATCTCCTGGGAGAAGATGTGTGCTTCGAAGAGAGAGGGGGGCTTGGTTTTCGCGATCATGAAGGTTTCAACCAAGCCCTCTTGGCAAAACAAGCTTGGCGGATTCTGACTACTCCCTCCTCACTTTGTGCTAGGGTACTTAAAGCCAGGTACTTCCAAGATGAATCAATTAGTCTGCTACTATTCCATCCAATTCATCTTTCACATACAGAAGCATATTGCATGGGCGGGACCTGTTGAGAGATGGCCTGATGTCGCGGGTGGGAGATGGGTCAAGAATTAATATTCACCATGATAATTGGATTCCGAGGCATGGGTACTTAAGACCACAGGGTCAGCAGTACATGCATGGAATACTGAAGGTTTCGGACTTTCTGAACCAGGAAGGAACGAGTTGGGACTCAAGCAAACTTGCAGCGATGTTTTCTAAATCAGATTCTAATGATATCCAACAAATAGCAGTGGGAGGTCCGGGAACAGAGGATTACCTGGCTTGGAATTTTACCAAAAATGGCATTTTTAGTGTGAAATCTGCATACCGTCTATGGGTGTCAAAGAGAAGAGCTGGGAGGGGCCAACAAGAAAGCTCGAGTTTGGTGCTGAAGCATAAAGGCTATATGGCACTGTGGTATACTAGTGCGCCGCAAAAGGCAAAAATTCACATGTGGCGCTTGATCAAGAATGGCCTGGCTGTAGGTGCAGAGCTCCATTGCAGAAGAATTAAACCTGGAGTTTTTTGTGTGGCATGTGGCAGAGAGGAAACCATATATCACCGTTTTTGGGCATGTTAGCATTCCGTCCACTTCTGGCAGCTTCTGCGTGCAGAGAAAGGCATCTCAGTGATGTGCCCACCGACCCCGATGGATACCCATAGTGAGTTATCTCGTTGGCTTCTCCAATGGTTTGCGGAAGCAGATGGCGATGAGAGGGAGGCGATGATACAAGCCACTTATGGACTCTGGCTAGCGAGGAATGCAGCAAGAGATGGAAAGAGGATCGACCAACCACATGAAATAATGGAGGCAGTGTGCTCTCATATGGCAGAATGGAGCAGCCTACATCAGCCAAAAACATGGCATGCGGGGACGGATATATTACAAAAGTGGGAGGTACCTGAGGAAGGATGGGTGAAGATCAACTCCGACGGTGTTGTACACAAAGGGGGGGCAAGGCTGGTGGGGTGCGGTACCGAGGGACCACAATGGGGCGTTTCTGGCCTTAGTAAGCCATTATTTTCCGCACATTGTGGATCCAGAAGCTGCTGAGATCTTGGCTTGCAAGAGAGCTTTGCAGGTAGCAGAGGAGATCAATGCACAGAATGTCCATTTGGAGTTGGACTGTTTGCCGGTGGTGCAAATGATCAACCAGAAGGGCATCAATTATTCAGGGGCTGGACCTTGGATATAGGAAATAAAACAGTTGCTAGCGACGAAGAATGATTTCAAGGTGACTTGGGTTAGACGCACCGCTAATGTTGTCGTGCATAAATTAGCGAAAGTAGGAGTAGGAGATGAACTGTGTAAGGTTTGGTTGGGGGTTCCCCCAGACTGCATTTTGGATGTAATTTCAGATGACATTCCGAGCTTCACTTAGTTAAATAAAGTGGCAACATTAACCCTCAAGAAAAATATAAGGTGACCCTCTCTGCAGTCATGCAATAATGCTACACTCGGTTCAACTTTACAACACGTGTCAATCTGTTACCCTATTTTGCTCGTGTCTAATCTTGTGTGGAATAACCCCAGTCCAACATCTACGATTTAATCTTAGCAACCATGTGTTCATAGGTTGAGCGAGCTAAGAAGTGCCATATAATGTCGCCAAAGCCTTTGAAGAGTTTGACTGAACGATGCAAAGTATTGCAGAACCAACACCATGCCTTACATTAATGCGTGAATGTCCGCTTCAAGCGCATCATTATGGTGGAATCGGTAAGCTACGAAATAATACTACAGTAGTGTCTCCTCGGGATCATACCCGTTGTCGCTATCCCATCCTACATGGGGAAGGTGTCGTCCATTGACAAGGCAACCTAGTTCATTAGTGGAGGCCACGATAGAGGGGGAACCAAAATCTTTGACTCTGGTCCCCTAGTGAACTCATAAACGGGCATCTTTCCTTTTCTTTTTGAACAATCACCATGGGGGAGAGGGTCCCCGCCTGAATATATTACTCAAAGGCCCAAAAGGCAAGTTATATCATATATTACATTGAGAGGAGAGGTATAGACGCAAGACACGGCAGCCTCCATACTTACTCTAGGCCCAAAGAGTGAAGTCCGAAACGATGTTTTGAAGGGTATCTAGGGGTGAGTGTAGCTCGTTGTGAAAGACACGAGCATTCCTGGAGTCCCAAAGCTTCTAGAGGATGGCGAGAGAGACGGTGGGCCAAATATTGAAGTCGAGGCCAACCGGCGTTGGCGTATCCTAGACGAGGTCGATGGAGAGAGGTGACTAAAGGCCCAAGAGGGACCAAACCTGAGCCGCGGATGGGCAAAGAATGGCGAGGTCCGATGCATCCTCCAGTGTGAGACCATACGGGGGACAGGAAGAGTCCGGAGAGATGGACTTGCGGAGTAGATTCGCCATCGTGCTCAGCCTGTCACGACGGAGAAGCCGACCGAATATCTTAACCTTGATAGGAGCCTTGGGGCTCCAAATGTACCCGGTTGAGGTCGATCTCGTGGTTGAGGAGAGAAACGAGTGGGCGGAACGAGGAGCCGTGGGTGAGGAACCTATCTCAGGCGTGTCGCTGGCGGTGACATCGTGCAACAAAGACAAAACAGATGCAAGCTCGACCGAAGCAACATTGGTTGGGCAATTCCGCAGAGTAGCGTGTAAACCAGCAAGCATGACATGAGATACCAAGACAAAGAGGGAAGTGGAATGAGAGAAAATGTGGGGATAAGTGTCAATGAGAGGAGTAGGGAGAAGCCAAGGGTCGAGCCGAAAAAAGGTGGAGGAACCACTATCAGTAAGGACGAAGGATATTTTTTGAAGTCGACAAAGTTGATGATTTATAATTTTCCAGAGGAAGGACGGGTTGTTAGGTTTGTTAGCAAAGTCAAGAGAGTGGTACTAGAAGAACCAGTTAACCCAAGGCAAGGCAAGGCAAGTCTAATTTTTTGGGGAAGTTTGAAGGCAAATTTCATGAGGCAGTTGTTTTGGAGAATTGGGTTTTTGATGCCTAGACCACCAGCATTTTTAGGCCTGCATATATTTTTCCAAGCAATAAGACACTTTGTGTCGGAGCCCGTAAGAAGGATCTACGAACCGCAGCTAGCATTTTAATGATCTTCTCAAGGAGCCTAAAAACAGACATGAAATAAGTGGCGAGGACGTCGAGAGTGGAGGAGATGAGAGCAAGTCTCGCTCCATGAGAGAGAAGTTTTGTGCTGCCCATTCGGTGAGATATTTTAGGAAACGCTGGATGATAAGTTCGAAAGCCGAGGAAGGGAGGTGCGCGTGGTTGAGAGGGAGACCTAGATAGATTCAAGGGAAGGAGGATAGGTCGCACCCAAAGGTTGAAGGAATGCGCTGGCTAGAGGTGGGGTAGAGGACGGGCACGAGGGTAGTTTTGTGGAAGTGGATGAGCACGAAGGCTGAAGCATCTTCCGGTTCAATGCTATAATTTCTTTTTCTTGCTAGCTCCAGTGACTTCATACAGTATAACTCATGAAAAAATCAACAGTGGCCTTTGGAGGAGGCATTTCTTTCCAATGGACTAAGCCTGACTGAAGTGACCAGATTCACCATAAGAGGAGAGCAATAAACTACTGCCTCCATCCCATAATAATATATGAACGTTTTTCAACATCATTTTATTCCAAAAGTTATGAACTAACAGAAATATACTGACACCAAACATGATCAGCTTTTTATTCCAAAGAACAATGGTGAAATCAAACCACATGTTTCCGAGTGAAAAAAAAGGCAATCGGCACATTCGCAACTCTAGACTCTCCATCTCCCTATGCACACAAAGCTTCTTCCCGGTGGCATTTGCCGTGGCTGTAGAAACCTCCATGTTTCTACGATGCCTGACTGGCTGACTGCCTGCCTATCTACTAATGTACTCCCCTCGTAAAGAAATATAAGAGCATTTAGATCACTATTTTAGTGATCTAAACACTCTTATATTTCTTTATGGAGGGAGTATCACGTATCTTGACTCACAACATGTTGAAAATTGCGCAAAGCCAGTAGCAGGCCTACCTAGCAGGCGCGAACCTCGGTAAACCGGCTTGGGGCTGGTTCACAGTTGCTGGTAACTTTCAATGATCCAAAGAGGCACGATAGTCTCCTCATAATGGGTTTGCGACTGGCTACTACTTCAAATGACACAACATCCTTCCCAGTATCAACGTATGCATCGTAGCCCTCCAGATCTGCTTCTGTTATGAACACTGCATCGACACACCCAGTCGGACTGCTTGGCCTCGGTACCATAACTTGACAAAGAGGTAAACCGCCATCATCGTAATCAAACTCCATAGTGCAGTCCTCGATATCTCTGTCAGGAATGGAGGCTTTGGTGCCTTCTAGATAACAGTTTAGGTCCGTACTCCGTACTGGAAGACGTCCGGTGGTGAGAGTGCTAAATACGATAACAGCCTGCAAAATGTGTCATTGGCAAAAGCAGCTTAGCAGATGCATGATTGAATAGCAATAGCGTCCACTTGTATAGAACACAAATACAACAGTCCTTATACCTGCCACTGTGACGGTGCCAAAAGCACTCGGGGCCTAATGGATCGTACATGATCCAAAGCTGCTTCAGGAGTCATGCTCCTATATTTGATCTGAAGACAAGGAAGATGATAAGCTGTCATCAGCAACTGAATGGGATTTATAACATTCAGTTTGAAATGTATGCAGCTTATCTTACCAAATAGCACAAAACAATAGTGGTGCTTCGTCCTCTTCCAGCTTTACAGTGAACATAAGTAGTGCCGCCTTGTGATGCATTACCTGAAAAACAGGTAACCATGCATTAACTTCTACCCATATGAGACCTATTTAAATTTAACCAAAACAAATATTTGATCTTTATTTCTTTCACATCCAAACCAAACTCAATGGACATTTGTTATTGCTAATGCCAAGGCACAAGTGTACTAAATTAGTAAATTGGGATCAGACCATCCTTGGTCAACAGGGCAGCTGTCAAGGAAGCTTGAAGATACTACATAGTTACATCTTACATACAATTAAGATAGGCATTGCTGTTTGAAAACGTTCAGAAGACAGCTCATCATTGAGTTCAGAATTCGGCATTGAGGATAAAACAAGAGAACTGGAAAGCAGAACAAGCTCTAGTAACAACAGCAGCAGCAGCAGCAGCAGGAAAAAAAAATCACAATGGGCAACTTTTTAGTACTAGACGTTTTTTTTACATATTATCAAGGAACTACACATTTAGAAATAGTCTAAAGAATCACCCCATTTCTGTATCAGTGTCCAGAAAGCGATTCTTTGGGATTTCAACAAAAAACAACGGTGTGTCACACCCGTGAGCTACATCATCATGAATTGGGATAGGTGCAACTTCTTCATGTTCATGTGCACTTACGCTTGTGACTCTGATGGGTGAGGGCAAACCTGCCAGTTCCGTTGTGACTCTGATAAGTGTGGTTTGTGAAATTACTTGTTAAATGTAGTTCCTTGATAGTTTACCAGTAAAGTGTAGTGTTGAGAACGTAGTGTACTATCCTTGTCTACATAAATGGCCGACTTTTATAACAGGGTCTCAGTTTCTTTGTCATAGGCATTTATAAAGCCATTCCACTTACTATCATGCATGATGTCATCCGCAGCGACAGCAAACAAACCCTTCATCCTGCTGCTGGGAAGGGGGTTTGCATTAAAAGATAGTGTCGCAACCTATATATTGTTATACCTACTCCATCAGATACTGACGACCTAACAGACAATGTACACAATACTTGGTTCAGTACAGTTGACCGCAAGCTATCATTTCCATTCCTTGCATCCCAAATCTAAATCAATTTCTTAATTCCAGGAGAAAAACACCCCATAACACCAGGAGAATTGATATGCAGTTTTAATGATTTATCACTTGCGTCTAAGAAATGGCATGAGCTTACGGTGGATAAAATCGATGGCTCGACAAATATCTTCGAGGGATGGTGCAAACAGGTAGTCTCTTGTGGCAATCACAAGGTGATCAATCCCATGGGCCTGGAAAAAGAAGGTGTGTTACTCATCAGTACATATTTGTTTCGCTAATTAGAAAAGCACAGTAGACTGATGGGGCATGTCTGTGAATCAACCACAGTATGGATTGAATTGCACTTATTAATTCAAAACTCAAAATACAAACGAAATCACGCAACAATGAGATCAAGTAATGTAAAATTTACCTGGTACAAGGACATTGGTACCAGAGTCTCATAAGGCTCATTCAATGTTACAACTCCCTGAACTCCAAGTTGCTTCAGACGTGGAACATCACTAGGGAAAGGAACAGCTCCTAGCAAAATACACTGCAGATGGAGGTTGGACAAATTAGACGATGAGATCTTCATAGCAAGGACACGTCACAGAATTATACATCGAAATGCTAAATTGTGCAAAGCAAAAATCACAACACCTAACAATATCAATCAAGGCATGCTATCTAGGGATGAATGCGTCCTTTCACCACCTAATCAACAGAAGGCTTCTGTGGTCCTAGGCATGTAAACATGTTCACCCGCCAGTGCCAAATGGAATACCACAAGACAATCATACAGAAGAACAAGCTATAGTAACAAAGATACTGAAGAAAAAGTGCTCAAATGTCTTGCACTGGAAAATGGAGCCTGAAATGACCAGACACAACAACAATCACCGCTCACAACGGCCATACCTTTTCCAACAGCCGAACGTCAATTACAAGAAATACTCTCACGCACAAAAAAGAAGAAGAAGAAAACAGCAATTCTGCACAAAACTAACAGCGGAGCGTCACTGCGTCAGATGCAATCATGGAACCAGATGTAACCCTTATATAGAGGCGCCCAGTGTGGATGGCACCGGAAAAACCCTGATGAAAAACTGGTGCCCAAAATCACGCCCTTCATCACCAGTTAAAAAAAGTCGCCCTATCATCCAATCTTATGGACGCCAAGTGACCCAATTTATCGAACTAGAATCAGTCAATACTACTCCATAGGCATACACTATGGGCCTATAATCCGAAACAAAGTAATCACGAAATTCGCTTAAAGGCAGGGTCAGCACCTGGTCGACGCGGTCCCACCACCGGAACTCGGCCTCGAATTGGTTGCGCAGCACGTTGTAGAGAAGCGTCGGGTAGAAAAGCACCCTGGCGCCGGCGCCGACGAGCGCGCGCTTGGCCCTCAGCCGCACGACCTCGCCGCCGCCGCCTGCCCAGGCCTCCTCCTGCTCCTCCCCCTCCACCGGCCTCCCGTCGCCGTCCCCCAGCTCGCGAATCCTCATGCGCCTCCCCTCCCCTCCCCTTCCCTCACGAAACAGCTCGACGCCTCCAGGCTCCGGCGCGCTCCTAACCCTCACGGAACCAGCAGATCCGCGGGGGATTTGAGAGGGGAGATTCGTGGATCGAGAGGCGTGGCGTTGCGGCTCGGACTCTGCTCCTCGTGGTGGCCAGAGGAGACGCGAGAAATGGGAAGAGTGTGGGGGCAAAACCTCAGGAGAAGACTGCGGGGGCGAAAACAGGTGGCGAGTCTGCTGTGCTGAATCGGATCCGGGTTTTGGGTGGGTTGTTTGTTGGTTGGTGGCATGGGATTTATTGGTGGACAAAACGTGGGTGCGTTTATCTCGCCAGGTCCCTTGACAGTCGAGTAATTGTGCGGTTTCATCATTTTCCTTTTTCCTTCTGAGCGACCTCCTTTCCATGCTTGGGAGTAGGTGCAACAAATCTTCAAAGCTTTCTTCACGACTCCATGTATGATGTGTATACTCTAAAAAGACATAACCCTTATAGAAACATGTTAATATTTCCTATAATGCTAATTCATTTGCCACGGAGCGACTAAATGCATAATGTATGTAGTCTGGAACGAAACTCTTGAAAAATGTTTACTCATGAAACGAGCCATTAGCATATTAACGGAGAAATGGTGCTTTTACAAAAAAAGTGCAAAGGGATTGGACATAGTAAGCAAGCAATCTTCTTATAACTAATTCTTGGTTTGAATGATGATAGCAAGCTTTTATCATTTTAATCGGGTGACAATTTCTTTTGCAGGGATAATGAAGTGAGGACAATTCGCCAACCGTAGGTTGATTGGACAGCACGGGTCAAGAATGACACATCCACGAAAACATATAAAATTTCACACATCGGCGAGGAACAAGGGCAAGGTTGTTGGTGACATGGACGTGCATTTGACCTACATAACCCCCTCATCAACTGAGCCATAGAAGCGTGTAAAAGGATGTAAAGTTGGCATCACAGAACGGATCATGACATTGCCTGACAGCTTACACAAGGCGCTCAGTAAGACCATACTGCTAACCTGACTATAAAAGAGTGGCTCAAAAGGGTATAAGAAAATAAAGACCAGTTCGAAAGCTACCTTGTAAACGGAGAGGTGCGCGAAGATAATCACACAGAACTGAAGGGTACGGATGAAAAACTGCCTAATCGCGCACCAATAATTCCAGGTAAAACCGCCCGGTCACCCGAAACGCCCGGCCGCGAGATTTCCCGCGTCCGCGAGAGGGAAAACGGCCGAGGTTTTGGAGCCAGCGGAACGAGTGGACCCTGTGGACCGCGGCGAGCTGGCGTCGTCAGCGGTGTGTATCACGCGACTCGTACGCGTGCGTCCTGCTGCGCTGCCCCCTCGCCACGCCGGCCGGCCGTCCGCCCGTTTCTAGCTTTCTGCTTTGCCGTGGGCTCCACGTGGGCGGTGCCCGTTGGACGCATCCTACTGTTGGGTGATGCTGTGTGTGGGCCCGTGGCGGCTCAGGTCCTTGCGAGCGATCATGGTGTATGTGGCCCCTGTGACTCTGGTGGGTCCGACGCACTATTTGACTCGGTGACCGGTGGTCGGCAAGTTTTTTCCTTTTTCTCTACTCCTAATGTCTCAGGGCTCCTTTGATTCAAAGGCGACGGTGGGGCCCTTCGTCCGTTTTCGTAGGCCATGGCTGCCTGAGCGGCCCGGAGGATGGACTGTGCGGTGTCTGCGCGTAGAGGTGCGGCGTATCCCGTGCAGGCGAGCTCGTGGCAGCGTGCGGGAGGGCGTGGCGCCGTGGCTGTGTGGTGGAGGGCGCCGTGGAGCAGGTCGTCGATCTGGAGGGCGTGGGCAGGAGCGCCCGTGCTCCGGGCCGCAAGGAGGCTCGCGGGCGCGTCGCCGGCGTGCGGCGCAGGGCACCAGAGTTGATGCGGCCTCGGCCGTTGGTCTAGCGGCGGGCAGGCCAGATCTGGCTGTCTGTGGAGGCGGGCGTCCCTGCTGATGGCGCTGCTGGCCTCCAGAGGGCGGGCGTTCTTGGACGTGCTCCTTGGCGCGGCTGTGCGGGGCGTGCGGCTGCTGCGACTGCACGTGAGGGCTGGCGCGGATCTGGGCATGGCAGCGCGAAGTGGCCGTTTCTCTGGCTCGATCTGCTGCTACGGTGTCCAGGCGGCCGGAAGGAGATGGTCGGTGGTTGGAGGGGCTGTAGGCGCGCTGGTCTTACACGGTGAGGGTTGGCAAGGTGGGCTACTCGGGTCCACTGGTTGGATGGTTAAGGTTGCCGGCGAAAGCTGAACTCCGGCAGTGGCCGGAGTTGTCGATGGCGGCACCGGCAGGCCGTTTCCTTGCTGAAGGTATCAATGTTGCAGTCCTCACCTTCCACTGCCCCATGTCCCCCCCCTGTGATTCACTGAAAACCTGATTCGATCCAGCTTGCTTGCTTTGTACTGTATTGCGCATCCGGCCGGAAAGGAATCGGCAAGCTGCAGATTGATCAAGCTAAGTAATTTTCTTATCTTTGTTTGCACGGCCAGATAGCACGCCTTCTTGCTGATTACTTCTTCCCGTACACTCACGTGAAACAACATAGATTCACTAATTGATTTCGGCCAGATGCGCTAATACAGAAAGTTAGCTTGATTAGTTAATCTTCAGCTATTTGGGCCTAATATTGTTTTGATCTGGTCAAGTTCACACTGGGTTCTTATTTTCATAAGGCCAAATGGTGTTCATCAATGCTTGGACATGAACTCTGTTATCATCCAATTTTAACAATATTAGGCCCAAATTTGATGTATTTTCATAACGCTGAGCTCTGTTGTCATCCTATTTTCTACAATCTTATGCTATTCTTTTTCTTCCATTCGTTTGCTTAACATTATATTCTCTGTAGATATGTCAAATTGTATGTGTTTGAAAGATGACTAAGAGTAGCAGTACTGTCGTATGGCCGGCTTAATTAATATTCCAACCACCAATCGTGGCTACTAACTACCAAGAAAAACAGCCATATGTGTATATTTACTAAGAATAGCAGTTCCTGAAGTTTATATATTGCAGACTGCGGTGTGGTGGTCAATAAATCATGTCAAATGTTGTAGGGTGCTCGAAGTAATGAGTTTGCTGCTGCTTCAAGGTTGGAAGAAACATTCAACTTCTACCATACTACCAGTCCTGATGTAGCTAAGCTTTTCCACATTGACCCTGCAGCCAAGTGCACCTCTGTAGTCTTGCTGAAGAAAGAGGAGAAGTTAAACGTATAAGGTATTTTTATCACTAACTTGGTTCAGCTTCCAGCAGCTGCATTTTCTTTCTATGCATATTAGATTATTTGACCTATGAATTCATTATAAATGTACCGTGCTTTATGCTGACAATGAGTTCAGAGCATCTAGCATAAAGTCATATCGGTTAACACACTAACACTGATCACCACCCTCACACAGGAAAATGCCTCTGCGATATTTGATAGTCCAGTCAAGAAACCAATATGTTCCGTCCTCCTCTATTTTGCAATAACTCGCTCGGTTTTCCCGATCCTTCGTGTCCTTTTCCTATCAAGGCTGGTAGTTATTCCTCTTCTTGATTGTTTTGTGTGTCGTCACAGGTGTCGTGGCTGGAGGCCACATGGACCCCACCTCCGCCGCAGGGGCGACGTGTATTCCCTCTTGCTTCACCGCCTTATAGCCAAGCAGACCAGGAGTGACCTCCTCTCCTACTACACCAGCGGCCTTCACTGGCTCTGGAGACATGCTGGCCATTGACGCTCCGACGCCGATGAGTAATCAGTTCCATCATTGACATATAACCTGACAAGGTAGTGGCACATGCTCTCCTCATCGTGATATGATCTAATTGTTGTTCGCTTGATCTTGATGTGTCGTTTGCTGCCTGTTTATCTTTACTTTAACTGCTCACTACAGAGTACGGTTGTCGGTATATACTCTCATTCCATGATTTATCTTTACTTTAACTGCTCACTTCATCTCACAGTTGTTGGGCAGGATGGGTTCCGTTGGCGTTGTAGTCCAGACACAATAATTCTTTGAAGCAGCGCCGTAGTGGAATGATGTAAAAAAAGTGTGATGTGCCACAATTTGGATGAAATGATTTCTAGCTGCTATGAGGAACGAAGCTTAATCGGTGACTGCACTCTTTTTAACCAAGCTTCAGTCTAAGGTAAATGATACCACATATTATGCCTCCTCTTTTTAATCTTCTATTTCTCATGCTGAAGTGTTGCTATTAATACTTGTATGTTAATTTAGCTATTGGAATCCTTCGTCATCTTCCTGTTTGGTTTAGTAATTATTTGGGAGATAATCACTTTGGGGTTTCAGGCACCTTGGTATGCACATGGCAATGCAGAGCCCAAGAATATGATTCTGGACAGTAACCTGTAGTTTCATCAACCATACTTCTGGTCATACTACTGTACCTACAATCACTCTCATTCAATTTTTTTTAGAGGAACTGCATTTCACCGATCTGGACATTTAGTTAAGGAATTTGAAAGGTTCAGGTCATACATGATTGATATGTGCATTTAATTGCAAGGTCAAAACTTTTACTGAGATGCTTCTTTGCCCCATTACAAGTTACGAATGACACACTTATTTTCAAGTTTGACGTCTAATTGCTCCCTTCTTGATGCATAATTTTCAGCAATCAAGGTTGGTCGCTACCTTACCCTGTCCTCGCATAGTTAATAGAAATCCAATTTAAGGTTCTATAATTAAATACAACGCCAAGAAGCACTACCGCGGGCATCATGTGTGCTTGAAACAAATCTTCTCTTTTTCTAAAAGAGTGGTATCAATTTGTTCGGAATTAGAATACTCCTCTTTTTGAAACACTCACATGTCTTTTGATTATTCTAACCTGGGACTAAGTACAGTTGGATGCAAGCTTGATATGTAAGTACGTCTTAGTTGAATTATTAGTCCTTGACCATGAGCAAGAATCTAGCTAGATGGGCTTTCATGTTACACATATATGCTTGTTACTGGTTTGCGAGCTAATATCTATTAATTAATTAGTTAATTCTTGAATTAACCTGTAATTTGCTAACTATTATTGGTTATCACCGTCCACCATCTTCGTTTGGTTGTAAGTTGTTGACCATTAGCAAGAAGCTAGCTAATTGTGTGTGCATGCCACACACATGCACATATATCAGTTGTTGCGAGTTAAGATCATCTGCCAACTACTTTATATGTAATTGTGTGCTGCGTTCTCACTGCTTCCAGTAGATACTATCATTTCAGAGTTCACCTAAAATTTGCAATGTTCAAATTTTTGGGATCAAAATACAACTATTTTTAAATTTAAGCCAATATAAAGTGTGTGCAGGTTGACTTTTAAACCATTTTTGCTTACAAGAAGCTTATCAGTTGTAATGTTTAGCACCTACATAACCTGATGGTCATGTAGTGACTTGGGATTGGCGATTAAAGAAACATGGGTATCGAGCATATACAATATGTTATAAAGGAGAAGACAAGTAAATATTGAGTGTGAAAGATAAGTATGATTTTTTTACTATCATATGAATTATTGAATTTAATCTGGTATTCAACCCCTCAAAATTAGATTTAATACATGCTACTACACCATTACTTATCTCTACTATTAAAGGAGAATTTGACAAGTAATCAAGCAAGTCAGCACTATCGTCGATGGAAGTTGTCGTGCGGAGATGGAAGTTGACAAGTAAGTTTCTCCATGAAGCTGATCTGATGTGAAGCTTGTGCCAGATAAAAGGTTAATTGAGTTCTCATCTCCAATATGTGTGCATTCTAACTATCCTTGTTGATTCAGTGGTTCCATGATGCTACATTTCACTTGTTTTTCACCTCTTGATGCTACTATGGACAGAAGGCGTTTGCTAATTTGCACATTAATTTTTTTTATAAACTGTGCCAATATCACCTGCATTATGATTTTTAAATTATTGATCCCTGCTATAATGTAGCGTGCCCACATAACAAGTATTCCGCAATCTTCGCAAGCATGTATTTGTTTGTCTAACTGTAGGTGGAAGAACAAGATCCACTGTGTGTGAAACGGCAACAATAAATATCATGTCATTAGGTAGACTTCTGATAATTCTACTCTGCATTTTTTTTTGCTTTAGTAGAAGTGTTCTGCCGCATTATTCTATGGGCCACAAATTTTCTACCATCCTTACATTAACTCAAGGTTGTGTCCTGGTGCTGACTTATTTGAGTTTTCTAATTGGGTTTGTTGTGCTATGCTGAATATCTTTGTCATGTAGGATGTTTTGTATTTTTTTTGTTATGTAAAAAGTTTTCAGTTTGCATTCTTAATGACACTGAGGTTACTCTATGAACACAGATCATGTCATTTGACTTCCCGGAGAACTACATATTCCTGGCTATTGGAAGGGTTAGGTCAAGTACTGAGTTGATTGCCCAGAGAGTTGAGTTTGTACAGGAGGCTGATAAAAGAAGTCACTTGATGGATCTGCTCCATGTGCAAAGAGACAGTTCAGATCAAGGGAGGTAATATTTTGATTGTCCGTTATTTTTATTATTCAATCACTTACTCTGACGTTTTGTTGTTCTTTAGTTTCTCTTAAGATTAGTTGTGGAAGTACTCTGGAGGTGCTCCAAGTAGAGAAAGCAGATCTTTATTCCAAGTGATCATTTTTCTGCCGTCCTTTGCTGCAGCAAGCTCTCATACTTGTCTTAGTGGAGAGTGGAGACCAAAAGGGGTGCCGACTCACTAGAGAACTGGTTTTGTATGAATGGATTTTCAGCGACTTCAGTTCATGGTGATGGAAACCAGTAGGTTTATCCTTTTTTTTCTCCTTCAGAACCTCCCATTTTTGCTTGGAGCATATTTATTTCTGCTTGTTCTCTGGAATGATGTAATAATCGGTCAGTTGCTACCATCAAATGAATATTGCCAATTTACTATTCCTTTGGTTTGTTTGACAGACTATTGTAGCTTTTGTACTTTCCAGGTATTGCTATCACACATCAAATACTTATTTACTGATTTGCTCCAAAATTCCTGTTGTTTGAATCTTCTTACCTGTTGATGAATACTGGACGTTTGTTCTTATGAAACTAAAGATGTTTGTGTTATCAAGGGATGTTTTTTCTTGGCATATTGATGTACCAACTCTTACAGGAAAGAGATGCATCCATGGATGCCGCAGTTGACTGCATCTTCAACCTTGGGGAGATTAGTGATATTTGGCTATGTTAGAGGATCAATGATAGAGGAAAAAGTTATTAGGATAATAGAAGTTGTTAGGCTATTTTTCTTTGTACGTGTGATTTTAATCCTGAGGTAGGAGGGTTTGTATGAGTGCAACTATCACCTCTCATGCAATGCTTAAAAGGGAAAGGAAAAAATCAGAGGACTTTGTGATCTTTTATGTATATCATTGCAAAATTGTATGGGAAAATTGTTGAATTTGTCAAAACTTCGAGGATGGAATTGATGACGAATGTTGCAAGTCATTCTAAGTTAGGGATGATGGGTATGTGTATGGCAATGTGGCGAGCTTGGAGAAAACATATGCAAATTTGTAGCTGGGTGGTAATGTAGAGCTTTTTTTAGAGAAAAGGCGAAGGTCGAGCCCAACCTTTCCCAACATTGAAATAACAAAGCCATCAACCAGCCAGGATTACAAGAGCAATACAATACAACGAAAATAAAAGCGAAACGGAAGTAAACGATACAAGGTACAAAACAGAACAGACTCAACCAACCACCGCCGTGCCAACACTGGCAACCCAACAGGACCATGAGAAGAGAGCACCTCGCGCTTGCATCGTGTCGCTATCTGCATGCAGGTAGAGATGAAAATGGAGTGGAAACTTTTCATTTTTCCGGAAAAAAAATGGAAACAAAGAGAAAATATGAAAAAGGAAACGGAAATTTGCGAAACGGAAGTGGAAATGAAATTTTTTATGCGGAAACAGAAACAAAAACGGAACGGTGTTTTTCGATGGAACATGCATGGAAACGGAACTTTCCGTTTCCGTAGATATGGAATTTCTGTTTTTACTATAGACCTATAGTTGCTTTGTAGCCCAACCACCAAAGAGAACACAATGACACAATTAGTAGAATGGATTTGAGGCCCAACTTCTACTACCACACATGTACTCAGCTTGGCCCTATACGCAATTGTTCGGTATTACTACAATACTATGCTAAGTTGTTAACATAATGATATTATTTTGTAGCCATGTTAACAACTTGTTAAATTTGTTTGTTTTTATGTGTATTTCTCTATGATTCAAGGGGTTTTTAAGTTTCGATCAATGCCTATTTCTGTTTCCGTATCCGCTTTGTATGCGCTCCGTGTCTGTTTCCGGTAGTATCTGTTTCCGTATTCATTTCCGGGGTTTCTGTATTCGTTTCCACTTCTGTAAAAAAATGTGAAAACAAATATGATAGCACTCAGTTCCGTCCGTTTTCGCTCCGTTTTCATCCCGACATGCAGGGACCAAACATGGTCTGTTTCCACCTCCGCAAAAGGCCACTACACTTCACCCAGGCTCGATGGGTGCCGCACCGACGGGCGGCAAAGTGGATCCCTATAGCCCAGAGCCACGGTGCCCAAGCTGTCAAAGGAGAATAGCATAAACAAACCCACAAGCAATGAGTAACCAACCACATTGGCACCGTCGTCGGCATCAGAAAGGCACCACGTCGGTCGAGAGTTGCTTATCGAAGGAACAATCCATTGGGGCAGGCCAAAAGGGCCAACACCAAGCACCAACCGAAGTCAAGCAACAAGTTGCCAGAGATGAGAACATGTCGACAACGCCACCACTATTCCCCCACCTCTAATAGATCCCGGGGGACGCCTTCTAGAAGGAGCATGACACCATGATGCCATCGTCGTTCAAAGCAGGGGACCAAGGGCTTTCACCCACGCTAGGGGGGGCGGGACAGGGGAAGATCCTCACCAAAGCCTTCCGGAAGGGAGTCGACACCAAAAGGTCTCGACATCGATGTGGCCGCCACGTCGGCCAGAAGATTCCTCCGGATCCATGCCTTCTCACGGTGCGTGGAGCCGGCCTGCACGGGGACGATGAACACGGCGGCGAACATCGTAGCCGGCTTAGAACGGAGTAGATCGGGCGTGAGCGAGCGAGAACCGAGGACTCGGTGGAAGGCGGTCAGTTGCATCGCCCACACAACCGATGATCACACCCCATGCCACCCGCACGACCGAGGGACAACCCATCTGCACACCCACCGGCACAACCTACCGCCCACTCTATGCCGCGCACCACCGACTGAGGGTGCCACCCTGGGAGCCGAGGCCCTCCACGTGAGGTGGAGCCGCCACCTTTATCGATGATGCGTGACCGCGCTAGAACCACCTTAGGCGACGGAGGAGGAGAGAAAGGAGGAGGGGGTGAGTGGAGGTGGCAGCTAGGATTGGCTCCCAGAGTCACCTCAGAAGAGACAACGCGGGGAGGGGGAGGCAATCCAAACAACTCACTTCTAACTACAGTTGAAGCCAAGCAACTTGATATATTCATCTCTTAGTCCATGGGTTAGGGACGATGGGAATGACTATGAAAATTTGGTAAACTAGGAGAAAACACAAGGCATATTTGGAGCGGGGTGACAACATACCAAAGCAATAATACAATGGCTGAGGAGCTTAGTTAAGTGAGTCGTCATAGATACTTTTGTCAGCCGGTGGCAACGCACGGATATTAAACTAGTAAGTATTTTCGAACAACATAGTCGACTAGCTGGATCCGAATCATCCGATCTTTCCAAATATTTTTCCTCGCGGCGGAGGGTAGAGCCGCCATGGGCCGATTGTATCGCGGATTCGCTCGCGATAAGCACGATGGGCCGATTGTATGCAGGTCCGGAATAGCCTGCTTATTTCTCAAAACTACGGCCCACGACCCGGCCGGACTCACTCAACCGCCGCACGCTCGTTTGTACACGAGCACAGAGCCCTCAGCTCCTCGGCGGCCCTCCCGTCGTCTCCGTCCCGGTCGCCACTCCCCGCCCTCGGAGCTCCTGGGCGGCGGCAGCCATGTACCGGGTCGCCGGCAGCCACCTCCGCGCTCTCAAGGTACCCTCTTCCCCCCTCTGCTCGCCCCGCAGCAAATCCTCAGCGTTCGCCACACAAACGAGCTGATTCGTCAACTGGTGCTTATGGAGTTGCTGCCGATTCATATGCCGTTGTTTATATGTTCGATTGGTATAGCTTCCATCATTTAGAAACGGGGGCTAGAGTCACTCGTTGTCCCTCGATTAGAGAAGGGATGCTGATAGTACAGGTCAGGTGATTTCTGACAGACACCAAGCTAGACAAATTTGTGAGGCGGTGTAAATACCGGTTTATTTGATCCGCACTCCAATTAGAAACCACGATCTGCAGGATGTGATTTTGGTGTTGGAGCTAGTACTACTTATGTTGGGCTAGGCTGTGTTACAGCTCAGTGAAAATACAAAAAAGTGATACGGTTTCGATACTATGAATCTGTGATGCATAAACACAAAAATAGATCTCTGGCGCATCGATGTTATGAATCTTTGATACTGTATAAAATGCTTAAAATGTAGTTGGTGATATGGCGCCATATACATTTTGGCTATTTACTTTGTCATTATTAGCCTTAAGGGTAAATTGGGTCCAGCAGATAGGCACAATCCGTACCTCTCTGTCTGCCATAGACAGCATGTGCCTAACCAACTCACACTACCAAGTGCCATAAGTGGTACACACTTATCAATGTGCGTGGACACTGTCAAACAATTGTCATTCAGAGGCACCATCATCAGAGTCACTGACAAGAACCACCCTAGTTTGTTGTTCCTTGTGATCCAATGTGCGTCTCTTCATACCAAGGAACTGCGCCCCTTCAATGATTATATGTTATTAGACAAACAATTCCCATGTCACCTCATTTCGTATCCCGTTCGACATTACACTTGTTCACGTCTTTCCCTCTAACTAGTGCAAGCATCACCTCCTTTGTAACATGTCCAATATAAGAACACACGGGTAACTTTCTCATCATTTTTAAGGAGGTCTAAACCTGTATGAACATCGTGTCCTTATGTCCATTACTTATTCTGGTACACTTCCTCACACGTCACGTTGTAAGATTAGATCATACTTAGAGCATCGACAATATATTGTAGTTGAAACTCAAGGAGTGATATATGTTACTTAGCCACAATTTGTTACTTCAGATTTACATATGGTGGGTTTTGGTTTGCAATTTAGTCCTATTGGTTTTTATTTTCAGTGTTGCCTGCCTTTAACTTATGTATTTTGCACACAAGTTGGTTTCATGTTCAAGCTTTTCAGTTTTCAACCTTTACTTTGAGTTTTAGTGATGTTACCTGATGTTCTCGCCGCCGACATTTTCTTTTCTTTTTGTGCTTGCAGCAACATGGTTCTAGTAGGTTTGCTAGTACAAGTGTTGTGAAGCAGTCTTCTGGTGGTTTATTTGGTTGGCTTCTTGGTGGCAAGCCAACCCAGTTTCCAACTCTTGATGTCCCTCTCGCAGGCATCACCATTCCTCCACCACTACCAGACTTTGTAGAGCCAGCCAAGGCAAAAGTTACCACTCTCCCGAATGGCCTCAAAATTGCTTCAGAAACATCAACGGTATCACTATGTGCCTGCAGATGTTTCACTGTGTTCCTTTTTTTTAATATCTGCATGGGAGTAATTTATTGGGACTTAACTGCAGAATCCAGCAGCAACAGTGGGATTGTATATTGATTGTGGTTCTATGTATGAAACACCTGGTTCATCTGGAGCATCACATCTACTGGAGAGAATGTCATTCAAGAGCACCACAAACAGGAGTCATTTGCGGCTAGTACGCGAGGTAGAGTCCATTGGAGGGAATGTCTCTGCGATAGCTACTCGTGAACAAATGTGCTATACCTATGATGCATTCAGGGCCTATGTACCTGATATGGTTGAAGTACTTATTGATAGTGTGAGAAACCCAGCATTTCTTGATTGGGAGGTTAAAGAGCAGGTATTCCATCATTTAAAGGTAAGCGCTCCAGGTTTACCCTTCATTGTATTAATGTCCTGTTGTCTTACAGCTGGAGGAGATGAAAGCTGAAATAGCTGAATTTTCTGCTAATCCTCAAGGTTTACTTTTAGAGGCTCTCCATTCTGCTGGCTATACTGGGGCACTGGCAAAGCCCTTGGTGGCACCAGAGCCTGCCATACATAAATTGGACAGTGACGTTCTTAAGGAATTCGTTGCTGTAAGATTCATTAATCTGCCATCTACTCATCTTTGCTGTTATTTAGTTAAAAAGATTTTGTTTTGAAATCTGTATGCATTGAGGCATTTAGGAAAACTACACAGCACCCAGGATGGTCCTAGCGGCATCAGGAGTTGAGCATGATGTGCTAGTTTCAATTGCTGAGCCACTTCTCTCTGATCTTCCTGCTGTGAAGCGTCCAGAAGAGCCAAAATCAGTTTATGTGGGAGGAGACTATCGTTGTCAAGCAGACTGTCAAGTGAGTTCTTGCTGTTTTTCTATCTTTTGCGCTGTCTGGTCATGGTGATGTATCTATGATTTACTTCTATAGTTCTTACTTGTTCTCTCCCGTGGACAGAACACGCATTTTGCTCTTGCTTTTGAAGTGCCAGGTGGATGGTATGAAGAGAAAACAGCTATTACTGTAACTGTCCTTCAGGTATTGGTGGGCGTTAGCAAATATTTAAGTGACTGTTATTTACGGACAAAATTCTAGACGAGCAGTTTCTTTTCTTCAAGGTTTTGTGTGGTTTACTGATTATCATGCTTGCATATTAAAAGCGAACTACGTGTCCACTTTCCACTGCCCACTATAATAATAAGTTTTCTTTTTCTGCAGAAGCTCATGGGGGGAGGTGATTGGTTCTGTACTGGCGGTGTTGGGAAGGGTTTGTATTCTCGATTATGTATGTCATCCCTTTCAATTCTACATCCCTGTCAATGATTCAAAATTAAATTACTCTAATTACTTTTTTTTACTTTAACACTCTTTACATACAGCTCTCCGGATATTAAGCCACTACCATCAGATCGAATCATTCTCCGCTTTCAATCATATCTACAACTATTCTGGTCTTTTTGGAATTCTTGCAACAACCGTAAGCATCTTCTCAGACATAAACTATCCTTCATTTTTTATCTATGAAATTCAAGATGTGAATAAAACTTTGTGATGTCTTGTATCTCCCAGAAATAGTTAATTTGTGTGCATTGCTAAGTGGTATGTTTTATCCTTTCTGATTATTGGGTTTAATGACATATGGTAATTAGTCTTACACGAAACGACATGACATGGAAACAGCTTAAGGCAAAGAAACTTATTGCTCCTACCTAGAGAAAAGATGCGTAGCCAAACAGCTAAAGGCCCCTCCAGCCAACATAAAGGCTAAAGTAGCTTGAGTAGGGAAGAGTGGAAACTTTTGATGCCTTCAGTAGCAATAAGCAAATAACAAAAGCTAACTGTCTGGTACTTTTCTGGGGGCTATCCAGTTAGAATTGCGATATAATCTCTGCATACCAAAGAGGCATGTAACCTATCCTAATTTCAGCCATTTGGCGTGTCTGTTTATCTTACCTCCCGTCCATCCTATCACTATTTTGTCCAACATTTTGTATCGTTTTCACTGTCTACTTCTCCCTAGAACACAAACAACGCAAATAATGTGTAAAGGTTGAGTAAAGAATTGCCCAGGCTCCAGCTGGTGTCGTTTCTTTATTTTCCTTTTGTAGTTTACTCATTCTCATGGTGCAGTCAAATGGACAAATTATTGCTTGACCTGGTTTCACACTTATGCACAGATTCATCATTCTACTATTTTTTATTTTCTATCATATAATCGTATCTAATCTAACATGCTTTTCTGTTCTGTGATCACAGAGTCCAGATTTTGCCTCGAAGGCTGTGGATTTGGCAGCAGGGGAACTTCTTGAAGTTGCCACTCCTGGAAATGGTTTGCATCTTATTTGACATCTGCTGTGTAACGAGTCATCTCTAGAACTAAATTGACCACTCATTAATCTTCCCACTTGGCTGTGTTTCTACTTAGTTACACAAGGACAGCTTGATCGAGCTAAACGGGCAGCAAAGTGTAAAGTTTTGATGAACTTGGAATCAAGAGTATGCATTCCTAACCCCTAATTGAATCCTTCAGACAAACTTTTAACTCATTCCCCACTCTGTTCCTAAATAGGCATTCCACATGGTCTCAAATACACCCATTTGAGCATTGCCTTTTCTAATTGTATGTTAATGGAACTTATATAAAATGGCATATTATGGAAATTCTATTGATGATCTGCTAATTTGAATTTCATGTGACAAATCTTAGAAGTTGTATGTATATTAGCAACCAAAGTCTAAACTTTGACTTTGCTTATTCTAAAATATTGTCTATTTAAGATGGAAGAAGCATTATATACTTAATACTTGGTATTATTCATTCCAGGCTGTAGCATGTGAAGACATTGGGAGGCAGGTTATGACTTATGGTGAAAGGTATGGCTAGACAGGCATCTGTAACTTACTCCCTCCGTCCCAAAATATAAGATCATTTTTGACACTATGAATAGTGTGAAAAATGATCTTATATTTTTGGACGGAGGGAGTAGCTATTAAAGTCAACTCCCCAGTGTTCATGATGTTTCACATTCACATGCACTAGCTATGCATTCAATCATTTGGAAATCAGATAAACTCTATTGACGAAACCAAACTAGGCAGTTATTACGGTCTGATTTTAACACTGTTAATGTTCTGTTACCTTCTCTTCTGTTTGAACTTTTAACAGTATTTCTCAACATTTACATCTGTGCTTGTGTAAACATTGCAGTGCCCTTTTGAGGGGAAAATATTTTCCAAATTTATATGTTTTTTCTGAAGAATCAACATGCTTACTAGTTTTGGAACTCAAATAGATATTCTTAGTTTTGGAACTCAAATAGATATTCTTAGTTTTGGAACTCAAATAGATATTCTTAATTTGTTCACGTTATAGTTTTTCTGTATATGGTCCTGATGGTGGATCGATTAGGTAACGTTCTGTGCTAAAATGGAACTAAAAAGTCATTTAGTGCAGAATTTGGTTAGGGCATCTCCAACGTGGATCCTGAAATATGCCCAAAATGTCCGCGGACTGGTCTGGACGTCCGAAATTCCTCAAACTGTCCTCAAACTGGGGGGAGTTCTAGGGGAGTCCGGAAGTCCGCGGACATCGCCAACTTGGCCTCGGACCCCACCACAAACCCACTTTTCCCTCTCCCTCCCTTCTCTCTCCTCTCTTTATTTGACAAGGGGCGGACATTGTGTGGGTATAGTTGGAGTTGCCCTTAGGCCCATGTACGGAAAATAGCTACGATAACCACGACTTAGCGAGAAATTTCCAGTCTCGATCTGGGTGAAATGGCTTGGTGAACCAAGTTTGAGGTGGCTGTAGGGGCTTTGCTTCTTTTCCAGAGCGGCGACAGGTTGCAGTTATTCTTTTCCAGAGGATGCTTTGCTTCAGATAAGCCTTGTTGGGGCATTTTTCGAATTTTCATGCTGTTATTGTATCTATCTTGTGGATTGTCCAGTAGTTTATACCCAAGCTGAATGAACTTCACATCACCATATGAAAATCATGATATCAGAGTCCTCCAGTTGTTGATCCAGTCTAGCTAGAAATTGACCTTCTACCGCATTCTAGCTGGCAGCTGCATTATTTGTGCAAGCGATTGATCATTTTTCCTTTTGTTGCGAATAAACACGTCGACCATATTCTAGCTATTAGATGCAGTATTTAAATACCCCCTCTGTCCCAAAATATAGTGCTTATTAGATCTTTTTGAAATCAAACTTCGTCAACTTTGACCAAGTGTATAGAAAAAATTGTGAACATCTACAATACTAAGTCAATTTCTTTAGATTCATCATGAAATATATTTCCATATGATATATATTTTGTGTTATAGATGTACTCCCTCCGTTCCTAAATATAAGACCTTTTGGAGATTCCAGTGTTGACTACATACAGAGCAAAATGAGTGATTCTACACTCTAAAATACGTCTATATACATCTGTATGTAGTCCATATTGAAATCTCTAAAAGGTTTTCTATTTAGAAACGGAGGGAGTAGATACTTTTCTGTATAAACTTGGTCAAAGTTTGTGAAGATTGACTTTTGCGCAAACCAATGCACACTATATTGTGAGACAGAGGGAGTATACAGATAAATATCACTGGTTTGCTATGCTATTCTCTGGTGCAGGACAAGCATTGTCCACATCTTTTTGTTACCTGACCAGCACTTGATAGCTATCATATATGGCTATAAAGTACCATTTCAACTTTTTCCTTGATTCTGGACCTCAATGGTTCAGCTTTCATGACATTGCAGGGAACCCATCGAGAAATTCTTGAACGATGTCGAAGCAATTACTCTGAATGACATTTCTTCAACTGCCAAGAACATTATTTCTACACCCCTTACGATGGCATCATGGGGTGATGGTATGTTCTTACTAAGCACATCGTTCTTCTTTACATTTTTTGCCCTCAAGTAGATTGTGCAACATTGTTGCGACCGTAGTCTTGTGGTTTACCAAAAATGTTTGTTTTGCAGTTACTAATGTCCCAACCTACGAGTCTGTTAGCAGGAAGTTTCATTCAAAGTGAGGGAAAGCCCATTGCAAGACATGTTCCGGCTGCACAAGATGTGCAGAGATGTGTAACTCTTGTGGCAATGGCCCTAACCACTGGAACCCAGTGAACACATCTTTTTACTCACTGAATACTCCCTCCGTCCCAAAATTCTTGTCTTAGATTTGTCTAGATACGGATGTATCTATCCGTATCTAGACAAATTTAAGACAAGAATTTTGGGACGGAGGGAGTACATGTTAGTGGTTCTGACTGTCTTATTAGTTAGTACTCATTTTTTTTTACTCACTGAACACATGTTAGGAGTACTATTATTTTCCTCTATAATGTACATATTTTGAAAGATCTGCAGCAGGCTTTAACTCCTTTTTTTTACCTAGTCATCTTGTTTGTTTGCATTGTGCCTTAGCTCAGCCGTTACGGCTTGATTTATAAAAGCATAAGAAATACACTTGAATAATTTTGACTATCTTTTCTTTGATGCAACAACGTGGGTTAGGGTTTCTTTTGGAGCGGGATGCCCGTAGAGCGACAACAGATCGGTATTTGCGTTAAAGAGAATTATCTGATGTTGGACAAACATTATTTTGCGGTTCAACAAGCATTTCTTTTGGAGCGACTAGGAGGATGCTCTCTACTGTGGGCCCAAGTCTGCTCGCTCCTCCAATTTTCTTGTACTTTTTTTTCTAACTTCGACATATGTGTGCTACTTTGAAGCGAGCATTTTCCTAAAGCAACAATTTTTTCTACATTAGCTCTTCATCCTTGTGTTTTTTTTAATAGGATGCAATATACAAGAATATCTTTGCAATCCTACTATCACGATATACTTTTTTTTTTTTTGAAATCTTCTATGAACTGTTTGAATCTATTCTTTTGGAAGGGACACATCCGGTTAAGTAAACACGTAAGGCTTCTCTCTCCATCCCCACTTCTAGGTATCTTTTGTCATGTCCCTTATAGCATCTCCAGCCGTTCGCCCTCCCTCCCCGGGGCTTAAAATAGCGCCGCATGGGGGCGAACCGGTGATAAATTCGGCGTGGGAGCAGTAGGTTTTCCAGCCACTGTCCCACGGTCGCCCCAGACGCTGTTTTCTTAAAACCATACTCGGCCAAACACAAACATATTTGGCGAAATTTTTAGGTGTTCCATTGGTTTTTTTACATATTCGAGGAACATACACGAACATAATTTAAAAACAAAATAAAAAACAACGACTATTGCTACTGCGCCACCGCACGTCGTGCCGTCCGACAGCCGCCCTACAGTCCGAAGAGCTTGCCGAAGGCGATGTAGTTGCCGTCGTCGTCCTCCTTCTCCTCCTTCACGCCGCCGCCCCTTTCTTGCTACAGCCCTGTCCTGGGTCGCCTTGGCGGACCGGTTTGGTCGGCGGCGGTGCCTCATCGTCGCTGTCCTCGAGGACGATGATGACGCCGTCGTCGCGGCCGCGGCGCCGAGCGGCGATCTCCTCGAGGGCGCGGCGCTGGCGATCTCACGGACGTAGTCCTCGCACGCCCACTTGATGGTGGCCTCGTCGGTGGCGGCCATGTCGTCGTACTCGTTCTTCATGGCGACAAGCCCCGGCTCCGTCTTCGGCTTGACGAGGCGGGAGGAGGGAGCAGAGGCGCTATGGCCGCCCTCGTTGATGACGAGGGCGCCGCCGCGGGGGCGACGCCCGAGCGGCGTCTCCACGGGCTCGGCCTTGACGTTGGCGAGCGCTGGTGAACCGGAGGAGCGGGAGGAGGAGGAGGAAGAGGACCCAACCGCCATGCGCCTCGGCACCCAAGGGCCGCCGCTCCGGCGGGGGATCGAGGCCGGGTCCGCCGGGTACTCGTGCAGCAGCTCGTTGCCGCCCTCGAGGTGCTCGAGGACGAAGTGGAGCATGCGCCGGGGGACACCCCACCACAGACGTCGGCCGTCCGTGTTGTGGCGCCCCCTCACCGACGCATTGTTGGTGGAGGCGAGATGCTCCTCATGGCGGCATTGGAAGTACGCCACCTAGCCCACGTGGTTGTTGGCGGCGTACTCCGGTCGGCCCCGCACCTCCTCCGGCAGTGAGGCCCGAACGCGCGCGATCTCGGCGTGGAAGCGGTCTGCGTCGGGCTGCGGGAGGGACGGGGACGCCACCGGCGCCGAGCCTCCACCGCCCAGGCACGCGCATGTCAGGCGGCGCCGGGTAGTTCGCCTCGTGAAGGATGTAGGCCTACCACTTGTGCAAGTGGCGGCGGCCGAAGCCGTTGGCCGCCGCTCCATCGCCGGGAAATCGCTCTCCCATCGAAGATGGAGAGAGAGATGGGGGCGCCGGCGGCGAGAGAGAGAGAGGGACTGCGGGGTGAGGAGAGTGCTTCCACCGGCGAGGGAGGGGACGGCTTTTATAGTGACGGAGGAGCGGCAGACGTGTGTGCGCATGGTGCGCGTCACCGCTCCACTGTACCACCCATGAGGAATCAATGGAAGGCCGACCGGCGGCAGCCTTGGCATTGATTCCCCACGGGAAACCAAGGCGATGAGGTAGACGAAACACGCCCGGTCGCTGACTCGTCGGGCCCGCCAGGTTTTCGCACCAAAAACGTTCCCCCCAGCGCCAGCGCGCCGGGTTCGGCTGGGTCCGCCGGCGCCAAATTTGGCCCTAACCAGCGAAAAATGGGCTTCTGGGGGGGGGGGGCGACTGGGCCGATTTTTCGGCACCGGTGATAAAAATGGGCCTGGGTGGGGGGGGGGCTTGTTGAGGGCGCGGCTAGAGATGCTCTTAGCATCACATATAGATGCTATGGGGTTAAATTATGTTTATTTAATAAATGATAAAACATGTAAAATAAAACTTTGATTAGCTAAGATTGGATGCTAAGCTTGGTGGCGGTCCTGTTTTTTTTAACCTTTAGCATATATTCCCAACAAAAACGTGGAATTAAAGTAGGATGATGATACGTCTCCAACGTATCTATAATTTATGAAGTATTCGTGTCGTTATATTATCATTCTTGAATGTTTTACAATCATTTTATAGAAACTTTATATCATTTTTTGGGACTAACCTATTGACATAGTGCTCAGTGCCAATTGCTGTTTTTTGCTTGTTTTTACTTCGCACGAAATCAATATCAAACAGAGTCCAAACGGAACAAAACTTTTTGGAGAATTTTTATGGACTAGAAGACCCAGGATGGGCCAAAGAAGTACCAGAGGGGAGGACCGAGGTGTGCCTCCCTCGGTGACCTCCCGCACCGCCTATTCGCCCTATAAATTTGCAAATATTCCAGAACCCACAAAAGTAACCCTAGATCAGAAGTTCCGCCACCGCAAGCCTCTGTAGCCATGAAAAACCAATATAGACCCCGTTCCGGCACTCCGTCGGAGGGGGAAATTATCACTGGTCGCCATCTTCATCATCCCGACGACCATCATGATGAGGAGGGATTGATACGTCTCCAACGTATCTATAATTTTTGATTGTTCCATGTTGTTATATTATCATTCTTGGATGTTTTATAATCATTTTATAGTCATTTTATATCATTTTTTGGTACTAACCTATTGACATAGTGCCAAGTGCAAGTTGTTGTTTTTTGAATGTTTTTTACATCACAGGAAATCAATACCAAACGGAGTCCAAACGCAGTGAAACTTTTTGTGGATATTTTATGGACCAGAAGACATCCAGTGGGTGCTCCGAGGGGAGCACAACCCACCAGGGCGCGCCTGGGCGTGCCTGGAGGCCCAGGCGCGCCCTAGTGGGCTACGCAACTTTATTCTTGTAGACTCGTGTTGGGCCTCCAAGCGCAGAGTTTTGTAGGACAATAGCAATTTTCCCTCAAGTGGATGACCTAAGGTTTATCAATCCGTGGGAGGTGTAGGATGAAGATGGTCTCTCTCAAACAACCCTGCAATCAATACAAGAAATCTCTTATGTCCCCAACACACCCAATACAATGGCAAATTGTATATGTGCACTAGTTCGGTGAATAGATGGTGATAAAAGTGTAATATGGATGGTAAAAATATATTTTTATAATCTGAATAAATAAAAACAACAAGGCAGCAAATAGTAAACAGGCAGAAAACGGTATTGCTGAAGGAAATATGCCCTAGAGGCAATAATAAAGTTGTTATTTATATTTCCTTATATCACGATAAATGTTTATTATTCATGCTAGAATTGTATTAACCGGAAACTTAGTACATGTGTGAATACATAGACAAAGAGAGTGTCCCTCGTATGCCTCTACTTGACTAGCTCGTTAATCAAAGATGGTTAAGTTTCCTAACCATAGACATGTGTTGTCATTTGATGAACGGGATCACATCATTAGAGAATGATGTGATGGACAAGACCCATCCGTTAGCTTAGCATAAATGATCGTTTAGTTTTATTGCTATTGCTTTCATCATGACTTATACATGTTCCTCTGATTATGAGATTATGCAACTCCCGAATACCGGAGGAACACCTTGTGTGCTATCAAACGTCACCACATAACTGGGTGATTATAAATATGCTCTACAAGTGTCTCCGATGGTGTTTGTTGAATTGGCATAGATCGAGATTAGGATTTGCCACTCCGTGTTTCGGAGAGGTATCTTTGTGCCCTCTCGGCAATGCTCATCACTATAAGCCTTGCAAGCAATGTGACTAATGAGCTAGTTACGGGATGATGCATTACGGAACAAGTAAAGATACTTGCCGGTAACGATATTGAACTAGGTATGAGGATACCGACGATCGAATCTCGGGCAAGTAACATACTGATGACAAAGGGAACAACGTATGTCGTTATGTGGTTTGACCGATAAAGATCTTCGTAGAATATGTAGGAGCCAATATGGGCATCCAGGTTCTGCTATTGGTTATTGACCGGAGATGTGGTTTGACCGATAAAGATCTTCCTAGAATATGTAGGAGCCAATATGAGCATCTAGGTTCTGCTATTGGTTATTGACCGGAGATGTGTCTCAGTCATGTCTACATAGTTCTCGAACCCGTAGGGTCCGCACGCTTAACGTTTGATGATGATTTGTATTATGAGTTATGCGATTTGATGACCGAAGATTGTTTGGAGTCCCGGATGAGATCACGGACATCACGAGGAGTCTCGAAATGGTCGAGAGGTAAATATTCGTATATTGGAAGGTTGCATTCGGACATCGGAATGGTTCCGAGTGATTCAGGCATTTTTCCGGAGTACCGGGAGGTTACCAGAACCCCCCGGAGGAAGATTGGGCCTACATGGGCCATAGGGAAGAGGGGAGGCAGCCCACAAGGGGCAGCCGCGCCCCTCCCTATAGGCAGTCCGAATTGGACTAGGGAGGGCCCTGATGAAGTCATGTACCTAGGGTAGGGTCATGAACCTGTCCAAGGTACCCTCCCCAAGGACATCTTTAGAAGAAACGGCCTTCCAGTCGACCTGGTAGGATTTCACTTGACAGACTCAAAGACACTCGACCATGAAGACCCACTCGACCACCGAGAGTTCAAGAACCACTCGGTGTCCAAACGGTCTGTAATTAAGTAGTCTTTATGATCATGATGACACTTTATGTAAGGCGTTACCAGTAACGCCTGGCCTTAATGTACCTTTAACCCTCCGCTACGTGGGCTGGCTGGGGTCCTGGCGCACTCTATATAAGCCACCCCCCTCCACAGGTAGAAGGGTTCGCACCCTTGTAATTCATACGCATGTAATCCAAATGACCGCCTCCTGCTCCGAGACGTAGGGGCTGTTACTTCCTCCGAGAAGGGCCTGAACTCAGAAAACTCGTATGCGTATACAACTACTCCATAGCTAGTATCTTGCCTCTCCATACCTACCCCCATTCTCTTTATCGGACTTAGAACCACGACAGTTGGCGCCCACCTTGGGGCAGGTGTTCTAGCGATTTGTTGGAGAAATTGGGATTCTTTCGATCTCCTACATCATGGTTTCAGGTGGAGTTTTGGTCGAAGGCCGCGAGATCCGTCTCGGTGCGCTCATGTTCATCGCCGACGACTCCGCTTGGCTTCAGGAGGCTCCTCTCGACGTCGACGCTGGCCCCGTCATGAGGCAACGCACTTTCGCGCGTGCGTCCGCAGCGTCCTCCTGCGGCAACTGTCGATCCAGTATGGGTCGGTCTTGTGCCGTCCTCACTCCCAGTCTCCCGCCGGCGCAAGCGCTCCGGTCGGTCGAGGCTTCAACGGTGGGTGAGGCATGCGGTGGCTCGTCGGTCGGCCACTTCTCAAGTTGCGGCAATCGAGCCCGACGAATCTCTCTACGGCCTGTTCAATCTGTCGACTGGCTCCGCAGAGACTGCATCCGAGTGCGATAGCAGCGATCCGGCAGCAGAGGTTCTGATGGTCGACGGACCACGCAGTCCTCCTGGATTCCCCGCCACCGACGGAGGCGACGGTGGAGACGATCCGGCGCAAGCTCACGAAGAGTACCAACCCGAGCCCCTCACTTTGCTGCAGAGGGAGGAACTTCGCCGCTGAAACATGGATGCGCTTCACACTCCTATCGTTGGAGAAACCCCCGAGGCTCGTGCCTTGGAGGATGCGCTGGCCATTAACCTGGCGAAGCGCACTCGACTGGAGAACCTCCAGCGAGTTCTCGACGAGCGCACGCAACCACGGGTTCCAGACTCCAGTCGACGTCAGCTCTTTCCACAACCAACTCAGGTATATCAAACTCCGATTCAGAATTTAGCAGCTGCGGCCCGTATAGCAGAATCGATTCAACCTTCCCAGTCGGAGGCGGGTAGAGGTTTGCAACAGATCAGAGATTTACTCCGGCAGCAGGAGATCAAAATTCAGTCGTATCACAGTCACGGAACAGGATCCATTGCTGCGAATTCAGTCCGGTCGGCCCATAGTCCAAGATCGCCCCCGAGGCGTGAGGAACGTGGGGGCCGGCGTGATGATCAGTACAAGAACCGCGAGCCGTATGTGTTGGGGAACACAGTAATTTCAAAAAATTTCCTACGCACACACAGGACCATGGTGATGGCATAGCAACGAGAAGGGAGAGTGTTGTCTACGTACCCTCGTAGACCGTAAGCGGAAGCGATCACAACGTAGAGGAAGTAGTCGACGCTCTCCTCACGATCCAGCCGATCCCAGCGCCAAGCATTCGCACCTCCGAGTCGATGATGACGTAGAGGAAGTAGTCGACGTTCTCCTCACGATCCAGCCGATCCCAGCGCCGTTACTCCGGCGCCTCCGAAGTTCTTGGCACACGTTCAGCTCGATGACGCCCACGGGCTCCGATCCAGCAGAGTTCGAGAGAAGGAGTTCCACAAGACGACGGCGCAGTGACGATCTTGATGTTTCACCAACGCAGGCTTCGCCTAAGCACCGCCACGATATGACCGAGGTGGAATATGGTGGAGGGGCACCGCACACGGCTAAGGAACAATCTCAAGGATCAACTTGTGTGTCCTAGGTGCCCCCTCCCCGTATATAAAGGAGGGAGGGAGGAGGTGGCCGCCCAAGGGGAGGCGCAAGGAGGGGAAACCTACTCCAAGTAGGTTTCCCTCTCTTTTCCTTATCTTATTTGGAGGGGAAAGGAAGGAGTACTAGTATTAGGAATAAGTACTAGTAGTAGGAATAGGAAGAGGGGGAAGGAGAAAGGAAAGGGGGGGCCGGCCCCCCTCCCCAATTCGGATTGGGCTTGGGGGGGCGCGCCTCCCTTGTTCCTTCTCCTTCCTCCTACATGGGCCCAATAAGGCCCATATACCTCCCGGGGTTCCAGAACCTCCCGGAGCTCCAAACTTCTCCTAACCTTTCCGTGTCCAAATATATCCGTCCAATATATCAATCTTTATGTCTCGACCATTTCGAGACTCCTCGTCATGTCCGTGATCATATCCGGACTCAACAACCTTCGTACATCAAAATACACAAACTCATAATATAACCGTCATCGAAACCTTAAGCGTGTGGACCCTACGGTTCGAGAACAATGTAGACATGACCGAGACACATCTCCGGTCAATAACCAATAGCGGGACCTGGATGCCCATATTGGCTCCTACATTTTCTATGAAGATCTTTATCGGTCAGACCGCATAACAACATACGTTGTTCCCTTTGTCATCGGTATGTTACTTACCCGAGATTCGATCGTCGGTATCCAATACCTAGTTCAATCTCGTTACTGGCAAGTCTCTTTACTCATTCCGTAATACATCATCTCACAACTAACTCATTAGTTGTAATGCTTGCAAGGCTTATGTGATGTGTATTACCGAGAAGGCCCAGAGATACCTCTCCGACAATCGGAGTGACAAAACCTAATCTCGAAATCGCCAACCCAACAAGTACCTTTGGAGACACTGTAATACTCCTTTATAATCACCCGATTGTTGTGACGCTTGGTAGTACCCAAAGTGTTCCTCCGTAAACGGGAGTTGCATAATCTCATAGTTACAGGAACATGTATAAGTCATGAAGAAAGCAATAGCAACATACTAAACGATCAAGTGCTAGGCTAACGGAATGGGTCATGTCAATCAGATCATTCTCCTAATGATGTGATCCCATTAATCAAATGACAACTCATGTCTATGGTTAGGAAACATAACCATCTTTGATTAACGAGCTTGTCAAGTAGAGGCATACTAGTGACACTGCTTGTCTATGTATTCACACATGTATTATGTTTCCGTTAATACAATTCTAGCATGAATAATAAACATTTATCATGATATAAGGAAATAAATAATAACTTTATTATTGCCTCTAGGGCATATTTCCTTCAGCCTCCCACTTGCACTAGAGTCAATAATCTAGTTCACTCAAGAATGATTCTAACACCCATGGAGTCTTGGTGCTGATCATGTTTTGCTCGTGGAAGAGGCTTAGTCAACGGGTCTGCAACGCTCAGATCCGTATGTATTTTGCAAATTTCTATGTCTCCCACTTGGACTTGGTCCCGAATGGAATTGAAGCGTCTCTTGATATGCTTGGTCCTCTTGTGAAATCTGGATTCCTTTGCCAAGGCAATTGCACCAAGATTGTCACAGAAGATCTTCATTGGTCCCGATGCACTAGGTATAACACCTAGATCGGAAATGAACTCTTTCATCCAGACTCCTTCATTTGCTGCTTCCGGCAGCTATGTACTCCGCTTCACATGTAGATCCCGCCACGACGCTTTGTTTAGAATCGCACCAACCGACAGCTCCACCGTTTAACAAAAAAAAGGTTTCGGTTTTGCTATTTAGAATCTTCCGGATCAGTGTCAATGCTTGCATCGACGTAACCATTTACGACTAGCTCTTTGTCAC
This sequence comes from Aegilops bicornis, assembly GCA_021605145.1. Classification (NCBI taxonomy): domain Eukaryota; kingdom Viridiplantae; phylum Streptophyta; class Magnoliopsida; order Poales; family Poaceae; genus Aegilops; species Aegilops bicornis. Next base: position 545,234,293 of record CM038671.1, read on the forward strand.
CTCCATATACGAGAAACATATCCTTAGTCCTTTTCGTATTTCAGATGTTCTTGACCGCCGTCCAAAGGATCCACTCTGGATTACTTTGGTACCTTCCTGCCAAGCTTACAGACTAAGCATACGTCAGTGTCCGGTACACAGCATTGCATACATGATAGAGCCTATGGCTGAAGCATAGGAACATCTTTCATTTTCTCTCTATCTTCATTGTGGTCGGGCATTGAGTCCTGACTCAATTTCACACCTTGTAATACGTAAAAACCTTTCTTTGCACGATCCATTTTGAACTTCTTCAAAACTTTATCAAGGTATGTGCTTTGTGAAAGTCCAATTAAGCCGCCTTGATCTATCTCTATAGATCTTGATGCCCAATATGTAAGTAGCTTCACCAAGGTCTTTCATCGAAAAACTCTTGTTCAAGTATCCCTTTATGCTATCCAGAATTCTATATCATTTCCGATTAATAATATGTCATCTACATATAATATCGTAAATGCTACAGAGCTCCCACTCACTTTCTTGTAAATACAGGCTTCTCCATAAGTCTCAGATAAACCCAAATACTTTGATCACACTATCAAAGCGTTTATTCCAACTCCGAGATGCTTGCACCAGTCCATAAATGGATCGCTGGAGCTTGCACACTTTGTTAGCTCCCTTTGGATCGATAAAACCTTCTCGTTGCATCATATACAACTCTTCTTCCGTAAAACCATTCAGAATGCGGTCTTTACATCCATTTGCCAAATTTCATAATCATAAAATGCGGCAATTGCTAACATGATTCGGACAGACTTAAGCATCGCTACGGGTGAGAATGTCTCATCGTAGTCAACCCCTTGAATTTGTCGAAAACCCTTTATGCGACAAGTCGAGCTTTGTAGACAGCAATATTACCGTCGGCACAGCCTTCTTCTTGAAGATCCACTTGTTTTCTATTGCTTGCCGACCCTCGGGCAAGTCAACCAAAGTCCACACTTTGTTTTCATACATGGATCCCATCTCGGATTTCATGGCTTCAAGCCATTTTATGGAATCTGGGCTCACCATCGCTTCTTCATAGTTCGTAGGTTCATCATGATCTAGTAGCATGACTTCCGTAACAGGATTGCCGTACCACTCAAAAGTGCGGATTTTATTCTGGTTGATCTACGAGGTTCAGAGTAACTTGATCTGAAGTTTCATGATCAACATCATCAACTTCTTCACCATTTGGTGTAGATATCGCAGTAAACTGGTTTACGTGGTAAACTACTTTCAAATAAGGGAGAAGGTACAGTTACCTCATCAAGTTCTACTTTCCTCCCACTCACTTCTTTCGAGAGAAACTCCTTCTCTAGAAAGGATCCATTTTAGCAACAAATGTCTTGCCTTCGGATCTGTGATAGAAGGTGTACCCAATCGTCTCCTTTGGGTATCCTATGAAGATACATTTCTCGATTTAGGTTCGAGCTTATCGTGTTGAAGCTTTTTCACATAAGCATCGCATCCCCAAACTTTAAGAACGACAACTTTGGTTTCTTGCTAAACCACAGCTCATAAGGTGTCGCCTCAACGGATTTTGACGGTGTTCTATTCAGCGTGAATGCGGCCGCCTCAAGAGCATAACCCCAAAACGATAGCGGTAAATCTGTAAGAGACATCATAGATCGCACCATATCTAGTAAAGTGCGACACGACGTTCGGACACACCATTGCGCTGTGGTGTTCCGGGTGGCGTGAGTTGTGAAACTATTCCGCATTGTTTCAAATGTAGACCAAACTCAGAATTTAAATATTCGCCTCCACGATCAGATCGTAGAAACTTTATTTTCTTATTACGATGATTTTCAACTTCACTCAAATTCTTTGAACTTTTCAAATGTTTCAGACTTATGTTTCATTAAGAAGATATACCCATATCCGCTTAAATCATCTGTGAAGGTGAGAAAATAACGATATCCGCCACGAGCCTCAACATTCATTGGACCACATACATCCGTATGTATGATTTCCAACAAATCTGTTGCTCTCTCCATAGTACCGAGAACGGGTTTTAGTCATCTTGCCCATGAGGCACGGTTCGCAAGTGCCAAGTGATTCATAATCAAGTGACTCCAAAAGTCCATCAAGATGGAGTTTCTTCATGCTTTTATACCGATATGACCTAAACGGCAATGCCACAAATAAGTCGCACTATCATTATCAACTCTGCATCTTTTGGTTTCAACATTATGAATATGTGTATCACTACTATCGAGATCCATTAAAATAGACCACTCTTCAAGGGTGCATGACCATAAAAGATATTATTCATATAAATAGAACAACCTTTATTCTTTGATTTAAATGAATAACCGACTCGCATCAAACAAGATCCAGATATAATGTTCATGCTTAACGCTGGCACCAAATAACAATTATTTAGGTCTAAAACTAATCCCGAAGGTAGATGTAGAGGTAGAGTGCCGACCGCGATCACATCGACTGTGGAACCATATCCCACGCCAGCATCGTCACCTCGCCCTTTGCCGTTGTTCGCTAATCAGAAGTCCCTGCTTCGAAGTTGCAAATATTAGCAATGTAACCAGATCAAATACCTGTGTGCTAACAAGCGAGCTCTAGTAAGGTACACATCAATAACATGTATATCACATATACCTTTGTTCACCTTGCCATCCTTCTTATCCGCCAAATACTTGGGGCAGTTCCGCTTCCAAAGGACTACCGCTTGCAGAGAAGCACTCGGGCTGTGTTTAGGTCCAGACTTGGGTTTCTTCACTTGAGCAAAGAACTTGTTTGCTGTTCTTCTTGAAGTTCCCTTCTTCTTCCCTTTGCCTTTCTTCTTGAAACTAGTGGTCTTATTGACCATCAACACTTGATGCTCCTTCTTGATTTCTACCTCCGCATTTTCAAAGATTATGTAAGAGCTCGAGCATAGTCTTTACTAACCCTTGCATATTATAGTTCATCACGAAGCCTTTGTAGCTTGGTGGCGTTGATTGAAGAATTTCATCAATGACACAATCATCCGGAAGATCAACTCCCAGTTGAGTCAAGTGATTGTAATACCTGCACATTCTCGAGTATGTGCTCACCGATGCACCCATTCTCCTCCATTTTGCAGCTATAGAACTTATTGGAGACTTCATATCTCTCAATCCGGCATTCTGCTGAAATATCAACTTCAACTCTTGGAACATCTCATATGCTCCACGACTTTCAAAACGTCGTTGAAGACCCGGTTCTAAGCCGTAAAGCATGGCACACCGAACTATAGAGTAGTCATCGCCTTTGCTCGCCAGACGTTCTTAACGTCGCTGGCCAGCATCAAGAAGAGTTCGCACCTAGCGGTGCATCCAGACGTAACTCTTCTCAGGCAGCAATGAGGATAATCCTCGTGTTACGGACCCAGTCCGTGTAATTGCTACCATCATCTTTCAACTTTGCTTTCTCAAGGAACGCATTAAAATTCAACGGAACAACAACACGAGCCATCTATCTACAAAATGCATATAGACAAGCAAGATACTATCAGTACTAAGTTCATGATAAATTGAAGTTCAATTAATCATATTACTTAAGAACTCCCACTTAGATGTACATCTCTCTAGTCATCTAAGTGATCATGTGATCCAAATCAACTAAACCATAACCGATCATCACGTGAGATGGAGTAGTTTTCAATGGTGAACATCTTATGTTGATCATATCTACTATATGATTCACGCCGACCTTTCGGTCTCCGTGTTCCGAGGCCATATCTGCATATGCTAGGCTCGTCAAGTATAACTCGAGTATTCTGGTGCAAAACTGGCTTGCACCCGTTGTAGATGGACGTAGAGCTTATCACACCCGATCATCACGTGGTGTCTCAAGACGATTTAACTTTGGCAACGGTGCATACTCGTGGAGAACACTACTTGATAATTTTAGTGAGAGATCATCTTAAAATGCTACCGTCAATCAAAGCAAAATAAGATGCATAAAGGATAAACATCACATGCAATCAATATAAGTGATATGATATGGCCATCATCATCTTGTGCTTGTGATCTCCATCTCAAGCACCGTCGTGATCACCATCGTCACCGGGCGCGACACCTTGATCTCCATCGTAGCATCGTTGTCGCCACGCCATCTATTGCTTCTACGACTATCGCTACCGCTTAGTGATAAAGTAAAGCAATTACAGTATGCTTGCATTTCATACAATAAAGCGACAACCATATGGCTCTCGCCATTGCCGATAACTCGGTTACAAAACATGATCATCTCATACAATAGAATATAGCATCACGTCTTGACCATATCACATCACAACATGCCCCTGCAAAAACAAGTTAGACGTCCTCTACTTTGTTGTTGCAAGTTTTACGTGGCTGCTACGGGCTGAGCAAGAACCGTTCTTACCTACGCATCAAAACCACAACGATACTTCGTCAAATAGACTCCGCTTTAACCTTCTCAAGGACCGGGCGTAGCCACACTCGGTTCAACTAAAGTGAGAGAGACAGACACCCGCCAGCCACCTTTAAGCACGAATGCTCAGAACGGTGAAACCAGTCTCAGCGTAAGCGTACGCCAGTAATGTCGGTCCGGCCGCTTCATCTCACAATACCGCTGAACCAAAGTATGACATGCTGGTAGGTAGTATGACTTGTATCGCCCACAACTCACTTGTGTTCTACTCGTGCATATGACATCAACGCATAAAACCAGGCTCTGATACCACTGTTGGGGAACACAGTAATTTCAAAAAAATTCCTACGCACACACAGGACCATGGTGATGGCATAGCAACGAGAAGGGAGAGTGTTGTCTACGTACCCTCGTAGACCGTAAGCGGAAGCGATCACAACGTAGAGGAAGTAGTCGACGCTCTCCTCACGATCCAGCCGATCCCAAGCGCCGTTACTCGCACCTCCGAGTCGATGATGACGTAGAGGAAGTAGTCAGACGCTCTCCTCACGATCCAACCGATCCCAGCGCCAAGCATTCGGCGCCTCGAAGTTCTTGGCACACGCTCACTCGATGACGCTCCACGGGCTCCGATCCAGCAGAGTTCGGAGAGAAGGAGTTCCACAAGACGACGGGCGTGGTGACGATCTTGATGTTTCACCGACGCAGGCTTCGCCTAAGCACCGCCACGATATGACCGAGGTGGAATATGGTGGAGGGGGCACCGCACACGGCTAAGGAACGATCTCAAGGATCAACTTGTGTGTCCTAGGTGCCCCTCCCCGTGATATAAAGGAGGGAGGGAGGAGGTGGCCGCCCAAGGGGGAGGCGATTGAGGGGGAAACCTACTCCAAGTAGGTTTCCCTCTCTTTTTCCTTATCTTATTTGGAGGGGAAAGGAAGGAGTACTAGTATTAGGAATAAGTACTAGTAGTAGGAATAGGAAGAGGGGGAAGGAGAAAGGAAAGGGGGGCCCGGCCCCCCTCCCCAATTCGGATTGGGCTTGGGGGGGCGCCCCCCCCTCCCTTGTTCCTTCTCCCTTCCTCCTACATGGGCCCAATAAGGCCCATATACCTCCCGGGGGTTCCGGTAACCTCCGAGCTCCAAACTTCTCCGAACCTTTCCGTGTCCAAATATATCCGCCCAATATATCAATCTTTATGTCTCGACCATTTCGAGACTCCTCGTCATGTCCGTGATCATATCCGGACTCAACAACCTTCGGTACATCAAAATACACAAACTCATAATATAACCGTCATCGAAACCTTAAGCGCAAGGACCCTACGGTTCGAGAACAATGTAGACATGACCGAGACACATCTCCGTCAATAACCAATAGCGGGACCTGGATGCCCATATTGGCTCCTACATTTTCTACGAAGATCTTTATCGGTCAGACCGCATAACAACATACGTTGTTCCCTTTGTCATCGGTATGTTACTTACCCGAGATTCGATCGTTGGTATCCAATACCTAGTTCAATCTCGCTACCGCAAGTCTCTTTACTCGCTCCGTAATACATCATCTCACAACTAACTCATTAGTTGTAATGCTTGCAAGGCTTATGTGATGTGTATTACCGAGAAGGCCCAGAGATACCTCTCCATAATCGGAGTGACAAAACCTAATCTCGAAATACGCCAACCCAACAAGTACCTTTGGAGACACCTGTAATACTCCTTTATAATCACCCGATTACGTTGTGACGCTTGGTAGTACCCAAAGTGTTCCTCCGTAAACGGAGTTGCATAATCTCATAGTTACAGGAACATGTATAAGTCATGAAGAAAGCAATAGCAACATACTAAACGATCAAGTGCTAGGCTAACGGAATGGGTCATGTCAATCAGATCATTCTCCTAATGATGTGATCCCGTTAATCAAATGACAACTCATGTCTATGGTTAGGAAACATAACCATCTTTGATTAACGAGCTAGTCAAGTAGAGGCATACTAGTGACACTGCTTGTCTATGTATTCACACATGTATTATGTTTCCGGTTAATACAATTCTAGCATGAATAATAAACATTTATCATGATATAAGGAAATAAATAATAACTTTATTATTGCCTCTAGGGCATATTTCCTTCAGTATGAGCACCGATTCGATCGCAATGATCGACGTCGAGTGCCCACCCCTCTCCCAAGGGGTGGATCATACGCTCCTCGACAACAAGATGACAGACGACATCACAGTGTTGGGCGAAGGGTTCCAACGACCCCAGAGAGCCGTGCTTTGATGCGAGATCCATTATCGCTCAAGGCTTGGTCGACAGAACATATCTCACCAAGAATGCCATGACGAGATGTTCCCTCCAAAGAAGCAGAGTTCATGTCTCGGGGCGAGTGTTTTAGCAGGGCCATCGAGCCGCAGTGATTCCTCCCAACTTCAAAGTTGGCGATCGGAGTCGATAAGTTCACCGTGAGTCCAATCCCGACACTTGGCTTGAGGACTACCGAGTGGCTGTCCAGATTACGGCGGCAACGATGAGGTAGCTATGAAGCATTTGCCCTTTATGTTGGAGGGTTCGCCAGAGCATGGTTGAATCAGTTAGCACCCAGCAGATTTACACTTGGGAAGATCTCGCCCAGTGTTTGTCAGACATTTGAAGGGACTTGCAAGCGACCAGCAGGTTGACAGAGCTGCAAATGTGTGTACAGAAGTTGAATGAAACTTTGAGAGATTACATCCAGAGATGGATTACCTTGCACCACACAGTTGAGAATGTGTCTAATCACCAGGCAGTCTGTGCTTTCAAGGAAGGTGTCAAGAACAGGGAGTTGAGTTTGAAGTTCGGTCGGACAGGAGATATGACCCTGAGTCGGATGATGGAGATTGCCACCAAGTATGATAATGGTGAAGAAGAGGATCGGCTCCGGAGTGGTAAGTACAAGTCATCCGCTAATGAAGCCGTGGAGGGAACTCCAAATGTAAGCGAAGCGCAAAGCCGAGCCAGCTTCCCGGAGAAGCCTTGGTCAGTGACTCCAGGAAAGTTCAAGGGGAAACCCAAGGGGCCTTGGAACCCCAAAAAGGTGAAAGACCAAGATGGTGATGATGTATTGGACTTGCCATGTCACATTCACACGAAGAAAGATGAAGAGGGTAAACTCATTTACCCAAAGCATACCACTCGATAGTGTCGGCTCTTGATTCAACAGTTCCAGGGAAAGCAGCCCAAGGATAAGGAAAAGGAGTCGGACAAAGTTGAGGACAAGGAAGATAGTGATGGTGGATACCCCCAGGTCAATTCCACCCTGATGATTTTTGCTGACGTTGAAAGCAAAAGTCGATTGAAATTCATCAACCGAGAAGTGAACATGGTCGCTCCGGTGACGCCCAATTATCTGAAATGGTCCTGCATCGCCATCACATTCGACCGGTCCGATCACCCGACACACATTGCCACCCACAGGAGGCAAGCGTTGGTGGTCGATCCAATCGTCGAAGGCACTCGATCGACCAAAGTTTTGATGGATGGTGGCAGTGGCCTGAACATCTTGTATGCAGAGACGTTGAAAGGTATGGGCATTCCGATGTCCAGACTTAGCACCAGTAACATAAGTTTCCACGGAGTCATTCCTGGAAAGAAAGCTGAGTCACTCGGTCAAATTGCTCTTGATGTGGTTTTTGGTGATTCGAAGAATTTCCGCAAAGAAAAGTTGACCTTTGAGGTCGTGGATTTCCAGAGCGCTTATCACGCTATTCTGGGAAGGCCGGCGTATGCCCGTTTCATGGCTCGACCATGTTATGTGTACCTTAAACTGAAGATGCCCGGCCCCAAGGGTGTGATCACTGTCACTGGCAATCGGAAGAAAGTGGAAGAGTGTTTCCAGAAAGGCTCTAAGATTGCTGATGCTCAGATGGTAGTGGTAGAATTGCAAGAATATCAGAAGACTGCAGATCTGAGTGATTTGTTGCGAGCCAAGAAGCCCGCTACGTAGTCGACATTTCAGTCGTCCGGTGAGACGAAGCAGGTTCATATTCACCCGACCGACCCCAATGCTGCTCCGACCAACATCTCAACAACACTCGACTCCAAATAGGAAGAAGCGCTCGTCCAGTTCCTTCGTGAGAACTGGGACATCTTTGCATGGAAGCTGGCTGAGCACCGTCTGCGAGTCGACTCAAAAGTCAAACCTGTCAAAGAACATCTTCGACGGTCCGCCGTCCAGAAGAGGAAGGCCATAGGCGAGGAAGTGGCTCGGCTCTTAGCAGCAAAGTTTATCCGAGAAATTTACCACTCCGAGTGGCTCGCCAATGTTGTCATGGTCCCTAAGAAGGACAATTCACTGTGCATGTGCATCGACTTCAAACATATCAATCGGGCCTTCCCGAAAGATCATTTTCCTCTCCCCCGCATCGACCAAATAGTCGACTCGACTGCGGGATGTGAGCGGTTGTCTTTTTCAGACGCATATTCCGGGTACCATCAGATCCGGCTCAGATGGACCCGACGAGATCAAAACAGCTTTCATCACTCCATTCGGGTGCTTCATTATGTCACCATGCCATTCGGCCTCAAGAATGCCGGAGCCACGTTCATGAGGATGATTCGTAAGTGTTTACTCACCAAATCGGTCGGAATGTGGAAGCATACATGGATGACATTGTGGTCAAGTCACGGAAAGGTTCCGATCTGTTGACTGACCTTGCTGAAACATTTGCCAATCTCAGGAGGTATGATATCAAGCTTAATCCATCAAAGTGCACATTCGGAGTTCCTGGCGGAAAGTTACTCGGTTTTCTTGTTTCCGAATGAGGAATCGATGCTAACCCAGAAAAAGTTGGCACTATACTCCGAATGAAACGCCCTGTGCGTGTGCATGATGTCCAGAAGCTTACTGGATGCTTGGCCGCTTTAAGTCGATTCATCTCTTGCCTCGGTGAAAAGGCATTGCCTCTTTACCGACTGATGAAGAAGTCAGACAAGTTCGAGTGGACTCCACAGGCGATGCAGCATTTGCAGAGCTCAAAGCTCGCTCTCCACCAACCGGTGCTTGCTGCCCCAATCAGCAAGGAGTCGTTTCTGCTTTACATTGCAGCCACAGGACAATTCGTCAGTACAGTACTTACGGTCGAGCGGGAAGAGGAAGGAAAGGCCTTCAAAGTTAAGCGCCCAGTATATTATCTTTCTGAAGTATTAAACCCATCAAAGCAAAGATACCCTCATTATCGGAAGCTTGTGTATGGGATTTATATGACTGCGAAGAAGGTTGTTCATTACTTCTCTGATCATTCCATTACAGTCGTCAGCGACGCCCCATTATCGTAGAGATTCGCACAAACAGAGACGAATCGGGTCGAATGGCGAAATGGGCGATTGAACTTCTTCCCTTGATATCAAGTTTGAGGCAAAGAAAGCCATCAAGTCCCAAGCAATAGCAGATTTCATCGCCGAGTGGATTGAACAACGATTACCAACTCAAGTTCACTCGAGCACCTTTGGACTATGTTCTTTGATGGTTCCAAGATGCTTTGAATGGTTCCGGTCTTTGGGGTAGTATTGGTTTCCCCAGGAGATAAGCTCGGATATGTGCTCCAGATTCACTTTGATTCTTCCAACAATGAAGCGAGAATCTGAAGCACTGTTGTATGGGTTGCGTGTATGGCCATTTCACTTTCGGCGTCCGTCGCCTCATGGTCTATGGCGACTCAGATTTGGTGGTTAATCGGTGATGAAGGAGTGGGACGTCAAGTCCAGCCATGATCGGCTCTTGTAATGCAAAGGAGGAAGCTAGAGAAGAAGTTTGAGGGGTTAGAGCTCCATCATATACCCCATCGAAAAATCAAGCTCTGATGATTTGGCGAAAATAGGGTCCAAGAGGGAAGCCATTCCCAGTGATGTGTTTTTGGAGCACATCCGTACACCGTCGATTCAAGAGGATCCTTTCACTGAAGAAGCTCCACAACCAAAAAGTGCCACTGATCCGACTGAAGTTGAGGTCCCAGCGGTGGTCGACCTGATCATGGAAGTCGTGGTCGTCACTTCCGACTAGACAGTACCGTACATCGGGTATATCCTGAGGAAAGAGCTCCCGGAGAACGAAGAAGAGGCTAGACAGATCGTCCGCCGATCCAAGGCCTTTACTGTGATCAAGGGACAGTTATTCAGAGAAAGCGTGGATCGAGTCACCGAAGTGCATAACGCCGTAAGAAGGTCGATAATTCTTGATGATATCCACTCGGGGACCTGTGGTCACCATGCGTCCTCTCGGACCATCGTGGCTAAAGCATACCGGCGGGATTTTCTTGGCCAAAGGCAAATGAAATGGCAAAGGAAATAGTCGACAAGTGTGAAGGATGTCGGTTCTACTCCAATATGTCACACAAACCCGCCTCGAGATTGAAGACCATTCCCTTGTCCGGCCTTTTCGCTGTTTGGGGGTTGGATATGATTGGACCATCGAGAACCGGCAGGAGTGGTTTCACTCATTTGCTTGTGGCGATCGACAAGTTCTGAAGTGGATCGGCTAAACCTATCAAGAACCTTGATGCGTGCACTGCTATCAGTTTCATCAGAGTGTTGATATTCAGATATGGAGTTCCGCACAACATCATCACGGACAATGGGTCAAATTTCGATTCCGACAAGTTCAAAGCCTTTTGCGCCTCTCAGGGCACACGAGTCGACTATGCTTGATCGCTCACCCCGGTCGAATGGACAAGCGAGCGAGCAAATGGTCTAATTCTCAAAGGATCAAACCTCGATCGATGCGTGATCTCAAGCATGCAGCAGGCGCGTGGGTTGACGAACTTCCGTAGGTTCTTTGGGGATTGAGGACCACTCCTAATCGGTCGACTGGGAGAACTCCATTCTTTATGGTCTATGGAGCTAAAGCAGTTCTGCCGAGTGACCTGCTTCACAATGCGCCCCGAGTCGAACTCTACTCTGAAGCTGAAGCGGAGCAAGCCCAACAAGATGCGGTCGACCTCCTTGAAGAGGAGAGAGATATGCCCCTGATCCGCTCGACCATCTATCAGCGGGACTTGCGTCGATTCCACGCTAGAAATGTGAAGAGCCGAGCCTTTCAAGAAGGGGATCTGGTCCTCCGAGTGGATCAACAGAAACCACACAAGCTTGCTCCCACTTGGGAAGGTCCCTTCATCGTCACCAGAGTTCTCCACAATGGAGCTTATCATCTTTACAACGTCGAACGCCAGATCGATGAGCCTCGAGCCTGGAATGCGGAGCTTCTCCGCCCCTTTTACACTTAAGAACTCACTCGGGTGAGATGTAATAAAAGTACCTCTGTAGTTTGTTTATCAAAGACAAGAATGTTATAATTTTCCCAAAGTGATTGTTATTACTTTTTCGTTTACATAAGAAATTTCCCCGATTGGGTGGCTTAGCCGAACCTGTTTCGCCTAAGTTTGTAAAAAAATCCTGCAGAGTGGAGAGCCAGCCTCCCACTCGGGGGCTTAGCTGCGAATCCGTTTCGCCTAAGTATCTGAAAAATCCTACCGAGTGAGGAGCCAGCCTCCCACTCAGGGGCTTAGCTGTGAATCCGTTTCGCCTAAGTATCTGAAAAATCCTACCGAGTGAGGAGCCAGCCTCCCACTTGGGGGCTTAGCTGCAGCCCAAGTGCTCGCCTAAGTATTTGAAAATCCTACCGAGTGAGGAGCCAGCCTCCCACTCGGGGGCTTAGCTACAGTCCAAGTACTCGCCTAAGTATTTGAAAAAACCTACCGAGTGAGGATCCAGCCTCCCACTCGGGGGCTTAGCTGCAGTCCAAGTACTCGCCTAAGTATTTAATACAATGTGCACTTTGCAAGGACGATGAGGTACAGGTCGACTGTTGCCTTCCCCTTCAAAGCTATGACACAAAAATCCTCCTTGGAGGCTTAGCTGCAGTCCAGTACTCGCCTAAGTTTGAAAAATCCTACCGAGTGGAGAGCAAACCTCCCACTTGGAGGCTTAGCTGCAGTCCAGTACTTGCCTAAGTTTGAAAAATCCTACCGAGTGGAGAGAAAACCTCCCACTCAGAGGCTTAGCTGCAGTCCAGTACTCGCCTAAGTTTGAAAAATCCTACCGAGTGGAGAGCAAACCTCCCACTCGGAGGCTTAGCTGCAGTCCAGTACTCGCCTAAGTTTGAAAAATCCTACCGAGTGGAGAGCAAACCTCCCACTCGGAGGCTTAGCTGCAGTCCAAGATCGCCTAAGTTTGAAAAATCCCATCGAGTGGAGAGCAAACCTCCCACTCGGGGGCTTAGCTGCGGTCCAGTACTCGCCTAAGTACGAAATCCATCCCGATCCGCAAGGACGACGAGGTGCAGGTCGACTGTTGCCTTCTCCTTCGGAGCTGCGCCACAAGTACAACGTGCGCTCCATCCCGATCCGCAAGGACGACGAGGTGCAGGTCGACTGTTGCCTTCTCCTTCAGAGCTGCGCCACAAGTACAACATGCGCTCCATCCCGATCCGCAAGGACGACGAGGTACAGGTCGATTGCTTCCTTCTCCTGCGCCTGCAAGAGCACCAAAGTGTAGGTCGACTGGATCCACCTCAGAGCTGCATCTCAAGCATTGAAGCATAATCCGAGTGAAGAGCAAAGTTCACTCAAGGCAAACAAAAGCATATTTCGATGATAAGTAAAGTTCGGATAGCATCCTAAGGATGCGTAGTACCCAGGCCTCAAGCCCGTTAAAGTTTATCGGTTACAAAACCACTCCGGCATTCCGAGGCAAATTTAAGGTAGAGCATATAAGTTTTTACTCCTCGTGTGGAGGACCGAAGGAGCCACAAACTGGTCAAGGTCGATCCCATCGGCAATCCGGGTGGCGTGGCGATGAAAGTCTCCATGAAAGATTGGAAATCATACTTCTTGGTATTGGCAACTTTGATGGACGCCTTGACTTTTCCTCCAGCGCCTCCTTGCAAAGGGACACGAACCAGGGACAGAGCAACATCAGCACCACACCTAGCAGAAGACTTTTTCCATTCTTGCACTCGACTTGGAACCTCATTTAGTCGAGTCATTAAGGACTCGAGGTCATTCTGCGTCACCGTCCGGCGAGTGTTGAGTCGATCCGCGACACCGCGGCTTTCAGTCGAGCGAGATAGTCCACCACACCAGCAATGCGAGACTCCAGCCGGAGCACGTTCATAGCGGCTTCATCCTTCACGGAGAGTTGATGGGGTCCAGCTTGTCTCCACTCGTGGTCTCCTCTTCAAGTTCGGAATTCTGTAAATGCAACTCGGGTTCAAGTTAACGGTTCTATGATCAGTCGGTGATAACTAGACAGTCGGGTGGAAGAGATTACCTTCGAGCATGAGGAATAACTTTTTGGCGAGTCCTCCTAGATAAGCCTCCAGATCATTCCTCTTCCCCGCCAGTTCGCCAGCTTTGTCAGTCAGGGCAACTTTGTCATTCTTCAGTCGGCTAACCTCCTTGTTGGTCGCGCCGAGCAGCCTTGATCTGGTATTCTCCTCTCCGAGTTTGCCGACTGAGACCAGTTTCTCTTCCGCGAGCTTTGTTTTCTCCAAAGCCGCCTTATGTGCCTCTGCAAGGTCGTGGTCTTTCTTCTTCAGAGCCTCCTCCAGTTTGTCTGCAAAATAACAATAAGCCCAGAGTTGAGAATGGGTAGAAAGACAAAGACAGTCGTCAAATTTCTCACCAGCCATACATTTTGCTTCGTCTCTCACCTTTTGCAAGTTCTCCTGAGCAAGCTTCAAGTCAAGGTTGAGCTGGATCTGTTTGTTCTCCAATTCAGTATAGCGGGCCACGAGCTCACAAGATTTCTGCGAAGAGTCAATCGACAAAACATCAAAGACAGGTCACTTCCGCGTGACTAAATAAAAATCGTAGCATTTCTAAGACTACAGTCGAATCAAAACATTCGACAAGAGTCTCGGGACTACACCATGGGTGCACTCAGCGTGCCCCACTTGGTTTACTAATTCGGTTCGACCAATCGACCGAAAGAGGCAAAAAATAGTTCCTTAGACTATAGTCGATCGCCAAAGATCCACCATAGTCTCGGGGACTACACCAGTGGGTGCACTCAGCGTGCCCCACCGGTTCCAAAGATCCATTCGACATGGCCCGACCTGCATCGAGTGAAGAAGTTCAAAGTATAAATACTATAGTCGACTGCCAGCAGTCCACCATAGTCTCGGGGACTACACCCAGTGGGTGCACTCAGCGTGCCCCCACCGGTACCAAAATTCAATAGACACACCCGCCCGGTGGGTGTACAGATCTGAATATAGAAATCTTGAGAAGAAGAAATTTCAGGTAGCATATCCTAATGTAACAAGCAGCGACCAACTTACTTGGACATTGCTCAAGAGCCGAGCTTGCATCATAAGCCGCTGGCTGGCCTCCGGACCACCTTCACTTGCTCCATCATGATCCTGCACTGGCGTATGGCCTCCTTAGCAGCACTCACTTGGTCTTCCGGACGTGGTGTGTGGCAAAAAGGAAGGCGGGTCAGCGATCGGCAGCGAAGGCCGGACGGTCGTCGGCCCGGCACAACAAAGGACACAGAAGCCCGAGTGGTGTCGCCTCCCTCGTGAACCAGCGTCTCGAGCGGTGATATAACTTGAGTAGCCTTGCCAGTGAGCACCTTTTGTCCTTCCTCTTCCTCAGCGGTGTTTCATCGTCAATGCGTCAGGGAGATCAATGACATGAGGTGGAACTACAAGAAAGATTCAAAGGTAAAAACAGAAATCCAATCTACCATAAAGCGAAACTGCAGAGATCATACCAAGGTTGGAGGTGGCGGCATCTTCCATTTCCTGGTCTTCGTGCTTAGCTGAGGTCTCGGAGGTGGCAGCACTGCAGATTTCAAAAATTAGTTGATTAGTCAAACGAGTCGACCAAAAGTACACCCATGATAAACAGGAAAACACAAGTTCTGCTGATTACCCAGAAATGGTGGGAATGACCATCCTCATCTTGGGCAGGGCCTTCGTCGGCTTTGATGACGTTGCTCGGGGTTGCTTTGGTGGTTTCTCAGTCGGCACTGGGGAAGTCGTCCGAGGGCGCTTCGTCGACCGCCCAACGGGCGCGATAGCCTTACCGCGCTCGACCGCCGGATCATGCGTCAGCTTGGACCGCCTTTCCGAGTGGGGAGGATCCACGTCTTCCTCCTCTTCCTCCTCCTCCTCCTCTTCATCAGAGCTGTCGTTTCCCTCGCCATCCTCACCGCCGGACTCCAATTCCTCCTGGCTTTCGCCTCCGCTTCCTTCTTCTTCTTCGACTTGTTCTTGCACCCCGTTGGGCATCGAGTACATCTCAGTGGTGGCCTAGAAGACAGCAAAACAAGACGAAAGTCAATCGGCCGATTCACAGCAGAACAGAGCGAATGCAACATGATCACAGTTGGAGATAAGTGGTCATACCGTGTCTGGTTCGTAAGATTGGTCGAGTGGTGGGATCCTCCTAGCTCCACGAGGGTTATCTTTGTTCCCTGTGATGGCAGTCATCCACATCTCCAATGTGGCATCGTCGACCTCCTCTGGGTGGACCCAGGTGGTGTCTTCGGTACCAGAATACAACCACATCGGGTGGCCTCGGTATTGGAGCAGTTGAATGCGCCGCCGAAGGAAAACCTCCAGTAGATCCACGCCGGTCACTCCCTCGCGAATGAACTGGACTACACGCTCCATCAACAATTTAACCTGGACCTTCTCCTCCGGAAGCACCTTCAGAGAGGACGGCTTGTTCACTCGACCCATGGAGAAAGGAGGGAGTCCAGTCGACTGCCCTGGCGTCGACTGGTCTTGGCAGTAGAACCAGGTCGACTGCCACCCTCTAACTGAATCGGGAAGAATCATGGCCGGAAAGGCACTTTTACCCCTCATCTGGACCCCAAGACCCCCACACATCTGGATTACTTGGGTTCTTTCATCATTCGGACTAGCCTTTTTCACCGTCTGTGAGCGACAAGTGAATATGTGTTTGAAGAGGCCCCAGTGTGGCCGACAACCCAAGAAGTTTTCGCACAAAGACACGAAAGCAGCGAGATAGGCAATGGAGTTGGGTGTGAAGTGATTGAGTTGTGATCCAAAGAAGTTCAGAAAACCCCGAAAGAAAAGATTCGGCGGTAGAGAAAATCCGCGATCAACATGGGTGGCTAAGAGGACGCACTCACCCTCCTGAGGCTGCGGCTGCCACTCCGTCCCCGGAAGCCTTGCTGACCCATGGGGATCAATCCCTCGTTGGCCAGGTCGTCGAGGTCTTTCTGGGTGATGGTCGAGCGGATCCAATCTCCCTGGCCCAACCTTGCAGCAGGCTGGACCGCGACGAGGATCCGCCCCGACTGGTCGCTCTCCCTTTCGCCTTCGCCGTCGCCTTCTTCGCCCGCTCCAAGGCCACCGTATTCTCCTTCACCATTGTCCCCGGCGAAACAGGAACGGAGGCGCAGCGCTGAGCAGGTTACAGGCGCGGCAGATGAATCTGAGGACGGGGGAGGGGAAAATGAGGGCGCACTGTTCAAAAGACCCCCGCCCGGCGCCTTATATGAAGTCGCTTCCGAGTGGCTGACTGGTAGGCCCGGGCAATCCTGTCAAATCCCGCAACAGTCGCGCGCACGATACGTGGCGAAAAAGGTGGCACAAAGATCGAGGCGTCTTCGCCTTATCCCATCCGAGTACCACAGCCTTCTCCGCTTCGCGCGCCTCCCGAAATTTGGATCCCGCTAAATCCGCTAACAGCAGAGCAACTCGTCAGACGACAGATTTCCTCCGATCCGTCGCTCGGAGATCTTCAAGTCTATAAAGTTCACTCGACAGATGTGAAGAATGGATCAAAGGCGATGAAAGGAAAGTTGACACCATCACTAAAATTCATTGATCCATAGTAAGACGACTCGCAAAGACAAAAACTGGTCGGAAAGATTATCAACTCCTTCCTCATTCGAACCTCGATCCATTCGGGGGCTAATGATGAAGTCATGTACCTAGGGTAGGGTCATGAACCTGTCCAAGGTACTCTCCCCAAGGACATCTTTAGAAGAAACGGCCTTCCAGTCGACCTGGTAGGATTTCACTTGACAGACTCAAAGACACTCGACCATGAAGACCCACTCGACCACCGGGAGTTCAAGAACCACTCGGTGTCCAAACGGTCTGTAATTAAGTAGTCTTTATGGTCATGATGATACTTTATGTAAGGCGTTACCAGTAACGCCTGGCCTTAATGTACCTTTAACCCTCCGCTACGTGGGCTGGCTGGGGTCCTGGCGCACTCTATATAAGCCACCCCCCTCCACAGGTAGAAGGGTTCGCACCCCTGTAATTCATATGCATATAATCCAGTCGACCGCCTCCGGGCTCCGAGACGTAGGGATGTTACTTCCTCCGAGAAGGGCCTGAACTCGTAAAACTCGTGCGTATACAACTACTCCATAGCTAGTATCTTGCCTCTCCATACCTACCCCCCATTCTACTGTCAGACTTAGAACCACGACAGGCCCCCCTTTCCTTCTCCTCCTCTCCCTTCCCTCTTTCCCCCTCTCCGAAAAAGGAAAGGGAGTCCAACTAGGATTGGGAGTCCTAGTTGGACTCCCTCTATGGCGCGCCCCCTAGGCCGGCCGCCTCCTCCTCCCCTCCTTTATATACGGGGAGGGGGCACCCCAGAGACACACAAGTTTCTCTTAGCCGTGTGTGGTGCCCCCCTCCACAGTTACACACCTCGGTCATATCATCGTAGTGCTTAGGCGAAGCCCTGCGCCGGTAACTTCATCATCACCGTAGCCACGCCGTCGTGCTGACGGAACTCTCCCTCATCCTCAATTGGATCAAGATCCCGAGGGACGTCATCGAGCTAAACGTGTGCTGAACACGGAGGTGCCGTACGTTCGGTACTTGGATCGGTTGGATCGCGAAGACGTTCGACTACATCAACTGCGTTACTAAACGCTTCCGCTTTAGTTCTACAAGGGTACGTGGACACACTCTTCCCGCTCGTTGCTATCCATCTCCTAGATAGATCTTGCATGATCATAGGTAATTTTTTTGAAATACCGCGTTCCCCAACAGTGGCATCCGAGCCAGGTCTATGCGTAGATGTTATATGCACGAGTAGAACACAATGAGTTGTGGGTGATAATAGTCATACTGCTTACCAGCAACGTCTTACTTTGATTCGGCGGTATTGTTGGATGAAGCGGCCCGGACCGACATTACATGACCGCGTTCCGACTGGTTCTACCGACGTGCTTCGCACACAGGTGGCTAGTGGGTGTCTGTTTATCCAACTTTAGTTGAATCGAGTTTTACTACGCTCGGTCCTTGTTGAAGGTTAAAACAACACACTTGACGAAAAATCGTTGTGGTTTTGATGCGTAGGTAAGAAACGGTTCTTGCTAGAAGCCCGTAGCAGCCACGTAAAACTTGCAACAACAAAGTAGAGGATGTCTAACTTGTTTTTGCAGGGCTTGCTGTGATGTGATATGGTCAAGACATGATGAGATATAAATTGTTGTATGAGATGATCATGTTTTGTAAAAATTTATCGGCAACTGGCAGGAGCCTTATGGTGTCGCTTTATTGTATGAAATGCAATCTTTATGTAATTGCTTTTCTTTATCACTAAGCGGTAGCGATAGTCGTAGAAGCAATAGTTGGCGAGACAACAATGATACTTCGATGGAGATCAAGGTGTCAAGCCGGTGACGATGGTGATCATGACGGTGCTTTGGAGACGGAGATCAAAGGCACAAGATGATGATGGCCATATCATATCACTTATTTTGATTGCATGTGATGTTTATCCTTTATGCATCTTATTTTGCTTAGTACAACGAGACACCACGTGATGATCGGGTGTGATAAGCTCTACATTCACATACAATGGGTGCAAGCCAATTTTGCACACGCAGAATACTCGGGTTAAACTTGATGAGCCTAGCATATGCAGATATGGCCTCAGAACACTGAGACCGAAAGGTCGAGCGTGAATCATATAGTAGATATGATCAACATAGTGATGTTCACCATTGAAAGCTACTCCATCTCACGTGATGATCGGACATGGTTTAGTTGATTTGGATCACGTGATCATTTAGATGACTAGAGGGATATCTACCTAAGTGGGAGTTCTTAAGTAATATGATTAATTGAACTTTAATTTATCATGAACTTAGTACCTGATAGTATTTTGCATGTCTATGTTGTTGTAGATCAATGGCCCATGCTACCGTTCCTTTGAATTTTAATGCGTTCATATAGAAAGCTAAGTTGAAAGATGATGGTAGCAACTACACGGACTGGGTCCATAACTTGAGGATTATCCTCATTGCTGCACAAAATAATTACGTTCTGGAAGCACCACTAGGTGCAAGACCCGTTGCAGGAGCAACTCCAGATGTTATGAACGTCTGGCAGAGCAAAGCTGATGACTACTCGATAGTTCAGTGTGCCATGCTTTACAGCTTAGAACCGGGACTTCAACGACGTTTTGAATGTCATGGAGCATATGAGATGTTCCAGGATTTGAAGTTAATATTTCAAGCAAATGCCCGAATTAAGAGATATGAAGTCTCCAATAAGTTCTATAGCTGCAAAATGGAGGAGAATAGTTCTGTCAGTGAACATATACTCAGAATGTCTAGGTACCACAACTAGTTGACTCAACAGGGAGTTAATCTTCTTGTTGATAGTGTCATTGACAGAGTTCTTCAATCATTGCCACCAAGCTACAAAAGCTTCGTGATGAACTATAATATGCAAGGGATGGATAAGACAATTCCCGAGCTCTTTGCAATGCTAAAGGCTGCGTAGGTAGAAATCAAGAAGGAGCATCAAGTGTTGAGGTTTGGAACTTCAAAAGGAACGGCAAGCAAGTTGCTGCTCAAGTGAAGAAGCCCAAGTCTAGACATAAGCCTGAGACTGAGTGCTTCTACTGCCAAGGGACTGGTCACTGGAAGCAGAACTACCCCAAGTAGTTGGCTGATAAGAAGGATGGCAAAGTGAAAGGTATATTTGATATAGATGTTATTGATGTGTATGATATGTCTCCAATGTATCTTTAATTTTTTATTGTTCCGTGCTATTATATTATCTGTTTTGGATGTTTAATGGGCTTTACTAAGCACTTTTATATTATTTTTGAGACTAACCTATTAACCAAAGGCCTAGTGCAAATTGCTGTTTTTTTTTTCCTATTTCAGTGTTTCGCAGAAAAGGAATATCAAACGGAATGAAACCTTCGGGAGAGTTATTTTTGGAACAAAACGTGATCCAGGGGACTTGGAGAGGACGTCAAGAAAGAAGCAAGGAGGCCACGAGGCAGGGAGGCGCGCCTGCCCCCCTGGGCACGCCCCCACCCTCGTGGGCCCCTCGCAGCTCCACCGACCTACTCTTCCTCCTATATATACCCATATACCCCCAAAACATCAGAGAGCACCACGAAACCCTATTTCCACCGACGCAACCTTCTGTACCCTTGAGATCCCATCTTGGGGCCTTTACCGGCGCTCCCTGGAGGGGGAATCGATCATGGAGGGCTTCTACATCAACACCATAGCCTATCCGATGATGTGTGAGTAGTTTACCACAGACCTTCGGGTCCATAGTTATTAGCTAGATGGATTCTTCTCTCTCTTTGGATCTCAATACAAAGTTCTCCTCGATCTTCTTGGAGATCTATTCGATGTAATTCTTTTTGCGGTGTGTTTGTCAAGATCGGATGAATTGTGGGTTTATGATCAAGATTATCTATGAACAATATGTGAATCTCCTCTGGATTCTTTTATGTATGATTTGTTATCTTTGCAAGTCTCTTCGAATTATCAGTTTGGTTTGGCCTACTAGATTGATCTTTCTTGCAATGGGAGAAGTGCTTAGCTTTGGGTTCAATCTTGCGGTGTCCTTTCCCAAAGGATGTTAGGGCAGCAAGGCACGTATTTTATTGTTGCCATCGGGGATAAAAAGATGGGGTTTATATCATATTGCTTGAGTTTATCCCTCTACATCATGTCATCTTGCCTAATGCGTTACTCTGTTCTTATGAACTTAATACTCTAGATGCATGCTGGATAGCGGTCGATGTGTGGAGTAATAGTAGTAGATGCAGAATCGTTTCGGTCTAATTGTCGCGGACGTGATGCGTATATACATGATCATGCTTAGATATTCTCATAATTATGCACTTTTCTATCAATTGCTCGACAGTAATTTGTTCACCCACCGTAATACTTATGCTATCTTCAGAGAAGCCACTAGTGAAACCTATGGCCCCCGGGTCTATCTTCCATCATATTAATCTCCCGCCAACGTGCTATTTCTGTCACCGTTTATTTTTGCAATCTTTACTTTCAATCTATATCATAAAAAATACCAAAAATATTTATCTTATTATCTCTATCAGATCTCACTTTTGCAAGTGGCCGTGAAGGGATTGACAACCCCTTTATCGCGTTGGTTGCAAGGTTCTTATTTTTTTGTGTAGGTACGAGGCGACTTGCGTGTAGTCTCCTACTGGATTGATACCTTGGTTCTCAAAAACTGAGGGAAATACTTACACTGCTTTGCTGCATCACCCTTTCCTCTTCAAGGGAAAACCAACGCATGCTCAAGAGGTAGCAAGAAGGATTTCTGGCACCGTTGCCGGGAGATCTATGCCAAGTCAAGACATACCAAGTACCCATCACAAACTCTTATCCCTTGATTACATTATTTGCCATTTGCCTCTTGTTTTCCTCTCCCCCACTTCACCCTTGCCGTTTTATTCGCCCCCTTTTTCGTTCGCCTTTTTTTGCTTGCTTCTTGTGTATCTGTGTGTCAAACCGTTTGCTTTGCTGTCATGGCTAGTCCTTCTATCATTGTTAGTACTCCCGATCATGAAGTTCTTAATTTTAAACAAAGGGAGGGAGAAAATCTAAAATATGCTTGGCATAGAATTTGCAATGCTCAGAATAGATCTACTAGGAAGCAATCTACTTCCGTTCTTCTTCACAATTTTTATGTAGGCATCACCCCTTGGAATAGATATATTCTTGATACCATTACCGGAGGGAATTTCTTGGGTAGCCATACCTTTGATTCTTATAATTCTATGATAGATTTGTTTGGTCCACCACCTCTTTTCGTTAATGGAACTATTTTAACTTTGGAACATGTGATGCAAAGGCTTGAAATTATTGAAAATAAAGTTGCTACTGTAGATTTGATTGAAAATTTGGATAAAAAGATCCACAACCAAATTACCCAATACGGATTAAGGTAGGAGTTTCTCTTAAAAAATTTAAAGAAAAGGAACCCATAGTTAACGAAAAGATAGATCAAGATTCCACAGGAATTGATAAAATTGAGGATATTATTACCAACTTAGGGTCTGCCTTTTCTTCCGTGAAAAATACTCCAAAACCTCCTAATGCTAAAATTGCCAAATTGATGTATGTTCCTAAAAATAAGGGTGAAACTTCTAGTAAGGAAAATGCCGATCTCAAATCCATAAGTATTAACCCCAATTTTCTCGCTATCATTAAGGAACCTTTAGCTACAAATGATTTTCTCAATTTCTTGCCTAGGAGTTTGATCATTAATAAAAAGAAGGAAACTCCTAAGGGTTATAAGTGTTCAATTGAATAATTGGCTACCAAAGATGATAACACCTAGATCTATCCTTGCCTTTTTGCCTAGCTAGGGACGTTAAACGATAGCGCTTGTTGGGAGGCAACCCAATTTTATTTTTGTTTCTTGCTTTTTGGCTCTGTTTAGTAATAAAAAATTCATCTAGCCTCTGTTTAGATATGTTTTCATGTTTTAAATTAGTGTTTGTTCCAAGTAGAACCTTTGGGAAGGCTTGGATGAAGTCTTTATGATCTTGCTATAAAAAACAAAAACTTTAGCGCTCACGAGATTAGCTGCCATTTTTTACTGGAGAGTGCTATTTAGTTGATTCCTTTTGCAGATGATTAATATACAAATTCCTCACGTTCACACTTTATTTCAGAATTTTCGGAGTTCCAGAAGTTTACGCTTGATCCAGATTACTACAAACTGTTCTATTTTTAACATATTCTGTTTTTGTGTGTGTTGTTTGCTTATTTTGATGAATCTATGGCTAGTATCGGAGGGTATGAACCTTAGAGAAGTTGGCATACAGTAGGTTTAACACCAATATAAATAAAGAATGAGTTCATTACAGTACCTTGAAGTGGTGGTTTGTTTTCTTTTGCTAACGGAACTCATGAGATTTTCTGTTGAGTTTTGTGTTGTGAAGTTTTCAAGTTTTGGGTAAAGATTTGATGGATTATGGAATAAGGAGTGGCAAAAGCCTAAGCTTGGGGATGCCCAAGGCACCCCGAGGTAAAATTCAAGGACAACCAAAAGCCTAAGCTTGGGGATGCCCCGGAAGGCATCCCCTCTTTCGTCTTCGTCCATCGGTAACTTTACTTGAGGCTATATTTTTATTCACCATATGATATGTGTTTTGCTTGGAGCGTCTTATATGATTAAGTCTTTGCTTTTTAGTTTACCACAATCATCCTTGTTGTACACACCTTTTGGGAGAGACACACATGAATTAGAATTTATTAGAATACTCTAGGTGCTTCACTTATATCTTTTGAGCTAGATAATTTTGCTCTAGTGCTTCACTTATATCTTTTAGAGTACGGTGGTGGTTTTATTATATAGAAATTATTGATCTCTCATGCTTCACTTATATTATTTTGAGAGTTCTTTAGAACAGCATGGTAATTTTCTTTGGCTATAAAATTAGTACTAATATGATAGGCATCCGAGATGGGTACAATAAAAACTTTCATAAAAAGTGCATTGAATACTATGAGAAGTTTGATACTCGATGATTGTTTTGAGATATGAAGATGGTAATATTAGAGTCGTGCTAGTTGAGTAGTTGTGAATTTCAGAAATACTTGTGTTGAAGTTTGCAAGTCCCGTAGCATGCACGTATGGTAAACGTTGTGTAACAAATTTAAAGCATGAGGTGTTCTTTGATTGTCATCCTTATGAGTGGCGGTCGGGGAATGGCGATGGTCTTTTCCTACCAATCTATCCCCCTAGGAGCATGCGCGTAATGCTTGGTTTTTGATGACTTGTAGATTTTTGCAATAAGTATGTGAGTTCTTTATGACTAATGTTGAGTCCATGATTATACGCACTCTCACGTTTCCATCATTGCTAGCCTCTTCGGTACCATGAATTGCCCTTT
The DNA here is from genome assembly GCA_021605145.1 of Aegilops bicornis. Lineage (NCBI taxonomy): Eukaryota > Viridiplantae > Streptophyta > Magnoliopsida > Poales > Poaceae > Aegilops > Aegilops bicornis. The sequence goes on from CM038671.1 coordinate 545,258,865, forward strand.
CTCACCTTGAGAGTTGGTGCAAACTTCGCCGGCGCATCCAAAACCCGTGATATGATACGCTCTATCACACATAAACCTCCTTATATCTTCCTCAAAACAGCCACCCTACCTACCTATTATGGCATTTCCATAGCCATTCCGAGATATATTGCCATGCAACTTTCCACCGTTTCAATTATTATGACACGCTTCATCATTGTCATATTGCCTTGCATGATCATGTAGTTGACATCGTATTTGTGGCAAAGCCACCATGCATAATTTATCATACATGTCACTCTTGATTCATTGCCCGTCCCGGTACACTGCCGGAGGCATTCATATAGAGTCATATTTTGTTCTAGCATCGAGTTGTAATCATTGAGTTGTAAATAAATAGAAGTGTGATGATCATCATTAATAGAGCATTGTCCCAAATAAAAAAAGAGAAAAAGAAAAAAGTTTGAGATTTTCTCCTTTTTTGTCTTCTCCACATAACCCCCATCATTATACTCTATTCCACCCATAGTGTTATATCCATGGCTCATGCTCATGTATTGCGTGAAAGTTGAAAAAAGTTTGAGATTACTAAAGTATGAAACAATTGCTTGGCTTGTCATCGGGGTTGTGCATGATGAGAGCATTCTTGTGGGACGAAAATGGAGCATGACCAAACTATATGATTTTGTAGGGATGAACCTTCTTTGGCCATGTTATTTTTAGAGAACATAATTGCTTAGTTAGTATGCTTGAAGTATTATTATTTTTATGTCAATATTAAACTTTTATCTTGAATCTTTTGGATCTGAACATTCATGCCACAATGAAGAGAATTACTTAGAAGATATGCTAGGTAGCATTCCACATCAAAAATTCTGTTTTTATCATTTACCTACTCGAGGACGAGCAGGAATTAAGATTGGCGATGCTTGATACGTCTCTAACGTATCTATAATTTTTTATTGTTCCATGCTATTATATTATCTGTTTTGGCTGTTTAATGGGCTTTACTAAGCACTTTTATATTATTTTTGGGACTAACCTATTAACCAAATGCCTATTTCAGTGTTTCGCAGAAAAGGAATATCAAACGGAATCCAAACGGAATGAAACCTTCGGGAGAGTTATTTTTGGAACAAATGTGGTCCAGGGGACTTGGAGTGGACGTCAAGAAAGAAGCGAGGAGGCCACGAGGCAGGGAGGCGCCCCCCCACCCTCGTGGGCCCCTCGCAGCTCCACCGACCTACTTATTCCTCCTATATATACCCATATACCCCAAAAACATCAGAGAGCACCACGAAACCCTATTTCCACCGCCGCAACCTTCTGTACCCGTGAGATCCCATCTTGGGGCCTTTTCCGACGCTCCGCCGAAGGGGGAATCAATCATGGTGGGCTTCTACATCAACACCATAGCCTCTCCGATGATGTGTGAGTAGTTTACCACAGACCTTCGGGTCCATAGTTATTAGCTAGATGGTTCTTCTCTCTCTTTGGATCTCAATACAAAGTTCTCCTCGATCTTCTTGGCGATCTATTCGATGTAATTCTTTTTGCAGTGTGTTTGTCGAGATCGGATGAATTGTGGGTTTATGATCAAGATTATCTATGAAGAATATCTGAATCTCCTCTGAATTCTTTTATGTATGATTTGTTATCTTTGCAAGTCTCTTCGAATTATCAGTTTGGTTTGGCCTACTAGATTGATCTTTCTTGCAATGGGAGAAGTGCTTAGCTTTGGGTTCAATCTTGCGGTGTCCTTTCCCAATGACAGCAGGGGCAGCAAGGCACGTATTGTATTGTTGCCATTGGGGATAAAAAGATGGGGTATATATCATATTGCTTGAGCTTATCCCTCTACATCATGTCATCTTGCCTAATGCGTTACTCTGTTCTTATGAACTTAATACTCCAGATGCATGCTGGATAGCGGTCGATGTGTGGAGTAATAGTAGTAGATGCAGAATCGTTTCGGTCTACTTGTCGTGGACGTGATGCCTATATACATGATCATGCTTAGATATTCTCATAATTATGCACTTCTCTATCAATTGCTCGATAGTAATTTGTTCACCCACCATAATACTTATGCTATCTTGAGAGAAGCCACTAGTGAAACATATGGCCTCCGGGTCTATCTTCCATCATATTAATCTCCCGCCAACGTGCAATTTCTGTCGCCGTTTATTTTGCAATCTTTACTTTCAATCTATATCGTAAAAAATACCAAAAATATTTATCTTATTATCTGTATCAGATCTCACTTTTGCAAGTGGCCATGAAGGGATTGACAACCCCTTTATCGCGTTGGTTGGAAGGTTCTTATTTGTTTGTGTAGGTACGAGGTGACTTGTGTGTAGTCTCCTACTGGATTGATACCTTGGTTCTCGAAAACTGTGGGAAATACTTACGCTACTTTGCTACATCACCCTTTCCTCTTCAAGGGAAAACCAACACATGCTCAAGAGGTAGCAGTGTACCTTACTAATGCTCGTAGTAGCGCCTGGGTATTTGATACTGGTTCTGTTTCTCATATTTGCAACTCGAAACAGGGGCTATGGATTAAACAAGATTGGCTAAGGACAAGGTAACGATGCGCGTGGGAAATGGTTGCAAAGTCGATGTGATCGCCGTCGGCACGCTACCTCTACATCTACCTTCGGGATTAGTTTTAGACCTGAATAATTGTTATTTGGTGCCAGCGTTAAGCATGAACATTATATCTGGATCTTGTTTGATGCAAGACGGTTATTAATTTAAATAAGAGAATAATGGTTGTTCTATTTATATGAGTAATATCTTTTATGGTCATGCACCCTTGATGAGTGGTCTATTTTTGTTGATTGTCGATAGTAGTGATACACATATTCATAGTATTGAAACCAAAATATATAAGTTTAATAGTGATAGTGCAACTTATTTGTGGCACTGCCGTTTAGGTCATATTGGTGTAAAGCGCATGAAGAAACTCCATGCTGATGGGCTTTTGGAATCACTTGATTATGAATCACTTGATTCTTGCGAACCATGCCTCATGGGCAAGATGACTAAGACTCCGTTCTCCGAAACAATGGAGCGAGCAACAGACTTGTTGGAAATAATACATACTGATATATATATATATATTTCCTTATATCATGATAAATGTTTATTATTCATGCTAGAATTGTATTAACCAGAAACTTAGTACAGGTGTGAATACATAGACAAACAGAGTGTCCCTAGTATGCCTCTACTTGACTAGCTTGTTAATCAAAGATGGTTAAGTTTCCTAACCATATACATGTGTTGTCATTTGATGAACGGGATCACATCATTAGAGAATGATGTGATGGACAAGACCCATCCATTAGCTTAGCATAAATGATCGTTTAGTTTTATTGCTATTGCTTTCATCATGACTTATACATGTTCCTCAGACTATGAGATTATGTAACTCCCCAATACCGGAGGAACACCTTGTGTGCTATCAAACGTCACAACGTAACTGGTTGATTATAAAGATGCTCTACAGGTGTCTACGATGGTGTTTGTTGAGTTGGCATAGATCGAGATTAGGATTTGTCACTCCGTGTTTTGAAGAGGTATCTCTGGGCCCTCTCGGTAATGCTCATCACTATAAGCCTTGCAAGCAATGTGACTAATGAGTTAGTTACGGGATGATGCATTACGGAACGAGTAAAGAGACTTTCCGGTAACAAGATTGAACTAGGTATGAGGATACCGACGATCGAATCTCGGGCAAGTAACATACCAATGACAAAGGGAACAACGTATGTTGTTATGCGGTTTGACCGATAAAGATCTTCGTAGAATATGTAGGAGCCAATATGAGCATCCAGGTTCCGCTATTGGTTATTTACCGGAGATGTGTCTCGGTCATGTCTACATAGTTCTCAAACCCGTAGGGTCCGCACGCTTAACGTTCGATGATGATTTGTATTATGATTTATGTGATTTGATGACCGAAGATTGTTCGGAGTCCCGGATGAGATCACGGACATCACGAGGAGTCTAGAAATGGTCGATAGGTAAAGATTCATATATTGGAAGGTTGCATCCGGACATCGGAATGGTTCCGAGTGATTCGGGCATTTTTCCGGAGTACCGGGAGGTAACCAGAACCCCCGGGGGAAGATTGGGCCTACATGGGCCATAGGGAAGAGGGGAGGCAGCCCACAAGGGGCAGCAGCGCCCCTCCCTATAGGGTGTCCGAAACGGACTAGGAAGGGGGGTGCACCCCCCCCTTTCCTTCTCCTCCTCCTCTCCCTTCCCTCTTTCCCCCTCTCCTAAAAAGGAAAGGGAGTCCAAATAGGATTGGGAGTCCTAGTTGGGCTCCACTCTATGGCGTGCCCCCTAGGCCAGCCGCCTCCTCCTTCCCTCCTTTATATACGTGGGAGGGGGCACTCCAGAGACACACAAGTTTCTCTTAGCCATGTGCGGTGCCCCCCTCCACAGTTACACACCTCGGTCATATCGTCGTAGTGCTTAGACGAAGCCCTACGTCGGTAACTTCATCATCACCGTCACCACGTCATCATGCTGATGGAACTCTCCCTTGTCCTCAACTGGATCAAGAGCTCGAGGTACGTCATCGAGCTGAACATGTGCTGAACACGGAGGTGCCGTACGTTCGGTACTTGGATCGGTTGGATCGCGAAGACATTCGACTACATCAACCGCATTACTAAGCGCTTCCGCTTTCGGTCTATGAGGGTACGTGGACACACTCTCCATTCTTGTAGCTATGCATCTCCTAGATAGATCTTGCGTGATCGTAGGTAATTTTTTTGAAATACTGCGTTCCCCAACAATTGCAATGCTTGAAAATGAGGCCTAGGGTTCGTACTTTCACTAGTGCAATCTCTCAACAGTGCTAATATAATTGGATCATATAACCATCCCTCAAAGTGCGATGAAGAATCACTCCAAAGTTTCTATCTAGCGGAGAACATAAGAATAAATTGTTTGTAGGGTACGAAACCACCTCAAAGCTATTCTTTCCGTTCGATCTATTGAAGAGTTCGTACTAAAATAACACTAAGCTATTCTTTCCGTTTGATCTATCCTAGAGTCCGTACTAAAATAACACCAAAGCAAATTCATATTCATAATACTCAATCCAACACAAAGAACTTCAAAGAGTGCCCCAAGATTTCTACCAGAGAAACAAAGACAAGAACGTGCATCAACCCCTATGCTTAGATTACCCCAATGTCACCTCGGTAATCCGCGAGTTGAGTGCCAAAACATATATCAAGTGAGTCAATACGATTACCCCATTGTCACCATGAGTATTCAATTGCAAGACATATATCAAGTGTTCTCAAATCCATAAAAGTATTGAATCCGATAACAACAAAATCTCAAAGGGAAAAAATAAATTCATCACAACAAGATAGAGAGGGGAAAACACCATATGATCTGACTATATTAACAAAGCCCGCGATACATAAAGATCGTGCCATCTCAAGAACACGAGAGAGAGAGAGAGAGATAGAGAGAGATTAAAAACATAGCTACTGGTACAAACCCTCAGCCCCGAGGGTGGACTACTCCCTCCTCATCATGGTGGCCGCTGGGATGATGAAGATGGCCACCGGAGATGATTCCCCCCTCCGGCAGGGTGCCGGAAAGGGTCTAGATTGGTTTTCGGTGGCTACGGAGGCCTGCGGTAGCGAAACTTGTGATCTAGGTTCACCCCGAGGGTTTTCAGAATATTTGTGAATTTATAGGGTAAAGAGGGGGTGTGGGAGGCCACCGAGGTGGGCACGAACCACCTGGGCACGCTTGGGCCCCAGACGCGCCCTGGTGGGTTTTGCCCCCCTCCGGGCACCCCCTAGGTGCTGCTCTGGCCCATTGGTGGTCTTCTGGTCCATAAAAAATCAACAAAAAGTTTCGCGGTGTTTGGACTCTGTCGGTGTACTAGAGTAGGGGTACCCTAGTATCCCGAACTTGTGCACGGGCAGTTGCAGCCCTCCGCGGCAGGGCTTACCGGGTGACCGCCAAGGTCCTCCGTGGTTCCTTTGGAGCCGTTCAAGAACAAAGTATTCAAGCTAAGGAGACAAGGCCCCGGCAAGAGGAGCTTGCCGGGAAGGCCACCCAAGGCACCTAGGAGACAAGGCCCCGGCAAGAGGAGCTTGCCGGGAAGGCCACCCAAGGCACCTAGGAGACAAGGCCCCGGCAAGAGGAGCTTGCCGGGAAGGCCACCAAAGGCACCTAGGAGACAAGGCCCCGGCAAGAGGAGCTAGCCGGGAAGGCCACCCAAGGCACCTAGGAGACAAGGCCCCGACAAGAGGAGCTTGCCGGGAAGGCCCGGTGAGCGACAAGCTTCCGGACGCGACAAGACAACAACTGCGGCAAGGTGCTTGTCGCGGCGGGCCACCACTCTGTACCTGCGCTCCAGCACATCCACTAACGTGTCGCCCTGAGACCTTTCCAGCGTAGCGTGGCGAGAGGTCTGCAGCCAGCGGTCTTGTGATGGTAAGCGGCCGACAAGATTGCCTTAAATGGCGGCGGTGGCGCTTTTGACGGTCCCTGTTTGCACTGTTAGGGCGACGTAGACGGGCATTTAATGCCTTTGTCCCCTGCCGTTAGGGTTAGGTATGATACACTGTACAAGTAGCTGTACCAACCACTCCTTTTCCATTTTTACCCTTGTCTACGTTGCCACCTGTCGGAGACCCCTTTAGCATATAAAAGGAGGCCCATGCGCAACGTAGAGAAGGGGGAGAGGGTTCGAAAGGCTCGAAGCCAGGGAACACCCACGCTCGGTCTCGTTAGTAGCTTGTGTGTACTGTAGCACTCAAGCGCTCCCGAGAAAGAACTCAATACACTCAGACATGCAGCAGTAGGAGTGTTATCTCTCCGGAGAGCTCCGAAGCTGGGTAAACCGCTCTGCTCTTCGTGCAACCTCCGCCCCCTGCCGAACCGAAAGGGGCTCGGTCCGCCGGTCCCATAGGTGTTCATGGGCCGATCGATCTCCCGACATCTTTGGCGCGCCAGGTAGGGGGCGTCGAGATTGTGTGAACCTGATCCGGCATCCACACGAGCTAGATCTTCATCATCTTCATCGACATGCCACCGAAGAAGAGGGCTTCGGCGGCAGATGTTCCGTCCACGTCGAACCCACCACCACCGGAGCAAACGGGTGGTGGGGTAGACGCTGGCGGAAGAATGGACATCGACGGGGGAGCCCACGGTGCTGCCAAGTCCAAGGACAAGGCTGCGCAGACCTCGACGTCCGTACATGCACCGCGCGCCTGCCTCAGAGGCGCGGGACCGACAGCCATGGTATTCACAACGCCATACGCCGTTGGACCAAGATCGAGCTGGTGGATCTCGGGATGCTCAAGACCAGCATGCACGCCAACATGTTGGCGCGAGCGAGGCACGGTCGCCTGGACGGGATATTGCTCCTTCTAACATAGTTAGAAGTCCGAGCATATCCCGCTCCTCGCGCCGTTCGCCACTGCCACCCACCACTCCAGCAGAAGCCTTGGCGAGAGCTCAATCGCTTCCTAGATTACCCTCCAACAGCCGACAAGGTCGATGAATGGAGGGCCACCATTCGTAGTCTCATCGGCTTTGCCAACGGCAACGCCCGCTCAGCCGAGTGCATCGCTGCCGCGCAGGACTGCCAAACACGAGCCGGTGGCGCATTTAAACCGGTGGGGGTGCAACCACCATGCACTCTCCGCCCCGAAGGCCAAGATCGCCGACTCGCCGGATCCACCTCGATAGTGACTCCACCGCATCATCGGATCCACGAGCTCGTGGCGATCAGCGCCAAGTTCTTCACGAATGACAGCAAGAAGACGCTCGAACTCGCATCGAGCGCCAAGAGAAGCGCGCGTCAATCCGACCAGCTACCGGGCCCTCTGTCGACATGCATGCGCCAGGGGAACCAGCGACTTGCCGACGCGGTAGGTTGCCCTGCGTTCACTCGTGAGCTGCGGCAAGTCCAATGGCCCAAAGAAGAAGAATTTCAAGCCGACGCATTGCAGAAGTAACGACGGCAAGACGCATCTGTCGGAGTTCCTCAGCATCTACACCATCGCGGTGCAAGCTGCCAGGGGCGAGACGACAAGATCCTGGCCAACTACTTCCCGCTGGTGCTCAAGCCCAATGTCAGATCCTGGCTCATGCACTTGCCGGACAACTCCATATCCTCTTGGGCAGATCTATGCCATCAGTTTGTCGGAGCCTTTACAGGCGGCCACAAGCCCCATGGCAAAGAAAGCGCCCTTCATCTGCTCGCCTAGAAGGAAGGAGAGCCCCTGCGCAAGTACATTCAGAGATTCAGCCGCGTACAGCACAACATCCAAGATGTCCACCCTGCTGCGGTAATCAGCGCGTTCCATCAGAACGTGCGAAACCGCAGGATGCGGGAGGAGATGGCGGTGTGCAAGATCAGAGACGTCAGTGAGCTATATGCCTGGCCGATAAGTGTGCACGTCTTTGAGGAAGGGAGGCGATGATGAGCTAGCAACCATGGCGGATGCATCCAATGACGAAAGGTGGGGCTTCACCGCAAGCTCTGGTCCCGACAAGGATGGATTTACGCAGAGCTTCCCAAGTCGCCACAAGAAGGTCCTCAAGATCAAGACCAAGTCCGGCAAGAGCTCGATGTCCACTCCGCAAGCGCACCTCTTCGGAGTGCTGCGCGCTACCGTCGAGGACGCACCATCGAGCTCCACCGGCAAGTGCCGAGGAGCGATCTGCTCCGGCAAGCCCTAGGGTTTGTTCCGTTGAAGCGAGACGCCCCGACAAGTTTTGCTCCGCAAACTTGCCGGGAACGCCAAGCTCCGCTGAGCCACAGGTTCTCACCGTGGAAGCGGATGTTCCCGCAGCAGCGTATGTGTCGGTGGTTCTTTGATCGATCGTAGCGACGCCAAATCGAGCCATCGCCGTACACCTTTCGCTCTAGTCTATGGAGCAGAGGCAGTTCTCCCCACGGAACTTCAGATACGGATCACCTCGAGTGCTCGCTTATGATGAGCTTGAGCAAGAGCAGTTGCGACAAGATGACGCGCTGCTCCTTGAGGAGGATCGTCTTCAGGCTGCTGTACGAGCTGCTCGATACTAGCAAGCTTTGCGCCGCTACCATGGCCGCAAATTAATGCCAGAAGTCTCGAGGAAGGCGACCTTGTTCTTCGGTGCGTTCAGTCCACCAAGAATTCCAACAAGTTGACGCCAAAGTGGGAAGGCCCTTACCGGGTGAAACGAGTCACTAGGCCTGGCGCTGTCGCTTTGAGACCGAAGATGGCATTCCGGTGAGCAACTCTGGAACATTGAGCATCTTCGTAAGTTTTACTCAGAGCGCGGTTGCCGGAACCTGCTCAGCAACCACCTTTTGTACAAGTCTTGCCGATGTTGCATGTAATCCTTTGTACAAAGCCGGGCGCAGACCCCGTGCATAAGTGCTTCGCACATCTTGTCAATTTCATGCTTTCTACTTCTATTTTGCATGCGTTATCTGACACTTTGTGCAGCACCTACCCCCGGTAAGCAATAACGAGCCATAAGGCTCCATATCTTTATTTTCTTCTTTCTCTTTCTCAAAGAAAGGAAGGTTCCTCGCCCACAAGTTTGCCGGGGGAAAGGAGAAGGTAATGGTGTGGACCAAGCGTCGCTCAAGGAAGTCTAGCCTTCTTTGGGAAGCAAACGATGTAAAAGCTAAGTTGCCAAAGTTTGAGCAATCAGTTTTAAAAAAATTTAAGTTATCTTCCTCGAACGACCGTACTTTGTATGGAAAACCTGTGCGCAGAGGAACCAACTCGTAGCTAGTTGCGCCCTTACTTTGTTTCGAGTCCGCTCAACAACTTAAGTGAGCTGCGACTAGTTGCGACAAGGTTTCTTGTCGGTAGCAGCACCGCCAGCTTGGCGTCCCTTTTCGGCGCTTCATGACCCAGTGCCTGTGACGACAAGTTCCCTAAAAGCGTGGGGTAAAACATACAAAGGAAGGAACCAAGTAAAGGAAATAACATAGCAATTGCTACCGAAATAGAGTTATATTACAAGATAACTTGTCGCAGCTCTAATAGGTTGTTCTCATAACATGACCGCAGCGGCAAGAAAAGAGAAAGCGGGCGGCCTAATCTACGCGATCGCCCTCAACCCTCTTGATCCCGCTCACCCTGTCCACGATGGGTGCGACAAGGGTCTTGAGCGCTTCCACATCAAAGATCCGCGGTAAGGACTTGAGGACGTTGGTGAGGTTGAGGCCTGGGTTGCGTAAGGCCACCTTCATCAAGACCTTTTGAAGAGCTCCAGCAGATCTGGCGCGACTCCTCGGCCAGCTGCTTTGGGATTTCTTCCCGAGTCACTGGAGGGCCGTCACCACGCCCTTGAAGAACAAGCTGAGCTTGGCGCTGGGTCGGAGGTGCTCATCGGAGGAATATCCAAGATCCTCCATCCCCGGTGCACCAGCTCCTGTCAATGGTTGCAAGAACATCCACGAGACCCTCGGTCCAGTGCTCCACATTCTCCCTAAAGGTATTACAGGCAGCGGAAGACTGCCAAGCAGCGCCTCGTCGGCCTTGATTTTCTCCTTCAAGGCCACCTCCTGCTCCTCGGGCGCCCGCCCACTCGAGTCAAGGTGGTCAGCTTCAACTCAAGATCTGCGTTGGAGTCCTTGGCGGCGCTGAGCTCCTTGCTCCTCTCGGCGAGACGGCCCTGCAACTCGCCAAGAGTGTAGGCGTCCTTCTCGCGCTCATGCTTGAGTGCAGCAAGCTCCTCGCCGCTCTCCTTGAGATTGGCCTCCGACTGCGCCACCTTCGTCTCCAGCTCCTTCTTGGCGGCCTCGGCAGCGGCAAGATCCTTTGCTTCCTTGAGAGCCCCGCCAAATGTTTGCTCGCGCATGGCTAGATCCTCCTCATGGCTGTCAAGATTAACCTTCCTCTGTGCCAACTTCGCCTTCACCTCGAGATAGCTTCTCGGCGACAAGTCATTGTTGCTCCTCGGCTTCAGCCTTCTCGAGGAGGAAGGCTTTGCGCTCCTCGGCGAAGTCGCTCCCGCTCCTCTTCCAAGGCCCGGAGAGCTTCTGGTTGAGGCCCGGAGCTCCTCCGCGCTTCTCGATGTCTGCTCCGCCTTCGCGACAAGCGCTTCCGGGATTCCAGCTTGGCTTGTCGGTAGCGGTAGAGCGACAGCTTCGCAGCATGCTCCTCCTCGAGACTTCGCCACGCTGCCGCTTGGCGCGTCGACCAGCGTCGATCCAGCGGAGGCGAGCAGCTCTTCATCAAAAGTTTCTCCTTCGGCCGGCACCCTGGAGCTCGACGCCCATGGGAGCTTGATGAAGACGCCATCATTGGCCTTCAAATAGGCTCCGGGCTGGGGCTCTTCGGAGCCTGACGCTGCAGCAGCGGCGGAGGGATCGGCGGTCGGCGTAGCGCCTGGCGCTCCTGCGGCCTCAGGGCCGTCGGCGATCGCCGGACCTCTCGCCCGGCTTCTGCGGCGGCAGCTTTGGCGACCTCTTCGCGGCGGGCTCGTCAACGCCCGACTTCTTCTCCGATGGCAGCGGCGTCGTCGATGTTACAAGGCGTCCTCCTCGCCGGCGGCCTCGGTCTCCATTGGCTCTGTGGCGGATGGATCTGACGACCGGAAAATGAAGAAAAGTCAAGCAAATATTCAAAAAGAAAATCAGAAGAAGAACACAAGGAAAGTTTTCAAGCAAGAGGATTACCTGTGCTAGGGTCTAAAGTCATGGTCTCCGCTGCCAAGGGATCGCTGGTGCTGTCCCTTGCCGGAGAGTTGTCCATTGCCGGAGAACTGCCCCTTGCCGGAGAAGTCTCCCTTGCCGGAGAACGCTCCCTTGTCGGGGAATCCTCCCTTGGCGGTGTAGTCGAAGCAGAAGGCATGTCAGGAGCGGCTTGTGGCACTCTGGTAAGGCTGCTCTGCTCCTACACAAATCAGCGATCGAGATATCGACAAAGAAAGGGCACCCATGCACGCCTAACAGCAGGAAGTAAACCATATACTTACGCTGGGGGCTGCGCTGGGGGCTGCTTTGAGGAAGAGTTGCCGCGTCCGGCAAGGTGGTCTCGGATGCGCCTCCTGCTGTCGCGGTGGGTTCGTCCTCGATGACAATCACCGGGGCCTTGGCTCTCTTCGACGCTCTGGGCGGCGTCCTGAAAAGGAATGGGTTCAGAGTGAAGCAAATCAGATACAAGACAAAGCAACAAGCCGAAGAACTACAAATGCTGCAAAGAATCTTCCTCTTCTTCTTCCTCGTCGGAGCTGAGCGCGGAGAGATCAAATTCTAGCTTGCCTCCAGTACGACAAGGCGGAGGAGTAGGTTCCCTTGGCCGCTTGGCGGGAGCAGAAACGGTGGTCTACGAGGGCCCCGCTCAGCTTGCCGCAGCGGCGTGAGGTGCTCCCCGCTGCAACAAATGCTTGCCGCGGTGGAGCGCTGGCGCGCCGGGCGGTCGTTGACCCGTCTGCCGCTTCGCCACGCCTCCGCCTTGCGGAGACGCCTTCTTCTGGTGGAGCTGGGGCTCCGCCGCGGCAAGCTGTTCAAGGAGGGGAGGAGGCGCCCTCGGCGGGCTCGCCGACTCAGCTTCAGCCCGACAAGCTCTTCCTCGCCCGGCAAACTCGCCTCGCCGACAAGGCTTGCCGCCTCTGCTGCCTCTGCCTCCTCCACGGTGAATCCAAACTTCGCCCATGGCGGCAGCTCTTGCCGCCTCTTCCAAAGATGGTGGCGTCGCCGCATCTCATCATCGGTGGTGTCGCGGGTGAGGCTCTTACATTCATCGGGCGGACCGGCACTTCTACCAGCTGTCAAAGAACACTCAGACGACGTCATCTGCAGCTCTTGCCAAGTTGGAACGATTCCATGCGAGTCGCTGGCGGCATCATTGCACGGATGCGGTCGGCGAGGAATTGTTGCACAGGACGACATTCTTCGGCAACCTGAACGCTCCAGGATGCTCAGGATCGTGCTTGAACAGCTCCAAGAGCATCGCGTCCAGTTCTAGAACAGTGAAATTGAAGTTGAGGCCCGGGCGCAGCCTCATGATATCCGCCGCGTTCTGGAACTCCCAGGCGGGTCTCCTCCTCTCCTGCAGGGGGGCGATGCGGCGACGAAGGAAATTTGCGCCAACGACGCCTACAGTGAGTCTGGCAAGCCTCAGGCGTAGGATCCGGATGACGGCAATCTTCAGCCTAGCGTCTTCCGGGGCCAGACTGCTCCAATCGTTGCCGCGCACTATCGAGGTTTGGTATTTGGGCGGTAAACGGCCGCGGTTCTCCTCGACAATCCAGCAGCAGTCTGCTCTCCACTCATCCCATTTGCTGCGGAGCTCTCCCTCCAGATAAGCTTCCTTCTTGCGGTCCTCGAGATCCAAAGCGATCCCACCGGAAAGAGGCTCCCCTCTCTCAACTCGGGGCATAAAGAAGTGGCGGAAAAGGGCTACGTTTGGATGGACTCCGACAAAGTTTTCGCAGAGATGTGCGAAAACTGCCATGGTCAGAACGACATTGGGGGTGAAGTCAAGGAGGCGGAACCCGTAGGTGTTCATGATATCACAGAAAAATTCGGAGAAGGGCGGCGAGCCCGCGAGAAGAACAACGCCAAGAAAGGATACCCATTCGAGCCGGTTCAAGCAGCATTTGGGAGTACCTTCGTCGCTGGATGCGCCGCGTCTCCGTCGACCGGAAGAGGTAGTAGTACTCCCTCGGCTCCCTCGCGGCGAAATTTGGGGGATATTGCCCGCTCCTTTCGCAGCACCGCAAGCTGCTGCGCCTCGGCCGACTTCACGGCCTTCCCCTTGTCGGCTTTCGGAGCCATGGAGGAGGTGGTGAGGGAGGTCGACGGCGTTGGTGATGCTGGTGGCGATGGGGGGCGAAGCGCTGCTCTCCTTTCAGCCTTGGGAAGAAGGGGGGAGCAGCGGAGGTTTTTCGAGATTGGACAGCAACTGGCGAGATGGGCGGACTGCCCCTGTTTCCCCTGCTTATAAAGAGGGAGGGGGCAGGCGTTCCGTTTTTCCCGAATAAAGAAACCACCCACGATCTCTCACACGACGCCGCATTCGACGCGTGCCGTTCGTGGAGGGCGTGGTGGGTCCGGGGTGAGTTACGGCGTAACCAGCCAAGGCGTGCCGATGCCCTGCTTTGGGCCTGGCCCAACAGCGCTTCGGCACTGCAGGTGGCCCAGCCCGGGGCTCTGTCGGTGTACTAGAGTAGGGGTACCCTAGTATCCCGAACTTGTGCACGGGCAGCTTGCAGCCCTCCATGTAGGGCTTACCGGGTGACCGCCAAGGTCCTCCGTGGTTCCTTTGGAGCCATTCAAGAACAAAGTATTCAAGCCAAGGAGACAAGGCCCGGCAAGAGGAGCTTGCCGGAAGGCCACCCAAGGCACCTAGGAGACAAGGCCCGGCAAGAGGAGCTTGCCGGAAGGCCACCCAAGGCACCTAGGAGACAAGGCCCCGGCAAGAGGAGCTTGCCGGAAGGCCACCCAAGGCACCTAGGAGACAAGGCCCCAAAGAAGAGGAGCTTGCCGGGAAGGCCACCCAAGGCACCCTAGGGAGACAAGGCCCACAGCAAGAGGAGCTTGCCGGAAGGCCCGGTGAGCGACAAGCTTCCGGACGCGACAAGACAACAACCGCGGCAAAGGCGCTTGTCGCGCAGCCACCACTCACTCTGTACTGCGCTCCAGACATCCACTAACGTGTCGCCTCGAGACCTTTCCAGCGCCGTGGCGAGAGGTCAGGCAGCCAGCGGTCTTGTGGTAAGCGGCGCCGACAAGATTGCCTTCGTGGCGAAGCGGTGGCGCACTGACGGTCCTCGCTTGTAATCAAGAGGCGACGTGAGACGGGCATTTAATGCCTTTGTCCCCTGCCGTGGTTAGGTATGATACATCGTACAAGTAGCTGTACCAACCACTCCTTTTCCATTTTTACCCTTGTCTACGTTGCCACTGTCGGAGACCCTTTAGCATATAAAAGGAGGCCCATGCATAGCGTAGAGAAGGGGAGAGGGTTCGAAAGGCTCAAGCCGTGGAACACCCTTTCGGTCTCGTTAGCAGCTTGTGTGTACTGTAGCACTCAAGCGCTCCCGAGCAAGAACTCAATACACTCAGCCATGCAGCAGTAGGAGTGTTATCTCTCCGGAGAGCTCTGAAGCTGGGTAAACCGCTCGTGTGCGTCGCCTCGATCTGCTCTTCGTGCGACCTCCGCCCCCCGCCGAACCGAAAGGGGCTCGGTCCGCCGGTCCCATAGGTGTTCGTGGGCCAGATCAGCCTCCCCGACATCCGTTTGATATTGATTTTCTGCGATGTAAAAAACATGCAAAAAACAGCAATTGGCACTTGGCACTATGTCAATAGGTTAGTATCAAAAAATGATATAAATTGACTATAAAATGATTATAAAACATCCAAGAGTGATAATATAACAACATGGAACAATAAAAAATTATAGATACGTTGGAGATGTATCAGGATCCCCAAGCTTAATTCCTGCTCGTCCTCGAGTAGGTAAATGATAAAAACATAATTTTTGATGTGGAATGATGCCTAACATGTCATCTCATATTCTTTTCTTTATAGCATGGACATTTGTACTTTTATATGGTTCAAAGCAATAGTCTAGTTTTGACATGATAAGTTAAATACTCAAGCATATCAATAAGCAACCATGTCTTTCAAAATATCAACGCTAAAATAAGTTATCCCTAGCCCATCATGCTCAATCATTGATCCATTCATGAAACACACTCGTATATTAACTACACCCAATGCTCAAGTACGATCATAGTGCCCCCTAGTTGGTGCTTTATAAGAGAAGATGGAGACTCAAAATAAAATAAAAAATGCATAAAGTAAAAGAAAGGCCCTTCGCGGACGGAAGTAGGGATTTGTAGAGGTGCCAGAGCCCAAAGCAAAAATTGAGAGATAAAAACATTTTGAGAGGCATACTTTTCCCACCAACGAAAATGACTTAGAGTTCCCAACACTTCTCATGCTAGATATATCATAGGCGGTTCGCAAACAGAAAATAAAGTTTATTCTTTTTTCAACCATACTTTCACTTCCCATGGCTAGCCGTATCCATGGTTGCCCTCCATACCAACACTTCCCAAGGAATTTATTATTTGACAACATAAAGTAAATTCATTTTTCATTTCGGGACTGGGCATCCCTAATACCTTTGCCTTACTCTCGTGCAATGACAAGTGAATAAACACTCATCGTGAGAATAACAAATCTAGCATGGAAAATATTAGCCACCCCTCACTGCCTCGCGAGCGGTATGAGCACACAAAAGAGAAATTTATTTTGAATATTAGAGATGGCACATAGAAATTTTCTTAGAACGGCAAAAGAATACCGCATATAGGTAGGTATGGTGGACTCATGTGGCAAAACTGGTTTAAAGGATTTTGGATGCACAAGTAGTGATCATACTTAGTGCAAAACAAAGGTTAGCAAAAGATTGAGAAGCGACCAACAAAGAAACGAATAATCTCATAAGCGAGCATTAAGCATAGTTAACACCGAATAATGCACCACAAGTAGGATATAATTTCATTGCATAACTATTGACTTTCGTGCTTGCATAGGGAATCACAAACCTTAACACCAATATTCTTACTAAAGCACAATTACTTGTCAACATGACTCACATATCACATCATCATATCTCAAAACTATTACAGGGAATCAAACGCTATTTTGTCCAATGATCGTCATGAAAGTTTTTATTATATCCTTCTTGGATATCTATCACTTTGGGACTAATTTTCATGTGTTGCTTTTGGTAAGCTCAAACAAATATAAGTGAAGATCATGAGCGTAATATTTACTCAAACTAATTTAAGTGAAACAAGAGAGAATTTCTTCAAAAATACTAAAGCAGACCATGCTCAAAAAGATATAAATGAAGCACAAGAGCAATTCCATAGAAAAGAGCTTCGTTGATGGGATGTGAGTGCCGCTTACTTAGCCTCCCTGGCAACTATTTGAGGACTCTATTTTATTTAAAAACTTTCGTATCTAAGTATTTTATTAAAACAGCAAGAAAAAACAAAACAAAATGCAATTCCAAGAATAGCACACATCATGTGAAGAAGCAAAAACATAGGCTCAACCGATACTAACCGATAATTGTTGAAGAAGAAAGGTGGGATGCCTACCGGGGCATCCCCAAGCTTAGATGCTTGAGACTTCTTGAATATTATCTTCGGATGCCTTGGGCATCCCCAAGCTTGAGCTTTTGTGTCTCCTTAATTCCTTTTATATCACGGTTTCCCTAAATCAGAAAAACTTCATCCACACAAAACTCAACAAGAACTCATGAGATAAGTTAGTATAAACCAATGCAAAAACCTTATCATTATCTACTGTACCAAATCACTAAAATTATTATTCAACATTGCATACTAAATGCATCTGAATATTTAACACTCCTATCCTCAAATATAATCATTAAACAAGCAAACATATGCAAACAATGCAAGCATAATAGCAATCTGCAAAAAAAGTACAATCTGCAAAGAATGCAAGAGTATCAATACTTCCCTAACTCCAAAAGTTATGAAAATTTACCCCACTGTAGAAAATTTATCAGAGCTTATTTTTCAAAAAAATTCAACATTTTATCACATTCTGACTTTTCTAGGGATTTTTTGCAACAGCGGTAAACTTTCTGTTCCCAAACAACAACATGTATACTTGCAAAATAAGCATGGTGAAGGCTATCCTTGACATTTTTATTGAAATGAAAGATGCAGAACATTATTATAAATAACAGCAAGCAAATCCTAACAAAATAAAATGACGCTCCAAGCAAAACTCATATCATGTGACGATTGAAAACATATATAGCTCCAAGTGAGGTTACCGAAAATGTTGAAGATGAAAGAGGGGATGCCTTCCGGGGCATCCCCAAGCTTAGTTGCTTGAATATTCCTTGAGTATTTACTTGGGGTGCCTTGGGCATCCCCAAGCTTAGGGTCTTGTCACTCCTTATTCTCCTCATATCAACATCTCACCCAAAACTTGAAAACTTCAATCACACAAACTTAACGGAACTTCGTGAGATAGGTTAGGATGATAAAGAGCAAACCATTTCACTTTGGTACTGCCAAAGACAAGATTCGTAATTGTTCTCACACAATGCCTACTGTAGCATATCATTTCCACAATTTATATTGAGCAATATAAGCCATAGAAACTAGATAACAAGCAAACTATGCATTGAAAACAGAATCTATCAAAAACAGAACAGTCTGTAGTAATCTGTACTCCAACCATATTTATACTAATCCAAAATTCTGAAACATTAGGACGACTAGGGCAATTTGTCTATTAATCTTCTGCAAAAAGAATCAACATTTTATCACGCTTCTGTTAAAAATGAGAATCAAGCGCAAAAGTTCCTATTTTTTAGCAATATCAAATCAACTATCACCCAACATGATCCCAAACGCTTTACTTGGCACTTTATTGAAACAAAAGCAATAAAACAAGATCAATACAATAGCATAATCATGTGAACACACAAAAACAGTAGGTAAAAGTGTTGGGTTCTCCTGCAACAATTGCTTTTCTTTAATGCCTTTTAGCTAGGCACGATGATTTCAGTGATGCTCGCATAAAAGATAAGAATTGAAACACAAAGAGAGAATCATGAAGCATATGAATAGCACATTTAAGTCTAACCCACTTCCTATCCATAGGGATTTTGTGAGCAAACAACTTACAGGAACAAGAATCAACTAGCATAGGAAGGCAAAACAAGCATAACTTCAAAATTTTCAACACATAGAGAGGAAACTTTATATTTTTGCAATATGTAAAAGCATATGTGCCTCTCTCATAATAATTCTCAGTAGCATCATGAATGAATTCAACAATATAGCCATCACATAAAGCATTATTTTCATGATACATAAGCATTGAAATTTTATTACTCTCCACATAAGCAAATTTATTCTCATGAATAGTAGTGGGAGCAAACTCAACAAAATAACTATCATAGGATTAAAAATTAAAATCATGATGACAAGTTTCATGGTTATCATTATTCTTTATATCATACATGTCATAACCATAATCATCATATATAGGAACTTTGTATTCATAATCAATTGCAACCTCCTCCAAAATAGTGGATTCATCATTAAATAAAGTCATGACCTCTCCAAATCCACTTTCATCAATATAATCATCATAAATAGGAGGCATGCAATCATCATAATAATTTTTCTCATCAAAACTTGGGGGACAAAAAATATCATCTTCATCAAACATAGCATCCCCAAGCTTATGGCTTTGCATATCATTAGCATCATGGATATTCAAAGAATTCATACTAAGAACATTGCAATCATGATCATCATTCAAATATTTTGTGCCAAACATTTTATTGACTTCCTCTTCTAACAATTGAGCACAATTTTCCAATCCATTATTTTCAAGAAAGATATTATAAAGATGACCAATAATATGATGCAACCTCAATTCCATTTTTTATGTAGTTTTATTTTTATAAACCAAACTAATGATAAACAAGAAACTAAAATATTCAATTGCAAGATCTAAAGATATACCTTCATGCACTAACCTCCTTGGCAACGGTGCCAGAAAAGAGCTTGATGTCTACTACGCAACTTTATTCTTGTAGACTCTTGTTGGGCCTCCAAGCGCAGAGTTTTGTAGGACAGTAGCAATTTTCCCTCAAGTGGATGACCTAAGGTTTATCAATCCGTGGGAGGCGTAGGATGAAGATGGTCTCTCTCAAACAACCCTGCAATCAAATACAAGAAATCTCTTGTGTCCCCAACACACCCAATACAATGGCAAATTGTATCTGTGCACTAGTTCGGCGAAGAGATGGTGATAAAAGTGTAATATGGACGGTAAAAATATATTTTTATAATCTGAATAAATAGAAATAGCAAGGTAGCGAATAGTAAACAGCCACAAAAATAGTATTGCAATGCTTAAAAATGAGGCCTAGGGTTCGTACTTTCGCTAGTGCAATCTCTCAACAGTGCTAACATAGTTGGATCATATGATTATCCCTCAAAGTGCGATAAAGAATCACTCCCGAGTTCCTATTAGCGGAGAAAAAAAGATAGAAATTGTTTGTAGGGTACGAAACCACCTCAAAGCTATTCTTTCCGTTTGATCTATTCAAGAGTTCATACTAAAATAACACAAAGCTATTCTTTCCGTTTGATCTATCCTAGAGTTCGTACTAAAATAACACCAAAGCAAATTCATATTCATAATACTCAATCCAACACAAAGAACTTCAAAGAGTGCCCCAAGATTTCTACCGAGAAACAAAGACATGAACGCGTGCATCAACCCCTATGCATAGATTACCCCAAAGTCACCTCGAATCCATGAGTTGAGTGCCAAAACATATATCAAGTGAATCAATACGATACCCCATTGTCACCACGAGTATTCAATTGCAAGACATATATCAAGTGTTCTCAAATCCATAAAAGTATTCAATCCGATAACAACGAAATCTCAAAGGGAAAAACTCAATTCATCACAACAAGATAGAGAGGGGAAAACACCATATGATCCGACTATATTAACAAAGCCCATGATACATCAAGATCGTGACATCTCAAGAACACGAGAGAGAGAGAGAGGGATTAAACACATAGCTACTGGTACAAACCCTCAGCCCCGAGGGTGACTGCTCCCTCCTCATCATGGTGGCCGTCGGGATGATGAAGATGGCCACCGGAGATGATTCCCCCCTCCGGCAGGGTGCTGGAAAGAGAATAGATTGGTTTTTGGTGGCTACAGAGGTCTGCATTAGCGGAACTTCTGATCATGGTTGACCCCGAGGGTTTTCGGAATATTTTTGAATTTATAGGATAAAGAGGGGGTGTGGGAGGCCACCAAGGTGGGCACAACCCACCTGGGCGCGCCTGGGCCCCCAGGCGTGCCACAGTGGGTTGTGCCCCTCGAGGCACTCGAGGTGCTACTACTGCCC
Source organism: Aegilops bicornis (assembly GCA_021605145.1). NCBI lineage: Eukaryota > Viridiplantae > Streptophyta > Magnoliopsida > Poales > Poaceae > Aegilops > Aegilops bicornis. The sequence goes on from CM038671.1 coordinate 545,279,804, forward strand.
ATTGGTGGTCTTCTCGTCCATAAAAATCCACAAAAAGTTTCAAGGTGTTTGGACTCCGTTTGATATTGATTTCCTGCGAAGTAAAAAACCTGCAAAAAACAACAACTGGCACTTGGCACTATGTCAATAGATTAGTACCAAAAAATGATATAAAATGACAATAAAATGATTATAAAACATCCAAGAATGAGAATATAACACCATGGAACAATCAAAAATTATAGATACGTTGGAGACGTATTAGTGCCCACCTCGGGTGCCTCCCGAACCGACTCTTTGCTCCATAAACCCCAGTATTCGAGAAACCCTAGGGGAGTCGACGAAAATCAATTCCAGCCGCCGCAAGTTCCAGAAACACCACATCCAATCTAGACACCATCACGGAGGGGTTCATCATGTCCATTGGTGCCTCTCCGATGATGCGTGAGTAGTTCTTTGTAAACCTACGGGTCCGTAATTAGTTGCTAGATGGCTTCCTCTCTCTTGTTTGATTCTCAATACAATGGTCTCTTGGAGATCCATATGATGTAACTCTTTTTGTGGTGTGTTTGTTGGGATCCGATGAACTTTGAGTTTATGATCAGATCTATCTTTTTATCCATGAAACTTATTTGAGTCTTCTTTGATCTCTTATATGCATGATTGCTTATGGCCTCATATTTCTTCTCCGATATTTGGGTTTTGTTTGGCCAACTTGATCTATTTATCTTGCAATGGGAAGAGGTGCTTTGTAATGGGTTCGATTTTACGGTGCTTGATCCTAGTGACAAAAGGGGAACTGACACGTATGTATCGTTGCTATTAAGGATAACAAGATGGGGTCTATTTCTACATAAATAGATCTTGTCTACATCATGTCATCGTTCTTATTGCATTACTCCATTTCTCCATGAACTTAATACAGTAGATGCATGCTAGATAATGGTCGATGTGTGGAGTAATAGTAGTAGATGCAGGCATGAGTCGGTCTACTAATCTTGGACGTGATGCCTATATAATGACCATTGCCTGGATATCATCATGATTATTTGAAGTTCTATCAATTGACCAACAGTAATTTGTTGAAAGTGCAACTATCCCTAGGTGGTTTTGGTAATTCATAACAACATATAGCTCATTGAGCTAATGCTATTCCAAGACTATTATTTCAGGAAAGCTCAATGAATGGCATGGCATGGATGATGAAAGTGGATCCCTCAAAATACTAAGGACAAAGGATTGGCTCAAGCTCAAAAGCTCAAGACTCTTCATTTTACATTTTAGTGGTCCAAGATCACATTGAGTCTATAGGAAAAGCCAATACTATCAAGGAGGGATGAGGTGTTGCTTAATGAGCCTCTTGCTTCATGTGCTTAGTGATATGCTCCAAAACCCACAACTACTTTCTCACAATCCACAAATGACCTAAACCCTAAGCCAAAATCGGTCACACCGATTCTTTCTACCCGGCGCCACCGATTTCAAAAGTCATAGCCACTGCCACAAACCCTAGGCAAATCGGTCCTACCGATAGGGATCTCGGTCTCACCGAGATGGGATTGTAATCTCTCTGTTTCCCTTCGTAACGTTTCGGTCTAACCGAAGTGACCGATCGGTCCCACGGAGATTGCAATGTAAACTCTCTGTTTCCCTTTTGTAACATTTCGGTCTCACCGAAAAGAGCAAATCGGTCCCACCAAGTTTACCCGACCAACTCTCTAGAAAGCTTATTACCAAAATCGGTCTCACCGAGTTTGTGTAATCAGTCTCACCGAGATTATGTTATGCCCTAACCCTAACTGAATCGGTCTCACCAAGTTGCATGTCAGTCCCACCAAAAATCACTAACGGTCACTAGGTTTTACTAAATCGGTCCGATCGAGTCTGTTGAATCGGTCCCACCGAGTTTGGTAAATTGTGTGTAACGGTTAGATTTTGTGTGGAGGCTATATATACCCCTCCACCTCCTCTTCATTCGTGGAGAGAGCCATCAGAACAAGCCTACATTTCCAGTGTAACATCCCAAAATTCTAAAATTTGGAATGTTATAGATAAATAGATAGATTTGATTTGATTGTTTGATTGACTGACTGAAAGTGAGTGAATTCGAAACTTTTGAAAGTTAAATGAGAGGGAATAAAAGGACTTTCCAAACTTTCATTTTGCATTTTATGATCTACGGGAATTCAAATTCTTTTCATCACAAAACCCTGGAGAGAAGATGACATGACTTCTTCCATTTATTTAAATGACAAGGGGTGTTGAAAATATTTGAATTTCATTTGAGAATATTTCCAATTCTGAAACTTTATGCAACTCAATGATTTTCACGAGCGAAGATAAAAGGACTTCTTCAAAACATATGAAATATGAGTTGGGAGTTTCAAAGAATTAAAATTCAAAGTTCTTTTGAATTTATTTTCAATTTGGAGTTATTTGAGTTTTATTCAAATTGTTTTTCTCCAAAAATAAAATATATGGAAAATAGGGTAACATGATTCCCTACCTCAGAAAAATGGAGAGAAATAAATTTGAATTCATTTTGATATTTTTAAAATGATTTTTGTTGGATTTTATTGGACCGTAAGCACTCTTTGCTTTATTTAAATTTGTGTGTATTTTATTTAATGCTAGAATAATGTTCATCTCAGAGGAAATCTTTTTTCTGAAAATTTTGATATATTATATGCCTATATAATATTTCTATTTATTTTGTTTTTATTTTATTTTTGTTTGTCATTATATTAAAAAAGAGACTTCCCTCATGGCCGGGCCCAACTGCCAGGCTAAGGCCCAGCCAGTAGCCCTCGCCACCGACCCGGCGGAGTCCCGCCTTGAAAACACGCCGGCCGCCGTGACCGACCCGGCCACCCCGCCGCCTTGCCCCCTCCTCCACGCCACCACCTCGCCCGACGCCCTTAAAAGGACGCCGCCCGGGCCCCGTCTCTCCTCTCCTCCTCGCACTTCGCGCCGCCGCCGCACCTCTTGCCGCGCTCGCGGAAGCCGCCGCTCCGGCGAGATCCAGCCACCGCCGCCGCTCCACTGTCGCCCCGGCCGCCGCCACCACCATCGTCACCGCCGACCCGCGCCGCATCCCCCCGTCCACTCCGCCGAGCCGGAGGGCCACCGGAGCCGCCGCCCCGTCGACGTCCGACCCGCCGCCGCCCTCTCCCTCGCCGCCGGCAACCACCGTCGCCGCGGTTGGTTTTTCTCGACCGACGCCCGAACCGGTATAATACCTCCCCGGTCCGGTTTATTTTTTTTCCTCTGGTTTTTCTTTTAAAATCGATTTTATTTTTTTAGTTAGATTAATTAGTGGACGTTCATCCGTTAGTATTCGGTGTTAACGATTTTCACTGTTGAGCATTCAGTAACGAACGTTCGCTATTTAGATTTTTCTTTTTATTTTAGTTTTCTGCCAGGGACCTATCCGTAGTGTTATTTCTACAGATTAGTCCCTAATCTTCAAACGGCTATAACTTTTTACTCGTTAGTCCAAATTCAACGAAACCAACGCCCACTTCTTCGTTATGATCTCCTCTATCCAATAATCCAACTCAAACATGTTTTTGAAAGTTTAAAATTTGAATTAGATCAGATTTGAATTCAAACTTTGTTTGATCATAACTTGAGTTTCGTAACTCCGATTTAGCTGATTCTTTTTGCAAATCGAAGCTCTTGGCCTAAACCTTTTGATAAGGACAAATCCATATAATTTTGGTACTGTTAGAAGTTGTTTTATGTTTCAAGAGTTATTTGCTTGGTTTTGATGTTTTCCGAACCGTTTTCTTCGTTCTTTCCGATCTTTTGAGTGATTGCTTATGTGTGGTTACTATTGCTTGATTACGATAGATTGACCGGAGTGTGACGAGTAGAACTATCAAGAGTTTTGAGTGCGAATCATCTTCATCAACATTGCAGGCAAGTAACACTTGATCATATTCTTTTCATACCCAGTTTTTATGCATTAGTTTCAACCCTCAAACATTGCATGGTTAGGATGTCATTAATTTGTGGGTTGGGAAGTAGATGATGAGGTACGAACCTATTGCCCTGTTACTATCAAACCATTGGGAGTTACTTCTACATGTTGCTTATATTGCTATGCTATGCTCGTAGACGGGGTTTGGGTTGAGAGATATTCATGACAGATGTGAGATTGTCAATTAATGGTTTGCTTTAAGGTGGCAACTTAAATACACATCTGGGTGGATTGAGGCACCTGGGGAACCCAGTGTTGTCTGTTTTTTTTTGGAAATCCCGGGGTACCCGTGTGATCTTCCTATGGACTGCCACCCAGGCTCAAAGGGAACTGAGATTATTCATGCTAGAAACTTCCGTGTGCAGCCACAAGCTATTATGGGCTCTAGCATAGTTGAGTAAGTTACGTGAAGCTCTTGAAGAGGTAGATGAGCAGGTAGTGGGTTTTATAGATTTGGTATGATCTATCCGGAGTAGAGAGTTAATGTTTCTGAAAGACTGTGTCTCGGTCATCCATTTCTCAAACACCATGCAGTGCGAGAAATCAACGGAGGCGATCGAGTCTTGTGGGGAAAAGTGCGCAAACCTCTGCAGAGTGTACAATCTAATCATGGTAGCCGTATCCCCGGTTATGGACAATTCTGAGTATCTAGTACTTGAGTATTCACATGTATCTCATCACTCTAAATTAATATTGATGGGTTGTTAATCACTTTTATTGGGATTGAGTTGGGGTTATACCTTCTCAATGATGTTTCAACCACCATGATAGTTAAAGTAAAATTTATTCCTTTGATGTATGGAAAAATTGGCTTTTTGCAAAACTGTAACCATAGAGCTTTCCACCAGCCATATATGCATGTAGTATAGGCTTATTCCTTCATTATTCTCTATGTGTTACTTTGCCAAAGATATTCCATGTGCTGAATTGTTGGGCTGCAACATTTCATGTTGCGTACTTTTCGCATTTATTTAGTAAGTGATACGTTAGGGTTACGATTTCCTATACTCAACTTTGCCGTTGGTGTTGATGGGAATCCACAACCTTGTTGCTTCCGCTATACTTTGGATTGAGGTAATAGTATTTACGTTACTTTATACATGTGATTTACCTCTGTTATAAATCCTTCGAGTACTGTGTGTCAAAGATACCGATCCAGGATGACACCTAAGCACGTAGACTTGATCCATTCGGTCGGGTCGCTACAAGATGGTATCGAGCACATGTTGATCAGAGACATGACCCTAGAAACTGACAAGCCCATAGGAAAGATTTTTTTCTCTACAACCTTCATTTTCAAAAAGATCTTTTACCTCTCTTCTCTTCTGAGCTTATTCAAATATTCCCTTTTAGTGAGACCATACCCCTTTTCCCCTTTTGACCACTCGAAGATTCGGCTGATGAGACCACTCCAAGAAGTACAAGATATCGGACAATGAAGATTACTTTGGAATAAAGAGGATTTTTACCGTGCATTATAATGACGGAAACTACAACGGTGAAGACTCCGAAGACTAGGAGAATTTGAAGGCCTTGAAGAATTTCCAGATTTGTATGACCTAGGAAGGCTACCCTTATGGAACTTGGTAGAATATGGAAGCTGCCAATACCCGAGATCAAGGTGTATCGGAGAAAGACCGGAACATGGAGAGTTAGAAACTCAAAGTTTTGTCAAGGAAAACCCTAAGGCAGGAGATATCAACTATGGGGAGATAGCTCATGGAAATGACAAGAGAAGAAACACGCTATCCATGAGGTTATTGTTGCTTATGCTATTGTCACCGTGCTGAGTTAAGCGTGCACATGCATGGAAGGATTGGATGGTAGAAGGCTGAAGGAGCATCTGTCGGCGAAGGATGCAGTTTTAACATAGCTGGTGCATCACCAGGATCTGGAGCATTACATAAAGAAGTTTAGGGTGAATCTGCAGGAAGCCGTATTTGACAAGGAAGCAGTTCGTGAAGAACTCAGGACCCAGAAGCTGCAAGCAGCCAAGCCGGAGGAGCTAAACCTCGAGATACCGAAGATTCGTCAGGAATTGGAGGACAGTAGGATCATGGTTCATGTCAAGGAAGTTGAATCCAGAAGTTGGAACGTAACTCCATAAATATTGAAGGACGCCATGAGAGACTTTGCGACAACAGAGATGACTTGGCAAAAGAACTTGAGAAGGACAAGCACGATCGGAAGAAGCCATTGGAGACATGATGAAGATTGGAAGAGTTTGACGACCTTGAAGATTATTGACCTTTAGAAGACCAAACCCCTGTTATATACCTACGTTAGATGCGACGTTTGTGAGCTGTCATTTGTTTGTTGTTTTTCCGACAGCCACAATAAAATCTGCCTTATTAAAAACTGTTGTTTGCATAGTGTGTATCACTCTCTATCTCTCTTATCCCACCCCCAAACCCATGGACCCAATAGAGGATGAATGGAGATGAGCTTGTATTTTCTGGACCAATGAGTCAATTGGAGACAGACCGATGGAATCAGAACATGGAGGATCACATGGAGAATAATCCTGTAGTCGGAAAGGATATGGCCCAGCAAGCTCTACAATGCTTTGAAACAGGTGCTGCTACTTGGTGGAGGATGTACCAAACCATCAATGGATGGCAAGGAGTAACCGTTTGGGAAGAATTTAAGTTGACTCTGCTAAAGTCTCGGCTTGTGTCCCAGAAGATGAAGCCTTATGGAAAAGGATATGAAGAAAACTTGTGCATACAAGCTTTGTGGAGAAATAGGACACAACCATAAAGGAAATAAGGACAAATACCCTCATAAGCGAGAGGATTACCAAAGGAGTTAGCCGAGGATCTCGTGGAACTTCGGTTGGAGATTGTTCCCAAAGGTTTTGTTGCAGTAATGGAAGTTCAGTCTACAATGTTGGGAAGAGATCAGTGAAGCTCAGAAGGATGACAAAGAGATTGCTGAGGTAAAATAGAGGATGAGCAAAGGAAAGGCCGAAGGTTTTCATAAGGATGAGCACGACACCTTATGGTTTGAGGATAGTGTACATGTACCCAATAATGCAAGGATCAGGAAGTTAATACTTCAGGAGGCTCATGACTCACCATACTCGATTCACCCCGGAAACACCAAGGTGTATTTGGATTTGAAGGAGTGTTTCTGGTGGACTGGTATGAAAAAGGATATTGTCGAGTATGTAGTCGTATGTGACGTATGTCGAGATTGAAGGCAAAGCATCGGAAGCCGGCAGGATTACAACCGCCTATGCCGAGACCGAATGGAAGTGGGATAAGCTTGGCATGGATTTCATTACTGGATTTCCCAGAACCCGAACGGGATATGATTCTATCTGGGTAGTAGTTGATTTGCTTGACCAAAGTGGCTCACTTTATCCCAATGAAAACCACCTATACAAGTGCGAAGTTGGCCAAGTTATATTTGACAAGGATCGTATGTCTGCATGGAGTTCCGAGGACCATCGTAGAGGAACACAGTTTTACCTCAAAGTTTTGGAATCAGTTGCACCATACTTTGGGTACTAGGCTAGAGTACAGTACAGCCTTTCATCCGCAGACAGATGGATAAATCAAGAGATTCAATCAGATTCTGGAGGACACGTTGAGAGCATGTGTACTAAGTTTTGGATCTAGTAGGGATGATAATCTACCTTACGCAGAGTTCTCATACAACAACAGTTACCCAGCCAGTTTGAAGATGGCCCCTTTTGAATCTTTGTATGGGAGAAGGAACCAGACACCGTTGATGTGGGATGAAGTTGGAGACCGTCAGTTGTTTGGACCAAATGTGATCAAGGAGTCAGAAGAGAATGTTAAGTTGATTCGAGATAGACTGAAGGTAGCTCACCCGAGCAGAATAGTTATGCATACTCAAAAACGCAAGGAGGTAGTCTATGAAATCGGAGACACAACATATCTTCGTGTGCCACCTCTGCGAGGAGTTAAACGATTTGGAGTTAAGGGAAAGTTAGCCCCGAGATTGTAGGACCATACCGAGTTTTGGAGCGTATGGGAGAAAGTGGCCAACAAATTGGAGCCACACGAAGGACTGTTTGGAGTTCATGATGTATTTCACTTATTCCAGTTGAAGAAGTGCCATGTAGAAATGGCCAATATTCCCCTGTAAGGACGCATGACCCTGGAAAGGATAATGATGTTCCACGAAGTGAAGTATGGACTTCATAAGTATAAGTTTTTATCTCGGTATGTGGGATATCCCATGAGGATAAAGAGATGAATTTACTATTGGATATAAAGGAGGTATGATGTTGGAAATATGGATCAATGGAAATCCCATGATGAGTCTCGAGTAATCATGTCCTAGTTTGGTGCCAATGTAAGGAAGGAAGACAGTACTATTGGATGGATTTTAAGTATACTAGGAAGTTGGAAGTTGGAATAACGATCAGCTGCCCAGATGATGTGTTCAAGGACTACAAGTGAAGAGATGGGCCATAACCCACAGGGCCCAGGACCTGCCAAGAAGCAAGCACATTCTTGCTGAAGGAAAAACCCTGGAAGAAGTTACGATTGTATCGACCGACGATTCTATAGGAGTTTACACAAAACCTGAGAGTTGTTAAGGAACAATAGATGTTTGTTTGGCTTGCAGAATCAATTGATTTTCCGAACTTGGTTCGTCGACAAGAGAAATTCTGCAATGCTTGTGAGGATGACCGAGTGTTAGAATGCGAGATTCGCTAAACCATGTACAAAGTAATGATTTGGGTGCGGGATGGATTGATCACCATACCGACTTACTCTTATTATTCGCTTTGCTATATGGGATGGTAAATATGAGTGACTTACCTATGGTAGAGAGACGACGATCAAAACCTTGTTTGAACCTTAGAATGGTATAAGTATTTTCCCTTGTACAAGGCAGCTTTTGCCAACCGTAGGATATACGGTGAGGTTCAACCCAGACCCATTTCCTGCAGGACAAACCATAAATTGTTGACCACCATGAGATATCGATAGTTGTTTAGAATTGGCGCCAGACCCGTCATGCTATGAAGACCCATTTTCGGAACAACCTTACCAAGAAGTAAAGGACAAAAGAATTGAGGAAAAAGTTATGCCACCACCGGAAGAGCCAGAGAAGGAATTATCCTTACGACCTGAGAAGACCGACACTGTCAACAATAAGGATGGAGTATATGAGTTTTGATGGAACCGTAACCATGCTTCTAAGGGTGGTAGCACCCGAGACCCCGGAGTTGATCGATGGATTTTGAGAAGACCCCCAAACCCTAACCTATTTCTTTCTAGCCTCTCCGAATCTCGAGGACGAGATTCATTTTAAGGGTGGTAGTTTGTAACATCCCAAAATTCTAAATTTTGGAATGTTATAAATAAATAGATAGATTTGATTTGATTGTTTGATTGACTGACTGAAAGTGAGTAAATTCGAAACTTTTGAAAGTTAAACGAGAGGGAATAAAAGGACTTTCCCAAACTTTCATTTTGCATTTTATGATCTACGGGAATTCAAATTCTTTTCATCACAAAACCCTGGAGAGAAGATGACATGACTTCTTCCATTTATTTAAATGACAAGGGGTGTTGAAAATATTTGAATTTCATTTGAGAATATTTCCAATTCTGGAACTTTATGCAACTCAATGATTTTCACGGCGAAGATAAAAGGACTTCTTCAAAACATATGAAATATGAGTTGGGAGTTTCAAAGAATTAAAATTCAAAGTTCTTTTGAATTTATTTTCAATTTGGAGTTATTTGAGTTTTATTCAAATTGTTTTTCTTCAGAAATAAAATATATGGAAAATAGGGTAACATGATTCCTCTGAGGAAAAATGGAGGAAATAAATTTGAATTCATTTTGATATTTTTAAAATGATTTTTGTTGGATTTTATTGGACCGTAAGCACTCTTTGCTTTATTTAAATTTGTGTGTATTTTATTTAATGCTAGAATAATGTTCATCTCAGAGGGAAATCTTTTTCTGAAAATTTTGATATATTATATGCCTATATAATATTTCTATTTATTTTGTTTTTATTTTTGTTTGTTTGTTTTATTAAAAAAGACTTCCCTCACTTGTTGGGCCGGCCCAGCCAACCAGCGTGCCAAGGCTCAGCCCAGCCAGCACCCTCGCCACCGACCCGGGCGGAGTCCCTCCCGAAACACGCCCGGCCACGCCCGCCGCCGTGATCGACCCGGCCACCCGCCGCCTTGCCCCTCCTCCACGCCACCACCTGCCCTGACGCCCTTAAAAGGACGCCGCCCGGGCCCGTCTCTCCTCTCCTCCTCGCGCCCAGCGCCGCCCGCACCTCTTGCAGCTCATGAAGCCGCCGCCTCGGCGAGATCCAGCCACCGCCGCCGCTCCACTCCGTCGCCCCAAACCAGCCGCCACCACCATCGTCACCGTGACCAGCGCGCATCCACGTCCACTCCGTAGGCGGAGGCCACTTGACCGCCGCCCGTCGACGTCCGACCACGCGCCGCCCTCTCCCTCGCCAGCAACCACCGTCGCCATGGTTGGTTTTTCTCGACCGACCCCGAACCGTATAATACCTCCCGGTCCGGTTTATTTTTTTTCCTCCGGTTTTCTTTTTAAAATCGGTTTTATTTTTAGTTAGATTAATTAGTGGACGTCATTCGTTAGTATTCGATGCTTAACGATTTTCACTGTTGAGCGTTCAAGAACGTTAACGCTATTTAGATTTTTCTTTTATTTTAGTTTTACGCCAGGACCTATCCGTAGTGTTATTTCTACAGATTAGTCCCTAATCTTCAAACGGCTATAACTTTTTACTCGTTAGTCCAAATTCAACGAAACCAACGCCCACTTCTTCGTTATGATCTCCTCTATCCAGTAATCCAATTCAAACATGTTTTTGAAAGTTTAAAATTTGAATTAGATCAGATTTGAATTCAAACTTCGTTTGATCATAACTTGAGTTTCATAACTCCGATTTAGCTGATTTTTTTTGCATATCGAAGCTCTCGACCTAAACCTTCTGATAAGGACAAATCCATATAATTTTGGTACTGTTAGAAATTGTTTTATGTTGCAAGAGTTATTTGCTTGGTTTTGATGTTTTCCGAACCGTTTTCTTCGTTCTTTCCGATCTTTTGAGTGATTGCTTATGTGTGGTTACTATTGCTTGATTACGATAGATTGACCAGAGCATGACGAGTAGAACTATCAAGAGTTTTGAGTGCGAATCATCTTCATCAACATTGCAGGCAAGTAACACTTGATCATATGCTTTTCATACCCAGTTTTTATGCATTAGTTTCAACCCTCGAACATTGCATGGTTAGGATGTCATTAATTTGTGGGTTGGGAAGTAGATGATGAGGTACGAACCTATTGCCCTGTTACTATCAAACCATTGGGAGTTACTTCTACGTGTTGCTTATATTGCTATGCTATGCTCGTAGACGGGGTTTGGGTTGAGAGATATTCATGACAGATGTGAGATTGTCAATTAATGGTTTACTTTAAGGTGGCAACTTAAATACACATCTGGGTGGATTGAGGCACCTGGGGAACCCAGTGTTGTCTGTTTTATTTTTGGAAATCCCGGGGTACCCGTGTGATCTTCCTATGGACCGCCACCCAGGCTCAAAGGGAACTGAGATTATTCATGCTAGAAACTTTCGTGTGCAGCCACAAGCTAATATGGGCTCTAGCATAGTTGAGTAGGTTACGTGAAGCTCTTGAAGAGGTAGATCAGCAGGTAGTGGGTTTTATAGGTTTGGTATGATCTATCCGGAGTAGAGAGTTAATGTTTCTGAAAGACTGTGTCTCGGTCATCCGTTTCTCAAACACCATGCGGCGAGAAATCAACGGAGGCGATCGAGTCTTGTGGGGAAAAGTGCAAACCTCTGCGAGTGTACAATCTAATCATGGTTAGCCGTGTCCCCGGTTATGGACAATTCTGAGTATCTAGTACTTGAGTATTCACATGTATCTCATCACTCTAAATTAATATTGACGGGTTGTTAATCACTTTAATTGGGATTGAGTTGGGGTTATACCTTCTCAATGATGTTTCAACCACCATGATAGTTAAAGTAAAATTTATTCCTTTGATGTAGGGAAAATTGGCTTTTTGCAAAACTGTAACCATAGAGCTATTCCACCAGCCATATATGCATGTAGTATAGGCTTATTCCTTCATTATTCTCTATGTGTTACTTTGCCGGATATTCCATGTGCTGACCCGTTTTGGGCTGCAACGTTTCATGTTGCGTACTTTTTGCATTTACGAGTAAGTGATACGTTAGGGTTACGATTTCCTATACTCAACTTTGCCGTTGGTGTTGATGGGAATCCACAACCTTGTTGCTTCCGCTATACTTTGGATTGAGGTAATAGTATTTACATTACTTTATACATGTGATTTACCTCTGTTATAAATCCTTCGAGTACTGTGTGTGTCAGCATACCGATCCAGGGATGACACCTAAGCACAGAGACTTGATCCATTCGAGTCGGGTCGCTACATCCAGCATCCTATTTCTGAGAGAGAACTACCTACTCATGTGTTGAGGCCAAGATATTCCATTCCTACCATATGAATCTTGATCTCTAGCCTTCCCCAAGTTGCTTTCCACTCAAACCCTCTTTCCACCAGATCCAAATCCTATGAGAGAGAGTTGAGTGTTGGGGAGACTATCATTTGAAGCACAAGAGCAAGGAGTTCATCATCAACGCACCATTTGTTACTTCTTGGAGAGTGGTGTCTCCTAGATTGGCTAGGTGTCACTTGGGAGCCTCCGACAAGATTGTGGAGTTGAACCAAGGAGTTTGTAAGGGCAAGGAGATCGCCTACTTCGTGAAGATCTACCGCTAGTGAGGCAAGTCCTTCGTGGGCGACAGCCATGGTGGGATAGACAAGGTTGCTTCTTCGTGGACCCTTCGTGGGTGGAGCCCTCCGTGGACTCACAAGCAACTGCTACCCTTCGTGGGTTGAAGTCTCCATCAACGTGGAGGTACGATAGCACCACCTATCGGAACCACGCCAAAAACATCCGTGTCTCCAATTGCGTTTGAATCCTCCAAACCCTTCCCTTTACTTTCTTGCAAGTTGCATGCTTTAATTTCCGCTGCCTATATACTCTTTGCATGCTTGCTTGATTTGTGTGATGATTGCTTGACTTGTCCTAAGATAGCTAAAATCTGTCAAACTCTAAAATTGGGAAAAGGTTAAGTTTTTGATTGGTCAAGTAGTCTAATCACCCCCCCCCCTCTAGACATACTTCAAGGTCCTACATTTGTTCACCCGCCGTTTGCTATTTTTCTCGAGAGAAGCCACTAGTGAAACCTACGGCCCCCGGGTCTCTTCTTTAATATATTTGCCTTTGCGATCTATTTTCCTTTACTTTTATTTTCAGATCTATTAAACCAAAAATACAAAAATACCTTGCTGCAATTCATTCTTATTTATTTTATCTCGCGTCTCCGTGATCCAATCTATCATATTTTTATCAAGTCTGTTTGCCAGTTTCTGGCGCCGTTACCCAAAAGGGATTGACAACCCCTTTAACACGTCGGGTTGCGAGTATTTGTTATTTGTGTGCAGGTGCTGTTTACGTAGTGTTGCTTGGTTCTCCTACTGGTTCGATAATCTTGGTCTCGTCACTGAGGGAACTACCGTCGCTGTGCTGCATCATCCCTTCCTCTTTGGGAAAATACCGACGTAGTTCTAGCAGACATCAAAAGGAATTTCTGGCGCCGTTGCCAGGGAAACATCATCAACATCTACGAGGTCCCTAATCACAAATCTCATCTCCTTGGAATTTACATTATTTTACATTTGCCTCTCGTTTTCCTCTCCCCCATTTCATAAAAGTTTGCCGTTTTATTCGCCCTCTTTTTCGTTTGCCTTTTTCTCGCTGGATTTTATGTTTGCTTGTGTTGCCATGTGCCTTCTATTTGCTTGCATCTTTGCTTGCTAAAAATCTATTGATATGGATCCTCATCCACTTGCTAATCTTTTTAAAAGAGCAAATTATGATGAACCAATTGCTGGTAATTTGAGTGCGCTAGATTATCTTTATGAAGTTTTGCTTGAGGTTCATGAATCTGAAAATTGTGATGAAGTGTTAAAAGAAGGAATTTATAAAGTGATTCATGATAGCTCCTTGGATGAAAGGCATGATTGCAATGATGTTATTATAAATTCTATTAATGTCAATTGTGCTAATAATATGCAAAACCCCAAGCTTGGGGATGATGATTTTGATATGTCCACTACTTATTGCAATGATCATGATTGGGTGATTCTTCTTATGATCTTGAAAATTTATTTAAGCCTCATGATGAATATGATATTGATAATAATGTTTGCAATAATATTGGAAGTGGGTTTGGAAGAGCATCAAATTTAGGTAAAAATAATCCCACATATTTGGAGAGTGTTCAATCTTATGAAATTATTGATAAAGGTGGGTTTGGAGAGGTCATGACTTTAGTTGACGTTAATCCCACTATTTTGGAAGAGTGTCAACTTTGCATGCATGTGGATCATGAAGAGAATATTTTATGTGATAGTTATATTGTTGAATTTGAATATGATCGCACATGTAATTATTATGAGAGAGGAAAATATGGTTGTAGAAATTTTCATGTCACTAAATTACCTCTCTTCATGTTGAGATTGCCATTGTTTCTTTCTTCTTCCTTGCCTATGCTAGATCTTGCTTGTCTTGCTGATTTGTTTTCCTATAAGATTCCTATGCATAGGGAGTATGTTAGACTTAAATTTATTTGTCACATGTTTTATGATGCTCTCTTTGTGTTACAATTATTATCTTTCTTGTGAGCATCAATAAAATATTATGCCTAGCTAGTGGCGTAAAACGATAGCGCTTGTTGGGAGGCAACCCAATGAATAAATTTATTTTTGTCTTTTTATTTTTGTTCTTGGGTGTTTGCACAATTATGCCTCTATTATTATTGTGTTTTTGTGTTTTAATTAGTGTTTGTGCCAAGCACAGCCTTTAGGATCATGTTGGGTGATAGTTGATTTGATCTTGCTGAAAAGCAGAAACTTTTGCGCTCACGAAAATAATTCTAATTTTTAACAGGAGCGTGATAAAATACCAATTCTTTTTGCAGAAGATTAATATACAAATTTCTCACGTGGTCCTAAGTTTTTAGAATTTTTGGAGCTTCAGAAGTATTCGAAATATCCAGATTACTATAGACTGTTCTGTTTTCTATAGATTCCGTTTTCTTTGTGGTGTGTGCTTGTTTTGATGATTATATGGTTTTCTTTGATAAGTTTTTGCCATAGAAAAGTTGAAATATAGTAGATATAATGCAAGAATAAAATATGAATAGGTTGCAACAACACTTATAGTAGTAATTTGTTTTATTATACTAACGGATCTCACGAAGGTTTTGTTGAGTTTTGTGTCATTGAAGTTTTCAAGTTTTGGGTGATGTTGCGATGGATGAAGGAATAAGGAGTAAGAAGAGGCTAAGCTTGGGGATGCCCATGGCATCCCAAGCTATTATCCAAAGAGATGCAAGCAACTAATCTTGGGGATGCCCCGAGTGGCATCCCCTCTTTCTTCCAATGACCATCGGTATTTTACTCGAAGCTATATTTCTATTCGTCACATACTATGAGTTTTGCTTGGAGCGTCTTGTATGATATGAGTCTTTGCTTGATTTGATTTTTGTTTTAAGTCTTTAATCCTTGCTGGACACACCTATTTGAGAGAGCCAAAATTATGACATGACTTGTTAGAATTTCTCTCTATGCTTCACTTAAATCTTTATGAGCTATGGAATTGCTCTAGTGCTTCACTTATATCTTTTTGAGGACGGTGTGCTTTAGTATTTTGAAGAAATGCTCTCTTTCTTCACTTCAATTAATTTGAGAGAAAGAAATATTATGCTCATGATCTTCACTTATATTTATTTGAGCTTATCAAAAGCAACACATGAAAATTAGTTCCAAAGTGATGGATATCCAAGAAGGATATAATAAAAACTTTCATGAAGATCATTCGAAAAAATAAACTTGATTACTTGTAATAGTTTTGAGATATGATGATGTGATATGTGATTCATGTTGATGAGTAATTATGCTTTAGTAAGAATATTGGTGTTAAGGTTTGTGATTCCCTATGCAAGCACGAAAGTCAATAGTTGTGTAATGAAATTACATCCTACTTGTGGTGCATTATTTGGTGTTAATTATGCTTAATGCTCGCTTATGAGATTATTCGTTTCTTGGTTCACTAGTACGCGCCGGTGCTATACAAACGGTTTTTAACCCCTTTCCACGACGGCATTTGGAACCGTCGCCTAGTGAGTGTGGGCGATAGGGGGTGTCCGTGTCAAAAGTCAGAACCGGCGGATCTCGGGTAGGGGGTCCCGAACTGTGCGTCTAAGGTCGATGGTAATAGGAGACAGGGGACACGATGTTTACCCAGGTTCGGGCCCTCTCTATGGAGGTAATACCCTACTTCCTGCTTGATTGATCTCAATGAATATGAGTATTACAAGAGTTGATCTACCACGAGATTGTAATAGCTAAACCCTAGAGGTCTGGCTTGTATGACTATGGTAATGAATCTCTCCCTTCGGACTAAGTCCTCTGGTTTATATAGACACCGGGAGGATCTAGGGTTACACAGGGTCGGTTACAAAGAAGGGAATCTACATGTTTGATCGCCAAGCTTGCCTTCCACGCCAAGGAAAGTCCCATACGGACACGGGTAAAGTCTTCGGTCTTTGTATCTTCACAGCCCATCAGTCCGGCCCATGGCTAACAGGCCGGACGCCCGAGGACCCCTTAGTACAGGACTCCCTTAGTAGCCCCTGAACCTAGCTTTAATGACAAGGTATCCGGCGCGTAGATCTTTCTTCGGCATTGCAAGGCGAGTTCCTCCTTCCGAATTTCAAGATAGTCTTCGGACATATTGAACATGTCCGAACCTGTAACACACACACCACACGCAACCGCAGAGAGAATATAATATTCCACGAGTCCAATCCGCTGACAACTTTTTGCAACATGACATCACGTCTGCCCGGTCATAATTTCAAACCATTTTTTGTCTGCCGCTCCGTGTTTTGAGACATGGTTTCCATTGGCATGTCTTGTCGAAGCAGAGATCGTGTCCCCTTATTGTGGGATTCTCATCAATACGGGCGTGGGTAACCCAACCGTGCTGTTTACACTGCCCTTGGGAACAGGCGAGTTTTAAGGCGAGTGGGGAGGCGCTCAATATTCACTGCCTTTATAAGGAGATAAGAATCCCCTTTCTTCACCCACGCCTCCTCTTCCTCTCCATCCTTCCATTCTCGAGCTCCAGCGCCCAAGTTCCCATCTTTTCCACCTCAAGGAAGCACTCAATCATGTCCGGATCCGAAGGCCAAGGCAAGTGGATGGTCTCCTCCATCAAGGAGAAGGACATCACCCAGCTTCGGGCAGCCGGGTACCTAGCGAAAGGAATCGCCCACTGTCTGCCCTCCAAGGGGCAAGTAATCCCCACCCCGAAGCCTATCGAGAGGGTAGTTTTCCTCCCTCACTTCGTCCACGGATTGGGGTTTCCACTTCACCCCTTCGTCCACAGACTGATGTACTATTACGGGCTAGATTTCCATGATCTAGCCCCGAACTCCCTCCTCAACATCTCGGCATTTATTGTCGTGTGCGAGGCCTTCCTCCGCATCCATTCCCCACTTCGGCCTATGGCTCAAGGTTTTCAATGTGAAGCCCAAGGTGTTGGATGGTCATCACGCGGAGTGCGGAGGCGCCATGGTGAGCAAGATGCCCAACGTCATGTGGCCCACAGGCACTTTTGTGGAGATAGTCAAGGAGTGGCAGAAGCAATGGTTCTACATCATAGAGCCGCACGGTGCCACTTGGGCGGCGGCTCCCGAGTTCAAGGCTGGAGCCCCAATGCGGCTCACCTCCTGGAAGGAGAAAGGCCCCAACTGGTCGGCGTCAGATGAGCTGATAGCGCTGCAAACGCGAATTTAGAGTATGGTGGATAAAAACGTCAAGCTCGTCGATGTGATCTAGGTGATGCTGGTTCGCTGGATTCTCCCCTGCCAAAGCCGAAGCTTCCCTTTACGGGAATTCGATCCGGAGAAGCACCCAGCCCTGGGAGGGCTCTTCGGAACTACTCACGAAGTTGCCTGGAAGTTGCTCTTCAAGGGCAACGAGAAGCCGCCGGTCATAGATTCAGACCGTGGGCACGATCACACCCATCCCGCCAATGAGGTAAGTTCTCCTTTTCTTAAGGCGTATCTTCTACTTGTTTATTCAAGGAGGATGCCTAACCTTTGCTGTATTTTTTCAGGTGTGGACGGAGAGAGCGGAGCGGATCCATAGTCCGACTCCGCTGCCCGAAGAGCCAGTCATCCCGCTCCTGGCGAAGATGCTGGTTCGGGCGCCCTATAAGCAACCGGAAAAGAAGGCCAAGAAGAAGGCCAAGAGGGCCGAAGGTGGCCCCGTCGCAAGGCACGTCCGAAGATGAAGTGACCCTTTCCTCCGCCGCCGAGGACGACGAGGAGGAGGAGGAGGAGAACAACCCTCCCCCCGATGAGGGAAAGAAGAAGAGGCGGCCTCCACGAACCTAGAGGCGGAGACGTACAAGAAAGGGAAGGGCTCCATCGCGGATAACTCCACGTGGGACGTCAACAGCAGTCCGGAGCGACGCCCCCGCACTAAGCCTCAGGCTGCATCGTAAGTGCTGAGACTCATACCTGCCCATAAATCTACCCTCTCCTCTTCATTGTATTGACATGGTTAATTATGCTATTGCAGTCCGGCCCACGACAGCTCCCAGCGATCCTTGTCAGGAGGTTCGTTGGATTCAAAGGCGATGGCCAGCGAGTCGCCGCCGACGGCTCACTCCCCCAAGACCAAGGGCGACGCCCAGGTGCTATCTCGAAGGACTTTCCCAGGCCGGGGAGAGGTTCAGGAGGCTCCAGAAGGCGAAACCCCCGTCGCCGGACACCAGGGGGAGCCAGTCCCCATGGAGACTGGTGATGAGGGCCGTATTCAATTCGGCCCTGCTACTTCTCGAGCTTGCATTGGATTTCCCCGAAGAGGAGAGGATGATGCAGCACAGTAGCGTAAGTATTTCCCTCAATTTTTGAGAACAAAGGTATCAATCCAGTAGGAGACCACGCGCAAGTCCCTCGTACCTGCACAAAATGATAGCTACTCGCAACCAACGCTTAGGGGTTGTCAATCCCTTCACGGTCACTTACGAGAGTGAGATCTGATAGAGATAATATTTTTGGTATTTTTGGTATAAAGATGCAAAGTAAAAAGTAAAAGCAAAGAAAGTAAATAAAGTGATGGAGATTGATATGATGAGAATAGACCCGGGGGCCATAGGTTTCACTAGTGGCTTCTCTCAAGAGCATAAGTATTCTACGGTGGGTGAACAAATTACTGTTGAGCAATTGATAGAATTGAGCATAGTTATGAGGTTATCCAGGCAATGATCATGTATATAGGCATCACGTCCGTGACAAGTAGACCGAAACGATTACGCATCTCATCGCTATTACTCCACTCATCGACCGCTATCTAGCATGCATCTAGAGTATTAAGTTAAAAACAAAGTAACGCCTTAAGCAAGATGACATGATGTAGAGGAATAAATTCATGCAATATGATAAATACCCCATATTGTTATCCTCGATGGCAACAATACAATAAGTGCCTTGTAACCCTTTCTGTCACTGGGTAAGGTCACCTCAAGATTGAACCCAAAGCTAAGCACTTCTCCAATTGCAAGAACTACCAATCTAGTTGGCCACACCAAACGGATAATTCGAAGAGACTTGCAAAGATAACTTAATCATACATAAAAGAATTCAGAGAAGAATCAAATATTTTCCATAGATAAGCTGGATCATAAACCCACAATTCATCGGTCTCAACAAACACACCACAAAAAGAAGATTACATCGAATAGATCTCCACGAGAGAGGGGAGAACATTGTATTGAGATCCAAAAGAGAGAAGAAGCCATCTAGCTACTAACTATGGACCCGAAGGTCTGAAGTAAACTACTCACACTTCATCGGAGGGGCTATGGTGTTGATGTAGAAGCCCTCCGTGGTGGATGCCTCCCATGAGCTCCGAACAGGCCCCAAGATGGGATCTCGTGGATACAGGAAGTTGCGGTAGTTGAATTAGGTTTTTGGCTCCGTCCCCGATCTGTTGGGGGTACGTAGGTATATATAGGAGGAAGGAGTACGTCGGTGGACCGTCAGGGGGCCCACGAGGCAGGGCGCACCTGTGGGGAGGTGCGCCCACCTCGTGACCGCCTCGCACTCCTTGGAGTAGGGTCCAAGTCTCCTGGATCACGTTCGGTGAGAAAATCACGTTCCCGAAGGTTTCATTCCGTTTGGACTCCGTTTGATATTCCGTTTCTTCGGAACACTGAAATAGGCAAAAAACAGCAATTCTGGGCTGGGCCTCCGGTTAATAGGTTAGTCCCAAAAATAATATAAAAGTGGAAAATAAAGCCCATTATAGTCCAAAACAATAGATAAAGTAGCATGGATCAAGCAAAAATTATAGATACGTTGGAGACGTATCAGGCATCCCCAAGCTTAATTCACGCTCATTCCTCGAGTAGGTAAATGATAAAAAGAGAATTTTTGATGCGGAGTGATACTTTGGCATAATTTCAATGTAAATCTTCTTAATTGTGATATGAATATTCAGATCCGAAAGATTCAAGACAAAAGTTCATATTGACATAAAAATAATAATAGTTCAAGCATACTAATCAAAATAATTATGTCATCTCAAAATAACATGGCCAAAGAAAGTTCATCCCTAGAAAATCATATAGTTAGGCTATGCTTCATTTTCGTCACACAAAGATGTTCCCAACTTCTATACCCCCGATGACAAGCCAAGCAATTGTTTCATACTTAAATAATCTCAAACTTTTTCAACCTTCACGCAATACATGAGCGTGAGCCATGGATATAGCACTATGGGTGGAATATAATATGATGATGGGGATTGTGTGGAGAAGACAAAAAGGAGAAAGTCTCACATTGACGAGGATAATCAACGGGCTATGGATATGCCCATCAATTGATGTCAACATAAGGAGTAGGGATTGCCGTGCAACGGATGCACTAGAGTTATGAATGCTCAACAAAAGAAAACTAGTGGGTGTGCATCCAACTTGCTTGCTCATGAAGACCTAGGGCATTTGAGGAAGCCCATCGTAGGAATATACAAGCCAAGTTCTATAATGAAAAATTCCCACTAGTATATGAAAGCGATAACATATGAGATTCACTAAATGAAAAACATGGTGCTACTTTGAAGCACAATATATGAGACTCACTACATGAAGAACGAGGTGCTACTTTGAAGCACAAAATATGAGACTCATTACATGAAGAACATGGTGCTACTTTGAAGCACAAGTGTGGAAAAAGAGATAGTAGCATTGCCCTTTTCTTTTTCTTTTTTTGGGGCCTTTCTTTTTTTATTTTGGCCTTTCTCTCTTTTTTTTTATTTGGGCAATGCTCTAATAATGATGATCATCACACTTCTATTGATTACAACATGAGGATTACAACTCGAAACTAGAACAAGGTATGACTCTATATGAATGCCTCCGGCGGTGTACCGGGATGGTGCAGTGAATCAAGAGTGACATGTATGAAAAATAATGATGGTGGCTTTGCCACAAATATGATGTCAACTACATGATCATGCAATGGCAATATGACAAAAGTAATGTATGTCATGATAATGATGAACGGAACGGTGGAAAGTTGCATGGCAATATATCTCGGAATGGCTATGGAAATGCCATAATAGGTAGGTATGGTGGCTGTTTTGAGGAAGATATAAGGAGGTTTATGTGTGATAGAGCGTATCGTATCATGGGGTTTGGATGCACCGGCGAAGTTTGCGCCAACTCTCAATGTGAGAAAGGGCAATGCACGGTACCGAAGAGGCTAGCAAATGGCGGAAAGGTAAGAGTGCATATAATCCATGGACTCAACATTAGTCAAAAGAACTCATATACTTATTGCAAAAAAATAGAAGTCATCAAAAATTCAAGTACTACGCGCATGCTCCTAGGGGGATAGATTGGTAGGAAAAGACCATCGCTCGTCCCCGACCGCCACTCATAAGGATGCACAAGCCAGGTACACTTCATGCTTCAAATTTGTTAACTTTAACCATACGTCCATGCTACGGGACTTTCAAACTTCAACACAAACATTTCTCAAATTCACAACTACTCAACCAGCATGACTTTGATATTATTACCTCCATATCTCAAAACAATTATCAAGCATCAAACTTATCTTAGTATTCAACGCACTCAAAAGAAAGTTTCACATATCTTGAACACCAAGTATATTAACATTAAGAAAATTACCATGCTATTAACGACTCTCAAAATGATCTAAGTGAAGCATGAGAGATCAAGTTTCTTTAAAACAAATCCACCACCGTGCTCTAAAAGATTTAAGTGAAGCACTAGAGCAAAAATTATCACGCTCAAAGAGATATAAGTGAAGCACTATGAGCAAACTATCAAGCTCAAAAAATATAAGTGAAGCACATAGACTATTCTATCAAATTCTAATTCATATATGGCTCTCTCAAAAGGTGTGTACAGCAAGTATGATTTTGGTGAACTAGCAAGCAAAGACTCAAATAATACAAGACGCTCCAAGCAAAACACATATCATGTTGGTGAATAAAAATATAGCTCCAAGTAAATTACCGATGGAAGTGGACGAAAGAGGGGATGCCTTCCGGGGCATCCCCAATCTTTGACTTTTTGGTGTCCTTGTTGTCGGTGTACTAGAGTAGGGGTACCCTAGTATCCCGAACTTGTGCACGGGCAGTTGCAGCCCTCCGCGGCAAGGCTTGCCGGGTGACCGCCAAGGTCCTCCGTGGCTCCTTTCGAGCCATTCAAGAACAAAGTTTTCAAGCCGAGGAGACAAGGCCCCTAAGAAGAGGAGCTTGCCGGGAAGGCCACCCAAGGCACCTAGGAGACAAGGCCCCGGCAAGAGTAGCTTGCCGGGAAGGCCACCCAAGGCACCTAGGAGACAAGGCCCCGGCAAGAGGAGCTTGCCGGGAAGGCCCGGTGAGCGACAAGCTTCCGGACGCGAGAAGACAACAACATGACAAGGCGCTTGTCAGCAGACCACCACTCAGACTGCGCCCAAAGACATCCACTAACGTGTCGCCACAGGACCTTTCGGTAGCGCCAAGATGGCTAGAGGCCGTCGCCAGCGGAGCGCTGTGGCAAGCGGCGCCGACAAGATTGCCATCCGGCAGCGGTGGCGCCCCCGACGGTCCTCGCTTGCACCGTTAGGGCGACGAGACGGGCATTTAATGCCTTTGTCCCCGCCGTCGTGGTTAGGTATGATACACTGTACAAGTAGCTGTACCAACCACTCCTTTTCCATTTTTACCCTTGTCTACGTTGCCACCTGTCGGAGACCCCTTGAGCATATAAAAGGAGGCCCATGCGCAACGTAGAGGGGGTTCGAGGCTAGCCAGGTTTGAAGCCAGAGAACACCCACGCTCGGTCTCGTTAGCAGCTTGTGTGTACGGTAGCACTCAAGCGCTCCTGAGCAAGAACTCAATACATTCAGACATGCAGCAGTAGGAGTGTTATCTCTCCGGAGAGCTCCGAAGCTGGGTAAACCGCTCATGTGCTTTGCCTCGATCTGCTCTTCGTGCGACCTCCGCCCCCCGCCGAACCAAAAGGGGCTCGGTCCGCCGGTCCCATAGGTTTTCGTGGGTCAGATCAGCCATCCCCCGACATCTTTGGCGCGCCAGGTAGGGGGCGTCGATATTGTGTGAACCTGATCCGGCATCCACACGAGCTAGATCTTCATCATCTTCATCGACATGCCACCGAAGAAGAAGGCTTCGGCGGCAGATGTTCCGTCTGTCGAACCCACCACCACCGGAGCAAGCGGGTGGTGGGGTAGACGCCGCGGAAGAATGGACGTCGACGGGGAGCCCACGGTGCTGCCAAGTCCAAGGACAAGGCTGCGCAGACCTCGGCGTCAGACATGCACCGCGCCCGTCTCAGAGGCGCGGGACCGACAACGTCATGGTATTCACAACGCCATACGCCGTTGGACCAAGATCGAGCTGGTGGATCTCGGGATGCGCAATACCAGCATGCACGCCAACATCTTTGGCCTTGCGCGAAACGCAATCGCTGGGCGGGATATCGCCTTCTAACATAGTTAGAAGTCCGAGCATATCCGCTCCTCGCGCCGCTCGCCATCGCCACCCACCACTCCAGCAGAAGCTTTGGCGAGAGCGCAACTGCTCCTGGATTACCCTCCAGCGGCCGACAAGGTCGATGAATGGAGGGCCACCATTCAGAATCTCATAGGCTTTGCCAACGGCGACGCTCCGCGGCACCCGAGTGCATCGCTGCCGCCGGCAGGACTGCTAAACACGAGCCGGTGGCGGATTTAAACCGTGGGGGTGCAACCACCATGCACTCTCCGCCCCGAAGGCCAAGATCGCTGACTCACCGGATCCACCTCGACAGCGACTCCACCGCGTCATCAGATCCACGAGCTCGTCGCGATCAGTGCCAAGTTCTTCACGAACGACAGCAAGAAGACGCTCGAACTCGCATCGAGCGCCGAAGAGAAGCGCGGCGTCAATCAGACCAGCGCGCTGGGCCCTCTGTCGACATGCATGCGCCGGGGAACCAGCGACTTGTCAGAGGCGGTAGGTTGCCCTGCGTTCACTCGTGAGCTGCGGCAAGTCCAAAGGGCCCAAAGAAGAAGAATTTCAAGCCGACGTGCAGAGAAGTACGACGGCAAGACGCATCCGTCGGAGTTCCTCAAAGATCTACACCATCGCGGTGCAAGCTGGCGGGGCGAGACGACAAGATCCTCGCCAACTACTTCACCGGTGCTCAAGCCCAATGTCGATCCTGGCTCATGCACTTGCCGGACAACTCCATATCCTCTTGGGCAGATCTATGCCATCAATTTGTCGGCGCCTTACAGCGACCACAAGCCCCATGGCCAAGAAAGCGACCTTCATCTGCCGCCTGTAAGGAAGGAGAGCCCTCGCAAGTACATTCAGAGATTCAGCCACAGACAAAGACAACATCTCAGATGTCCACCCTGCCGCTGTAATCAGCGCTGCTCCATCGAGCGTGCGAAACCGCAGGATGCGGGAGGAGATGGCGATGTGCAAGATCGTAGACGTCGGTGAGCTATATGCCCTGGCCGACAAGTGTGCACGTCTTTGAAGAAGGGAGGAGACTCCCGGAGAGAGAATCTTGAAGCGGGAGGATCTCGATAGTGAGGAGACCGCCCAAAGAGAGAAATCAAGCGGAACAACAGGAAGAAGAAAGGCAAAGATGTGCTAGTTGTTGAGCAGTCCGCAACGGAGGTGGCGCCAAGAAAGCCAAAGCTGGTAGCTCCGGCAAGGAGGTTGCCGCTGGCACCAACCGCTAAGTGTGGCGGTCGCCGACAAGCGTGACGGCTCCAACAAACAAGATCGCAAGATCCACCGCACCAAGGGCCATGACCTCCAGAGCTGCAAAAAGGTCGAGCAGCTTGTCGAGCAGCAGAAGGCTGAATACGAACGACACGACAAGGAGAAGGCCCAGGAAGGTGCTGGAGGAGCTAGCAAGAAACGTCCCGGCCGAGGAGGACGCCGCGGCAAGGCCAAGCAGCAGCAAGGAGACAGACCTCCCCGCGGCTGCGACAAGGATGAAGACGACGACGATGATGAAGACATGGAAGATGACGAAACCGATGAGCAGGAGTTCCAGAAAGCGACAGAGGTCTTGTGCGTTGACGGCGGTGCTTCTCTGCATACTTCACACCGCTAGCTCAAGCAGTGGATGCAGGAAGTCAATGCGGTAGAACCATCCGTCGAGTCACGCAAGCCTTCGAAATGGTCCAAAGACGCCTATCATCTTTGATATTGAGGACCACCTGACCGCATAATCTGCGGTCGGTGCTTGCCGATGTTGGTTTCACCAACTATCCGCAACTGAAGGTCACTAAGATGCTAGTTGACGGCGGGCCGGCTTGAACCTGATCTCCTCCGCGGTGCTCCGTAAACTCCAGATCCACGATGGCGAAGCTCGAAGAGACCGCACATTCCAAGGAATCAATCCGGGAAGGAGCAAGCGAAGGAAAGATCACGTTGCCGGTGACATTTGGCGTGAAGTTGAACTTCGTGGATCGAGAGTGTCACTTTTGACGTTGCTGACTTTCCATTGCCTTACAATGGGATACTTGGTCGTCCAACACTCGCCAAATTCATGGCAGCCTCTCACTATGCATACAACATACTGAAGATGCCAGGCCCGATAAGTGTCATCTCTGTCCCCGGCGACAAGAAGGATGCTCTTATTTGCACCGACAAGATCTACCGGGAAGCAGCAGCTGCAGCAGATCGCAAGCCACTTGCCGCTGAAGCTCCCGGGGCGAAGAAGAAGACCAAGTCCGGCAAGAGCTTTGGTGCCCACTCCGGCAAGCGCACCTCTTCGGAGTGCTGCGCTACCGTCGAGGACGCACCATCGAGCTCCACCGGCAAGTGTAAGAAGACGATGGCGGCTCCACCAGAGACCAAGAAGGTGTCCGCCAAGGAGGACGGCACTGGTGGTACCTTCACCATCAGTGCCACTCTCGACCCTAAATAGGAAAGCGCGCTCGTTGCTTTCCTGCGGGCGAACGTCGACGTGTTTGCATGGCAACCGTCTGACATCCCGGTGTTCCTGTGAAAGTAATTAAGCACCATCTTGCCATTTGTCCTCATGCACAGCCCGTCAAGCGTAAAGTCGAAGCGAGCGGTGGAGCGCCAAGAATTCATCGCAGAAGAAATCAAGAAATTGGAAGCAGCAGGCCTTGTCGAGGAGTGCTCCATCCTACGTGGTTGGCCAATCAGAAGTTGTATGCAAGAAGGCAAACGGGAAATGGAGACTTTGTATCGACGTTACCGATGTCAATAAAGCTTGTCCCAAAGACCCATTTCCCTTGCCGCGCATCGACCAGATTGTTGACTCCATGGCCGGATGTGATTTGCTTTCATTTCTGGATGCATATTCAGGATATCATCAGATCTTCATGGCAGAAGAGGATGAGGAGAAGACCGCATTCATCACCCCATGTGGCACTTCTTTGTTTCGTACGGATGCCTTTCGGATTAAAGAATGCTGGTTCAACATTTGCAAGAGTAGTCCATGGCGCTTTTGAGCCGCAAATGCACGTAAATGTGGAAGACTACATGGATGACATAGTGGTCAAAAGCAAGGACAAGGCGACTACGATTCAAGATTTAGACGAAACCTTTGCAAATCTGCGCAAGATCAACCTCAAGCTCAACCACGAGAAGTGTGTGTTTGGAGTCCCTTCCGCAAGCTTCTCGGGTTCTTCGTGTCTCAGGGGAATTGAAGCCAATCCCGACAAGATCAAGGCCATTGAGCAGATTGAAGCACCAAAGCGCGTCAAGGATGTACGAAGACTCGCTGGTTGCGTAGTCGCTCTCAGCAGGTTTATCTCTAGGTTCTGCTGGCGCCCCGCCATTTTTCAAAATTTTGAAAAAGGCAGGTCCGATGAAATGGACTCGAAGCGGAGGCTGCGCTGCAGGACTTGAAGAGATACATGTCCTCCACTCCAACACTTTTCGCACCTAAGCCACAAGAGAAGTTGCTGCTATATATAGCGGCAACCAATCAAGTGGTTAGTGATGCGTTAGTAGCGGAGAGGGAGGCGGATGATGAGCTAGAAACCATGGCAGATGCATCCAAATGACGGCGGGGGCTTCACCGACAAGCTCTGGTCCCGACAAGGATGGATCTACGCAGACGCATGAGAAGATGCAGAAAAGAATGGTGCAACGCCCAGTTTACTTTGTCAGTTCCCTTCTGCAGCGGGCTAGGTCAAGGTACTCTGTGCAGAAATTGCTTTTCGGCCTCCTCATGGCCTTTGAGAAAGCTGCGCCATTACTTCGAGGGCACATGAGATCACAGTCATCACTGCGTTTTCGGCTGAAGAGGATCTTTGCAAAATCCGGAGGCAACAGGCAGGATTGTCGAGTGGGCATCGAACTGTCAAGCTTTGGCCTCAAGTTTGAGAGCACTTCAACTATCCAAAGCGAGCATTGGCGGAGTTCATAGCAGAATGGACGCCAACACAAGATGAAGAAATTCGAAGCGAGCATTCCCGTCAAGGAAGCAAGCAAAGAGTGGCTGATGTACTTTGATGGTGCCTTCTCGGCTGCAAAGGCGCCCGGTGTGGGCGTGCTACTTGTTGCACCCACCGGAGAGCACCTCAAGTACGTAGTCCGAATGCACTTTCCCAAGGAGCAAGCAACAAACAATACTGCAGAGTATGAAGGTTTGCTTGCGGTCTCGAGATCACATGAGACCTTGGGATCAAGAAGCTCATTGTCGTGGTGACTCACAGCTTGTCATCCGCCAAGTGAACAAGAGTTATCGAGTCCGTTGATGGAAGCTTATGTTGATGAAGTGAGAAAGCTAGAAGAGCACTTTGACGGCCTACAAATGGAACATGTTCCAAGAGCTCGAAACGACATTGCCGATGGCACGTCAAGCACGCTGCACTTAAGTTACCTGTGGAACCAGGGATCTTTGTGCTCAAGCTGACTCAACCGTCTGTAACGCCATCAATCGGACAGAGCAAGAAGAGGAAGTTCATCTCTGGTGACTATTTTCCGCAGAGCTTCCGAAAGTCGCCGTCAAGAAGGTCCTCAAGATCAACACCAAGCAGTCTTTGAGGAAGCGATGCTCGACAAGCCCTAGGGTTTGTTTCTTGAAGCAGACGCCCCGACAAGTTTTGCTCCGGCAAGCTTGCCGGGAACGCTAAAGCTCGGCTGAGCCGCAGGTTCTCGCCGAGAAGCGGATGTTCCCGCAGCAAATGTTCCTTTAGTCCTTGTTGTCGAGCCGCATAGCTCCAAAGATGGGCGCAACAGATTGTCCATTTCCTTCAGACGGTGAGAACTTCCCGAAGAGCAAGAAGAAGCGGAAAGAGTAGCCTGGCGATCAAGTATGTATCAGTTTGTCGACAACACTTTGCATGTAAGAAGACTCAACGGTGTGAAATTGAAGTGTATTCACCGAAGACGGACAAAAGCTGTTGGCGGAGATACATGGAGGCATATGTGGTCACCACATTGGCGTGAGCACTTGCCGCGCAAAGCGTTCGGCAAGGTTTCTTTGGCCGACAGCCCTCCGTGATGCAACTGCACAAGTAACCAAGTGTGAAGCGTGCAGTTCCATTCCAAGCAGATACACCAGCCAGCTCAAGCTCTCCGGACGATCCCTTTATCCTCGCCATTTTCGGTCCGGGGCTCGATATCCTCGGCCCCTTTCCACGAAGCTGTCGGGGCTTTGAGTACTTGTACGTTGCAATCGACAAGTTCACAAAGTGGCCGGAAGTGGAAGCGATGAGGAAGGTGACAGACAACGGCGATCAAGTTCTTGGTCGATTGTTTGCCGTTTGAATCCCTAACGGGATCATCACCGACAACGGCACGCAATTCACGAGCCGCACCTTCATGCAATGCGTCCAAGATCTTGGCGCCAAGGTTCTGCTTCGCTTCGCTGCTCATCCGAGAAGTAACGGTCAAGCGGAGAGGGCAAATCTTTGAAGTGCTGCGGGCTCAAGACCAGAACTTTCGACAGCTGCACAAGTGCGGAAGAAATTGGATTGAGGAGCTGCCGGTGGTTCTTTGGTCGATCAGACGACGCCAAATCGAGCCACCGCCGGACACCTTCGCTCTAGTCTATGGAGCAGAGGCAGTTCTCCCCACGGAACTCGTGATACGGATCACCTCGAGTGCTCGCTATGATGAGCTTGAGCAAGAGCAGCGATGCGACAAGATGACGCGCTGCTCCTTGAGGGGATCGTCTTGAGTCTTTGTCTGAGCTGCTCGATACCAAGAAGCTTTGCACCGCTACCATAGCCGCCAAAGTTAATGCCGAAGTCTCGAGGAAGGCGACCTTGTTCTTGGTAGCGTTCAGTCCGCCAAGAATTCGAACAAGTTGACGCCAAAGTGGGAAGGCCCTTACCGGGTGAAACGAGTCACTAGGCCTGGCGCTGTCCGCCTTGAGACCGAAGATGGCATTCCGGTGAGCAACTCCTGGAACATTGAGCATCTTCGTAAGTTTTACCCGTAGGGCGCGGTTGCCGGAACCCGTTCCGGCAACCACCTTTTGTACAAGTCTTGCCGATGTTGCATGTAATCCTTTGTACAAAGCCGGGCGCAGACCCCGTGCACAAGTAAAGCTAATGTGCTTTGCACATCTTGTCAATTTCATGCTTTCTACTTCTATTTTGCATGCTTTATCTGACACTTTGTGCAGCACCTACCTCCGGTAAGCAATAATGAGCCATAAGGCTCCATATCTTTATTTTCTCTTCTTTCTCTTTCTCAAAGAAAGGAAGGTTCCCTCGCCCACAAGTTTGCGGGGAAAGGAGAAGATAATGGTGTGGACCAAGTGTCGCTCAAGGAAGTCTAGCCTTACCGGGAAGCAAGCAGCGGAAAAGCTAAGTTGCTAAAGTTTGAGCAATCAGTTTTAAAACTTTTAAGTTATCTTCCTCGAACGACCGTACTTTGTATGGAAAACCTGTGCACGGAGGAACCAACTCGTAGCTAGTTGCGCCCTTATTTTGTTTCGAGTCCGCTCAACAACTTAAGTGAGCTGCGACTAGTTGCAACAAGGTTTCTTGTCGGTAGCGGCACCGCCAGCAGGCTGCTGACGTCCCGCACTCAGCGCTCGCGGCCCAGGTGCCTGCGCCGACAAGTTCCCTAAAAGCGTAGGGCAAAAACATACAAAGGAATGAATCAAGTAAAGGAAATAACATAGCAATTGCTACCCGAAATAGAGTTATATTACAAGATAACTTGTCGCAGCTCTAATAGATTGTTCTCATAACATGACCAGCAGCGGCAAGAAAAAGAGAAAGCAGGCGGCCTAATCTACGTGATCGCCCTCAACCCTCTTGATCCCGCTCACCCTGTCCACGATGGGTGCGACAAGGGTCTTGAGCGCCTCCACATCAGCATCCGGCGGCAAGGACTTGAGGACGTTGGTGAGGTTGAGGCCTGGATTATGAAGGCCACCTTCATCAACACCTTTTGAAGAGCTCCAGCAGATCCGCGCGACTGCCGGCCACCTGCTTTGGGATTTCTTCCCGAGTCGCCGGAGGGCCGTCACCATGCCCTTGAAGAACAAGCTGAGCTTGGCGCTGGGCTGGAGGTGCTCATCGGAGGAATATCCAAGATCCCCATCCCCAGTGCGCCCGGCTCCACATTGATGGCTGCAGCAACATCCGTGAGACCCTCGGTCCAAAGGCTCCACATTCTCCCTAAAGGTATTCAGGCGGCAAGACTCACCAGCGGCGCCTCGTCGGCCTTGATCTTCTCCTTCAAGGCCACCTCCTGCTCCTGGCGCCGGCCCAGCCTCGAGTCAAGGTGGTCAGTTTCAACTCAAGATCTGTGTTGGAGTCCTTGGCGGTGCTGAGCTCCTTGCTCCTCTCGGCGAGACGGCCCTGCAGCTCGCCAAGAGTGTAGGCGTCCTTCTCGCGCTCATGCTTGAGTGCAGCAAGCTCCTCGCCGCTCTCCTTGAGATTGGCCTCCAGCTGCATCACTTTCGTTTCCAGCTCCTTCTTGGCGGCCTCGGCAGCTGCAGCAGCATCCTTCGCTTCCTTGAGAGCCCCGCCAAATGTTTGCTCGCGCGTGGCTAGATCCTCCTCATGGCTGTCAAGATTAACCTTCCTCTGCGCCAACTCACCTTCCTGCGCAGATAGCTTCTCGGCGACAAGCCGCTATTGCTCCTCGGCTTCAGCCTTCTCGAGGAGGAAGGTTTTGCGCTCCTCGGCAAGTTGCTCCCGCTCCGCTGCCAAGGACCGAAGAGCTTCCTGGTTGAGGCCCCGAAGCTCTTCCGTGCGCTTCTCGATGTCTGCTTCCGCCCTCGCGACAAGCGCTTCCCGGGATTTTAGCTTGGCTTGTCGGGCGCGGTAGAGCGACAGCAGCTTCTGCAGCAGCTGCTCCTCCTTAGACTCGCCGCTGCTGCTGCTTGGCGCGTCAACCAGCGTCAGTCTAGCGGAGGCGAGCAACTCTTCATCAAAAGTTTCTCCTTCGGCCGGGCGCCACAGGCTCGACGCCCATGGGAGCTTGATGAAGAGCGCCATCGCCGGACCTTCAAATAGGCGCCCGGGCTGGGGCTCTTGAACTGGCGCTGCCTTGGGCGGAGGGATCGGCGGTCGGCGTGGCGCTGGCGCTCCTGCGGCCTCGGGGCGGCGGTCGATCGCCGGACCCCTCGCCGGCTTCTGCGGCGGCAGCGCCGCGGTCTCTTCGCCCGGCCGGGCTCGTCGATGCCAGCGTCTTCTTCGATGGCGGCGGCGTCGTCGGTATTACCTTGCGCGTCCTCCTCGCCGGCGACCTCGGTCTCCATTGGCTCTGTGGCGGATGGATCTGACGACCGGAAAATGAAGAAAAGTCAAGCAAATATTCAAAAAGAAAACCAGAAGAAGAAGAACACAAGGGAAGTTTTCAGGCAAGAGGATTACCTTCTGCAGTCACGGTCTCTGCCACCAGGGGATCGCTGGTGCTGTCCCTTGCCGGAGAGCTGCCCCTTGCCGGAGAACGCTCCCTTGCCGGGGAATCCTCCCTTGGCGGTGTAGTCGAAGCAGAAGGCATGTCAGGAGCGGCTTCAGGGCACTCCTGGTAAGGCTGCTCTGCTCCTACACAAATCAGCGATGATATCAAGAAGAAAGGGCACCCATGCACTCCTAACAGAAGGATGTAAACCATATACTTACGCTGGTGGCTGCGCTGGGGCTGCTTTGAGAAAGAGTTGCCGTGTCCGGCAAGAAGGTGGTCTCGACGCGCCTCCTGCTGTCGCGGTGGGTTCGTCCTCGATGACAATCACCGGGGCCTTGGCTCTCTTCGACACTCTCTGGGCCAGCGTCCTGAAAAGGAATGGGTTCAGAGTGAAGCAAATCAGATACAAGACAAAACAACAAATCAAAGAACTACAAAGGCTGCAAAGAACCTTACTCTTCTTCTTCCTCGTCGGAGCTGAGCGCGGAGAGATCAAATTCTGGCTCGCCTCCAGTACGACGAGGCGGAGGGGTAGGTTCCCTTGGCCGCTTGGCGGGAAGCGAAGCGGTGGTCTGCGAGGGCCCCGCTCCGATTGCCAAGGCGGCGTGAGGTGCTCCCGCGGCAACAGTGCTTGCCGCGGTGGAGCGCGTCGCGTGGCGCGGCGGCTGTTGACCCGTCTGCCGCCCCGCTACGTCTCCGGCCTTGCGGAGACGCCTTCTTGGTGGAGCTGGGGGCTCCGCTCGCGGCAAGCTGTCTGAAGGAGGGGAGGAGGCGCCCTCGGCGGGCTCGCTCAACTCAGCTTCAAGCCCGACAAGCTCTTCCTCACCGGCAAACTCCCCTCGCTCGACAAGGCTTGCCGCCTCTGCTGCCTCTGCCTCCTCCACGGTGAATCCGAACTCGCCCGTGGCAGCGGCTTCTGCCGCCTCTTCCGGCCAGTGGCGTCGCGCATCTCATCATCGGTGGTGTCGCGGGTGAGGCTCTTCTGTTCATCGGGGCGGACCGGCACTTCTACCAGGCTGTCAAAGAACACTCGCACGACGTCATCTGCAGGCTCTTGCCAGGTTGGAACGATTCCATGCGAGTCGCACAACGGCATCATGGCACGGGTGCGGTCGAGCGAGGAATTGTTGCACGCCGACGACATTCTTCGGCAACCTGAACGCTCCGGGATGCTCAGGATCGTGCTTGAACAGCTCCAAGAGCATCGCGTCCAGTTCCAGGACAGTGAAATTGAAATTGAGGCCTGGGCGCAGCCTCATGAAATCCGCCGCGTTCCGGAACTCCCAGGCGGGTCTCCTCCTCTCCTGCAGGGGGCGATGCGGCGACGAAGGAAATCTGCGCCAACGGCGCCTACAGTGAGTCCGGCAAGCCTCGGCGTAGGATCCGGATGACGCCAATCTTCAGCCTAAGCGTCTTCCGAGGCCGCACTGCTCCAATCGTTGCAGCAGACTCACGGGGTTTGGCGCTGGGCGGTAACGGCTGCGGGTTCTCCTCGACAATCCAGCACCAGTCTGCTCTCCACTCATCCCATTTGCTGCGGAGCTCTCCCTCCAGATAAGCTTCCTTCTTGCCGGTCCTCGAGATCCAGGCGATCCCACCGGAAAGGGGCTCCCCTCTCTCAACTCGGGGCATAAAGAAGTGGCGGAAAAGGGCTACGTTTGGATGGACTCCGACAAAGTTTTCGCAGAGATGTGCGAAAACTGCCATGGTCAGAACGGCATTGGGGGTGAAGTCAAGGAGGCGGAACCCGGAGGTGTTCATGATATCGCAGAAAAATTCAGAGAAGGGCGGGCCGAGCCCGCATTAGAAGAACAGCCAAGAAGGGATACCCATTCGAGCCGGTTCAAGCAAGCGGTAGGAGTACCTTCGTGCGCGGATGCGCTCGCGTCTCCGTCGACCAGAAGAGGTAGTAGTTCTCCCTCATCTCCCTCGCGGCGAGCTGGGAGGGGGGGAGATTGCCCTCCTTCCGGATGCAAGCCGCCATCGCCGGCCGACTTCACGGCCTTCCCTTGTCGGCTTTGAGCCATGGCGAAGAGTGGTGAGGGAGGTTGACGGCGTTGGTGATGCTTTGGTGGCGATGAAGTGGGCGCTGCTCTCTTTTCAGCCTTGGGAAGAAGGAGGGAGCAGCGGAGGTTTTTCGAGATTGGACAAAGAATCGGCGAGATGGGCGGACTGCCCGATTTCCCCTGCTTATAAAGAGGGAGGCGGACGCCCGTCGTTCCTAATAAAGAAACCACCCACGATCTCACCCACGATCTCTCACACGACGCCGCATTCGACGCCAGCGTGCCGTGGAGGGCGTGGTGGGTCCGGGGTGAGTTACGGCGTGACCCAGGCCGCGTGCCCGTGCCTGTTTTGGGCCCGCCCAACAGCGCTCGGCACCGTGTGTGGCCCAGGCCCGAGGTCTCCTGTCGGTGTACTAGAGTAGGGGTACCCTAGTATCCCGAACTTGTGCACGGGCAGTTGCAGCCCTCCGCGGCAAGGCTTGCCGGGTGACCGCCAAGGTCCTCCGTGGCTCCTTTCGAGCCATTCAAGAACAAAGTATTCAAGCCGAGGAGACAAGGCCCCGGCAAGAGGAGCTTGCCGGGAAGGCCACCCAAGGCACCTAGGAGACAAGGCCCCGGCAAGAGGAGCTTGCCGGGAAGGCCACCCAAGGCACCTAGGAGACAAGGCCCGGGCAAGAGGAGCTTGCCGGGAAGGCCCGGTGAGCGACAAGCTTCCGGACGCGACAAGACAACAACCACGGCAAGGCGCTTGCCGCGGCAGACCACCACTCTGTACCTGTGCTCCAGCACATCCACTAACGTGTCGCCCTGGGACCTTTCCAGGCGCGCGTGGCTAGAGGCCATGCGGTCAGCGGAGCGCGGTGGCAAGCGGCGCTGACAAGATTGCCATCTGGCAAGCGGTGGCGCCCACAGCGGTCCCTATTTGCCTTTGTTAGGGCGGCGTGAAGCGGTCATTTAATGCCTTTGTCCCCTGCCGTCAGGGTTAGGTATGATACACTGTACAAGTAGCTGTACCAACCACTCCTTTTCCATTTTTACCCTTGTCTACGTTGCCACCTGTCGGAGACCCTTGAGCATATAAAAGGAGGCCCATGCGCAACGTAGAGGGGGTTCGAGGCTAGCCAGGTTCGAAGCCAGAGAACACCCACGCTCGGTCTCGTTAGCAGCCTGTGTGTACGGTAGCACTCAAGCGCTCCCGAGCAAGAACTCAATACATTCAGACATGCAGCAGTAGGAGTGTTATCTCTCCGGAGAGCTCCGAAGCTGGGTAAACCGCTCGTGTGCTTCGCCTCGATCTGCTCTTCGTGCGACCTCCGCCCCCCGCCGAACCGAAAGGGGCTCGGTCCGCCGGTCCCATAGGTGTTCGTGGGTCAGATCAGCCATCCCCCGACACTTGTATTATCTTGGGGGTGCCATGGGCATCCCCAAGCTTAGGCTATTTCCACTCCTTGTTCCATAATCCATCAAAAGAATTCACCCAAAACTTGAAAACTTCACAACACAAAACTCAATAGAAATCTCGTGAGCTCCGTTAGAGAAAGAAAACAAAAGACTACTTTAAGGTACTGTAATGAACTCATTCTTTATTTATATTGGTGTTAAACCTACTGTATTCCAACTTCTCTATGGTTCATAAACTATTTTACTAGGCATAGATTCATCAAAATAAGCAAACAACACACGCAAAACAGAATTTGTCAAAAACAGTACAGTCTGTAGTAATCTGTAACTAACGCAAACTTCTGGAACCCAAAAAATTCTACCAAAATTAGACGACCTGGACAATTTGTTTATTGATCAGAAGCAATTGGAATAACTATTTTATCACGTTCTGGTGAATTTTAACAATTCGGGCACTAAGCACAAAGATTCTGGAAATTACAGCAAGATCAAATAACTATCATCCAAGAAGATCCAATAGGTCCAACTTGGCACAAACACTAATTAAAAGATAAAATCACATCTAAACAGAGTCTAGATGGATTATTTTATCCCTAAACAGAACCAAAACAAAAACACAAAAAAAAATTGGGTTGCCTCCCAACAAGCGCTATCGTTTAACGCCCCTAGCTAGGCATAAAAGCAAGGATAGATCTAGGTGGTGCCGTAGTAATAAGATAGATCGGTGAAACTCATTTCATATTCTCGACGTTCGGCAGCAAGTTTTCTTTGAGGCAAGCAAAAGTAATCGAAAGGGCTAAATTTAATAGGACAAAAGTCCCCAAGATCAATTTTAGGAGGTATAGGTTCCTCTTCGCCCTTCGTATTGCACAACTAATTCATCATTATAAGCATTCTTTTGACAGAACTTGGTGAGCCTATACTCAAGAGAGCATCCTAGCTCATTTTTTCGAATAGCCAAATCATCATTAAGCTCAGAGATTCTATCAATTAAAATATTGGTAGGCACCTTTTTTCTAAGATTTTCATTGAAAGCAACATAGTCGATAGATTGAAAACACATTATTTCTTCTTGATCAAAAAGGATAGATTCTATGGGAGGACGACCGGCGTCCACCCTATAATGCGCAAAAATTTCTTTGGCTTATTTTATTATAAATCTGAATTCATGAGCCAAAAAGATAGTAGCGGCGCTTTTAATGTGAGGAGTGTTCAATATTAGAAAATTCTAGGAAAATTCTTTGTATAGAAGGGTGCATATGCATAAATTGCCTTTCAAGTTCAACGATAAGCATGGCAATAGCGTCCGCAAGACTACTAGTTCTATGGGGAATAGAACCACCCATAGAGGGTAAAGCACCAACACGAGTAAACAAATCTTGAATAACTCCTTTTCCAATAATATTACCACTACCGATTCAAAATCTTTTTGTGTGATAGGTAGGGGATTCTTTAGCAGGAGCTTCAGAATTTTCCATATTATTATCATCCATATCGGTGATAATTTCCCCAATTTCAGACATAATGACAAGCAAGCAAACTAACACACAAGCAAACAAAAGGCAAAGGAAAAAAGAGGAGGAGATTGGGAAAGAGAGGGCGAATAAAACGGCAAGGGTGAAGTGGGGGAGAGGAAAACGAGAGGCAAATGGCAAATAATGTAATGCGAGAGATAGGGATTGTGATGGGTACTTGGTATGTTGACTTTTATGTAATCCTCCCCAAGCGGCGCCAGAAATCCTTCTTGCTACTTCTCGAGCTTATGCGTTGGATTTCCACTGAAGAGGAGAGGATGATGCAGCACAAGATGGCGTAAGTATTTCCCTCAGTTTTTGAGAACGAAGGTATCAATCCAGTAGGAGACCACGCGCAAGTCCCTCGTACCTGCACAAAACGATAGCTACTCGCAACCAACGCTCAGGGGTTGTCAATCCCTTCACGGTCACTTACGAGAGTGAGATCTGATAGATCCGGGGTTGTCAATCCCTTCACGGTCACTTACGAGAGTGAGATCTGATAGAGATAATATTTTTGGTATTTTTGGTATAAAGATGCAAAGTAAAAAGTAAAAGCAAAGCAAGTAAATAAAGTGATGGAGATTGATATGATGAGAATAGACCCGGGGGCCATAGGTTTCACTAGTGGCTTCTCTCAAGAGCATAAGTATTCTACGGTGGGTGAACAAATTACTGTTGAGCAATTGATAGAATTGAGCATAGTTATGAGGTTATCCAGGCAATGATCATGTATATAGGCATCACGTCCGTGACAAGTAGACCGAAACGATTATGCATCTACTACTATTACTCCACTCATCGACCGCTATCCAGCATGCATCTAGAGTATTAAGTTAAAACAGAGTAACGCCTTAAGCAAGATGACATGATGTAGAGGAATAAATTCATGCAATATGATAAATATCCCATCTTGTTATCCTCGATGGCAACAATACAATACGTGCCTTGTAATCCTTTCTGTCACTGTGTAAGGTCACCGCAAGATTGAACCCAAAGCTAAGCACTTCTCCCATTGCAAGAACTACCAATCTAGTTGGCCAAACCAAACGGATAATTCGAAGAGACTTGCAAAGATAACTTAATCATACATAAAAGAATTCAGAGAAGAATCAAATATTTTCCATAGATAAGCTGGATCATGAACCCACAATTCATCGATCTCAACAAACACACCGCAAAAAGAAGATTACATCGAATAGATCTCCACAAGAGAGGGGGAGAACATTGTATTGAGATCCAAAAAGAGAGAAGAATCCATCTAGCTACTAACTATGGACCCGAAGGTCTGAAGTAAACTACTCACACTTCATCGGAGGGGCTATGGTGTTGATGTAGAAGCCCTCCGTGGTGGATGCCCTCCGTAGCTCCGGAACAGGCCCCAAGATGGGATCTCGTGG
Organism: Aegilops bicornis; assembly: GCA_021605145.1. NCBI lineage: Eukaryota > Viridiplantae > Streptophyta > Magnoliopsida > Poales > Poaceae > Aegilops > Aegilops bicornis. The sequence goes on from CM038671.1 coordinate 545,318,662, forward strand.
ATACAGGAAGTTGCGGTGGTGGAATTAGGTTTTTGGCTCCGTCCCTGATCTGTTGGGGGTACGTAGGTATATATAGGAGGAAGGAGTACGTCGGTGGAGCGTCAGGGGGCCCACGAGGTAGGGGCGCACCCAGGGGGCACGCCCTCCACCCTCGTGACCGCCTCTGGCACTTCTTGGAGTAGGGTCCAAGTCTCCTGGATCACGTTCGGTGAGAAAATCACGTTCCCGAAGGGAGGGGCGTTTGGACTCCGTTTGATATTCCGTTTCTTCGAAACATTGAAATAGGCAAAAAACAGCAATTCTGGGCTGGGCCTCCGGTTAATAGGTTAGTCCCAAAAATAATATAAAAGTGGAAAATAAAGCCCATTATAGTCCAAAACAATAGATAAAGTAGCATGGAGCAAGCAAAAATTATAGATACGTTGGAGACGTATCAGGCCCTCAGCCGGACTCGATTCCGTAGACCCATGTGGCTCCAGAATCCGGCACGCAACCTCCTTCGAAAGAAGGGGGTATGCCTATTCTGCCAGTGACCCCTGTCCAACCAAGGGCACCGGATAATCTACTGGAAGCGCTTCCATTGTGGATGAGCACCGTGTTCGTATGGGCACGGTAATTGAAAGGGTTCAGTCCGCCAAGAGCGGACTAACCGAAGCCTGTAGCATCCTGCTGACAGGTTTTGAGGTAAGCGACAAAAAAAGAAGATCCCAATACAGACAGTAGCCCCTGAGACACTGTCCGGTGTTCGGAAAGAAGAGCCGGACAGAGGATCAATCCCCTATTGCAGGAAACTAACTAAATATGTCTGAAATGAATACGCAGCGTCCATCGCTGGCATGGCCTCAAGATATCTTGCCGAAGTCTCCGGACTAAAGCAGAGACTAGAGCAGGCCAAGGAGGAGCTCGACTAGGTGAGGAGGCAACTCCAGGAGAATCAAGGTATGTAATAACCCGTTATATATTCGAAAAGTGTAAAATGATATATATTGACCGAAGTGTCATGATATGTATAGGAGCGACGATCGAGGTCGAGGCCCTGAAAAAGGCCCTGGCCGGAGCCGAGGGGAAGGCTGCCAAGGAGCAGGCCGCCCGTAAGAAGCTCAAGGCGCGGGTCAACGAGGTCCACTAAGAGCTCCAGGACGCGGTGAGGAAGTGCGAGACCTTGGAGCGCGATGCGTTGGCTCAAGAGATTGAACTCGCCAAGGCTCGTCAGAGCGCGAAGACGGCCCAGAATGAGGCCCAGGGCGCCCTCCAGGAGATCCCGGAGGCCAGGAAGATCACGGCGGGTAAGGCATTTAGTATGCAAAGCAAATATGTGAAGAGGAAGTATCTTTTACTAACCCGGATTCGGAGTTCTCCAGGGGCTTTTGCTGATCTGCCACGTAGTGTGTCCGACGCCGCGGAGTTCTTCCGATCCAAAGAAGGGAGCTCCATGGAGAAGCTGTTCTGGTCACAATATCTTGCGCCAGAACATCCGGTGCCCTTCAGCGATCAGCTAAAACAGCTGGTCGAGCAGCACAGGGTGGCCGAACTAGCCATGAAGGATTTAATAATCCGGTTGTGGCCAACCGAAGCTATACCCAGCAGTTACTTCGGCCTCGTGAAGCGGCTGGTGGATGCCTGTCCTCGGCTGGACACCGTCAAGCGGTCCGTTTGCATCGAGGGCACGCGTATGGCCTTTGCCCGCTGAGGGAGTCCTGGACTAAGGGGTCCTCGGGCGTCCGGCCTCTTATTCATTGGGCCGGACTGATGGGTTGTGAAGATATGAAGGCCGAAGACTATGCCCGTGTCCGGATTGGGCTTTCCTTGGCGTGGAAGGCAAGCTTGGCGACCAACTATGAAGATTCCCTATGATGTAACCGACTCCATGTAACCCTAGATCTCTCCGGTGTCTATATAAACCGGAGAGCATAGTCCGGATGGAGAGATACTCATTACCATATTCACATAGGCTAGACTTCTAGGGTTTAGCCATTACGATCTCGTGGTAGATCAACTCTTGTAACACTCATATTCATCAAGATCAATCAAGCAGGAAGTAGGGTATTACCTCAATAGAGAGGGCCCGAACCTAGGTAAACATCGTGTCCCCCGTCTCCTGTTACCATCGATCCTAGACGCACAGTTCGGGACCCCCTACCCGAGATCCGCCGGTTTTGACACCGACATTGGTGCTTTCATTGAGAGTTCCATTGTGTCGTCGAAAAGAGGTTTGATGGCCCCTTCAATCATTGATAATGACGCTGTCCAAGGAAGAACCTTCCTCCCCGGACAGATTTTTGTGTTCGGCGGCTTCGTACTGCGGGCCAACTCGCTTGGCCGTCTGGAGTAGATCGATAGCTACGCCCCTGGCCACTAGGTCAGATTTGGAAGCTTGAACTACGTCGCGGATACCCGTGGAGACTCGATCTTCAATGGGTTTGAAACCGCAGCGATCGCTTCCCCTCGTCCCGATGAACATGACTTATATCTGTTATCGGATTACATCTAGAAGATGGATCCTGCCGCTGCAACGGCCTCAGAACCGAAGCAGATCGTGCCCTCCGAGGCCACAAAGTCGCCGCACACGGACTCGACATCCTGCAATGTTTGCGTAAATGGAACTCCGGACTCGTCTCCGGCTATACGTTCCGGACCAGGTACGCTTGTGGACACCGAGCTGGATCGGTTATCGATTATCAAATTTAGCGCCGCAGACATCTTCCAGCATTCACCTTTGCGTGACGTGCTAAAATCTTTAATGAACTTGTCCCTGGAGGAGGATTCACATCCGAACTATGTTCGGTTTGAGCTAGAGGCGGATGATGAGGAATTTTGCTTCCCACCCGTGTTGGGGAACGTAGTAATTTCAAAAAATTTCCTACGCACATGCAAGGATCATGGTGATGCATAGCAACGAGAGGGGAGAGTGTATGTCCACGCACTCGTGAGACCGTGGCGAAGCGCGTTATAACAACGCTGTTGATGTAGTCGTCGTCTTCACGATCCGACCGATCCAAGTACCGAACGTCGGCACCTCCGAAGTTCTGCACACGTTCAGCTCGATGGCGATCCTGGACTCGATCCAACAAAGTGTCGGGATGAGTTCCACAAGACGACGGCATGGTGACGATGATGATGCTCCACCGACGCAGGGCTTCGCCTAAGCTCCGCGACGATATGATTTCACCGGTGCAGGGCTTCGCCAAAGCTCCGTGACGATATGACCGAAGTGGAATATGGTGGAGGGGGGCACCGCACGGCTAAGGAACGATCCGTAGATCAACTTGTGTGTTCTAGGGTGCCCCCTGCCCCGTGATATAAAGGAGCAGGGGAGGAGGAGGCCGGCCCTAGGAGGGCGCGCCATGGGGAGTCCTACTCCCACCGGGAGTAGGATTCCCTTTCCTAGTCCAACTAGGAGTCCTTCCATGTATTAGGAGTAGGAGACAAGGAAGGGGAAGAGAGAAGGGAAGAAAGGAGGGGTGCGGCCTCCCCTAGTCCATTCGGACTAGGCCATGGGGCGCGCGGCCTGCCCTAGGCAGCCCTCTCTCCCTGCAGGGCCCAATAAGGCCCAATACTTCTCCCGGCGAATTCTCGTAACTCTCCGGTACTCCGAAAAATACCCGAATCATTCGAACCTTTCCGAACTCCGAATATAGTCGTCCAATATATCGATCTTTACGTCTCGACCATTTCGAGACTCCTCGTCATGTCCCCGATCTCATCCGGGACTCCGAACTCCTTCGGTACATCAAAACTCATAAACTCATAATATAACCGCCATCGAAACCTTAAGCGTGCGGACCCTACGGGTTCGAGAACTATGTAGACATGACCTAGAACTATTCTCGGTCAATAACCAATAGCGGGACCTGGATGCCCATATTGGCTCCTACATATTCTACGAAGATCTTTATCGGTCAAACCGCATAACAACATACGTTGTTCCCTTTGTCATCGGTATGTTACTTGCCCGAGATTCGATCGTCGGTATCCAATACCTAGTTCAATCTCGTCACCGGCAAGTCTCTTTACTCGTTCTGTAATGCTTCATCCCGTAACCAACTCATTGGTCACATTGCTTGCAAGGCTTATAATGATGTGCATTACCGAGAGGGCCCGAAGATACCTCTCCAGAGCAATCGGAGTGACAAAACCTAATCTCGAAATACGCCAACTCAACATGTACCTTCGGAGACACCTGTAGTAATTCCTTTATAATCACCCGATTCGTTGTGACGTTTGGTAGTACCCAAAGTGTTCCTCCGGTAACGGGAGTTGCATAATCTCATAGTTACGTGAACATGTATAAGTTATGAAGAAAGCAATAGCAACATACTAAGCGATCAAGTGCTAGGCTAACGGAATGGGTCATGTCAATCAGATCATTCTCCTAATGATGTGATCCCGTTAATCAAATGACAACTCATGTCTATGGTTAGGAAACATAACCATCTTTGATTAACGAGCTAGTCAAGTAGAGGCATACTAGTGACACTCTGTTTGTCTATGTATTCACACATGTATTATGTTTCCGGTTAATAAAATTCTAGCATGAATAATAAACATTTATCATGATATAAGGAAATAAATAATAACTTTATTATTGCCTCTTGGGCATATTTCCTTCAGTCTCCCACTTGCACTAGAGTCAATAATCTAGTTCACATCGCCATGTGATTTAACATCAATAGTTCACATCTATATGTGGTTAACACCCATAGTTCACATCGACATGTGACCAACACCCAAAGGGTTTACTAGAGTCAGTAATCTAGCTCACATCGCTATGTGATTAACACCCAAAGAGTACTAAGGTGTGATCATGTTTTGTTTGTGAGAGAAGTTTAGTCAACGGGTCTGCCACATTCAGATCCGTATGTATTTTGCAAATTTCTATGTCTACAATGCTCTGCACGGAGCTACTCTAGCTAATTGCTCCCACTTTCAATATGTATCTAGATTGAGACTCAGAGTCATCTAGATTAGTGTTTAAAACTTGCATCGACGTAACCCTTTACGACGAACCTTTTTCACTTCCATAATCGAGAAACACATCCTTATTCTACTAAGGATAATTTTGACCGCTGTCCATTGATCTACTCCTAGATCACTATTGCACTCCCTTGCCAAGCTTAGTGGTAGGGTATGCAATAGATCTGGTACAAGATGACATACTTTATAGAACCTATGGCTGATGCATAGGGAATGACTTTCATTCTCTTTCTATCTTCTGCCGTGGTCGGGTTTTGAGTCTTACTCAATCTCACACCTTGTAACACGGTAAGAACTCTTTCTTTGACTGTTCCATTTTGAACTACTTCAAAATCTTATCAAGGTATGTATTCATTGAAAAACTTATCAAGCGTCTTGATCTATCTCTATAGATCTTGATGCTCAATATGTAAGCAGCTTCACCGAGGTCTTTCTTTGAAAAAACTCCTTTCAAACACTCCTTTATGCTTTGCGTAATAATTCTACATTATTTCCGATCAACAATATGTCATTCACATATACTTTATCGGAAAGGCTGTAGTGCTCCCACTCACTTTCTTGTAAATACAGGCCTTTCCAAAAGTCTCAGATAAAATCATATGCTTTGATCAACACATCAAAGCGTATATTCCAACTCCGAGATGCTTGCACCAGTCCATTGATGGATCGCTGGAGCTTGCACATTTTGTTAGCTCCTTTAGGATTGACAAAACCTTCTGGTTGCATCATATACAACTCTTCTTTAATAAATCCATTAAAGAATGTAGTTTTGACATCCATTTGCCAGATTTCATAAAATGTGGCAATTGCTAACATGATTCGGACAGACTTAAGCATCGCTAGCTTGAGAAAATCTCATTGTAGTCAACACCTTGAACTTGTCGAAAACCTTTTTGTGACAAGTCGAGCTTTGTAGATAGTAACACTACTATCGATGTCCGTCTTCCTCTTGAAGATCCATTTATTTAACATGGCTTGCTGATCATCGAGCAAGTCAATCAAAGTCCATACTTTTGTTCTCATACATGGATCATATCTCAGATTTTATGGCCTCAAGCCATTTCGCGGAATCTGGGCTCATCATCACTTCCTCATAGTTTGTAGGTTCATCATGGTCTAGTAACATGACTTCCAGAACATGATTACCGTACTACTCTGGTGCGGATCTTACTCTGGAAGACCTACGAGGTTTGGTAGCAACTTGATCTGAAGTTTCATGATCATCATCATTAACTTCCTCACTAATTGGTGTAGGAATCACTGGAACTGATTTACGTGATGAACTACTTTCCAATAAGGGAGAAGGTATAATTACCTCATCAAGTTCTACTTTCCTCCCACTCACTTCTTTCGAGAGAAACTTCTTCTCTAGAAAGGATCCATCTTAGCAACGAAAAACTTGCCTTCGGATCTGTGATAGAAGGTGTACCCAATAGTTACCTTTGGGTATTCTATGAAGACGCACTTCTCCGATTTGGGTTTGAGCTTATCGGTGAAAACTTTTTCACATAAGCATCACAACTCCAAACTTTTAAGAAACGACTTAGGTTTACCTGTTAAACCATAGTTCATATGGTGTCGTCTCAACGGATTTAGATGGTGCCCTATTAAACGTGAATGCAGCTGTCTCTAATGCATAACCCCAAAATGATAGTGGTAAACCGATAAGAGACATCATAGATCGCACCATATCAAATAAAGTGCGATTCTGACGTTCGGACACACCATAACATTGTGGTGTTCGGTGGCGTGAGCTGTGAAACTATTCCACATTATTTTAATTGAAGACCAAACTCGTAACTCAATTATTCGTCTTTGCGATTAGATCGCAGAAACTTTATTTTCTTGTTACGATGATTTTTCCACTTCACTCTGAAATTCTTTGAACCTTTCAACTATTTCAGACTTATGTTTCATCAAGTAGATATACCCATATCTGCTCAAATCATCTTGTGAAAGTCGAAAATAACGATACTTGCCACGAGCATCAACACTCATTGGATCGCATACATCGGTATGTATTATTTCCAATAAGTCGGTAGCTTGTTCCATTGTTCCGGAGAACGGAGTTTTAGTCATCTTGCCCAAAGCGGCACGGTTCGCAAGCATCAAATGATTCATAATCAAGTGATTCCAAAAGTCCATCGACATGGAGTTTTCTTCATGCGCTTTACACCAATATGACCTAAACGGCAGTGCCACAAATAAGTTGCACTATCATTATTAACTTTGCATCTTTTGGTTTCAATATTATGAATATGTGTATCACTATGATCGAGATCCAATGAATCATTTTCATTGGTTGTGTAACCATATAAGGTTTTATTCTTGTAAATGTAACAACAATTTATTCTCTTACTTAAATGAATAACCGTATTGCAATAAACATGATCAAATCATACTTATGCTCAACACCAAATAACACTTATTTAGGTTCCATACTAATCCCGAAAGTATAGGGAGTGTGCGATGATGATCATATCAATCTTGGAACTACTTCCAACACTCATCTTCACTTCCCCTTCAACTAGTTTACATTCATTCGCAACTCCCGTTTCAAGTTACTACTCTTAGCAACTGAACCCGATTATCAAATACCGAGGGGTTGCTACGAACACTAGTAAAATACACATCAATAATCTGTATCTCAAATATACCTTTGTTCACTTTGCCATCCTTCTTATCCGCCAAATACTTGGGGTAGTTCCGCTTCTAGTGACCAGTTCCATTGCAGCAAAAGCACTTAGTCTCGTGCTTAGGTCCAGACTTGGGCTTCTTCACTCGAGCAGCAACTTGCTTGCCGTTCTTCTTGAAGTTCCCCTTCTTCCCTTTGCCCTTTTCCTTGAGACTAGTGGTCTTGTCAATCATCAACACTTGATGCTCTTTCTTGATTTCTACCTTCGTCGATTTCAACATCACGAAGAGCTCGGGAATCGTTTTCGTCATCCCTTGCATACTATAGTTCATCACGAAGTTCTAGTAACTTAGTGTTGGTGACTAGAGAATTCTGTCAATCACTATCTTATCTGGAAGATTAACTCCCACTTGATTCAAGCGATTGAAGTACCCGGACAATCGAGAACATGCTCACAAGTTGAGCGATTCTCTTCCATCTTTTAGCTATAGAACTTGTTGGAGATTTCATATCTCTCAACTCGGTATTTGCTTGAAATATTAACTTCAATTCCTGGAACATCTCATATGGTCCATGACGTTCAAAACGTCTTTGAAGTCCCGATTCTAAGCTGTTAAGTATGGTGCACTAAACTATCAAGTAGTCATCATATTGAGCTAGCCAAACGTTCATAACGTCTACATTTGCTCCTGCAATAGGTCCGTCACCTAGCGGTGCATTAAGGACATAATTCTTACGTGCAGCAATGAGGATAAACCTCGAGATCACGGATCCAATCCGCATCATTGCTACTAACATTTTTCAATACAATTTTCTCTAGGAACACATATAAAAACATAGGGAAGCAACAACGCGAGCTATTGATCTACAACATAATTTGCAAAATACTACCAGTACTAAGTTCATGATAAATTAAAGTTCAATTAATCATATTACTTAAGAACTCCCACTTAGATAGACATCTCTCTAGTCATCTAAGTGATCACGTGATCCAAATCAACTAAACCATAACCGATCATCACGTGAGATGGAGTAGTTTTCAATGGTGAACATCTTATGTTGATCATATCTACTATATGATTCACGCCGACCTTTCGGTCTCCGTGTTCCGAGGCCATATCTGCATATGCTAGGCTCGTCAAGTATAACCTGAGTATTCTGAGCGTGCAAAACTGGCTTGCACCCGTTGTAGATGGACGTAGAGCTTATCACACCCGATCATCACGTGGTGTCTCGACACGACGAACTTTGTAGCGGTGCATACTCGTGGAGAACACTACTTGATAATTTTAGTGAGAGATCATCTTAAAATGCTACCGTCAATCAAAGCAAAATAAGATGCATAAAGGATAAACATCACATGCAATCAATATAAGTGATATGATATGGCAATCATCATCTTGTGCTTGTGATCTCCATCTCCGAAGCACCGTCGTGATCACCATCGTCACCGGTAGCGACACCTTGATCTCCATCGTAGCATCGTTGTCGTTTCGCCATCTATTGCTTCTACGACTATCGCTACCGCTTAGTGATAAAGTAAAACAATTACGGCGTTTGCATTTCATACAATAAGCGACAACCATATGGCTCCAGCCAGTTGCCGATAACCGGTTACAAAACATGATCATCTCATACAATAAAATATAGCATCACGTCTTGACCATATCACATCACAACATGCCCTGCAAAAACAAGTTAGACGTCCTCTACTTTGTTGTTGCAAATTTTACGTGGCTGCTATGGGCTTAAGTAAGAACCAATCTCACCCTACGCATCAAGACCACAACGATACTTCGTCAATTAGACTCCGTTTAACCTTCTCAAGGACCGGGCGTAGCCACTTTCAGTTCAACTAAAGTGAGAGAGACAGACACCCGCCAGCCACCTTTAAGCACGAGTGCTCGTAGCAGTGAAACCAGTCTCGCGTAAGCGTCTGGCGTAATGTCGGTCCGGGCCGCTTCATCTCACAATACCGCTGAACCAAAGTATGACATGCTGGTAGGCAGTATGACTTGTATCACCCACAACTCACTTGTGTTCTACTCGTGCAAAACATCAAACCATAAAAACCTAGGCTCGGATGCCACTGTTGGGGAACGTAGTAATTTTAAAAAATTTCCTACGCACACGCAAGGATCATGGTGATGCATAGCAACGAGAGGGGAGAGTATTGTCCACGTACCCTCGTGAGACCGTGAAGCGGAAGCGTTATAACAACGCTGTTGATGTAGTCGTGCGTCTTCACGATCCGACCGATCCAAGTACCGAACGTCACGGCACCTCCGAGTTCTCGCACACGTTCAGCTCGATGGCGATCCCGGACTCCGATCCAAAGCAAAGTGTCGGGATGAGTTCCGTCGACCTGACGGCGTGGTGGCGATGATGATGCTCCACCGACGCAGGACTTCGCCTAAGCTCGCGACGATATGACTTCACCGGCGCAGGGCTTCGCCTAAGCTCATGACGATATGACCGAAGTGGAATATGGTGGAGGGGGCACCGCTGCGGCTAAGGAACGATCCGTAGATCAACTTGTGTGTTCTAGGGTGCCCCCCTGCCCCCGTATATAAAGGAGCAAGGGGGAGGAGGAGGCCGGCCCTAGAAGGGGCGCGCGGCCTGCCCTAGGCAGCCCCTCTCTCTTTCCCGCAGGGCCCAATAAGGCCCAATACTTCTCCCCGGCGAATTCTCGTAACTCTCCGGTACTCCGAAAAATACCCGAATCATTCGGAACCTTTCCGAACTCCGAATATAGTCGTACAATATATCGATCTTTACGTCTCGATCATTTCGAGACTCCTCGTCATGTCCCCGATCTCATCCGGGACTCCGAACTCCTTCGGTACATCAAAACTCATAAACTCATAATATAAGCATCGCCGAAACCTTAAGCGTGCGGACCCTACGGGTTCGAGAACTATGTAGACATGACCTAGAACTATTCTCGGTCAATAACCAATAGCGGGACCTGGATGCCCATATTGGCTCCTACATATTCTCTGAAGATCTTTATCGGTCAAACCGCATAACAACATACGTTGTTCCCTTTGTCATCGGTATGTTACTTGCCCGAGATTCGATCGTCGGTATCCAATACCTAGTTCAATCTCATCACCGGCAAGTCTCTTTACTCGTTCTGTAATGCTTCATCCCGTAACCAACTCATTGGTCACATTGCTTGCAAGGCTTATAATGATGTGCATTACCGAGAGGGCCAGAGATACCTCTCAGGCAATCGGAGTGACAAAACCTAATCTCGAAATACGCCAACTCAACATGTACCTTCGGAGACACCTGTAGTACTCCTTTATAATCACCCGATTCGTTGTGACGTTTGGTAGTACCTAAAGTGTTCCTCCGATGGCAGGAGTTGCATAATCTCATAGTTACAGGAACATGTATAAGTTATGAAGAAAGCAATAGCAACATACTAAACGATCAAGTGCTAGGCTAACGGAATGGGTCATGTCAATCAGATCATTCTCCTAATGATGTGATCCCGTTAATCAAATGACAACTCATGTCTATGGTTAGGAAACATAACCATCTTTGATTAACGAGCTAGTCAAGTAGAGGCATACTAGTGACACTCTGTTTGTCTATGTATTCACACATGTATTATGTTTCCGGTTAATAAAATTCTAGCATGAATAATAAACATTTATCATGATATAAGGAAATAAATAATAACTTTATTATTGCCTCTTGGGCATATTTCCTTCAGTCTCCCACTTGCACTAGAGTCAATAATCTAGTTCACATCGCCATGTGATTTAACATCAATAGTTCACATCTATATGTGGTTAACACCCATAGTTCACATCGACATGTGACCAACACCCAAAGGGTTTACTAGAGTCAGTAATCTAGCTCACATCGCTATGTGATTAACACCCAAAGAGTACTAAGGTGTGATCATGTTTTGTTTGTGAGAGAAGTTTAGTCAACGGGTCTCGCCACATTCAGATCCGTATGTATTTTGCAAATTTCTATGTCTACAATGCTCGCACGGAGCTACTCTAGCTAATTGCTCCCACTTTCAATATGTATCTAGATTGAGACTCGAGTCATCTAGATTAGTGTTTAAAACTTGCATCGGCGTAACCCTTTCTGACGAACCTTTTCACTTCCATAATCGAGAAACACATCCTTATTCTACTAAGGATAATTTTGACCGCTGTCCATTGATCTACTCCTAGATCACTATTGCACTCCTTGCCAAGCTTAGTGGTAGGGTATGCAATAGATCCGGTACCTGATATGACATACTTTATAGAACCTATGGCTGATGCATAGGGAATGACTTTCATTCTCTTTCTATCTTCTGCCGTGGTCGGGTTTTGAGTCTTACTCAATCTCACACCTTGTAACACAGGTAAGAACTCTTTCTTTGACTGTTCCATTTTGAACTACTTCAAAATCTTGTCAAGGTATGTATTCATTGAAAAACTTATCAAGCGTCTTGATCTATCTCTATAGATCTTGATGCTCAATATGTAAGCAGCTTCACCGAGGTCTTTCTTTGAAAAAACTCCTTTCAAACACTCCTTTATGCTTTGCGAATAATTCTACATTATTTCCGATCAACAATATGTCATTCACATATACTTTATCGTAAAAGGCTGTAGTGCTCCCACTCACTTTCTTGTAAATACAGGCCTTTCCAAAAGTCTCAGATAAAATCATATGCTTTGATCAACACATCAAAGCGTATATTCCAACTCCGAGATGCTTGCACCAGTCCATTGATGGATCATTTGGAGCTTGCACATTTTGTTAGCTCCTTTAGGATTGACAAAACCTTCTGGTTGCATCATATACAACTCTTCTTTAATAAATCCATTAAAGAATGTAGTTTTGACATCCATTTGCCAGATTTCATAAAATGTGGCAATTGCTAACATGATTCGGACAGACTTAAGCATCGCTACAGTTGAGAAAATCTCATTGTAGTCAACACCTTGAACTTGTCGAAAACCTTTTTGTGACAAGTCGAGCTTTGTAGATAGTAACACTACTATCGATTGTCCGTCTTCCTCTTGAAGATCCATTTATTTAACATGGCTTGCTGATCATCGAGCAAGTCAATCAAAGTCCATACTTTTGTTCTCATACATGGATCATATCTCAGATTTTATGGCCTCAAGCCATTTCGCGGAATCTGGGCTCATCATCACTTCCTCATAGTTTGTAGGTTCATCATGGTCTAGTAACATGACTTCCAGAACATGATTACCGTACTACTACAGTGCGGATCTTACTCGAAGACCTACGAGGTTTGGTAGCAACTTGATCTGAAGTTTCATGATCATCATCATTAACTTCCTCACTAATTGGTGTAGGAATCACTGGAACTGATTTACGTGATGAACTACTTTCCAATAAGGGAGAAGGTATAATTACCTCATCAAGTTCTACTTTCCTCCCACTCACTTCTTTCGAGAGAAACTTCTTCTCTAGAAAGGATCCATCTTAGCAACGAAAAACTTGCCTTCGGATCTGTGATAGAAGGTGTACCCAATAGTTACCTTTGGGTATTCTATGAAGACGCACTTCTCCGATTTGGGTTTGAGCTTATCGGTGAAAACTTTTTCACATAAGCATCACAACTCCAAACTTTTAAGAAACGACAGCTTAGGTTTCTTTGTTAAACCATAGTTCATATGGTGTCGCCTCAACGGATTTAGATGGTGCCCTATTAAACGTGAATGCAGCTGTCTCTAATGCATAACCCCAAAATGATAGTGGTAAACCGATAAGAGACATCATAGATCGCACCATATCAAATAAAGTGCGGTTCTGACGTTCGGACACACCATAACATTGTGGTGTTCGGTGGCGTGAGCTGTGAAACTATTCCACATTATTTTAATTGAAGACCAAACTTCGTAACTCAATTATTCGTCTTTGCGATTAGATCGCAGAAACTTTATTTTCTTGTTACGATGATTTTTCCACTTCACTCTGAAATTCTTTGAACCTTTCAACTATTTCAGACTTATGTTTCATCAAGTAGATATACCCATATCTGCTCAAATCATCTTGTGAAAGTCAGAAAATAACGATACTTGCCACGAGCATCAACACTCATTGGATCGCATACATCGGTATGTATTATTTCCAATAAGTCAGTAGCTTGTTCCATTGTTCCGAGAACGGAGTTTTAGTCATCTTGCCCAAAGCGGCACGGTTCGCAAGCATCAAATGATTCATAATCAAGTGATTCCAAAAGTCCATCGAGATGGAGTTTTCTTCATGCGCTTTACACCAATATGACCTAAACGGCGGTGCCACAAATAAGTTGCACTATCATTATTAACTTTGCATCTTTTGGTTTCAATATTATGAATATGTGTATCACTATGATCGAGATCCAATGAATCATTTTCATTGGTTGTGTAACCATATAAGGTTTTATTCATGTAAACAGAACAACAATTTATTCTCTTACTTAAATGAATAACCGTATTGCAATAAACATGATCAAATCATACTTATGCTCAACACCAAATAACACTTATTTAGGTTCCATACTAATCCCGAAAGTATAGGGAGTGTGCGATGATGATCATATCAATCTTGGAACTACTTCCAACACTCATCTTCACTTCCCCTTCAACTAGTTTACATTCATTCTGCAACTCCGTTTCAAGTTACTACTCTTAGCAACTGAACCCGTATCAAATACCGAGGGGTTGCTACGAACACTAGTAAAATACACATCAATAATCTGTATCTCAAATATACCTTTGTTCACTTTGCCATCCTTCTTATCCGCCAAATACTTGGGGTAGTTCCGCTTCTAGTGACCAGTTCCATTGCAGCAAAAGCACTTAGTCTCAGGCATAGGTCCAGACTTGGGCTTCTTCACTCGAGCAGCAACTTGCTTGCCGTTCTTCTTGAAGTTCCCCTTCTTCCCTTTGCCCTTTTCCTTGAGACTAGTGGTCTTGTCAATCATCAACACTTGATGCTCTTTCTTGATTTCTACCTTCGTCGATTTCAACATCACGAAGAGCTCGGGAATCGTTTTCGTCATCCCTTGCATACTATAGTTCATCACGAAGTTCTAGTAACTTAGTGTTGGTGACTAGAGAATTCTGTCAATCACTATCTTATCTGGAAGATTAACTCCCACTTGATTCAAGCGATTGAAGTACCCAGACAATCTGAGAACATGCTCACAAGTTGAGCGATTCTCTTCCATCTTTTAGCTATAGAACTTGTTGGAGATTTCATATCTCTCAACTCGGGTATTTGCTTGAAATATTAACTTCAATTCCTGGAACATCTCATATGGTCCATGACGTTCAAAACGTCTTTGAAGTCCCGATTCTAAGCTGTTAAGTATGGTGCACTAAACTATCAAGTAGTCATCATATTGAGCTAGCCAAACGTTCATAACGTCTACATTTGCTCCTGCAATAGGTCTGTCACCTAGCGGTGCATTAAGGACATAATTCTTACGTGCAGCAATGAGGATAAACCTCGGATCACGGATCCAATCCGCATCATTGCTACTAACATTTTTCAATACAATTTTCTCTAGGAACACATATAAAAACATAGGGAAGCAACAACGCGAGCTATTGATCTACAACATAATTTGCAAAATACTACCAAGACTAAGTTCATGATAAATTAAAGTTCAATTAATCATATTACTTAAGAACTCCCACTTAGATAGACATCTCTCTAGTCATCTAAGTGATCACGTGATCCAAATCAACTAAACCATAACCGATCATCACGTGAGATGGAGTAGTTTTCAATGGTGAACATCTTATGTTGATCATATCTACTATATGATTCACGCCGACCTTTCGGTCTCCGTGTTCCGAGGCCATATCTGCATATGCTAGGCTCGTCAAGTATAACCTGAGTATTCTGGGTGTGCAAAACTGGCTTGCACCCGTTCTAGATGGACGTAGAGCTTATCACACCCGATCATCACGTGGTGTCTCGACGCATTTAACTTTGGCAACGGTGCATACTCAGGGAGAACACTACTTGATAATTTTAGTGAGAGATCATCTTAAAATGCTACCGTCAATCAAAGCAAAATAAGATGCATAAAGGATAAACATCACATGCAATCAATATAAGTGATATGATATGGCAATCATCATCTTGTGCTTGTGATCTCCATCTACTAAGCACCGTCGTGATCAACATCGTCACCGGGCGCGACACCTTGATCTCCATCGTAGCATCGTTGTCGCCACGCCATCTATTGCTTCTACGACTATCGCTACCGCTTAGTGATAAAGTAAAACAATTATGTATGCGTTTGCATTTCATACAATAAAGCGACAACCATATGGCTCCAGCCAGTTGTCGATAACTTCGGTTACAAAACATGATCATCTCATACAATAAAATATAGCATCACGTCTTGACCATATCACATCACAACATGCCCTGCAAAAACAAGTTAGACGTCCTCTACTTTGTTGTTGCAAATTTTACGTGGCTGCTATGGGCTTAAGTAAGAACCAATCTCACCCTCGCATCAAGACCACAACGATACTTCGTCAATTAGACTCGTTTTAACCTTCTCAAGGACCGGGCGTAGCCACACTCAGTTCAACTAAAGTGAGAGGGACAGACACCCGCCAGCCACCTTTAAGCACGAGTGCTCAGAACGGTGAAACCAGTCTCGCGTAAGCGTCTGGCGTAATGTCGGTCCGGGCCGCTTCATCTCACAATACCGCTGAACCAAAGTATGACATGCCGGTAGGCAGTATGACTTGTATCACCCACAACTCACTTGTGTTCTACTCGTGCAAAACATCAAACCATAAAAACCTAGGCTCGGATGCCACCGTTGGGGAACGTAGTAATTTTAAAAATTTCCTACGCATACGCAAGGATCATGGTGATGCATAGCAACGAGAGGGAGAGTGTATGTCCACGCACTCGTGAGACCGTGGCGAAGCGTTATAACAACGCGGTTGATGTAGTCGTCGTCTTCACGATCCGACCGATCCAAGTACCGAACGTCACGGCACCTCCGGAAGTTCTCGCACACGCTCAGCTCGATGACGATCCCGGACTCCGATCCAGCAAAGTGTCGGGATGAGTTCCACAAGACGACGGGCGTGGTGACGATGATGATGCTCCACCGACGCAGGACTTCGCCTAAGCTCATGACGATATGACTTCACCGGCGCAGGGCTTCGCCTAAGCTCATGACGATATGACCGAAGTGGAATATGGTGGAGGGGGGCACCGCACACGGCTAAGGAACGATCCGTAGATCAACTTGTGTGTTCTAGGGTGCCCCCCTGCCCCCGTATATAAAGGAGCAAGGGGGAGGAGGAGGCCGGCCCTAGAAGGGGCGCGCCATGGGGAGTCCTACTCCCACCGGGAGTAGGATTCCCCCTTTCCTAGTCCAACTAGGAGTCCTTCCATGTATTAGGAGTAGGAGACAAGGAAGGGGAAGAGAGAAGGGAAGGAAGGAGGGGGTGCGGCCCCTCCCCCTAGTCTAATTCGGACTAGGACATGGGGGGGCGCGCGGCCTGCCCTAGGCAGCCCCTCTCTCTTTCCCGCAGGGCCCAATAAGGCCCAATACTTCTCCCCGGCGAATTCTCGTAACTCTCCGGTACTCCGAAAAATACCCGAATCATTTGGAACCTTTCCGAACTCCGAATATAGTCGTCCAATATATCGATCTTTACGTCTCGACCATTTCGAGACTCCTCGTCATGTCCCCGATCTCATCCGGGACTCCGAACTCCTTCGGTACATCAAAACTCATAAACTCATAATATAACCGCCATCGAAACCTTAAGCGTGCGGACCCTACGGGTTCGAGAACTATGTAGACATGACCTAGAACTATTCTCGGTCAATAACCAATAGCGGGACCTGGATGCCCATATTGGCTCCTACATATTCTACGAAGATCTTTATCGGTCAAACCGCATAACAACATACGTTGTTCCCTTTGTCATCGGTATGTTACTTGCCCGAGATTCGATCGTCGGTATCCAATACCTAGTTCAATCTCGTCACCGCAAGTCTCTTTACTCGCTCTGTAATGCTTCATCCCGTAACCAACTCATTGGTCACATTGCTTGCAAGGCTTATAATGATGTGCATTACCGAGAGGGCCCAGAGATACCTCTCCGACAATCGGAGTGACAAAACCTAATCTCGAAATCGCCAACTCAACATGTACCTTCGGAGACACCTGTAGTACTCCTTTATAATCACCCGATTCGTTGTGGCGTTTGGTAGTACCCAAAGTGTTCCTCCGGTAAACGGGAGTTGCATAATCTCATAGTTACAGGAACATGTATAAGTTATGAAGAAAGCAATAGCAACATACTAAACGATCAAGTGCTAGGCTAACGGAATGGGTCATGTCAATCAGATCATTCTCCTAATGATGTGATCCCGTTAATCAAATGACAACTCATGTCTATGGTTAGGAAACATAACCATCTTTGATTAACGAGCTAGTCAAGTAGAGGCATACTAGTGACACTGCTTGTCTATGTATTCACACATGTATTATGTTTCCGGTTAATAAAATTCTAGCATGAATAATAAACATTTATCATGATATAAGGAAATAAATAATAACTTTATTATTGCCTCTAGGGCATATTTCCTTCAACCCGCCACCCACTTCATAGCCACTGTCGATGACTTAACCGACGTGCTTGATTATGGCTCCGAAGACATCGACGGTATGGACGCCGATGCCGACAAGGAGGAAGGCCAAGACCCGCCATTTACTGGACGTTGGACGGGCACCTCTTCGTACGACGTGTACATGGTTGATACACCTAAAGGATCTGGCGACGATAAAGAAGAGCCAGACGCGAATAAACCCTCTGAGACGCAGTCCAAGCGCTGGCGCCCCAAACGCCATTCTAAGCCTCGTCGCTCAAAGGATGTTAACACTGGCACCAGAGAAAATAGTACTCCGAGCGACGCCGAAAACAATGAAGATCCTGTCAAAGCTGCATCCGAACAGGAGGAACATGACAACATGCAAGACAACCTTGACGAACAAGCCATAGAAGATGACTTGGAGAACGATAGTTACCGTCCACCCTCCGAGGAGGAGACAAGCCTCGGCAACAAAGACTTCATCGTGCCTGAGGATCCTTTGGAGCAGGAGCGCTTTAAGCTTCAGCTCATAGCCACTGCAAGGAGCCTGAAAAAGAAACAGCAGTAGCTTCAAGCTGAACAAGATCTGCTCATCGACAGATGGACTGATGTCCTGGCAGCCGAAGAATACAACCTCAAGCACCCAGCCAAGAGCTACCTGAAACGCAGACTGCTACCTCAATTCGATGAGAAGGTGCCGGAGCACACACCTCCCTCGCGCAATGCGGAACGACCACCACGTGGTCGAGATAGGGCGGCCGACCGGCCACCCCGTGGTCGGGATAAAGCGGCAACTCAGGCCGAACAACAGCCTGTCCCACCGCCCTGTAAAATAGAGACGGAAGAGTTCGGGGTCATACGTACGACCTCCGACAGATCCTGGACAATAGAGCAGGACATACAAAATCGATCTACAGATCGCGAGGACGTGCCTCAAGGCACGACGACGGCTATCTATTCGGACATGACAAACCTAACCACGCCTGGGCCGAATGCCACAGACAGACTCCATCAGAGCTACGCTACGATGCGGCCCGATATAGAGGCACCGCACACCCTCTCTGCTTCACAGATGAAGTACTGGATCATGAATTCCCTGAGGGGTTCAAGCCCGTCAATATCGAATCATACGACGGAACAACCGATCCCGCAGTGTGGATTGAAGATTTTATCCTCCACATCGACATGGCCCGAGGAGACGACCTCCACGCTATCAAATACCTCCCATTAAAGCTCAAATGACCAGCTCGACACTGGTTAAATAGCCTGCCTGAGAATTCCATTGGCAGCTGGGAGGACTTGGAAGAGGCTTTCCTTGATAACTTCCAAGGAACTTATGTCCGGCCACCAGATGCCGATGACCTAAGCCACATAGTCCAACAACCTGGAGAATCAGCCAGAAAATTCTGGACTAGGTTCCTAACCAAAAAGAACTAGATCGTTGACTGTCCGGATGCCGAGGCCCTAGCAGCCTTCAAACACAGCATCCGTGACGAATGGCTAGCACGCCACCTCGGCCAAGAAAAGCCGAAGTCCATGGCAGCCCTTACAACACTCATGACCCGCTTTTATGCGGGTGAGGACAGCTGGCTGACTCGTAGCAAAAACATAGCCAGTGAGGCAGGCCCACTGAGGCCAAGAACAGCACCGGCAAGCTCCGACACAATAGACACAAACGCCGAAGCAATGGTGACAACACCGATGACACCACAGTCAACGACGGATTCAGTGGCTCCAAGTCCGGCCAACGGAAGAAGCCCTACAAAAGAAACAACAAAGGACCTTCCAGCCTGGACCGCATACTCGACCGTCCGTGCCAGATAGACGGCACCCCGGATAAGCAAGCCAATCATACCAACAGGGATTGTTGGGTTTTCAAACAGGCTGGCAAGTTAAATGCCGAAAACAAAGAAAAGGGATCACAAAGTGAGGACGAGGACGAAGAGCCCCGGCAGCCGAACACCGGGGGGCAGAAGAAATTTCCCCCTCAAGTCAAAACGGTGAACATGATATATGCTACACACATCCCCAAAAGGGAGCGTAAGCGAGCACTTAGGTACGTCTACGAGGTAGAGCCAGTCGCCCCCAAATTCAATCCGTGGTCACCATTCCCGATCACCTTCGATCGTCGAGATCACCCAACTATTATCCATCATGGCGGTTCAGCCGCACTAGTCCTCGACCCAATTATTGACGGGTTTCACTTAACACGAGTCCTGATGGACGGTGGTAGCAGCCTCAACCTGCTTTATCAGGACACAGTGCGGAAGATGGGCATTAACCCCTCACGAATCAAACCAACCAAGACTACCTTTAAAGGAGTCATACCAGGCGTAGAGGCCCACCAGACGGGCTCAATCACGCTGGAGGTGGTCTTCGGTTCTCCGGACAACTTCCGAAGCGAAGAGTTAATCTTCGATATCGCCCCTTCCGCAATGGCTATCACGCACTGCTCGGACGAACCACGTTTGCTACATTCAACGCAGTGCCACACTATGCTTATCTCAAGCTCAAGATGCCCGGTCCACGCGGCGTCATAACAGTCAATGGCAATACGAAGCGCTCCCTCCGAACAGAGGAGCACACCGCCGCCCTAGCAGCAGAAGCGCAGAGAGGCCTTCTCAAGGAGCACCTCAGTATGGCTGTCGAGCCCTCAGACATCATTAAGAGGTTCTGGACCACACTGCAATAGGACGGCGCGACTCGTCAAGAGCTCGACTAGCAATTCAGCCTCCGTCCCAGTCCCGATAAGGTAGTGGCATTTGTACCACGCGTACACAATTACGCACTCAAAATCTCATGGACATCGACGGAGGCACAGGCTAACCCGGGTTCTACAGTTTGGCTAGATTGATCCCGGACACACATACTTTCACCCTTTTCTTTTTGTTTTAGGCTCCTTTTCTCACGGGCCTGATCACCAGTCCTTTTGAAGGATCGGCATACAAAGGAGGCAAGCAGCATAGGTGCGTAGAGTAACCTCTATACGTTCTTCTTGACGGTATTTCCACTTATTTCTTGGGACCCGCACGCTGCGCCCTCTTGATCTCGACATGTCAAATAGCCCGGATGCTTATCGCACTATTTGTACAAGATACGCCTTGACGTATCCATCCAGTTATAATGAAAATGGTTTGCGGCCCAGTTTCTGTGGTTTTCGCTTCTTACTTCATTTTATTTTGATCTGCTTATCGTCTGCATCGGTTATCTTTTGTACGTCTCATATTCGCCAGGGGCTACTTATCGCCCCACAAAACGGCAGCACAGTCCGAACACTTCTTATATATAAGTTCGGCACCCTGAATTTAGCATTATATGCATTGGCTCCGAATCATGTCTTTGGTCAATAGTTGGGTTGCCCGGCTCCTGTACTTGCTACCCTACGTTCTGCTCTATCGGCTAGGGTAGTAAAGGGAGAACTACTGCTATTGTGCCCTGGCCTTCACCGGATGAGCACCTCAGTAGAGAAAGCCAAAAACTGACTGTCATGTGATACGTCTCCAACGTATCTATAATTTTTGATTGCTCCATGCTATATTATCTACTGTTTTAGGCAATATTGGGCTTTATTATCCACTTTTATATTATTTTTGGGACTAACATATTAACCGGAGGCCCAGCCCAGATTTGCTGTTTTATGCATATTTCAGTGTTTCGAACAAAAGGAATATCAAACGAAGTCGAAACGGAACGAAATCAACTGGAGAAGTTATTTTTGGAAGGAAACCTACCGGATGGGCTTGGAGTGCACGTCAGGGAAGAAGGGAGGTGCCCACGAGGGTGGGGGGCGCGCCCACCCCCCTGGGGTGCGCCCCCTGCCTCTTGGCCCCCCCTCGGTCCACCGTACGCACTTCGCACCCATATATACCTACGTACCCTAAAACTTGCAGAACAGAAGATAGATCGGGAGTTCCGCCGCCGCAAGCCTCTGTGGCCACCAGAAACCTCTCGGGACCCTGTTCCGGCACTCTGCCGGAGGGGGGAACCCTCACTGGTGGCCATCTTCATCATCCCGGTGCTATCCATGACGAGGAGGGAGTAGTTCACCCTCGGGGCTGAGGGTATGTACTAGTAGCTATGTGTTTGATCTCTCAGATCTCGTGTTCTCTCGTGTTCCCTCTATGGCACGATCTTGATGTATCCCGAGCTTTGCTATTGTAGTTGGATCTTATGATGTTTCTCCCCTCTACTCTCTTGTGATGAATTGAGTTTCCCTTTGAAGTTATCTTATCGGATTGAGTCTTTTATGAGAACACTTGATGTATGTCTTGCCGTGTTTATCTGTGGTGACAATGGGATATCACGTGCCACTTGATGTATGTTTTGGTGACCAACTTGCGGGTTCCGCCCATGAACCTATGCATAGGGGTTGGCACACGTTTTCTTGATTCTCCGGTAGAACCTTTGGGGCACTCTTTGAAGTACTTTTATGTTGGTTGGATGAATCTGAGATTGTGTGATGCATATCGTATAATCATACCCACGGATACTTGAGGTGACATTGGAGTATCTAGGTGACATTAGGGTTTTGGTTGATTTGTGTCTTAAGGCGTTATTCTAGTACGAACTCTAGGGCTGTTTGTGACACTTATAGGAATAGCCCACCGGATTTATTGGAAATAATAACTTTGAGGTGGTTTCGTACCCTACCATAATCTCTTCATTTTTCTCCGCTATTAGTGGCTTTGGAGTGACTCTTTGTTGCATGTTGAGGGATTGTTATATGATCTATCTATGTTATTATTGTCGAGAGAACTTGCACTAGTGAAAGTATGAACCCTAGGCCTTGTTTCCTATCATTGCAATACCGCTTACGCTCACGTTTATCATAAGTTACCTTGCTGTTTTTATATTTTCAGATTACAATTACCTTTATCTACCATCCATATTGCACTTGTATCACCATCTCTTCGCCGAACTAGTGCACCTATACAATATACCATTGTATTGGCTGTGTTGGGGACACAAGAGACTCTTTGTTATTTGGTTGCAGGGTTGCTTGAGAGAGACCATCTTCATCCTATGCCTCCCACGGATTGATAAACCTTAGGTCATCCACTTGAGGGAAATTTGCTACTGTCCTACAAACCTGTGCACTTGCAGGCCCAACAACGTCTACAAGAAGAAGGTTGTGTATTAGACATCATGCTCTTTTCTGGCGCCGTTGCTGGGGAGGTTAGTTCTTGAAGGTATATCTTTAGATCTTGCAATCGAGTCTTTTTGTTTCGTGTTTTAGCACTAGTTTAGTTTATAAAAGAAAACTACCAAAAAAATGGAATTGAGTTTGTCTCATATGCTTCATCTTTTTAATATCTTTCGTGAGAATGATGGGAAGGAAAATTGTGCTCAAGTACTGGAAGAAGAATTACATAGAATTCTTGGCACTAAATATTTGAATGATGAGCAAGATTGCAATGTTGTTATTATGAATTCCTTGAATATCCATGATGCTAATGATATGCAAAGCCACAAGCTTGGGGAAGCTATGTTTGATGAAGATGATATTTTTTGTCCCCAAAGCTTTGATGAGAAAATTTACTATGATGAAAGCATGCCTCGTATCTATGATGATTATTGTGATGACACGTATGCTTTAAAGAATAATGATAACCATGAAACTTGTCATCTTGATCTTATTTCTCAATCATATGATAGATATTTTGTTGAATTTGCTCCCACTACTATTCATGAGAAGAATTTTGCTTATCTGGAGAGTAGTAAATTTTCTATGCTTGTAGATCATGAAAAGAATGCTTTAGGTGCTGGTTATATTGTTGAATTCATTCATGATTCTACTGAAAATTATTATGAGGGAGGAACATATGCTTGTAGGAATTGCAATAATATCAAGTTTCCTCTCTATGTGCTTAAAGTTCTGAAGTTATGCTTGTTTTGCCTTCCTATGCTAGTTGATTATTGTTCCCCTAAGTTGTTTGCTCAAAAAATCCCTATTCATAGTAAGTGGGTTATACTTGAATGTGCTAGTAATATTCTTCATGATGCTCTCTTTATGTTTCAATCCTTATCTTTTATGTGAGCATCATTGAAATCATCATGCCTAGCTAGGGGCGTTAAACGATAGCGCTTGTTGGGAGGCAACCCAATTTTATTTTAGTTTATTGCTTTTTGGTTTTGTTTAGGAATAAATAATCCATCTAGATTCTGGTTAGATGTGTTTTTATGTTTTAATTAGTGTTTGTGCCAAGTAGAACCTTTGGGAAGACTTGGGTGAAGTCTTTATGATCATGCTGTAAAAAACA
Organism: Aegilops bicornis; assembly: GCA_021605145.1. Lineage (NCBI taxonomy): Eukaryota > Viridiplantae > Streptophyta > Magnoliopsida > Poales > Poaceae > Aegilops > Aegilops bicornis. The sequence continues at coordinate 545,343,151 of CM038671.1, forward strand.
GAAACTTTAGCGCTCACGAGATTAGCTAGAAATTTTTACTGGAGAGTGCTATTTAGTTGATTCTTTTTGAAAATGATTACTAGGTAAATTCCTCAGATCCACCAATTTATTTTAGAATTCTTGGAGTTCCATAAGTTTGCGTTAGTTACAGATTACTACAGACTGTTCTGTTTTTGACAGATTCTGTTTTTCGTGTGTTGTTTGCTTATTTTGATGAATCTATTGCTAGTAAAATAGTTTATAAACCATATATAAGTTGGAATACATTAGGTTTAACACCAATATAAATAAATAATGAGTTCATTACATTACCTTGAAGTGGTGTTTTCTTTTCTTTCGCTAACGGAGCTTACGAGTTTTCTGTTAAGTTTTGTGTTGTGAAATTTTCATGTTTTGGGTAAAGATTCGATGGACTATGGAATAAGGAGTGGCAAGAGCCTAAGATTGGGGATTCCCAAGGCACCCCAATGTAATATTCAAGGATAATCAAGAGCCTAAGCTTGGGGATGCCCCGGAAGGCATCCCCTCTTTCGTCTTCGTTCATCGGTAACTTTACTTGGAGCTATATTTTTATTCACCACATGATATGTGTTTTGCTTGGAGCGTCCTTTTATTTTGTTAGTATTTGATTTTTTTTATTTATTATAACATTTTGAATCTTTAGTTTCAATAAAAAAGTCAAGGATAGCCTTTGCCATGCTTATTTTTCTACTATACATGTTGCTGTTTGAAAACAGAAAGTTTACCGCTGTTGCAAAAATTCCCTAGAAAAGTAAGAGAGTGGTATAATGTTGAATATTTTTGCATATTGAGATCTGATAAATTTATTATAGTGGGAATTTTAGTTCATAATTTTTGGAGTAAGGGAAGTATTGATACTCTTGCATTCTTTACAGACTGTACTGTTTTGGCAGATTGCTGTTATGTTTGCATTGTTTGCATATGTTTGCTTGTTTAATGATTCTATTTAAGGATAGGAGTATTAAATATGCAGAGGCATTTATTATGCAATGTTGAAAAATAATCTTAGTGATTTGTTACAGTAGAAAATGATAAGGTTTTGCATTGGTTTATACTAACCTATCTCACGAGTTCTTGTTGAGTTTGGTGTGGATGAAGCTTTTGAGAAATAGAGAAACCATGATATGAGAGGAATTAAGGAGACACAAAAGTTCAAGCTTGGGGATGCCCAAGACACCCCAAGATATTATTTCAAGAAGTCTCAAGCATCTAAGCTTGGGGATGCCCAGTAGGCATCCCACCTTTCTTCTTCAACAACTATCGGTTAGTATCGGTTGAGCCTAAGTTGTTGCTTCTTCACATGAGTTGTGCTATCCTTGCAATGTTGTTTTATTTAGATTTGCTTGCTGTTTGAATAAAGTATCAAGATATGAAATTCTTAAATGTTAGAGAGTCTTCACATAGTTGCGTAATTATTCAACTACTCATTGATCTTCACTTATATCTTTCGGAGTAGTTTGTCATTTGCTCTAGTGCATCACTTATATCTTTTAGAGCATGGTGGTAGTTTTATTTTTAAGAAATAGATGAACTATCATACTTCACTTATATTATTTTGAGAGTCTTAAATATCATGGTAATTTGCTTAAATAATCCTAATAGGCTAAGCATACAAGATTTGTAAGAATTCTTATGAGTGTGTTGAATACTAAGAGAAGTTTGATGCTTGATGATTGTTTTGAGATATGAAGATGGTGATATTAGAGTCATGCTAGTTGAGTAGTTGTGAATTTGAGAGATACTTGTGTTAAAGTTTGTGATTCCCGTAGCATGCACGTATGGTGAACCGTTATGTGATGAAGTCGGAGCATGATTTATTTATTGATTGTCTTCCTTATGAGTGGCGGTCGGGGACGGCGATGGTCGTTTCCTACCAATCTATCCCCTAGGAGCATGCGCGTAATACTTTGCTTTGATAACTTGTAGATTTTTGCAATAAGTATATGAGTTCTTCATGACTAATGTTGAGTCCATGGATTATACGCACTTTCCCCATCCTTCCACCATTGCTAGCCTCTCTAATACCGCGCACCTTTCGCCGGTATCATACACCCACCATATCCTTCCTCAAAATAGCCACCATACCTACCTATCATGGAAGTTCCATAGCCATTCTGAGATATATTGCCATGCAACTTTCCACCATTCCGTTTATTATGACACGCTCCATCATTGTCATATTGCTTAGCATGATCATGTAGTTGACATCGTATTTGTGGCAAAGCCACCATTCATAATTCTTTCATACATGTCACTCATGAATCATTGTATATACCGGTACACCGCCGGAGGCATACATATAGAGTCATATTTTGTTCTAAGTATCGAGTTGTAATTGTTGAGTTGTAAGGAAATAAAAGTGTGATGCTCATCAATTTTTAGAGCATTGTCCCAGTGAGGAAAGGATGATGGAGACTATGATTCCCCCACAAGTCGGGATGAGACTTCGGACGAAAAGAAAGAGGCCATAAAAAAGAGAGAAAAGGCCCAAACACAAAAAATTGAGAGAAAAAGAGAGAAGGGACAATGCTACTATCCTTTTACCACACTTGTTCTTCAAAATAGCACCAAGATCTTCATGATAGAGAGTCTCTCATTTTGTCACTTTCATATACTAGTGGGAATTTTTCATTATAGAACTTGGCTTGTATATTCCAATGATGGGCTTCCTCAAATGCCCTAGGTCTTCGTGAGCAAGCGAGTTGGATGCACACCCACTTAGTTTCTTTTGTTGAGCTTTTATATACTTATAGCTTTAGTGCATCCGTTGCATGGCAACCCCTACTCACTCACATTGATATCTATTGATGGGCATCTCCATAGCCCGTTGATACGCCTAGTTGATGTGAGACTATCTTCTCCTTTTGTCTTCTCCACAACCACCATTCTATTCCACCTATAAGTGCTATGTCCATGGCTCACGCTCATGTATTGCGTGAAGATTGAAAAAGTTTTAGAACATCAAAAGTATGAAACAATTGATTGGCTTGTCATCGGGGTTGTGCATGATTTAAATATTTTGTGTAAGGAAGATGGAGCATAGCCAAACTATATGATTTTGTAGGGATAACTTTCTTTGGCCATGTTATTTTGAGAAGACATGATTACTTTGATTAGTATGCTTGAAGTATTACTATTTCTTTTAGCAATATGAACTTTTATTTTGTATTCATTTGAATCTGAATATTCATACCACAATTAAGAAGATTTACCTTGAAATTATGCCAAGTAGCACTCCGCTTCAAAAATTATCTTTTTATCATTTACCTACTCGAGGACGAGCAGGAATTAAGCTTGGGGATGCTTGATACGTCTCCAACGTATCTATAATTTTTGATTGCTCCATGCTATATTATCTACTGTTTTAGGCAACATTGGGCTTTATTATCCATTTTTATATTATTTTTGGGACTAATATATTAACCGGAGGCCCAGCCCAGATTTGCTGTTTTATGCCTATTTCAGTGTTTTGAAGAAAAGGAATATCAAACGAAGTCGAAACGGACCGAAATCAACTGGAGAAGTTATTTTAGGCTTGGAGTGCACGCCAGGGAAGAAGGGAGGTGCCCACGAGGGTGGGGGCGCGCCCACCTCCCTGGGGCGCGCCCCCCCTGCCTCGTGGCCCCCCCTTCGGTCCACCGACGTACCCCCTGCACCCATATATACCTACGTATCGTAAAACTTCCAGAACAGAAGATAGATCGGGAGTTCCGTCGCCGCAAGCCTCTGTAGCCACCAAAAACCTCTAGGGGCCCTGTTCCGGCACCCTGCCGGAGGAGGGAACCCTCACCGGTGGCCATCTTCATCATCCCGGCACTCTCCATGACGAGGAGGGAGTAGTTCACCCTCGGGGCTGAGGGTATGTACCAAAGAGCTATGTGTTTGATCTCTCTCTCTCTCGTGTTCTCTCTCGTGTTCCCTCTATGGCACGATCTTGATGTATCCCGAGCTTTGCTATTGTAGTTGGATCTTATGATGTTTCTCCCCCTCTACTCTCTTGTGATGAATTGAGTTTCCCCTTTGAAGTTATCTTATCGGATTGAGTCTTTTATGAGAACACTTGACGTATGTCTTGCCGTGTTTATCTGTGGTGACAATGGGATATCACGTGCCACTTGATGTATGTTTTGGTGACCAACTTGCGGGTTCCGCCCATGAACCTATGCATAGGGGTTGGCACACGTTTTCTTGATTCTCCGGTAGAAACTTTGGGGCACTCTTTGAAGTACTTTTATGTTGGTTGGATGAATCTGAGATTGTGTGATGCATATCGTATAATCATACCCACGGATACTTGAGGTGACATTGGAGTATCTAGGTGACATTAGGGTTTTGGTTGATTTGTGTCTTAAGGCGTTATTCTAGTACGAACTCTAGGGCTGTTTGTGACATTTATAGGAATAGCCCACCGGATTTATTGGAAAGAATAACTTTGAGGTGGTTTCATACCCTACCATAATCTCTTCATTTGTTCTCCGCTATTAGTGGCTTTGGAGTGACTCTTTGTTGCATGTTGAGGGATTGTTATATGATCTATCTATGTTATTATTGTTGAGAGAACTTGCACTAGTGAAAGTATGAACCCTAGGCCTTGTTTCCTATCATTGCAATACCGTTTACGCTCACGTTTATCATAAGTTACCTTGCTGTTTTTATATTTTCAGATTACAATTACCTTTATCTACCATCCATATTGCACTTGTATCACCATCTCTTCGCCGAACTAGTGCACCTATACAATTTACCATTGTATTGGATGTGTTGGGGACACAAGAGACTCTTTGTTATTTGGTTGCAGGGTTGCTTGAGAGAGACCATCTTCATCCCTCGCCTCCACGGATTGATAAACCTTAGGTCATCCACTTGGGGGAAATTTGCTACTGTCCTACAAACTTGTGCACTTGCAGGCCCAACAACGTCTACAAGAAGAAGGTTGTGTAGTAGACATCATCATGATATGGCGAGAGCCGGTCAGCTATTCGAGGGTTACAAAATCGGTGGAGATTTTTTCCGCGTCATGCGAAGGATCGGCACTTCCCGATCAGATGCTGACAGCACCCTGGCTTGACCAGGGGCTGCGCATTTGCTTAATTATAAAGCTCCTATGGCTAAGTGAGGGCGTTTAAGCCGTATAGTTCGATTGCCTTGTTCGTTGCGCTAAACAACTCCTCCAAAGGACCATATAATTGGATCAAGATTGTTTAGATCCCATGCCAAGCACCTCCGTACTAACCACGCGAGGGCAGAAGCCGACGACTGGCCAACCCTCAGATTACAAACAACACGGCCGCACAGGAGGAAACAATTAAAGCATAATAAAAATTACATTACAGGCTTTGTTCCATAATGCAATGCAGGGGCAACTTGAATACATTTATTCAAATACAATGTCCTGCGAACATTGAGCTGCCACAAGTCGAGACCCTTCTATGACATCCACAAAATATCTCTCGGGTGTGCGGTGTTCCTTGCCCTCCGGCGGCCCGCTGGCAACTTCAACAGCGTTCGTCTTCGCCCACCACATCTTGCAACGAGCGAAGGCCATACGGGCACCTTCAATACAGGCAGAGCGCTTGATGACGTCCAGCCGCGGACAGGCTTCCACTAGCCACCTCACGAGTCTGAAGTAGCTGCCGTGCATAGCTTCGGCTGGACATAGCCGGATCATCAAAGCCTTCATGGCTAGTTCGGCCACCCTGTGCAGCTCCACCAGCTGCTTCAGCTGATCGGTGAAGGACACGGGATGCTCTGGCGTCGCATACTGCGACCATAATAGCTTCTTTGTAGAACCTCCTTCTTCGGCTCGGTAGAACTCCGCAGCGTCTAATACGCTGCGTGGTAGATCCGCAAAAGCCCCTGGGGAACTCTGAACCCGGGTTAGTAAAAGGTATTGCTTCTCCGCATACTTGCTTTGCATCTTAAAAGCCTTACCCGCCGTGATCTTCTTGGCCTCCTGGATCTCCTGGAGGGCGGCCTGGGCCTCATTCCGTGTGGTCTCCACGCATCATGCTCCAAGGTCTCACATTTTTTCACCGCATCCTGGAGCTCCTGCTGGATTTCTTTGACCCGGGCCTTGAGCTTGTTACGGGCGGCCTACTGCTGGACAACCTTCTCCTCAGCCTCGCCCAGGGCCTTCCTCAGGGCCTCGACTTCGGTCACGGCTCCTGCACATATTACGACACTACAGTAAATACACAACGCCTATGCTTTCCGAACACACAACAAGTTGTTACTCACCTTGCTTCTCCTGGAGCCGAACCTTAACCTCGCCGAGCTCGTTCTCGGTCCGCTCCAGCCTCTGCCTCAATTCAGAGACTTCGGCAGCATGCGAGGTTGCGGCCAACAGCGACGCCTGCTTATGCATACATATTATGTTAGTCTCCTACAATAGAAGATTGATCCTCTGTCCGGTTCTTCTCGCCGAACACCGGACAGTGTCTCAGGGGCTACTGACTACATGGGTTTTTTCTCTTTCTATGTCACTTACCTCGAAACCTGTCAACAGGTTGCTGCAGGCTTCGTTCAGTCCACTCTTGGCAGACTGAACCTTCTCGATCACCGCGCCCATAAGGACACGATGCTCGTCCATAATGGAGGCGCCTCGTAGCGCCTCCATCAGGTTATCCGGCATCCCTGGATGGACAGGGACCACCGGCGAAAGCGTCGCACCCCCTTTCTTCAAAGGGGGCTGCTCGCCCGACTCCGGAGCCATATGGGTCTCCGGAATCGTATTCGGCTGAGGGCCAAATTGGATGCGGCCCTCTTCGCGAGTCTCCATGGGGATCGGCTCCCCCATGTGTCCGGCAGTGGAGGTCTTGCCTTGAGGCGCCTCCCGGACATCGTCCTGCGCTCCTCCCTTTGGAGTGGTCCTCCGGGACAACACTTCGGTGTCATCCCTGTCCACGGGGGAATAAGCAGGCGGTGGCGACATGCTCGCCATCTCCGACGGAGCCAACGAACCTCCGGACGAGGATCGTTGGATTAGGTCGCGAGCCGGACTGCAATAGTACAGTCAACTATGTCAAGATAATGGAGAGAAAGGGCCGGATGTGCGCACAAGCGAGCCATGTCACTTACGATGCGGCCTGGGGCTTAGCAGGCGTTCCGGACTGCTGTGAACGTCCCATGCAGTGTTGACCGCCGGGACGCCCTTCCCCTTCTTGGGCGTTTCTGCCTCTAGATGCGCCGAAGCCGCCCTCTTCTTCTTCCTCTCCTCAGGGGGAGGGTTGTTTTCTTCCTCCTCCTCCTCTTCCTCATCATTGTCCTCAAGGACAGAGGAATGAGCTTCGTCGTCTTCGGATGTCACGTCCGAAGTGCCCTTGCGGCGGGGGCCACTCCTGGCCCCCTTTGCCTTCTTCTTGGCCTTCTTCTCCGGCGCCTTATATGGCGCTAGCACCAGCATCTTCGCTAGACGCAGGATGACTGGTTCTTCAGGCAGCGGAGCCGGACACTGTATCCGCTTCGCCCTCTCCATCTAGTCCGGAAGAAGCAGTAATAAAAGCTCACACGTCTTCCTTGAAACAATTAAGTTGGGGGTACATAAAAAATAACATACCTCGCTGGCGGGGTGTTTACAATCGTGACCACGGTCTGAATCCGTGGCCAGTGGTTTCTCGTTGCCCTTAAAAAGAAACTTCCAGGCGCCTTCGTGAGTAGTCTCGAAGAGCCTTACCAAGGTCTGGTGCTTCTTCGAATTGAACTCCCACAAAGGCGGCTTGGCGCGCACGGAAGAATCCGGCGAACTAGCATCACCTGGATTACATCGACGAGCTTGACATTCTTGGTCACCATGCTTTGAACGCGCGTCTGCAGTGCTATCAGCTCGTCAGGTGAACACTAGTCCGGACTCTTCTCGACCCAGGAGGTAAGTCGCATGGGAGCGCCAGAGCGGAATTTGGTAGCTACGGCCCAGGTGGTGCCGCGAGGTTCAGTGACATAGAACCATTGCTTCTGCCACTCCTTTACTGTGTCCACAAAGGTGCCCTTGGGCCAGGAGACGTTGGAGAGCTTACTCACCATGGATCCTCTGCACTCCGCGTGCTGGCCATCCACCACCTTCGGCTTCACGTTGAAGACTTTGAGCCACAGCCCGAAGTGGGGTTGGATGCGGAGGAAGGCCTCACACACGACGATAAACGCCGATATGTTGAGGAAGGAATTCGGGGACAGATCATGGAAATCTATCCCGTAATAATACATCAGCCCGCGGACGAAAGGGTGGAGTGGAAACCCTAGCCCATGGAAGAAATGGGGGATGGATACTACCCTCTCGGTGGGCTTCGGCGTGGGGACGACTTGTCCCTCGGCCGACAGACGGTGGTCGATCTCCTTCACCAAATATCCGGCCGCCCGAAGCTCAGTAATGTCCTCCTCCTTGATGGAGGAGACCATCCACTTGCCTTGACCACCGGATCTGGACATGGTTGCTTGAGTGGAAAGGAGATGAGAACTTGGGCGCTGGAGCTCGAGATCGGAAGGGCGGAGACAGGGAGAGAGCGTGAGAAGAGGAAGAGGGAACCCTTATCCCCTTATAAAGGCAACAAATATTAAACGCCTCCTCACTCGCCTTAGGATTCGCCTATTCCCAAGGGCTGTATAAACGACACGGTTGAGTTACCCATGCCCGCATTGACGAGAATCCCGCAATAAGGGAACATGATCTCTGCTTCGACAAGACGTGTGTCGGTGTCAAAACCGGCGGATCTCGGGTAGGGGGTCCCAAACTGTGCGTCTAAAGCGGATGGTAACGGGAGGCGGGGGACACGATGTTTACCCAGGTTCAGGCCCTCTCGATGGAGGTAATACCCTACTTCCTGCTTGATTGATCTTGATGATATGAGTATTACAAGAGGTGATCTACCACGAGATCGTAGAGGCTAAACCCTAGAAGCTAGCCTATGGTATGATTGTTGTTGTCCTACGGACTAAACCCTATGGTTTATATAGACACCGAAGGGGGCTAGGGTTACACAGAGTTGGTTACAAGGGAGGAGATCTACATATCCGTATTGCCAATCTTGCCTTCCACGCCAAGGAGAGTCCCATCCGGACACGGGACGAAGTCTTAAATCTTGTATCTTCATAGTCCAACAGTCCGGCCAAAGGATATAATCCGGCTGTCCGAGGACCCCCTAATCCAGGACTCCCTCAGTAGCCCCTGAACTAGGCTTCAATGACGATGAGTCCGGCGCGCAGATTGTCTTCGACATTGCAAGGCGGGTTCCTCCTCCGAATACTCCATAGAAGATTTTGAACACAAGGATAGTGTCCGGCTCTGCAAAACAAATTCTACATACCACCGTAGAGAGAATAATATTCCCACAAATCTAATTTGCTGACAGCTGTTCATAACGTGACGTTTTGCCGTGGTCTGGTTATGACGAACCGTTTTTCCGAGCCTGCCACTACACGTGTTGCGAGGCGGTTTTATTGGCACGTCCTGTCGAAGCAGAGATCGTGTCCCTCTTTTCGCGAGATACTCATCAATACGGGTGTGGGTAACCCAATCGTGCCTGCTGGTAAGACTCCTCGATTTTAGGCAAGTTCCAAACGGCCACGCGAAGGACGCTTGAGATTCACCCTCTTTATAGAGGGGCCAAGGCTTGTCCTTTTCTTCTCGCGCTCGACCCTTCCCTTCCCCTCACCTTGAATTCCAACACTCAAGGCTCAGGCTAAGCGCTTCGGACCTTCAATCATGTCCGGATCCAACCTTCAAGGCCGGTGGATGGCCTCCTCTGTCACAGAGGAGGACATCAAGAAGCTAAGAGAAGCCAGGTATCTGACCGCCGAAATCTCGCACAGGCTGCCTGCTCAAGGGCAGGTCATCCCCACTCCCGAACCCAACGAGAGTGTCGTATTTATTTCCCACTTCCTCCGAGGGCTAGGCTTTAGTCTTGATCCCTTTGTCAGAGGGCTTATGTTCTACTACGGGTTCGATTTCCATGATCTGGCTCCGGATTCCATCCTTCACATCTCGTCGTTCATCTCGTGTGTGAAGTCTTCCTCCGCATCACCCCACACTTCGGCTTATGGCTCAAGACCTTCAATGTGAAGCCGAAGATGATTGAGGGAGGACACGTAGAGTGCGGAGGTGCTATAATAAACAAATGCGCTGATGCTCCATGGCCAAAGGGTTCCTTCCCGGAGACATCCAAGTTATGGCAGCGGGAGTGGTTTTACATCACTACTCCCCGAAGCGCTAAGTGGGTAGTTGCCCCCGCCTTCCGCCCGGGCCCCCCACCACAATTGGCGTCATGGGTCAACAAAGGACTGGACTGGGGGCCAGCTAATGATGTGCCGACATTGCAGAGCCGCATCCGAGATCTCTTCAAGGGAGATGTCAGCCTTGTCAAGGTAATGCAAGTCATGCTAGTTAAATGGTCCTGCCATGCCAACGCCGACCTCTCCGTATGTGGGAGTTCAACCGGAAGGACCGTGAACTATTCAGCAATTCTTGGTAGCGACGCTCGAAGAGATGTATGGATCGTTCTTGGATCACAAATAAAGTGTCCGGACACCACCGAGGATGTGGGTCTGAACTGCAATCGTCCCGTACACCCAAGTAAGTAATTCCGCCGAACACATTGTCTTTTAATTTATCACAACATCATTACGAAAAGTCGCCTTTTGACCAGGATCGATAAAAAGGCGAAGATGATCAGTGTTCGCCCCTTCTCGAAGGCTCACCGGATCCTGTACTAGCCAGGATGCTTGAGCTTGCGCCTTATCAAGCGCCATCAGGGGAAGATAAAGGGAGGAACAAAGAAGCCGAAAGTGAGCCTCACTCATTATTCATCCAAACCGGGGGAATTAGTGCCTCCGCGAAGGAGGGTGACCGGGGAGAAGAATCTAAAATTCCCTCTCCCCAAGGAAGGAAGAGGGCCGCCTCTGAAGACTTGGAAACAATGGTTTTCAAACGAAGGAAGAAACCTTTGTCAGGGGGCCCTACCCCGGAGGGCATCCTTACCACACAGTATCTGCAAGGGGACCAGCCCTCCACCGAGCTGTAAGTAAACATAAGTACTTTATAGTAAATATACCCTGCTTCATTTCAGAGAACAATAACCAAGACGTATGTCTTGTAGTTCGGATCGTAGCCCTTCTCGACAGAGTTCATCTTCGGGGGATCTTCTTCCGGAGATGATGGAGAGCGAAACGCCTCCCCGTGCCTCCCCGCCTCGTGAAGCGGACGACCCTGAGGTGTCATCACGGAGGATTTCTCCTGATCCGCCAAGGCCAGAGGGTAACCCTTCGGCCACCCGAAATCCGGAGTATTCGGCTCCTAAGAAGAGCAACAGAAAGAGTCCAGGATTGTCCGGTGCGCGACCAGACGCACTGATGAATCTTCTGGAGCAAGCGGCTATCTCGAAGCGCGTAAATGCGCTAATGGGTACGGTGGTTGAGAAGATTTCATCCGCCGAAAGCGGGTTGCATGAAGCTTTTATGAGCCTGCTGAGAGGCTTTGAGGTACGCAAAGTAATATATATTTTTTGACGGTACCGCACATGCTAGGTGTGCCCTATGCAGATAGTAGCCCCTGAGACTCTGGTTGCTGTCAAAAAAGGTAGCAAATAGAGCATCATAGTCCTAGGTAATAACCGTGCTGCTTTCACGTGCAGGCGGCTGAGGGTCCAGTGGCTAGCCGGACTGGTGAGTTTACCGAACTGAAGCGGCAACTTGATGCGGCAGATGCCTCGTCAAGCCGGAGATATCGCGGCTGGGAAGCCCTTTTTGTTGCGGACGAAGTTTGGAGATCCTAAGTATGCCCTTCTGGATCAATTATGGAGTTTTAAAGACGCATACTTGGATTTGGCAGCGAGTGCTGCTGATGCAACCGAGTTTTTCAGAGATAAAAAAGATCACAAAGTGGAGAAGCTGTTCTGGTCACAGTTGAATGTTCCAGTGCGTCCGCTGCTGTTAAATGAGCAAATGGCCGAGTGGGCCGAGCTCCATAGGTTGTCTGGGCTTGCCATGAGGTCTGTTGTGGATCATCTTTGGTCGGAAGGACCAAGGCCGAATAGTTATTTTGGCTTAGTGCAACGATTCCTTGGTGTTGTGCCGCATATCGACGCTGTGAAGAGGTCGGCGTGCATAGAGGGTGTGCGGATGGCTCTTGCCCGTGTCAAGACATACTGGGCAGAGATGGAGGCCACCGCTATTGCAACCCAGAGTTCGGCCGTAAGCCGGGTATTGGCCGAGCACTATTTTGAAGGAGTCCTAGAAGGTGCTCGTTTAATAGAGGCTCAGTGCTTGAAGAGTATCATGTTCTAGTGACATGTATCCCAACTGTAAGAACAATGTTATTTGAACTATAAAGGCTTTGTTTCTACTTTTTCCTGAAAGTATTATTATGCCTCCTGTCTGGTCCTTTATGTATATATATATAACCTGAATGTTTGCAGTCGTCGGCTTTAGCCCCCATGCATATAATGCGGGGGTTTTCGCAAAAGCGCGGGTTCACACTTGATCCAACGTCTTGGTCCATTAAGGAGGTGGTAGCACAGCGAACGAGGCAATCAGACTATATTGCTTTAACACTTTCACTTAACCATAGGAGTTTGACAGTGGGGCTACTATATAGCCCCTGGTATTTCCACGTTTATCCAAATACGGTGCGCGTACATACATGACCGGGAAAACCGGTCCTTCATTAATGCGGAGGAATCCCGAAGATTCCGATGAGTCATCGAGTGGTTGACCAGTCTCGCGCTTTATCATGACAGTCAGTTTTCGGATTTCTCTACTGAGGTGCTCGTCCTGATGAACCATGGCACAATCGCAGAGTTCTCCGGTGCCACCTTAGCCGATAGAGCGGAACGTAAGGTAGCAAAACACGGGAGCCGGGCAAACCCAACATTTGACCAAAGACATGATTCGGAGCTGATGCATATAAGGCCAAACTCGCGACGTCGAACACTCCCTAAGGTATTCGGTCTTTACAACATATACTGGGCTGAGTAACGCCCTTGAACCCTGAATTTCTAGGTGCGTGCATTAGTCTGACGTAGCGAAATGCCAATAACGCCAGTGTCCCTCTCGGTTGTGTTGAGTATCCGGAGGGTGTGAAGCAACAAGAGACAGTAAGAAAGGTTTACACAGGGTCTTAATCTAAAAAGAAACCTTTGAGCGGGGCCCTGCTGCACGTCTGCGCCTGTGTCTCCGTTGTGCCGTATCCTGGAAGGGTGTAGCACGATTATCATCTGTAAAAAGAGAAGAACTTAGATGAAATTTGTCGTGCGAAAAATTGGTTGTTCTTAATAAGCCATTAAAATTCAAAATAAGGTCGAGCCGACTGTAGACTTTGTTTTTTACATGCGGGAAGCCCCTAGCACCGTCTAAGCTGTTACAGCTAGTGGTGCGTGATTCTTCCATTTTGCATCATGCTTTTATATCGATATTTATTGCATTATGGGCTGTTATTATATGTTATGTCACAATACTTATGCCTATTCTATCTTATTTTACAAGGTTTACATAAGGAGGGAGAGTGCCGGCAGCTGGAATTCTAGGCTGGAAAAGGAGCAAATATTAGAGACCTATTCTGCACTATTCCAAAAGTCCTGAAACTCCACGGAACATCTTATAAAAAATAATGAAAAAACCTTGCCAAAGATGAAGACCAGGGGGCCCACACCCTGTCCACGAGGGTGGGGGCCCCCCTACCTCGTGGGCTCCCTGGTGGCCCTCCGATGCCCATCTTCTGCTATATGAGGTCTTTCGTCAGGATTTTTTTTTCAGAAGCAACCTTTGGGGACGAAACTCCGCCGCCACGAGGCGGAACCAATCTAGGGCTCCGACAGAGCTGTTCTGCCGGGGACACTTCCCTCTGGGAGGGGGAAATCATCGCCATCATCATCACCAACGCTCCTCTCATCGGGAGAGGGCAATCTCCATCAACATCTTCACCAAAGACCATCTCCTTCAAAACCCTAGTTCATCTCTTGTATTCAATTCTTGTCTCCAAGTCCGGGATTGGTACTAGTAGGTTGCTAGTAGTGTTGATTACTCCTTGTAGTTGATGCTAGTTGGTTTATTTGGTGGAAGATCATATGTTCAGATCCTTTATGCATATTAATACCCCTCTGATTATGAACATGAATATGCTTTGTGAGTAGTTACGTTTGTTCCTAAGGACATGGGAGAAGTCTTGCTATTAGTAGTCATGTGAATTTGGTATTCGTTCGATATTTTGATGAGATGTATGTTGTCTAGCCTCTAGTGGTGTTATGTGAACGTCGACTACATAACACTTCACCATTATTTGGGCCTAGAGGAAGGAATTGGGAAGTAATAAGTAGATGATGGGTTGCTAGAGTGATGAGCTTAAACCCTAGTTTATGCGTTGCTTCGTAAGGGGCTGATTTGGATCCATATGTTTCATGCCATGGTTAGGTTTACCTTAATACTTTTGTTGTAGTTGCGGATGCTTGCAATAGAGGTTAATCATAAGTGGGATGTTTGTTCAAGTAAGAACAACACCCAAGCACTGGTCCACCCACATATCAAATTATCAAAGTACCGAACGCGAATCATATGAACGTGATGAAAACTAGCTTGACGATATTCCCATGTGTCTTCGGGAGCGCTTTTCCTATTATAAGAGTTTGTCCAGGCTTATCCTTTGCTATAAAAAGGATTGGGCCACCTTGTTGCACTTTATTTACTTTTGTTACTTGTTGCTCGTTACAAATTATCCTATCACAAAACTGTCTGTTACCACTTATTTCAAAGATTTGCAAGAGAATACCTTGCTGAAAACCGCTTATCGTTTCCTTATGCTCCTCTTTGGATTCGACACTCTTACTTATCGAAAGGACTACGATAGATCCCCTATACTTGTGGGTCATCAAGACTCTTTCCGGCGCCGTTGCCAGGGAGTGAAGCGCCTTTGGTAGGTGGAATTTTGTAAGGAAAAATTTATATAGTGTGCTGAAATTTACTGTCACTTGTTACTATGGCAAGTAATCCTCTGAGGGGCATGTTCGGGGTATCTTCACCCCGACCAGTAGAGCAAAGAGTTGCTCCTCAACCTAATGAACCTACTGAAAATGAATATGAAAATATTCCCTTTGAATTTGCTTCGGGCATGATGGAAAAACTGCTAGCTAATCCTTTTGTAGGAGATGGAACAAAGCATCCTAATGAGCACCTAATATATGTGGATGAAGTTTGTGGACTATTTTAGCTTGCAGGTATACCAGATGATATTGTTAAGAAGAAGGTCTTCCCTTTATCTTTGAAGGGAGATGCATTGACATGGTATAGGCTATGTGATGATACGAGATCATGGAACTATAGAAGATTGAAATTGGTATTTCATCAAAAGTATTATCCTATGCATCTTGTTCATCGTGATCGCAATTATATATATAATTTTTGGCCTCGCGAAGGAGAAAGCATCACTCAAGCTTGGGGGAGGCTTAAATCAATGTTGTATTCATGCCCCAATCATGAGCTCCCAAGAGAAACAATTATTCAAAATCTTTATGCTCGGCTTTCTGAAAACAATCGCACCATGCTCGATACTTCTTGTGTTGGCTCTTTTATGATGAAGACTATTGAATTCAGATGGAATTTATTGGATAGAATTAAACGCAACTCTGAAGATTGGGACCTCGACGAAGGTAAGGAGTCAGGTATGACACCTAAGTTTGATTGTGTTAAATCTTCTATGGATACCGATATTTTCTGTAAGTTTAGCACTAAATATGGACTTGACTCTGAGATAGTAGCTTCTTTCTGTGAATCTTTTGCTACTTATGTTGATCACCCCAAGGAGAAGTGGTTTAAGTATCATCCTCCCATAGAAGTAAAAGTAGCTGCACCTATTAAAGTTGAAGAAAAGACTGTCACTTATAATGATCCTATTGTTCCTACCTCTTATGTTGAGAAACCACCTTTCCTCGTTAGAATAAAGGATCATGCTAAAGCTTCAATCAGGTTCATAAAAGCAATATTAGAACTTATACACATCCTGAGCAAGTCAAAGTAGAACCTAATATTGCTATTGTTAAAGATCTCTTGTCTGATAATATTGATGGGCATGTTATTCAATTTTGTGGTGAATCTGCTAGAATTGCTAAACCTGGCGCTAAAGATAAACATAGACCTGTGGTAGGCGTGCATGTTATTTCTGTTAAAATAGGAGATCATTGTTATCATGGCTTATGTGATATGGGTGCTAGTGCTAGTTTTATACCTATTACCTTGTATGAAGAAATTAAGCATGAAATTGCACCCGCTGAAATAGAAGATATTGATGTTACAATTAAACTTGCCAATAGAGATACTATATCTCCAGTGGGAATTGTTAGAGATGTTGAAGTCTTGTTTGGGAAAACTAAATATCCTGCTGATTTTCTTATTCTTGGTTCCCTAGAAGATAGCTTTTGTCCCATTATATTTGGTAGACCCTTCTTGAATACTATCAATGCTAAGATTGATTGCAAAAAGAATGTTGTTACTATTGGCTTGGATGATATGATTCATGAGTTTATTTTCCCTAAATTTAGTAAACAACACCGTGAAGAAGAATTACCTAGTAAGGATGAAATTATTGGTCTTGCTTCTATTGCCGCGCCTCCTAGTGATCCTCTAGAACATTATTTGCTAGACCATGAAAATGATATGTTTATGAATGAAAGAAGGGAAATATATGAAGTATTCTTTAAACAGGAACCTATTCTGAAACATAATTTGCCTGTTGAAATCCTAGGGGATCCTCCTCCACCCAAGGGCGATCCCGTGTTTGAGCTTAAACCGTTGCCTGATAATCTTAAATATGCTTATCTTGATGAAAAGAAAATATATCCTGTTATTATTAGTGCTAACCTTTCAGAGCATGAAGAGGAGGGATTATTGAAAACTCTGAAGAAGCACCGTGCTGCTATTGGATATACTCTTGATGATCTTAAGGGCATTAGTCCCACTCTATGTCAACATAAAATAAATTAGGAAGAAGATGCCAAACCGGTTCACGATCATCAACGAAGGCTTAATCCTAAGATGAAAGAAGTGGTAAGAAAAGAAATACTAAAGCTTCTGGAGGCAGGTATAATTTATCCCGTTCTTTGACGATCGATTGGGTAAGTCATGTTCATTGTGTCCCTAAGAAGGGAGGTGTTCTTGTTGTTCCTAATGATAAATATGAATTGATCCCGCAAAGAATTATTACAGGGTATAGGATGGTAATTGATTTCCTCAAATTTAATAAATCTACTATGCAAGTTCATTACCCCTTACCTTTTATTGATCAAATGCTAGAAAGATTATGCAAACATACACATTATTGCTTCCTAGATGGTTATTCTAGTTTCTCTCAAATACCTGTGTCGGCTAAGGATCAATCAAAGACTACTTTTATGCCATTTTGGTACTTTTGCTTACAGACGTATGCCCTTTGGTTTATGTAATGCACCTGATACCTTTCAAAGATGCATGATGGCTATATTCTCTGACTTTTGTGAAAAGATTTGTGAGGTTTTCATGGACGACTTTTCCGTCTATGGGTCCTCTTTTGATGATTGCTTGAGCAATCTTGATCGAGTTTTGCAGAGATGTGAAGAAACTAATCTTGTGTTGAATTGGGAAAAGTGCCACTTTATGGTTAATGAAGGTATTGTCTTGGGGCATAAAGTTTCTGAAAGAGGTATTGAAGTTGATAAAGCTAAAGTTGATGCTATTGAGAAGATGCCATGTCCCAAGGACATCAAAGGTATAAGAAGTTTCCTTGGTCACGCCGGATTTTATAGGAGGTTCATTAAGGACTTCTCAAAAATTTCTCGGCCTCTCACTAATTTATTACAAAAATATATACCATTTGCCTTTGATGATGATTGTGTAGAAGCATTTGAAATACTTAAGAAAGCATTGATCTCTGCACCTATTGTTCAGCCACCTGATTGGAATTTACCCTTCAAAATTATGTGTGATGCTAGTGATTATGCTGTAGGTGATGTTCTTGGGCAAAGAGTTGATAAGAAATTAAATGTTATCCATTATGCTAGTAAGACTCTAGACAATGCTCAAAGAAACTATGCTACTACTGAAAAAGAATTCTTAGTAGTTGTATTTGCATGTGATAAGTTCAGACCTTATATTGTTGATTCTAAAGTAACTATTCACATTGATCATGCTGCTATTAAATATTTGATGGAAAAGAAAGATGCTAAACCTAGACTTATTAGATGGGTTCTCTTGCTACAAGAATTTGATTTGCATATTGTTGATAGAAAGGGAGCTGAGAACCCCATTGCAGACAACTTGTCTAGGTTAGAAAATGTTCTTGATGACCCACTACCTATTGATGATAGCTTTCCTGATGAGCAACTAAATGTCATAAATACTTCTCGTAGTACTCCATGGTATGCTGATTATGCTAATTACATCGTTGCTAAATTTATACCACCTAGTTTCACATACCAGCAAAAGAAAAAGTTTTTCTATGATTTGAGACATTACTTTTGGGATGACCCACATCTTTATAAAGAAGGAGTAGATAGTGTTATTAGACGTTGTGTACCCGAGCATGAACAGGAACAGATCCTACGCAAGTGTCACTCCGAAGCTTATGGAGGACACCGCGCTGGAGATAGAACTGCACATAAGGTATTACAATCTGGTTTTTATTGGCCTACTCTCTTCAAGGATGCCCGTAAGTTTGTCTTGTCTTGTGATGAATGTCAAATAATTGGTAATATTAGTAGACGTCAAGAAATGCCTATGAATTATTCACTTGTTATTGAACCATTTGATGTTTGGGGCTTTGATTATATGGGACCCTTTCCTGCCTCTAATGGATACACACATATTTTAGTTGTTGTTGATTACGTTACTAAGTGGGTAGAAGCTATTCCAACTAGTAGTGTTGATCATAACACCTCTATTAAAATGCTTAAACAAGTCATTTTTCCGAGGTTTGGAGTCCCTAGATATTTAATGACTGATGGTGGTTCACATTTTATTCATGGTGCTTTCCGTTAAATGCTTGTTAAATATGATGTTAATCATAGAATTGCATCTCCATATCACCCACAGTCTAGTGGTCAAGTAGAATTGAGTAATAGAGAGCTCAAATTAATTTTGCAAAAGACTGTCAATAGGTCTAGAAAGAATTGGTCCAAGAAACTTGATGATGCATTATGGGCTTATAGTACTGCATATAAAAATCCTATGGGTATGTCTCCGTATAAAATGGTTTATGGAAAAGCATGTCACTTACCTCTCGAGCTAGAACATAAGGCATACTGGGCTATTAAAGAGCTCAATTATGATTTCAAACTTGCCGGTGAGAAGAGGTTATTTGATATTAGCTCACTTGTTGAATGGAGAACCCAAGGCTATGAAAATGCCAAGTTGTTCAAAGAAAAAGTTAAAAGATGGCACGATAAAAGGATACAGAAGCGTGAGTTTAATGTAGGTGATTATGTATTGCTATACAACTCTCGTTTAAGATTTTCTGTAGGAAAACTTCTCTCTAAATTGGAAGGCCCCTACGTTATCGAGGAGGTCGATCGTTCCGGTGCCATAAAAATCAACAACTTCGAAGGCACAAATACGAAGGTGGTAAACAGTCAAAGGATCAAACACTATATCTCAGGTAATCCTATAAATGTTGAAACCAATGTTATTGAAACCGTAACCCCGGAGGAATACAAAAGGGACACTTTCCGGAACGTTTCAGACTCCGAAAAGGAGTAGGTATGTGGTACGGTAAGTAAACCGACTCCAAAACAATTTTTAAGGCAATATTTCTCTGTTTTGGCATATTTAGAAAAATAGATAAATAAGTAGCAGTCCGGGAAGGGCACGAGAGCCCCATGAGGGTGGAGGGCGCGCCCTACCCCCCTGGGCGCGCCCCCCTACCTCAAGGGCACCTCGTGTGCCCTCCGGACTCCGTTTTCTTGCACGATACATATTTTGGTCGGTAAAAATTCATTATACATTCTCCCGAAGGTTTTGACTCCCGTATCATGCAAATATCCTCTGTTTTTGTTTCGAGATGTTGCTGCTGCAGATTAGAGCAAGATGTCTTCTCAAGAGTCAGTCGGGGAGAGCCGGGTATCTAATCCGGCACCGGAACCAAGGGCAAACAGCGGAGCTGACCCCTTTGGGCCAGCAACGGAGGAGGAGATGGAGGTTGACTTGATGAGAGTAGATGCAATGGAGGATCAAGAAGTCACTTCTCGCTTCCGAGCTGGGTTCGCGATGGGGAACTCTGAGCTCAGCTATTCCAAACTCGATTATCCCTTCCAATGTTAGATTTCTTTCTTATGAAAATATGAAGAGGAGTGTCACTTGTTCTCCCGCAGCTATGCAACACTCTTGGGTGCAAGGAGCCTTAGCAGTTACAGGAAAGCTTCGCAAGGAAATAATGGACCTCAAGCAGCAAGTCAATAAGCTTGAGGAGGAGAATCGTATCCTAAAGGGCATCATCGCCAAGAATGTTTCACCAACCCCGAAGAAGGAGACATAATCACATGGGTATGGGCACTCCCTTGGCAACTGCCAAGCTTGGGGAGGTGCCCGGCATCGTATCACAATCACATCTCCTATCTTTACCGCTTTTTCTTAGTTCGATCCTATTAGTAGTATCTTGATCTAGTAGAATAAAGTTTATGGCATGATCTAGTTTTGAGTTTTTGCTTTATGATCTCTCTATGTAATCGAGTCCGTGAGCTATATAATAAAGATTAGTGTTGAGTCAAGGGCTTGATTATTTTGCCAGGATCTTGAGTGAATAAAAGAAAGAAAAAGAATAAAAGGGAAATAAAGAGTTCATATTGATCTTATTGAGAGTAATGACTTCACATAGAAGAGTATGATGATTAAAAGTTGTTGGGAGTTGGCAAACATAGCTTTGGTCATCGTTGGAATTAATAGGAAGTAATAAGGAAAGAGAGGTTTCACATATAGATATACTATTATTGACATCTTTTATGATTGTGAGCACTCATTAAAATATGACATGCTAAAGAGTTGATGTTGGACAAGGAAGACAACGTAATGGGTTATGTTTTCTTATATCTGAGATAAAGTATATTGTCATGGATCTTCCAACATGTTGAGCTTGCCTTTCCCCTCATGCTAGCCAAATTCTCGGCACCAAGTAGAGATACTACTTGTGCTTCCAAAACCCTTAAACCAGTTTTGCCATGAGAGTCCACCATATCTACCTATGGATTGAGTAAGATCCTTCAAGTAAGTTGTCATCGGTGCAAAGCAATAAAATTGCTCTCTAAATATGTATGACTGATTGGTGTGGGAGAAATAAGCTTTATACGATCTTGTGATGTGGAAGAAATAAAAGCGACAGACTGCATAATAAAGGTTCATATCACAAGGGGCAATATAAAGTGACGTTCTTTCGCATTAATATTTTGTGCATCCAACCATAAAAGCGCATGGCAACCTCTGCTTCTCTCTACGAAGGGCCTATCTTTTATTTATTATCTCCTACCTTATGCAAGAGTCAAGGTGATCTTCACCTTTCCTTTTTTTTTCATTTTATCCTTTGGAAAGCACAGTGTGTTGGAAAGATCCTGATTGATATATCTAATTAGATGTAGGGGGCATGAGTTATTATTGTTGACATTACCCTTGAGGTAAAAGGTTGGGAGGCGAAACTATAAGCCCCTATCTTTCTCTGTCTGATTAAAACTCCGTAAACACAAGTATCGCGTGAGTGTTAGCAATTATGAAGGACTAAATGATAGTTGAGTATGTGGACTTGCTATTAAGCTCTAACATAGACTCTTTCTGATGTTATGATAAATTGCAATTGCTTCAATGACTAAGATTATAGTTTGTTGGTTCTCAATAAAGTTTATGATTAGTACTCTGCATTGTGAATGGATTATTACTTGAACATAAGAAATCATATGACAATACCTATATATGTTGCTGTTACGAGAATAATCATGATGCCTTCATGTCCGTATTTTATTTTTATCGACACCTCTACTTGTAAACATGGGGACATATTTATCGTTATCGGCTTTCGCTTGAGGACAAGCGAGGTCTAAGCTTGGGGGAGTTGATACGTCCATTTTGCATCATGCTTTTATATCGATATTTATTGCATTACGGGCTGTTATTATACGTTATGTCACAATACTTATGCCTATTCTCTCTTATTTTACAAGGTTTACATAAGGAGGGAGAATGTCGTCAGCTGGAATTCTGGGCTGGAAAAGGAGCAAATATTAGAGACCTATTATGCACAACTCCAAAAGTCCTGAAACTCCATGGAACATCTTATAAAAAATAATGAAAAATCCTTGCCAAAGATGAAGACCAGGGGGCCCACACCCTGTCCACGAGGTTGGGGGGCGCACCCCCTACCTCGTGGGCCCCCTGGTGGCCCTCCGATGCCCATCTTCTGCTATATGAGGTCTTTCGTCAGAAAAAAAATCAGAAGCAACCTTTGGGGACGAAACTCTGCCGCCACGAGGCGGAACCTTGGCGGAACCAATCTAGGGCTCCGGCAGAGCTGTTCTGCCGGGGACACTTCCCTTCGGGAGGGGGAAATCATCGCCATCATCATCACCAACGCTCCTCTCATCGGGAGAGGGCAATCTCCATCAACATCTTCACCAGCACCATCTCCTTCAAAACCCTAGTTCATCTCTTGTATTCAATTCTTGTCTCCAAGTCCGGGATTGGTACTAGTAGGTTGCTAGTAGTGTTGATTACTCCTTGTAGTTGATGCTAGTTGGTTTATTTGGTGGAAGATCATATGTTCAGATCCTTTATGCATATTAATACCCCTCTAATTATGAACATGAATATGCTTTGTGAGTTGTTACGTTTGTTCCTTAGGACATGGGAGAAGTCTTGCTATTAGTAGTCATGTGAATTTGGTATTCGTTCGATATTTTGATGAGATGTATGTTGTCTAGCCTCTAGTGGTGTTATGTGAACGTCGACTACATAACACTTCACCATTATTTGGGCCTAGAGGAAGGCATTGGGAAGTAATAAGTAGATGATGGGTTGCTAGAGTGATGTAAGCTTAAACCCTAGTTTATGCGTTGCTTCGTAAGGGCTGATTTGGATCCATATGTTTCATGCCATGGTTAGGTTTACCTTAATACTTTTGTTGTAGTTGCGGATGCTTGCAATAGAGGTTAATCATAAGTGGGATGTTTGTTCAAGTAAGAACAACACCCAAGCACCGGTCCACCCACATATCAAATTATCAAAGTACCGAACGCGAATCATATGAGCGTGATGAAAACTAGCTTGACGATATTCCCATGTGTCCTCGGGAGCGCTTTTCCTATTATAAGAGTTTGTCCAGGCTTATCCTTTGCTATAAAAAGGATTGGGCCACCTTGCTGCACTTTATTTACTTTTGTTACTTGTTGCTCGTTACAAATTATCCTATCACAAAACTATCTGTTACCACTTATTTCAGTACTTGCAGAGAATACCTTGCTAGAAACCGCTTATCATTTCCTTCTGCTCCTCGTTGGGTTCGACACTCTTACTTATCGAAAGGACTACGATAGATCCCCTATACTTGTGGGTCATCAGTGTGCCGAACTCTACTAGCCGTGTCCGCGGTCTTAACGACCGATCATTTATGCTAGTTGGAGAGGCCATTTAGTGTTCGGCTGCTAAAGCTGCCGCACATTCTTTCGCGCATAAGGAACGCTCAGTGTTTCCGCTAAATATGATGATGCCGCATGGACCGGGCATCTTGAGCTTGAGATAAGCATAATGCAGTACTGGATTAAAATGAGCGAAGGTCGTTCTTCTGAGTAGTGCTTGATAGCCGCTTCGGAATGGAGCGATATCGAAGGTTAACTTTTCACTTCGGAAGTTGTCGGGGGAACCGAATACAACCTCTAGTACGAGAGAGCCCGTGCAGCTAGCCTCTGGGCCTGGTATTACTCCTTTAAAGGTAGTATTGCTTTGGCTAATTCTCGTTGGGTCTATCCCCATTTTGCGGACTGTGTCCTGATATATCCGATTAAGACTTGCCGCCGTCCATGAGGACTCTGGTGAGATGGTATCCGTTGATTATTGGGTCGAGCACCAGGGCAGCTGATCCTCCGTGCCGAACATTGGTCGGGCTATCCCTGCGATCAAAAGTGATCGGGCAGGTTGACCAAGGGTTGAACTTGGGGGTGACGGGCTCTACGGCGCATACGTCTCGGAGTGCGTGTTTGCTCCTCCTCTTCGTTACGTGAACCGTGTTAACTGTTTTGACCTTTGGTGGGAACTTTTTCTATCCCCCAGTGTTTTGCTGACGAGGCTCATCCTCGTCTTCACTTGGTGTCTCCCTCCCCTTGTGTTAGGCGTTTAGCTTACCGGCCTGCTTGAAGACCCAACATTCTCTGTGGGTGTGCTTTGCAGGTTTATCGGAGGTGCCGTGAATCTGACATAATTTGTCTAGAATCTTGTTGAGGCTGGACGGTCCATCTCTGTTGCCTTTGAAAGGCTTTTTCCGTTGACCGGGTCGAGAGCCCCTGAATCCGGCGTTTACCGCCATGTTGTCTGGGCTGTCTTCGTTATTTCGACGCTTGCTTTTACTGCGTCGTGGTTTTCCATTACCATCCCTGACTTGGATGTGCACAGGTCGCTGGTGCTACTACGGGCCAGCTAGCTATCTTTGCCCGCGCAAAAGCGGGTCATAAGGCTTGTTAGGGCTGCCATTGTCCTTGGTTTTTCTTGGACGAGGTGTCTGGCGAGCCATTCATCTCGGACGCTATGTTTGAAAGCTGCTAAGGCTTCGGTGTCCGGGCAGTCGACGATTTGGTTCTTCTTAGTGAGAAATCTGTTCCAAAGCTTTTGGGCTAACTCTCCGGGCTGTTGTATTATATGACTTAAATCGTCTGCATCCGGAGGTCGGACATATGTCCCTTGAAAGTTAGCCCTAAAAGCATCCTCAAGCTCCTCCCAACTTCCAATTGAATTTTCGGGGAGGCTCTTCACCGGGCCGAGCTGGTCCTTTCAGCTTGAGGGGCAAGTACTTGATGGCGTGGAGATCGTCTCCACGAGCCATATGGATATGGAGGATGAAGTCCTCAATCCGCACCCTGTGGTCCGTTCCGTCGTACGCCTCTATGTTCACGGGTTTGAATCCCTTTGGGAATTCGTGATCCAGCACCTCATCGGTGAAACATAGGGTGTGCGCGGCACCCCTGTATTTGGATGTGTCATGGCATTCTGACGGTTGTTGTGTTCGGTTTTGATTACGCGTTGGAGCGCGCTTCCTAGATCCGTAGATGGATCTGGTCACGCTGGCCTTTTGATGCAAATCCTCATGTGGATCATGTGCTGACTTATGTGCGGCCTCGTTAGCCGCCCTATCGCGGCCACGAGGTGGTCGATCCGACGGGTCTGCCGTTTTATTTTTCGGCTGTGTGGGCTCTAAGGCCTCATCATCGAATTCAGGCAATAGCTTGCGCTTTGGATAGCTCTTTGTGTAGCAACTACTACCATACTTTTCTTCAGTGTCGAGCACTTTGTTCCATCTACTGTTGAGCGTATTCTGCGCGGCCTTAAGCCTTTGCTTCTGCTTCTTCAGACTCCTCGCGGTGGCAATAAGCCTTCTATGGAGGTTCTCTTGTTCCAAGTGCCTTTCCGGGATGATGTGTGCATCGTCGTCCGGACTGTTTTCCTCTCCGGAGAGAGGTTGATGAGCTTTATCCTCGGCGTCGACGTGATCGGACAAGAGCCCCGTACTATGTTCGCCGTCCGCTGGTTTATCCTGCTCTGTTGCTGGGTCAATGTGGTCGTCATTTCCTCTGGAGTCGACCAGGGTGTTATTTTTTCTTGCGCTGTTATCGCTGTTTTTGCCGAGGCGGGATTTGGAGCGGCGCCTACGCCGTCGCTTTGGTTGCTTCTCGAGGGAGCTATCCTTCGCTGCATCCTTCCGTTCCTCGTCATTGTTTTCTTTGGGTGTATCCACCATATATATATCATGTGATGAAGTGGCTGTCCAGCGCCCTGTGGGCGGTGGTTCCTGTTCCTCTCCTGCATCATCGTCCATACCGTCGATGTCTTCGGAGTCGAAATCGAGCATGTCGGTTAAATTGTTGATAGTGGCTATTAAGTGGGTGGTGGGTGGGGAACGAGCTTCATCGTTGTCCGCTTCCCGTTCGGGCCAGACATAGTTCGGCCAAGGGCCTCCTAACAAGGAGAGAGACCTTAATGAATTTAGCACATTGCCAAAAGGTGAGTGCTAAATGATATCCGTGGAGGTAAACTCCATGATCGGCACCCAATCAGATTCGATATGCGTGGACGCAGGCGATTCGGGGCCTGTGGCCGGGGATGAATCCGAGGATCTGGCAACACAGGTCTCATAGGGGGTGAAGTTAGTATTCGGCTCTATCGCCACTGAGTGTGTGGCCTCCGAGGCGGGGTCCATCCACCCGTCCTCGGACGGCGTAATCGACTCCGGATCTAGGGCCGGAGTAGGCATAGGTGTGATCTCCCGAACACCGTCCGGCGGCAGAGCTAAGTCGTGCTCGTCGTGACTGTGCGGCGCACCTGACATGTGCTCGAATCCGTCAAAGATCAAGTCTCCGCGGATGTCGGCAGTATAGTTCAAGTTTCCAAACCCGACCTAATGGTCAGGGGCGTAGCTCTCGATCTTCTCCAGATGACCAAGCGAGTTGGCCCGCAGTGCCAAGCCGCCGAACACGAAGATCTGTCCGGGGAGGAAAACCTCACCCTGGATCGCATCGTTGCCGATGATCGAAGGGGCCATCAAACCTTGTGGTGACGGCACAGTGGAACTCTCAATGAAAGCACCAATGTTGGTGTCAAAACCGGCGGATCTCGGGTAGGGGGTCCCGAACTGTGCGTCTAAGGCGGATGGTAACAGGAGGCAGGGGACACGATGTTTACCTGTGTTCGGGCCCTCTCGATGGAGGTAATACCCTACTTCCTGCTTGATTTATCTTGATGATATGAGTATTACAAGAGTTGATGTACCACGAGATCGTAGAGGCTAAACCCTAGAAGCTAGCCTATGGTATGATTGTTGTTGTCCTACGGACTAAACCCTCCGGTTTATATAGGCACCGGAGGGGGCTAGGGTTACAC
Organism: Aegilops bicornis; assembly: GCA_021605145.1. Taxonomy (NCBI): domain Eukaryota; kingdom Viridiplantae; phylum Streptophyta; class Magnoliopsida; order Poales; family Poaceae; genus Aegilops; species Aegilops bicornis. The sequence goes on from CM038671.1 coordinate 545,370,232, forward strand.
AGAGTTGGTTACAAGGGAGGAGATCTACATATCCGTATTGCCAAGCTTGCCTTCCACGCCAAGGAGAGTCCCATCCAGACACGGGACGAACTCTTCAATCTTGTATCTTCATAGTCCAACAGTCCGGCCAAAGGATATAATCCGGCTGTCCGAGGACCCCCTAATCCAGGACTCCCTCAACGTGCCAATAGCAACCGCTTCTCGAAACATGGGATGGCAGATGAAAAACGGTTCGAAATTATGACCAGACAGACGTGATGTCGTGTTGTAAAAAAGCTGTCAACAGATTAGATTCGTGCAAATATTATAATCTCTCCGCGGTTGTGTATGGTGTGTGTAACAGGTCCAGATACAATCATCGCGTTCGAAGACTATCTTGGAGTTCGGAGAAAGGGTAACCCGCCTTGCAATGCCGAAGACAATTTGCGCGCCGGACTCCTCGTCATTGAAGCCAGGTTCAGGGGCTACTGAGGGAGTCCTGGACTAAGGGGTCCTCGGGCGTTCGGCCTGTTATTCATTGGGCCGGACTGATGGGCTGTGAAGATATGTGATGTCTACTACGCAACCTTCTTCTTGTAGACGTTGTTGGGCCTCCAAGTGCAGAGGTTTTTAGGACAGTAGCAAATTTCCCTCAAGTGGATGACCTAAGGTTTATCAATCCGTGGGAGGCGTAGGATGAAGATGGTCTCTCTCAAACAACCCTGCAACCAAATAACAAAGAGTCTCTTGTTTCCCAAACGCACCCAATACAATGGTAAATTGTATAGGTGCACTAGTTCGGCGAAGAGATAGTGATACAAGTGCAATATAGATAGTAGATATAGGTTTTTGTAATCTGAAAATATAAAAACAGCAAGGTAACTAATGATAAAAGTGAGCACAAATGGTATTGCAATGCGTTGAAACAAGGCCTAGGGTTCATACTTTCACTAGTGCAAGTTCTCTCAACAATAATAACATAATTGGATCATATAACTATCCCTCAACATGCAACAAAGAGTCACTCCAAAGTCACTAATAGTGGAGAACAAACGAAGAGATTATGGTAGGGTACGAAACCACCTCAAAGTTATTCTTTCCAATTAATCCGTTGGGCTATTCCTATAAGTGTCACAAATAGCCCTAGAGTTTGTAATAGAATAACACCTTAAGACACAAATCAACCAAAACCCTAATGTCACCTAGATACTCCAATGTCACCTCAAGTATCTGTGGGTATGATTATACGATATGCATCACACAATCTCAGATTCATCTATTCAACCAACACATAGAACCTCAAAGAGTGCCCCAAAGTTCCTACCGGAGAATCAAGACGAAAACGTGTGCCAACCCCTATGCGTAGGTTCATGGGCGGAACCCGCAAGTTGATCACCAAAACATACATCAAGTGAATCATGTGATATCCCATTGTCACCATAGATACGCACGGCAAGACATACATCAAGTGTTCTCAAATCATTAAAGACTCAATCCGATAAGATTACTTCAAAGGAAAACTCAATCCATTACAAGAGAGTAGAGGGGAGAATCAACATAAGATCCAACTATAATAGCAAAGCTCGCGATACATCAAGATCGTGCCAAATCAAGAACACGAGAGAGAGAGAGATCAAATACATAGCTCTTGGTACATACCCTCAGCCCCGAGGGTGAACTACTCCCTCCTCGTCATGGAGAGCGCCGGATGATGAAGATGGCCACGGTGAGGGATCCCCCCTCCGGCAGAAAGTGCCTAATGTGGTCCCGATTGGTTTTTGGTGGCTACAGAGGCTTGCGGTGGCGGAACTCCCGATCTATTCTGTTCCCCGAAGTTTTTAGGGTATATGGATATATATATATATAGGAGGAAGAAGTACGTCAGGAGAGCCACGAGGGGCCCACGAGGGTGGAGGCGCGCCCAGGGGGGTGGGCGCGCCCCCTGCCTCGTGCCTTCCTCGTTGCTTCCTTGACGTGGACTCCAAGTCTCCCGGGTTGCTTTCCTTCCAAAAATAACTTCTCCAGAAGGTTTCATTCCGTTTCTACTCCATTTGATATTCCTTTTCTTGAAACATCAAACAAGGGAAAAAACAGAAACTGGCACTGGGCTCTGGGTCAATAGGTTAGTCCCAAAAATAATATAAAAGTGTAAAATAAAGCCCATAAACATCCAAAACAGATAATATAATAGCATGGAACAATAAAAAATTATAGATACGTTGGAGACGTATCAGCATCCCCAAGCTTAATTCCTGCTCGTCCTCGAGTAGGTAAATGATAAAAACAAAATTTTTGATGTGGAATGCTACCTAACATATTTATCCATGTAATCTTCTTTATTGTGGCAAGAATATTCAGATCCATAAAATTCAAAACAAAAGTTTAATATTGACATGAAACAATAATACTTCAAGCATACTAACAAAGCAATCATGTCTTCTCAAAATAACATGGCCAAAGAAAGTTATCCCTACAAAATCATATAGTCAGGCTATGCTCTATCTTCACCACACAAAATATTTAAATCATGCACAACCCCGATGACAAGCCAATCAATTGTTTCATACTTTTGATGTTCTTAAACTTTTTCAATCTTCACGCAATACATGAGCGTGAGCCATGGACATATCACTATAGGTGGAATAGAATGGTGGTTGTGGAGAAGCCAAAATTGAGAATATAGTCTCACATCAACTAGGCGTATCAACGGGCTATGGAGATGCCCATCAATATATATATCAATGTGAGTGAGTAGGGATTGCCATGCAACGGATGCACTACAGCTATAAGTATATGAAAGCTCAACAAAAGAAACTAAGTGGGTGTGCATCCAACTCGCTTGCTCACGAAGACCTAGGGCATTTTGAGGAAGCCCATCATGGGAATATACAAGCCAAGTTCTATAATAAAAAATTCCCACTAGTATATGAACGTGAAAAAATGAGAGACTCTATATCATGAAGATCATGGTGCTACTTTGAAGCACAAGTGTGGTAAAAGGATAGTAGCATTGTCCCTTCTCTTTTTCTCTCATTCTTTTATTTGGGCCTTCTCTTTTTTATGGCCTCTTTTTTTCGTCCAGAGTCTCATCCCGACTTTGTGGGGAAATCATAGTCTCCATCATCCTTTCCTCACTTGCGACAATGCTCTAAAAATGATGATCATCACACTTTTGTTTTCTTACAACTCAACAATTACAACTCGATACTTAGGACAAAATATGACTCTATATGAATGCCTCCAGCGGTGTACCGGGATGTGCAATGAATCAAGAGTGACATTATGAAAGAATTATGAAAGGTGGCTTTGCCACAAATACGATGTCAACTACATGATCATGCAAAGCAATATGACAATGATGGAGCGCGTCATAATAGATGGAACGGTGGTAAGTTGCATGGCAATATATATCTCGGAATGGCTATGGAAATGCCATAATAGGTAGGTATGGTGGCTGTTTTGAGGAAGGTATATGGTGGGTGTATGATACCGGCGAAAGGTGCGCGGTATTAGAGAGGCTAGCAATGGTGGAGGGGTAAGAGTGCGTATAATCCATGGACTCAACATTAGTCATAAAGAACTCATATACTTGTTGCAAAAATCTATTAATTATCAAAACAAAGTACTACGCGCATGCTCCTAGGGGGATAGATTGGTAGGAAAATACCATCGCTCGTCCCCGACCGCCACTCATAAGGAGGACAACCAATAAATAAATCATGCTCTGACTTAATCACATAACGGTTCAAAATACGTGCATGCTACGGGAATCACAAACTTTAACACAAGTATCTCTCAAATTCACAACTACTCAACTAGCATGACTCTAATATCACCATCTTCACATCTCAAAACAATCATAAGGAATCAAACTTCTCATAGTATTCAATGCACTTTATATGATAGTTTTTATTATACTTATCTTGGATGCCCATCATATTAGGACTAAATTCATAACCAAAGAAAATTACCATGCTGTTCTAAAGACTCTCAAAATAATATAAGTGAAGCATGAGAGTTCATCTATTTCTTCAAAATAAAACTACCTTCGTGCTCTAAAAGATATAAGTGAAGCACTAGAACAAACAACAAACTACTACGAAAGATATAAGTGAAGATCAATGAGTAGTCGAATAATTATGCGACTATGTGAAGACTCTCCCATTTAATAATTTCAGATCTTGATACTTTATTCAAACAGAAAGCAAAACAAAATAAAATAAAATGACGCTCCAAGCAAAACACATATCATGTGGTGAATAAAAATATAGCTCCAAGTAAAGTTACCGATGAACAAAGACTAAAGAGGGGATGCCTTCCGGGGCATCCCCAAGCTTAGGCTCTTGGTTATCCTTGAATATTACCTTGGGGTGCCTTGGGCATCCCCAAGCTTAGGCTCTTGCCCCTCCTTATTCCGTATTCCATCGAATCTTTACCCAAGACTTGAAAACTTCACAACACAAAACTTAACAGAAAATCTCGTGAGCTCCGTTAGCGAAAGAAAACAAAACACCACTTCAAGGTACTGTAATGAACTCATTCTTTATTTATATTGGTGTTAAGCCTGCTGTATTCCAACTTCTCTATGGTTTATAAACTATTTTACTAGCCATAGATTCATCAAAATAAGCAAGCAACACAATGAAAAACAGAATCTGTCAAAAACAGAATAGTCTGTAGTAATCTGTATCAAACGTATACTTCTGGAACTCCAAAAATTCTAATATAAATTGGTGGACCTGAGTAATTTTTCTAGTAATCATATGCAAAAATAATCAACTAAATATCACTCTCCAGTAAAAAGTTTTAACTAATCTCGTGAGCGCTAAAGTTTATGGTTTTTACAGCATGATCATAAAGACTTCACCCAAGTCTTCCCAAAGGTTCTACTTGGCACAAACACTAATTAAAACATAAAACCACATCTAAGCATAATCTAGATGTATTATTTATTCCTAAACAGAACCAAAAGCAATAAACTAAAATAAAGTTGGGTTGCCTCCCAACAAGCGCTATCGTTTAACGCCCCTAGCTAGGCATGATGATTTCAATGATGCTCACTTAAAAGATAGGAATTGAAACATATAGAGGGCATCATGAAGAATATGACTAGCACATTTAAGTCTAACCCACTTCCTATGCATAGGGATTTTGTGAGCAAACAACTTATGGGAACAAGAATCAACTTGCATAGGAAGGTAAAACAAGCATAACTTCAAGATTTTAAGCACATAGAGAGGAAACTTGATATTATTGCAATTCCTACAAGCATACACTCCTCCCTCATAATAATTTTCAGTAGCATCGTGAATGAATTCAACAATATAACTAGCACCTAAAGAATTCTTTTCATGATCTACAAGCATAGAAAATTTACTACTCTCCACACAAGCAAAATTATTCTCATGAATAATAGTGGGAGTATCATAAGAGACTTGAATACTATAAATTGTTTCAACATTAAATGAGTAATGTTCAGAAAAAGGGTAATCATAATATTGATAAGTTTTATAAATATAATCATCACTACTCTTTATAGCATAAGTTTCATCACAATAATCATCATAAGTAGCAACTTTGTTCTCATCATAATCTATTGAAACCTCTTCCAAGATAGTGGAATCATTACTAAATAAAATCATGACCTCTCCAAATCCACTTTCATAATTATCACAATAAGATTCAACATACTCCAATGTTGTGGGATCACTACTTCCTAAATTTGACGCTCTTCCAAACCCACTTTCATCACTATAATCAACATAGGTAGAAGGCATGCTATCATCATAACAACTTTGCATATCAAAACTTGGGAGGCTAAAAATATCATCTTCACTGAACGTAGCATCACCAAGCTTGGGACAAACATTAATTTCAGCAAATATATTCTCAAATATGTCATTCTCATCAAACATAGCTTCCCCAAGCTTGGGCCTTTTCATATCATAAGCATAATCACTCTCATCATTAATAGTATGGATAGCACCAATAGTATAGCAATTATCATATTCTTCCAAGCAAGTGCCAAAAAGATTTTCAAGATCATAAGAAGTGTTATTATCTTCCCAATCATAATCATCACAACAAGCAATAGGCATAATGAGATCATCATCAAGTGCATCATCTTCCACAATTATCTTTGATTCATTTTCATGAGTGTCGGTGTCAAAACCGGCGGATCTCGGGTAGGGGGTCCCGAACTGTGCGTCTAGGCGGATGGTAACATGAGACAAGGGACACGATGATTTTACCCAGGTTCGGGCCCTCTCGATGGAGGTAAAACCCTACTCCTGCTTGATTAATATTGATGATATGGGTAGTACAAGAGTAGATCTACCACGAGATCGTGAGAGGCTAAACCCTAGAAGCTAGCCTATGGTATGATTGTTGTTCATCCCACGGACTAAAACCCTCCGGTTTATATAGACACCGGAGAGGGTTAGGGTTACATAGAGTCGGTTACAATGGGAGGAGATCTACATATCCAGACGCCAAGCTTGCCTTCCACGCCAAGGAAAGTCCGATCCGGACACGGACGAAGTCTTCAATCTTGTATCTTCATAGCCCAGGAGTCCGGCCAAAGGTTATAGTCCGCCATCCGGACACCCCTAATCCAGGACTCCTTAGTAGCCCTCGAACCAGGCTTCAATGCCGACGAGTCCGGTAGCCTTGATTGTCTTCGGCATTGCAAGGTGGGTTCCTCCTCTGAATACTTCATAGAAGATTTTGAACACAAGGATAGTGTCCGGCTCTGCAAAATAATTTCCACATACCACCGTAGAGAGAATAATATTTACACAAATCCAATCTGCTGACGTATTTTGCAGCGTGACATCACACCACGGCCAAGCCTTTATTCGAATCGTTTTTACTGTCCCACCTCAGCGCACTTAGCGAGGCGGTTTCCTTGGCACGTCTTGTTGAAGCAGAGATCGTGTCCCCTTATTCCGGGATTCTCATCAATACGGGCGTGGGTAACCCAACCGTGCCATTAATTATGGTGCTTGGGAGATAAGCGAGTTTTACCAGGCTGGTGGGGGCACATAGTTTCGTCCGCCCATATAAGGGGATAAGGATCCACCTTTTCCATCTACGCCTTCTTCCTCCTTTGCCTATCCATTTTCGCGCACTCGAGCTCCAGCGCCCAAGTCCGCACACCTTACCTCAACCCTTTCCAGCAATGTCCGGAGCGGGAGGCAAGTGGATGGTCTCCTCCGTCACGGAGGGACACATCAAAAAGCTGAGGAAGGCCGGATACTTGTCCAATGACATCGCGCACCGGCTCCCCGACAAGGGGCAGCTCATCCCCACCCCCAGGCCCCATGAGAGGGTGGTGTTCCTCACCCACTTCCTCCGCGGACTAGGTTTTCCACTTCACCCATTTGTCCGGGGGCTCATGTTCTACTACGGCCTGGATTTCCATGATCTCGCCCCGAACTTCATCCTCAACATCTCGGCGTTCATCGTCGTGTGTGAGGCCTTCCTCTGCATCCAGCCCCACTTCGGCTTATGGCTGAAGACCTTCAATGTCAAGCCGAAGGTAGTGGGCGGCCGCCAAACGGAGTGCGGAGGCGCCATGGTGGGCAAGATGCCCAACGTTGCATGGCTCGAGGGCTCCTTCGTGGAGACCATAAAGGGGTGGCAATCGGGGTGGTTCTACATCACCGAGCCGCGTGACCCTGAATGGGCAGCGGCCCCCGAATTCCGATCTGGCTTCCCTACACGGCTCACCTCCTAGAAAGAGACAGGCCTGTCGTGGGGTAATTCGGAAGAGCTGACCTGACTCCAAACTTGCGTCCAAAACCTGGTGAACAAGAAGCTCAAGCTCGTCAATGTAGTCTAGGTCATGCTCATCCGCCGGATCCTCCCGTGCCAACAACGGGATTTCAGCTTGTGGGAGTTTGATCCGGCACAACACCAAACCCTGAGCAGGCTCTTCGACACTACGTACGAAGATGCCTGGAAGGTGTTGTTCAAGGGCGCCGAGGCTCCCGCATCCGCTACCGAGGATCGCGGATTCAGCGCGCAACATCAAGCCAACGCGGTAAGTTATTTTGCCCTTTACAGGACACTTGTTTTCATAGTTTGACTCTATGCGGGATCTAAACTCCCTTACCTTTGACAGGATTGGCAGAGGACGTCCGGGCAGATTGACTGTCCGGCTCCCTTGCCAGAAGACCCAGCGGACGCCTGCTTGACGGCGCTGCTGGTTCCGGCACCTTACGTGGTGCCGAGAAGAAGGCCACGGGAACTCAAAAGAGTTCCCGACGCCCGGTGGTGCCGGATTCATCATCCGATGACTCCGAGGCGCACTCCTCCTCTAAAGACGAGGAGGAAGAAGAAGCCTCTCCCCCTCCAGCGGGGGAGGAACGAAACGGAAGGTCGCCCCAACTGGGGGGGGGGGGGAGAGTCCAAAAAGGGAAGAACCCTTCCTCCGGACTACTCCACCAACGCCGACGACGGCGAAGAGGAGTGGCCATCCAGGGCCAAGCCCCTAGAAAAATCGTAAGTATCCGGATACCAGAATAACTCACGGCGTTCCTCTGTTGCACAGTATCTTCTGACGCCAAATATAATCATGCAGTCCGCCCAAGGCCGGGCTTGACGCTTCGTCGAGCGGCTCCCTGGGTTCGTCGGATGTGAATAGCACTTCACTTCCGGCCGCCTCCTCCTCGCCCAGCCGGATGACGCCGAGGGGAGTCCCAAAAGGGTCCAAGCCAGGAGGAGGTGGTCACGGAGGCGCGGCAAGGCGACCTCCTGCACTCGTGCACAAAGGGATAAGACCCCAAGGGCTCCAAGTCCGCCCTAGGCGGACACCGCACTGTAACCTTCAATGGTTCCGAATCCGCGTGACCCCCTACTAAGAAGGGCAAGCCTACGACACCGGTGACCTCCGTCCAACCGAAGGCACCGGATAATCTGCTGGAGGTGCTTAACGGCGCCTCCATCGACAAGGAGCACCGCACTATTATGAGTGTGGTGATCCAGAAGGTTCAGTCCGCCAAGAGCGGGTTGACTGAAGCCTGTGCCAGCCTTCTAACAGGCTTTGAGGTATGTGTTTAAGATATGTAAAAATATTACCGCATAGACAGTAGCCCCTGATGCTCAGTTTGCTGTTCGGAAAGAAAAGCCGAACTGAGGATCAAAAAGATATACGCAGGAGTCTAACATAAGTATGTCAATATGGGAATGCAGGCTGTGCTGATGACCTCTGCCGCACTGACTGCGGAGGTCGATGCATTGAAGCAGAGCCTCGGGCGGTCCGAGAACGAGCTCGGCCTTGCCAAGAAGCAGCTCTAGGACAAGGAAGGTAAGTAGTACCTTATTTAAGTATGTAAAAAGATGTGGTTGCAACAAATGACAGGACCAACGTGAGTATTGCAGGGGCCACAACCGAGGTGGCGACCCTGAAGGAAGCGCAGTCCAAGGCCGAAAACAATGCGGCCATGGAGCGCACCGAGCGAGAGAAGTAGGAGGCGCGGGTGGCGGAGGTGCAACAAGAGCTCCAGGCTCTCGTGGAAAAACACGAGAGGTTGGAGCTTGACTCAAACACTCGAGAGTCCGAGCTCGCCTCGTCCCTTGAGAGCGCCAAATCTGCTAAGGCCGAAGCCCAAAAAGCCCTCCAGGAAATTGAGGCGATGAAGAAGATAGCGGCGGGTAAGGCATTCTTTATGCAAAGCAAGCACGTGAAAGTGAATTACTTGTTACTTGCCCGAGTCCGGAGCTCTCCAGGAGCATTCACAGATCTTCCCCGCAGTGTGTCCTAAGCTGCCGCATTCTACCGAGCCGAGGAGGGGAGCTCGACGGAGAAGGTGTTCTGGTCTCGGTATGTTGAGGCCGGACACCCGGTTTTTTGAGCGACCAGCTGAAGCAGCTGGTCGAGCTCCATAAGGTGGCCGAGTAGGCCATGAAGGGTCTCATAGTCCGGCTGTGGCCTGGGAAAGCCATGCCTGGGAGCTACTTCGGGCTGGTGAGGCGGCTGGTGGATGCCTGTCCATGGATTGAAGTCATCAAGCGCTCCGTATGCATCGAAGGTGCCCGTAGGGCTCTTGCCCGTGCTAAAGTGCACTGGGGCAAGATGGACGCTGAGAAGCTTGTGACGGACGGACCACCGCCGGGCAAGGAGCATCGCAAGCCCGAGATGTATTATGAGGGCGTCCTGAAGGGTGCCCGCCTTATAGCAGATGAATGCTCCAAAGATGTAAATTTTGAGTAAACTCGCATTTGTGATCTTGTACGCTGAAAACTTGTTCATATGCGCTAAGCAACGCTTTTGAATTTAAAATATTACCTTCTGTGTGGACGTTTATTAAAATTGAGAGATGGCGAGTCGTCGGTAAACGCCCCCATGTCATGAGTGCCGGGGTGTTCGGGATAAACTTGAGCGCTCTTTTTCCCATTATTGGGTCCTTCAAGGAGGCTCTCAACACAACGAACAAGGCAATCAGACTATAATGCTTGAACACTCTCACTTAGACATAGAATTCTATAATTTTAAATTTTGGCGAAGCCCCTAGTAATCGGAATACCGAGTTCGGGCGCTATCCACGCCTAGGCGGACAAAGACGACTCCTCGCTCGAAGCGGCATAAGTCTTTAGGGACTCGAAAACCTCTCGAACAGCGACCAGCTCTCGCCCTATCATGACGGTCAATTTTAGCTTTCTCCACTGAGGTGCTTAGCCCAGCTCAACCGGGGCACAATCGCAGTGGTTCTCCCAGTGCTACCTTAGCCGATATAACAGAACGTAAGGTACCAAAACATAGGAGCCGGGCAAACCCAACTATTGACCCAAGACATGATTCGGAGCCGATGCATATAATGCTATAAGTTCGAGGTGCCGCACTCATGAGAGTGTTCGGACTTCTCACACCATATTCTGGGGTACGTAAGCCCCTGGTGTATTGGCCGTACCAAAGTGTATGGTTGCATAATGTCATAACTGAACATATTTTTATAAAAAAGGAATGCAATAATAGACAAAAGCTATGCATTGTTTATTCAGAAAATCTGCGGAAAAAGCAGAACGATGCAAATGGTGCGATAAGCAAGAGATGGGACTACTTGACATGTCCCCCTCCAGGGGCGAGCTGCGGGATGATATGTGAAACAAGTATACTGCTCGTTATAGAGACCACCTGGACACTCGACGTAGCTTTTCTGCTTCCCTAGTTGTTGCATCGTGTGTTCGGCGATTCTACTGCCTGACAGGCCTTCCGAAGAGCGGAGTCCTGAAAGTAAAAAAAGAATGACAAAATCGGGAGCCCCTGGTGCGGTTGAGCCGCATTTTGGGCATGCCGTGGTCGTGCCCCTCCCCCAATGCGCATGGTATTTCCAGAGCGTAGTTATGTACGCAGCGTAGTAATCGGGTTTCGCAATTTCACGAGGGCCGGGATGGGGCTGCATTGCTACGCTGGCGATGCTCGAGCGTGCCAGCGGTCTTGTTGTAGGTTACTCCGGCGCCGCATGACGGTGTCCGGATGTTTAATGGACGGATTGAGAATTGCCTTGAGAGGCTGCTTTTACTTCCGCCATGAGGGTCAGCCGTATGCTCCTCCATTCGGAGAGAGCGTTCGGTGTTTCCATTGACCGTAATGACTCCTCGAGGGCCTGGCATCTTGAGCTTGAGGTATATGAGTGCGGCACCGCATTGAACTTTGCAAATGCGGTTCGTCCGAAAGCGATCGTGATAGCCATGCGGAACGGGACTATGTCGAAGATTAACTCCTCGCTTCAAATTATCCGGGATCCAAGACCACTTCAAGTGTAATTGAGCCTATCTGATTGGCTTCTACACCGTATGACGCCTTTAAAGGTCTTCTTTGTGGGTTTAATCCTTGAGGATCTATGCCCATTTTTCGCCGTATCCTCGATAAGCGGAGTTCAGTTGCCGCCACCATCCATAAGGACTCTAGTGAGGTGAAATCCATCAATGATTGGGTCTAGAACCAATGCGGCGAATCCGCCGTGGCGGATGCTAGTGGGGTGGTCCCTTCGATCAAAAGTGATCGGGCAGGAGGACCATGGGTTGAACTTTGGGGCGACTAGCTCCAACGCATATACGTCCCTGAGTGCACGCTTCCGCTCCCTTTTGGTTATGTGGGTTGCATATATCATGTTCACCGTCCGCACTTGTGGGGGGAAGCCCTTCTGTCCCCTATTGTTCGGCGGCCGGGGCTCCTCCTCCTCGTTGCTATGCAGCCCCTTGTCATTGTTTTTGGTGTTTAACTTGCTCGCTGCTTGAACACCCAAAATCCCTGTTGGTGTGGTTGGCTGGTTTTCGGGGTGCCGTGTATCCGCACGAGCGATCGAGTATTCGGTCCAAATTGGACGGGCCCGGAGTATTTCTTTTGAATGGCTTTTTCACGACCGAGTTTAGATCCTCTGAATCCGTCATTAAATGCCGTATCCTCAGCATTGTCGCCGTTAATGCGGCACTTTTGCTTGTTGCGACGCGACCAGCCAATGCTGTCCTTGGTATCCGAATTACCAGGGCTCTTGGTCATGTTATTACTACGAGCTAGCCAGCTGTCTTCTCCCGCGCAAAAGCGGGTCATGAGTGTTGTGAGGGCTGCCATGGACTTCGGCTTTTCCTGTCCTAGGTGCCGGGCAAGCCATTCGTCATGGATGTTATGTTTGAAGGCTGCAAGGGCCTCTGCATCCGGACAGTCGACTATTTGATTTTTCTTGGTTAGGAACCGTGTCCGTAATTGTCTCGCCGATTCCTCCGGGCTGCTGAATTATGTGGCTTAGGTCATCGGCATCTGGTGGTCGCATAAGTGCCACGGAAGTTGTCGAGGAATGCGGCTTCCGTGTCCTCCCAACAACCAATTGATTCTGCTGGCAAGCTGTTAAGCCAATGCCGAGCTGGTCCTTTAAGCTTGAGTGGGAGGTATTTGATGGCGTGTAGATCATCACCGCGGGCCATGTGGATATGAAGGAGATAATCCTCGATCCATACCGCCGGATCTGTTGTGCCATCGTATGATTCGATGTTTACGGGTTTGAAGCCCTCGGGGATTTGATGATCCATTACTCCATCTGTGAATCATAGTGGGTGTGCGTCGCCTCTGTATTGGGCTATATCACGACGTAGCTCAAATGAGCTTTGTCTACTGTGTTCGGCCCGGCCGGATTTGCCATATCCGGCATGACGGTTATTGTCACGTGTCGTGGGGCGCCCACGTGATTCATAGATCGACCTTGTTTGCCTTGCCTTGTCCTCCAATATATCTCGCAGGTCTGGTGCGTTTCCCCGTGCCTTGGTATTTTTGGAGCGACGCCGGGGTGCGGCTTGAGCGGAGGGCCGAGAGGCCTCTCTATCGTGGCCACAGGGTGGCCGGTCGTCCGCATCATGCGTTGGTGATGTAGGTCTAGGTGCTTCCTCCTCTAATCGGGGTAGCAGCTTGCGTTTTGGGTAGCTCTTGGAGGGGCGTTCAAGTTCGTACTCTTCGGCGGTGAGGACTTCAGTCCATCTGTCGGCTAGCAAGTCTTGGTCAGCTCTAAGCTGTTGCTGTTTTTTCTTGAGGCTGCTCGCCGTGGCCATAAGCCTGCGTTTGAAACGCTCTTGTTCGACGGGATCCTCAGGCACGACAAATTCGTCGTCGTCGGAGGGAGGCATGTAATTATCGTCCTCTACCTCTCTGTCTGCCGCTCTCTCATGAGGGCTGGCTTCTCCATCCTCCTGTGCTGAATCCTGTTGGAGGGGATTGTCTTCGGCACTGTTCGGGGTGTTATTATCTCCCGTGCAAAAATCGCCGTTTTTGCTGTGGCGGGATTTAGAGCGGCGCCGCTGACGTCGGCTCTTAGGCTGTTTCTTGGAGGGGTCATCCTTCGTTGTTCCATCGTCATTCCCTTCTTTTGGGGTGTCCACCATGTATATGTCATATGACGAGGTGGCCTTCCAGTGCCCTGTAGGCACTGGTTCTTGGTCGTCTCCTGAATCGGCGTCCATACCGTCGATGTCAAATCGAGCATGTCGGTTAAATCATCGACAATTGCTACGAAGTGGGTGGTGGGTGGGCTTTGAATTTCTTCGACGTCCGCATCCCAACCTTGCTGACCATAGTCCGCCAGGCTCTCTGATAAAGAGACAGACTTTAGTGAATTCAGAATGTCGCCGAAAGGCGAGTGCTGAAAGATGTCCGCGGCGGTGAACTCCATGATCGGCGCCCAATCGGATTCGATTGGCAGGGACGCAGAAGGTTCGGAGTCCAGCACCTTGGAGTCACAAGCTTTGCCAAGGATAGGTATGGTGTTCGGCTCGATCGTCGTAGAGATTGCAGCCCCCGAGGCGGTGTCCAGCCACCCGTCCTCGATTGGCGCAGTCGGCTCCGAGCTAAGGGTCGGAGCGGACACTGGTGCGACCTCCAGGACACTGTTCGGTGGCAGAGCTAGATCATGCCCATCGTGATAGTGCGGCGCGCTTGGCTGTGGCTCGAACCCATCGAAGATCAAGTCTCCGCGGACGTCAGCCGTGTAGTTCAAACTTCCGAATCTGACCTGATGGCCAGGGGCGTAGCTTTTGATCTGCTCCGGATAACCAAGCGAATTGGCCCGCAGTGCAAAGCCGCCGAATACGAAGATCTGTCCGGGGAGAAAAGTCTCGCCCTGGACCGCATCATTGTTGATGATCGGAGGAGCCATCGGGCCCAAAGGTGACGACACAGAGGAACTCTCAATGAAAGCACCAATGTCGATGTCAAAACCGGGGATATCGGGTAGGGGGTCCCGAACTGTGCGTCTAGGCGGATGGTAACAGGAGACAAGGGACACGATGTTTTTACCCAGGTTCGGGCCCTCTCGATGGAGGTAAAACCCTACTCCTGCTTGATTAATATTGATGATATGGGTAGCACAAGAGTAGATCTACCACGAGATTAGAGGCTAAACCCTAGAAGCTAGCCTATGGTCTGATTGTTGTTCGTCCTACGGACTAAAACCCTCCGGTTTATATAGACACCGGAGAGGGTTAGGGTTACATAGAGTCGGTTACAATGGGAGGAGATCTACATATCCAGACGCCAAGCTTGCCTTCCACGCCAAGGAAAGTCCCATCCGGACACGGGACGAAGTCTTCAATCTTGTATCTTCATAGTCCAGGAGTCCGGCCAAAGGTTATAGTCCGGCCATCCGGACACCCCCTAATCCAGGACTCCCTCAATGAGGCACAACAATAATAGGAGCAACATTATTTGGGAGAGATATCTTTTTACCTCTTTTCCTTTTCCTTTTCTTCTTCTTCACCACATCATGGGTGGGTTCAATCCTCTTTTTGGAGCTCCTTATTAATGAGATTGGTTGAATAGAAGGCTCCTCCTCGTTACCTGATTCATCATAAGAAATAATAGGAGGATATTGGGAAGCCTCTTCCCTTTCATTAGTATTCTCTTCATCCTCTATTTGTTTTATTTTCTTTATGTAATTGGCAATATAAGGATTTTCAATGCAATTCACCGCACAATACATATAAATTTCCTCTAGATCAAAACCAAGAAGTTTATAACGGGCAAAGTATAGACTTTGGAAGAACTACTTGATGGTCGTAAGGCTGTTGGGTGTAGATGGATTTTAAAAGGAAGATGGACAATGATGGTAAGTGTCACCATTAAGAAAGCTCGACTTGTCGTTAAGAGTTCTTCTGACAAGTTCAAGGAGTTGACTACGATGAGACTTTCTCACTCGTAGTGATGCTAAGAGTCTGTTGGAATTATATTAGCAGTTGCTGCATTATTTATGAAATCTTGCAGATAGGATGTCAAAAACATTGTTTCCTCGACGATTTTCTTGTGGAAAGGTTGTATGTGATACAACCAGAAGGTTTTGTCAATCCTAAAAAGATGCTAACAAGCATGCAAAGCTCCAGCAATCCTTCTAAGGACTGGAGTAAGCATCTCGGAGTTGGAATGTATGCTTTGATGAGATGAGATTTTGGGTTTATACAAAGTTTATGAGAAACTTGTATTTCCAAAGAAGTGAGTGGGAGCACTATAGAACTTTTGATGAGTATATGTTGTTAACATATTGTTGATCAGAAATGATGTAGAATTTCTGGAAAGCATACAGGGTTATTTGAAAAGTGTTTTTCAATGGAATACCTGGATTAAGCTACTTGAACATTGAGCATCAGGATCTATAAGGATAGATCAAAAACGCTTAATAGTACTTTCAAATGAATACATACCGTGACAAGATTTTGAAGGAGTTCAAAATAGATTAGCAAAGAAGGAGTTCTTGCTATGTTACAAGGTGTGAGTATTGAGTAAGACTCAAGACCTGACCACGGCAGAAGAGAGAGAAAGGACGAAGGTCATCCCCTATGCTTTAGACGTGGGCTCTATAGTATGCTATGCTGTGTACCGCACCTGAAGTGTGCCTTGCCATGAGTTAGTCAAGGGGTACAAGAGTGATCCAGGAATGGATCACATGACAGGGTCGAACTTATCCTTAGTAACTAGTGGACTAAGGAATTTTCTCGATTATGGAGGTGGTAAAAGAGTTCGTTGTAAAGGGTTACGTCGATGCAAACTTTGACACTAATCCAGATGACTCTAAGTAGTAAACCGGATTCATATAGTAGAGCAGTTATTTGGAATAGCTCCAAGTAGCGCGTGTAGCTGCATATACAAGATGACATAGAGATTTGTAAGGCACACACGGATCTGAAAGGTTCAGACCCGTTGACTAATAACCTCTCTCACAAGCGAGATATGAACAAACCCCATGGGGGTTGGATTCATTACAATCACATAGTGATGTGAACTACATTATTGACTCTAGTGCAAGTGGGACACTGTTGGAAATATGCCCTAGAGGCAATAATAAAATGGTTATTTTTGTATTTCCTTGTTCACGATAATTGTCTATTGTTCATGCTATAATTGTATTAATTGGAAACCGTAATACATGTGTGAATACATAGACCACAACATGTCCCTAGTAAGCCTCTAGTTGACTAGCTCGTTGATCAATAGATGGTTATGGTTTCCTGACCATGGACATTGGATGTCATTGATAACGGGATCACATCATTAGGAGAATGATGTGATGGACAAGACCCAATCCTAAGCATAGCACAAGATCGTGTAGTTCGTTTGCTAAGAGCTTTTCTAATGTCAAGTATCATTTCCTTAGACCATGAGATTGTGCAACTCCCGGATACCGTAGGAATGCTTTGGGTGTACCAAACGTCCACAACGTAACTTGGTGGCTATAAAGGTGCACTATGTATCTCCGAAAGTATCTGTTGAGTTGGCACGAATCGAGACTGGGATTTGTCACTCCGTATGACGGAGAGGTATCTCTGGGCCCGCTCGGTAATGCATCATCATAATGAGCTCAGTGTGACTAAGGAGTTAGTCATGGGATCATGCGTTACGAAACGAGTAAAGAGACTTGCCGGTAACAAGATTGAACAAGGTATAGGGATACCGACGATCGAATCTCGGGCAAGTAACATACCGATAGACAAAGGGAATTGTATACGGGATTGATTGAATCCCCGACATTGTGGTTCATCCGATGAGATCATCGTGGAACATGTGGGAGCCAATATGAGTATCCAGATCCCGCTATTGGTTATTGGCCGGAGAACGTCTCGGTCATGTCTGCATGGTTCCCGAACCCGTAGGGTCTACGCACTTAAGGTTCGGTGACGCTAGAGTTGTTATGGGAAATAGTACGTGGTTACTGAAGGTTGTTCGGAGTCCCGGATGAGAGCCCGGACGTGAGGAGGAACTCCGGAGTGGTCCGGAGGTGAAGATTGATATATTGGACGAAGGGTATTGGAGTCCGGAATTGTTCTGGGAGTACCGGGTGATGACGAGCGTGACCGAAAGGTGTTTCGGAGGCCCCGACAAGCATTGGGGGGCCTTATGGGCCAAGGGGAGGGGCACACCAGCCCACTAAGGGGTTGTGCGCCCCTCCCAACCCCTCTCACGTAACCTGGAGAGGTGGGGGCGCCTCCCCTAGGGCAGCCACCCCTCCCAGCTTGGGGGGCAAGTTTCCTAGGGGTGGGGGCGCCCAAACCCATCTAGGGTTTCCCCTGTGGCCGCCGCCCCTCCCCTAGGGATCCCTAGGGCGCCTCCTCCACCCACCTTTCCCTTATATATAGTGAGGGAGATAGAGGGAAGCCGCACCCCTTCCCTGGCGCAGCCCCTCCCTCCTCCAACTCTTCCTTCTCCTCCGTAGAGCTTGGCGAAGCCTCAGAGGAATACCACAAGCTCCACCACCACGCCGTCGTGCTGCCGGAGTCCTCCCTCAACTTCTCCTCTCCCCTTGCTGGATCAAGAAGGAGGAGACGTCCCCGAGCTGTACGTGTGTTGAACGCGGAGGCGCCGTCCGTTCAGTGCTAGATCAGATCTTCCGCGATTTGAATCGCCATGAAATGCGACTCCATCAACGCGTTCTTGTAACGCTTCCGCTTAGCGATCTTCAAGGGTATGAAGATGCACTCCCTCTCTCTCGTTGCTAGCATCTCCTAGATTGATCTTGGTGGCACGTAGGAAAATTTTGAATTATTTCTACGTTCCCCAACAGGTTCATGGGCGGAACCCGCAAGTTGATCACCAAAACATACATAAAGTGAATCACGTGATATCCCATTGTCACCACAGATACGCACGGCAAGACATACATCAAGTGTTCTCAAATCATTATAGACTCAATCCAATAAGATTACTTCAAAGGGAAAATTCAATCCATTACAAGAGAGTAGAGGGGGAGAAGCAAAATAAGATCCAACTATAATAGCAAAGCACGCGATACATCAAGATCGTGCCAAATCAAGAACACGAGAGACAGATCAAACACATAGCTACTGGTACATACCCTCAGCCCCGAGGTTGAACTACTCCCTCCTTGTTATGGAGAGCGCCGGGATGATGAAGATGGCCACCGGTGAGGGATTCCTCCGTGAGGTGCCTTGAACAGGTCCCGATTGTTTTTTGGTGGCTACAGAGGCTTGCGGCGGCAGAACTCCCGATCTATTCTGTTCCCCGAAGTTTTTAGGGTATATGGATATATATATATATATATATATATATATATAGGAGAAACAAGTACGTCAGGGGAGCCACGAGGGGCTCGCGAGGGTGGAGGACGCGCCCAGGGGGGTGGGCGCGCCCCCTGCCTCGTGCCTTCCTTGTTGCTTCCTTGACGTGGACTTCAAGTCTCCCGGGTTGCTTTCCTTCCAAAAATAACTTCTCCAGAAGGTTTCATTCCGTTTCGACTCCGTTTGATATTCCTTTTCTTTGAAACACCGAAACAAGGAAAAAAGCAGGCTGCACTTTGGGCTCGGGTCAATAGGTTAGTCCCAAAAATAATATAAAAGTGTAAAATAAAGCACATAAACATCCAAAACAGATAATATAATAGCATGGAACAATAAAAAATTATAGATACGTTGGAGACGTATCAATATGAAGGCCGAAGACTATGCCCATGTCCGGATTGGGCTTTCATTGGCGTGGAAGGCAAGCTTGGCGACCAACTATGAAGATTCCCTCTGATGTAACCGACTCCCACTACAAAAAAAATACACTTCCGTGATGATACGTGTTTGTCACGGTAGGTCGCGTTTTTTGTCATGCATGTACATCCATGACAAATTTATGTGAGAATCAAGATAGTCATACTTGTCTTTGTCGTAGAAGTGTTCCATGACATTACCAAAATTATCATCACGGAAGTGTCCACTTCCATGACGATAAATCGCGCGTCACAGAAGTGCTTTCGTCAAGGGTGACCGACACGTGGCATCCACCGTAACGGAACACCGCTAAACTATCGGATCAGTTTTTGGATCCGATAACCCGTTAACAGCCCCGACCAATGGGAAATTTCCACGTGTAAAATTCTTATTGGCCGGATGAAACACGTGTCAGCTCGTCAGTGGGTCAGATAGGCGCCTATGATATGTCGACACGTGCCACGGCCCACCACTGGCCCATTTAGCTTACAAAGCCGGCCCGTTTGACTTGGTCAAAAGTTAACGGGCTGGCCCATGAAAAGCCTGTTAACGGTCTCTTCGCAAATAGCCCATTTTACGGCCCGTTAGGCACTAAAGGAAATCGGCCCAACAACGTCATGTGGCCCGTCGAATATAACACTAGCCCATTTCACTTTCGGCGCATGTATGGCCCACAACGTCTTTCGGCCCATATGAGGCCTTTCAGATCTTCGCCCTTTACAGGCCCACTGTGACTCTAGCCCATAATGAATAGTAATTTTCTTTGTACCCGTTAACGGCCCGTGATTTACATGGGTCGTTTCAAGCCCGTGTTAACTTTCGGCCTATTGTCGGCACATACGTTCTTGGGCTCCTTTTCGGCCCTCGATTACTTCCGGCCCGTTACTGGCCTGTTCCCCTAATGGGCCAAATTCGGCCCATGGTAAGAGTCGGCCCGTTACTGGCATGTTCCCCAAATGGGCCAAAGTTGGCCCATGGCAAGAGTCGGCCCGTTACTGGCCTGTTACCCTAGTGGGCCAAATTCGGCCCATGGCAAGAGTCGGCCCGTTTCTGGCCAGCCCATCCTATATTCTGGCCCATTAACGACCCGTTATGCCTGTTAACGGCCCGTTACCGTGCTGGGCCGATACCAATTACGCCCGATTACGGCCCATGTAGACCCATTTATCCGACGGCCCTAGGCCCATTTATCGACGGCCCGAGGCCCACCGATTACAGGCCCATTTATCGACGGCCCGTAGGAGACCCATGGATCCTACGGCCCGTATATGGCCCATGGGTAGTTGCGGCCACTAGCAAACCAGGGAAAAAGAAGACTAGGAAATAAATAAGGCCCAAACTAACGCTAGGCTATTAAGGCGATTGCACAGATTACATCCACTCGGCATCAAAGATCGCCACCAGTGCAAATATAGGGAACACCCTACACTATACAAAAATGGCTTGCTGTTTTCTTTCAAATGGCTGCACGTTAAGAATAAATTTTGTATCGCACCAAAACAAATTACAACTATATAACAAAAGGAAGGTTGGCATAAAACTTATGATCTAGCGTATAAATGCACCACCGTAAGTTCGAAGCTCGGTTCATTTGACCCTGGTATTACGTTTTCATGTTGTATTGTCCGATGGAACACCATAACCCTCGCCTTCATTTCCCCTAGGCTCCTGAACAACATAGCAAATGTCTAATAGTCTGGTTTCAAAATCATGCATATCTTGACGACATTGAGTAATGTTTCTCCTTGTTTCACAAAGGGCCTCTGTTAGGGAATGGACTTGTGTCTGGAGCGCAGATACAACATTGCTTTGAGCTTGCATATCTTGATCATGAGGCAGTTTGGGCGATATTGCCTTAACAACCAACCCAAGATTACGCGAGAACGTGCTTTTGGCAATCGTTAGTGGATGTGTATCTTGACCCATCGCAGAAGAGCTGACATTGCGGTTATAGTTGCCTCGCCACCTTCGTAAGGTGGCGGTTCCACCATTTTTTCCATAGCTCGCTGAAAATTTGAGGTTTTACATTAGTAGTACCGTAATGTAAGATATTAAGGAGGCAGCAAAACCAAACAAAATAGCTTTGGTCTATATATAGAACTTATTCGGTGAACCCATGTAAAATATTAGTTGTATTTTATTGCAAAGTACATAATAAAACCATGTTCCAAACATATGACCATGTACCATCGCTAATGTATTGTCTATTTCTTCACATTGTATTGAGGGCTAAGGATAAAGAGACGAAGTTTATAATATGGTAAGCATAGTATGCCATCATTCATATCACAAAACAACTGACAACAGACAAATAGGCAATTGTAACGTTGTGTGGGCAAGTCCAGCACGAAACTAGATTACGGGTCAAGATCAAAGGAACATCACTCCTCCCTTTTAAACCTTGTAAGGTGCAATGATACGCTAAGACAATTGTGTATAAAATTTAAAAGAGTAATAGACATTGGCTGCAAACGATGCTGTTCAAGGCACAGGTCAGAGTAAGCAGTGGTTGAAAGGCATGAGGATTAAGGACTTACAACAGTGGCTTTGACTGGTGTAGTCATGCCCTTCTTCTGGCTAGTGTGACAGTCCTTGAAGATTTCCATAGCATTTGGTTGAGGTACTTTTTGGTCCTTACGGGCTTTCCTCGCATTTGAACAAGTTATAGATCTAATAATATGGTACAAATGAAAAGAGTGAAACAAAGACTAATTACAAGAGCCTCGCAGTGTGCAATATAGCTACGAGATCCTCGTCATGCATTGGAATTTCACTTTCAGACGGTTGGCCTTGTTCTTTGAACAGTTCACCTACAAGAAGATAGATTTGTGTGGCACATGCGTCAATAGGACTTCAACATGTGATCTGATCACATATATATAATGTACCTGATACTTCGGATCAGACCAGTGTTTGACAAGGCCCCTCCAGTCTTCATCCAATATATTTTCCACTGGAGATGTTTGGGAACGTTCACTGTTAGCCTTGCCTTCAAAGTGAGTTTTCCTCAAGTTATACCGACATCTTGTCGCGGTATGAGACTTGAAAACATGGGTGCAAGCTTGTTTGGTTGCATCATCTTGGCTATCCAACTTGAACCTCATCTGTTGAAAATTATGGGAGTCTCATTATCAGCAACCTAGAAAGTATGGGACAGAGCAAAACGATATTACTAGTTTCCATACATAACCATACTTATAGATAAATGGTCGAGGAAGGTGTTAAACTGGGTCGTCTTTGTCATTCCTGTACTGAATCCATGTTGGGAGGATACGTACATGACACCTAACGGCAACCGGTGCCTCTGATACTAACTTGGCTGACTCTGTAGCATCATGTGGCCTTTTTAAACCTACCTCAAAACGGATCTCCATTCTTCCTCCTCTAGATTTAGTTAACCTATCGAGCATTATCCCTGATGTTTGTTTCCTCTTGCGCCTAGGTGCTAGTCCAACAACAAACATAGGAAGTGTTAGTGTACATCAAACTGTGAGACTACATATAAAGAAGCATGCAACTGCAACTTGACTCCAGCAACTACCTTCTTGCTGTTGAAGCTCACAAGGTTCAGCTGATATTGCGAACTCGTCTTGTGTCAAGAGTGCTTGGGAAGTAGTGTCAGGTGGCGAGGGAGCTTGGGAACGTGCTGCTAGCTCAGTTGAAGCACGAGTATGTCGTCTTGTTGGTAATCTTGTGGTAGGTGTTGCAAGAAATAGGGCTGTCTCTGCTTGTTTGGTGGCAGCTATTTGTTTCTGTTTGGCTTTTTTGCAGTTCGTGTAGCATGGGATGCCGTGTTTGTAGAATTTTCCGCTGGACTTTCACCTTCTATTGCACCATCAATTAGCAGAATCTGCAGGATTCATCCGCTTCTCATTCCTGCCATTCTCTCTGTTTCTTCCTCTTTCTCTGTGCCATGTTAAGTCAAGCCGACAAGAAAAAGCGAATAAAATTTAGTTCTTCGTAACAAATTGATGCGTGATGCATTTAATAAAACTTTGATGTTAGACAACCACATGATAGGAGGATGTAATATGTATGAAAAATGAGACGGAAGAGATAACCAGAACTATGATGTGTAAACTAAGAAGAAGACATTTCACCAAATTAGAAGCAATGCAATGGAAGGTAGACACCATATGAAAGATGCTACAAATATCGCTCTACCAAGTTAATAAAGTGTCTCAAAGCATAAATGGCGTTTAAACAAATGTGAAGCAGTACAAGAAATAAATCATATGCAAGATGCAAACAACATCACACTACCATGTTAGAGGTCTCTCGTCATTAGTGCCATTGCATATTCACAGCATTGCATATTCACAGCTTATGATGAGTAAACTAAGGAGAAGGCATTTCAACAAATTAGAAGCAATGAAAGCTAGACACCATATGAAAGATGCAAATAATATCACTCTACCAAGTTAAAACTGTCTCGTCATAAGTGCCATTTCAGCAAATTAGTAGTACAAGCTAGAAAAGAATGTGAGATGTAACCTATATCACACTCCAAAGTCAAACGTGTCTTATGATAAGTGATTGTTGCATGTTACACAACAAGAGTAATTTGATGTATGAACTTTGTGTGATAAACAGATATTGTATGTTCTAGAAACAGGAACACATGTCTTATTCAAGTATAATGTGTAAAGTAAGCGAGATGGAATTCAACAAAATTAGAAGCAATACAAGCTAGACATCACACATAACATGCAACCACATATAACAGTGCCAAGTTAGAGGGAGCACCGGTGATGCTGCACTAGGGGAGACGTGCTCATCATAAACACAGCTTTGTTGAGTGTCTATGCATGTGTTGTCCTGGAAATCATCTTGGGGGTGTGGAGGAGTAGAAACTGTAGAGGCCCTCCGTTTGGAAGGAGCACCTTTATCCGCTGCCTTGCTAACTTCCTTCCGCTTTATTGATTTTGAATTGTCAAGTAAAACCGACAAGAAAAAGCAATAAAATTCTCTCTTCGGAACTCATTCATGCATGATATTGACAATCACTACTTTGATGTAAGGCAAACACATCATACCAGGATGGAATATGTACGAAAAACAGGACGGCATGGCATGTTCACAACTGTTTGTGTAAACTAAGTAGAAACCATTCCAGCAAATAAGAAGCAATGCATGCTAGACACCACATGAAAGATGCAACCAATATGACTGCCAAGTTAAAAGCATCCCATCATAAGTGGAACTTCAACAAATTAGAAGCAGCGCATGCTATAAATCATATGAAAGATGCAACTAATATCGCACTGCATATACTAAAGGTGTCTCATCATATTGATTGATGCAGGATACAAAAAAAACAATAGTTTTATGTAAGGATGTGGTTAATAGACAGAGGTACTATGTACTAAATACAGGAAGGCATGTCACATTAACAGGTATAATGTCACATTTACAGGAGTATAAGCTAAGCAGACTAGCACATGCAGTTTAACCAGATTGGAAGAATTACAATCTAGACACCATATGCAACATGCAACCACATATCACGCTGCCAAGTTAGAGCAAGCACCTGCAATGCTAGTGTAGGGGAAATGTTGTAATCAACTACAGAGCTACGCTCACTATCTTCATCTAGCATTTATGTTTCTTGAGAATCATGTCGGGAAGCTGACGCTGCATTCTTTAAATGAGGATTAGTCCCCTTGCTTGCCTGCCTCGTCATAAGTGATTGATGAGGGATCCACAAGAACATTAGTTTGATGTAAGAACATGATTAATACACAGATGTACTAGTATGTACCAAAAACAGAAAGGCATGTCATATTCAAAGGTATAATGTGTAAGCTAAGCAGATGCAATTTAACCAAATTGGAAGCAATACAAGCTAGATATCCGGCTAGAGTGGTGAACATGATCATCTAGGACCTGAGAGCCTGGTGGGAGGCGGGCTGCTTCACCACCATCGCGGCTTTTTAGTTGGCTTCCAGGTGATGCCTGTCTTTGCTGGGCTTGCCACTGACTCGGCCCGATTCTCGACTAGCTATTTGTCTTACGGTGCTCACGGGATGGTGGTTCATGTAAAAATATCTTTCCTTATCTTAATAAAGACCGACTTGACCTTTCGAATACAAGCTAGACACCAACATGCAACCACATATGACACCGTGAAGTTAAAGCAAGCACACAGGATGGTGGTTCATTGCGGCGAGGTCATAACCTCTGAGCTATGTTTACCGTCTCCGCTCTCGACATCGCACCCTTTATAGCGTTGTAACGTGTCTTGCCTACCCGTATACCAAGCTGGGAGCGACTTCTCTCTTTTCTTTGCTGCTTCTCTTCGGCAGGAGAGTCTGAAATACCCTTGCATAAAAACACAATAGTGAGAGTATGGGTGAAGTGTGTGCGTAACTAGTGCCTTTGTAAAAGTAGAAGATAGCAAGTGGCTTAAAAATAAATGACAGGAGACATATGATAGCTCTACAACATTGCATGGCAAACAAAATTAGATTCTACTCCGTATGATTTTGTAATATATGAGCACAGGAAATGCAGGTACTCCTCCAAAGACACCACCACATGTGGTCATATCTAAGATAACGATGATCGAAAATAAATAGGTCGATCGATTTTTTAATGAACCGTCCGATCTATAAGGAACGGGCGGATGGCCTTCGTCTACCTCCCGCCACCATCCTTGTTGACGATCTTTCATGAACCGCCCGTGACCACCGGCCTGCACCGTGCCTCCGCCGCCCCGCCCTCCCATCGACCTCACACCACCGCTGTGCTTGGCAGCGCCCCCAAGCCATCCCTTTAATCTCGGCCGACCTCCAGATCGGGCGCCAGTAGCTCTAGGCCGCAGACGCCCCTAAGATAAACACCAAGGTGCTTCTTCCCCGGCGTAATAGTCGTACTAGCGCCTGTTACGCTGGGGAATGCTTCCGTTAATTGGGAATCAACTAGCCAGAAATTGAAATTCAGGGGGGCGACGGACCTCTAGCTAAGGTGAAATAGTATATGAGGAGAAACCTTGTGCATCGTGAGTTACTAGGAACATCTAGTATAAAAAAGAAGCGGTCAACTAGTGTCTTCTGTGGGATGAATACCGTGCAAGCAGAGACGTAAGATTTGCACGAATAAGGGAAGAGGAGTACCTTCTTCGGTTGTCGGTGTGGTCACCTCCACATGTCGCTACCGATCTTGTTGTTTTTACCGGAAACCGATGTTCTGGAGGGTGCAGGCTTGGACGAACCCATGGCCAAATTGTTGATTGTGTTGCCGTGGCCTTATGTCGGCAGAGGGAAAGCAGATCCGAGGCGGCGAAGGACGGCGTAGCTGGAACAGCTCCGGTGCGGTGGAGGGTGGCAAAGTTGGAGTGGCAGCGGTGAGGCGCAGGACGGTGTGGTTGAACTGGCTCGGGTACGGATGGCTCGGCCTCGGCTTCAACTACTAGTCGTGGAGGGCGTTGCGGTTGAGGTTGCGGTGGACGACGACGTCGGGGTATCGGCTCCAGCGTGATGGAGGAGGGCGGCGGTTGATGGGTGGGATGGGGTGGCAGACGGAGAACGCCGGGGTTTCGCGGCTGGTGGAGAGGTAGTTTTGGCGCCCATGGAGTACGAATGGGGAATCGGACGGGTGGGGGGGAACCATGTTTCGGTCTGGGACGCGCTTGTTTTTGGCATTTTTGAACAGAAGATGGGACACGCTTGTTTGAAATTTGGGGAAATTACAAACTTTGCCCCCCTCTTAAATTTCGGACCCTCTTTGCGGGTCATGGTAGGATGGTAATCCCAGGTGTCCCAAATAGTGGGCCAGGAGGCGGGTCACGCAGCATGTGTGCTTAAGCGGCCATTGTGTATGAATGTTTTTCGGAGGCGATTGTGTGGCGTCTAGATGAAGCTACAAACCTACCCCGGTTTAGACCTTTGGACGTCGGGCGGTATGTTTCACAGTCGGAGTTATTAGAAAAGTAATTTCCTTGTACTACCAAACATTGGTCTCCCACGGTTTCGGGCGAGTAGAGGCTCTTTTGGCGCTTCGATTGAAATTTTGAAACACAAGCATTCACGTTTAGAGTACTCTTGAACTATGAGGATTGACCTAAATAGACAATGTTATATTTGACCTTGTATGTTTGAAAACCTCATTAAATTATCCGCTTCCTTTTGAATTTTGACACTTGAAAATCCTATAACTACGATTATTTTGGAATGGAGGAGCTAAATTTGAATCTATTTTGTACATGACTACATATGCTATTATGTACAAAATCGAGCAAAATTGGTACCTCCATAGTTTAGGTATGGTTTACAAATGCCATGATATCAAATTCAAATAATTGAATGGACTTCATGTTGAATTCGATTTTTTAAACCACCTTAGGTTGAATTCAAATGTATACTAGTTCATAGGTAGCTATTTATAAATGTCCATTGTGTAACTTTCATATGTATAATGTGCTTTACACACACAACATGAACTATACTCACGTTTATATTCGATTGCTAAAGCGATGCATTATGCAGAGTTCAAAATACTAACTATGTGGATCAATTGTGTCGAATAATAACATATACATGCTCAAATTCGATAGAATCTAGATGTCTGATGGATCAATGACCGCTCCTTACGCGAATTGCAAATATCATGATCCCATCCTAATATTTGGATACAATTTATATCTTTAATCAATGTGTAGAGCAGTCTTTTACGTGTAGTTTCACTCTCCACGGTGGTCTCTCACACATGCTCACACACTCTCTCCCCAGGTGTCTTTCTCGCACACATTCTCTAGATATAACCCTCCCTCCCTCTCGTAACCATTTACAACTGTTTTCACTAACCTTTATCACAAGCACTCTTCCTCTCGCAAACATACACACGCACAATCCTCATCGACCCTTTCTATATACATGGACCCGCCTCGTGTCTCATGTACGCACATTATCTTCGCTTTGTCTCTCACGCATTATCTCACACCTCTCTTCCTAATCGTGAGTATGATTCTAGCAGAGCATTATGTAGGATGCCCCTTAAAGTTAGGTTGGATGAATAGTAATATCGGAGATAGAGGGGTTACCTTAGTCCGAGAACCTAGGGTTACAAATCCTAGCCGGCTTTGTCAGTGGACACAGAGTCCTTCACAATTCTGCTATCTTTGTCTTGTACGACTAGTCATCCATGGGTCTTCCTAAATGTGTCATGGGCCGAGCAATGTGGCGCAGGACGGAACCGAACAAAAGGCCTCACCTCGACCCACCGGACCTCACGCGGTGACACACCTTCTGCCCCCACGTCTCATTATCTTCTCACACCCACACATACCAACACAAACACCACACACAGAAAAATTCTCCTGGTGCCTCTATTCCCTCCCCCTTGCATATACACACTCAAGGGAATGGAATCTCTTGTCGTGACGTCATATTAAATCTCTCTCTCTCTCTAGACCACCCTCATTTCTCGTACTATCTCCCCCGTCGGCCCCTCTATCCATGCCTCTCTCGAATACGTAATACACACACATACCTCTCTAGGCCCCGCCAAATGCATCAACTACACATTCACACATGTTACATCACGTACCCCATTGATCTAAAAAGCCCTCTCTTCACGTTTATTTTAATACAACATTCCTTTTGAATAAAGTGTGGCCAAAAAATTATTTTAGAGTTTCTACATATATACAACATTACAAAGTTATATGGAGGAGTACTAACGCTAATTTGCATTGCATTGTGCCCACAATGATATTTATTCCGCACTGTGAATTTGTATATTTTTATACTATATACAAAGTTAGTCATAATAAAGAGAAACGAAGAGCATCTCTCTCTCCATCGCATACCCCCCCTGTACGCCCCTTTCACGTATGCACACAAAACTATCTCCAGGTCCTCTAAAAGTAAGCCC
Source organism: Aegilops bicornis (assembly GCA_021605145.1). Taxonomy (NCBI): domain Eukaryota; kingdom Viridiplantae; phylum Streptophyta; class Magnoliopsida; order Poales; family Poaceae; genus Aegilops; species Aegilops bicornis. The sequence goes on from CM038671.1 coordinate 545,399,551, forward strand.
CCAGAAAATTCACGCGTGTTTCATCTTTCTCTCGCGATATATGCAATGACGATCATTGTATTTGAAATGAAAGCTTCATAATCCACTCATTACGGTCACCGTTTACATTTAGTGGTTATTATACAGTCACGGGCTCACCATACAACTTTGTATTTGCTCATGACATGACTAGACCAGTTGAACGCTCCACGTGGCACCTAATCTAGTGTTGAATCACATTATCTCACTAACATCGTGCTCCACCGCTTAATTTATATCTACTCTACATCTACACTATTATAAAATACATAAAATACACTCTTATAAAAAAACAGAGTTGGTGATGATGGTGTGCCTGCCATCCTGCAATATAGGCTGTCCGATTTATATCTGACGGATAGGAAAGAAACTATGGCAGTTTTGCAAAAAGGTACCCACACACCTGTCCACATTTGCAAATAAGGCCGTCCCTCGTTCATCCTTTTCTCTCACAAGATAAACAAGTCATACAAATGCATCTTGATGTTGCGTGCAACGCACGGGCATCTTGCTAGTAAGAATGAAAACAAACGACAAAAAAATATTTTGACGGTGGTGCGAAGTCATGACCCATGAGCACAATGGACAAGGTGGCCTTGTATTGGTATGCTTTGAGCCGTCTGTTTTAACACACATGAGCTGGTGTGGTGATTATACACACACGCACGCATGCACACGAACTCCATCCACGCAACACTCACACAAACACATGCACTCACGCACGCACGCAACACTCACACGTACACACACAGCCACGCACGCACGCAATACTCACACGCACACACGCACGCATGCATGCACACACCAGTACACCACACGACCAACACACACACTCTCACGCTCAAGTGCTCAACCTACACGTGCATGCGCACACATCAGGCCCTGACAGACACATACACAACCAGGTGATTCCCACGCACGGGTTGGAGCCTTGTCGGCGCTACGTAAATTTGTGTTTATCTAACCTTTTCCCTATGCGAATCGACAGTGGGACCCACAAGGAACGTGGTCAATTTAACTAGTCAACATGGCGCCACCACAGACTATTTGGCGGTCAATCAGTGCAATCCGATGCTGAATCGCGTGAGCAAGTGACCGGATAATCACCGCAAAACGTATATAGTGACCGTAATCAGCTTATTCTGAAGTTCGGTGACCGTACTACGCTTTTTCTCTCTGTAGGCCCTCCAAAACTACATCTCTACACGTTCTCGCGTGTTACATCTAACAACTATGCAATACAGCACTACTACTACACTCTAACACAATAAATCATATGTGTTTTTAGTTTTACTAGATATCATATTGTTACTTATAATTATTCAGTTTGCATAAATTAAAATTGCCTTTGAAATGTATGGCCGATTATCATCTACCTTGGGAAAAATCCCGCCCTTTCTGTTTAATCGGGTTTGTATCGATGGATCGTGCGAAACAGCAAAACTATAGTACTATACGGTACAAGTGACAGTTCAACTGGGCGTCGTGTCGTCTACTCCTCCGTCGTAAGAGTGGGCGCCGCTTTCATAAATCTTCTAGTCCCTTTCACGACATGTGGGACATCAAGCTACCGGGTCCATGTGCCATACCGAATACGGTCTTGAGCAGCCGGGTGAAGCACCCCAGTCATGGCGCCGGCGTAGTAATGAGCAATGAGGCGTCAAATCACAAAGTTGCACCTTTCCCGTAGTTAAGTTGGAGGGACGAAGTAACAATGCTAAAAAAATAAGTTGGAGGGACAAAGCAACCATCATTTCAATCGTTGCTGAATCCACTTCTCCCTCATCTTCTTCAACTTAACCACATGTTGCTTCTGCCGTTGTTCTGCCTCATGTGGGACGCGGATCAGCTTGGTCGCTTCTCCCTCATCTTCTTCAACTTAACCACGTGTTGCTTCTGCCGTTGTTCTGCCTCATGTGGGGACGCGGATCAGCTTGGTAAAGCAATCGACACATGGGACCACATGTTAGCAAACCGCCAGACAACGTCCTCCAAAATAAGAAACCTCCCCGCCATCCGCGGCAAAATCACCTCCTTTTACTAATCTTTGATTCTATAATTTTTTAGATCAATATAATTGAGATCTGTATAGATAGCACACAGGAGAAAAACCAAGTGGTACCGTTAAGGGCATCCACAATGTGTAGCCAAATGTGAAAATAGCTTTTGGCATCGTGGGAACCATTGTGGACGGCGTTGCCAAAGCCAAAAAGATGGAACCGAAGCTCCCTGATTGATTGATTGAAGGAATAGAAAATGCAACGTCTCTCCTCTTTCTCCCATGCTTGGGCGCATGTAGGAGTAGTACAGTATAGAAACCTGAGTCTACTCCCTGTCCCTTCTATCACAAATCACAAAGCGGTGAGGCGTCAAATCACAAAGCATGCATTTAAGCAACTATCATTTCACTCTTCACGACTCTGCTTCTCCATTGTCTTCTTCGAGAAACCATCTCACCGCACTAGTACTCCTAGTAGTAGTACTAATAAAGGACTTCCTGGATGCAAATAAGGCGGTTGTCTCGGCTTGCAGGCGGCACTTGCGAACGACTTACCGTGGTCTCCCTCAATGGTGTTCTCCGTCGAACGCACTTCGCCAAACCACAAAAAAAAAAGTCATCGACGTCACCGCAATGGGCAAGGAATTCAAATATAGTTACTACCTCCATTTTTTTGTACACAAGGCCAGTATATCAAAATTACAATTTTCAAAGGGCCACTAACACTAATCGAGGCAAAATTGATGGGGTTAGCAACCAAGGACATTAATATCCCCTGCATGCATGCGGAAGTGAGAAGGTTCGTTTGCATGGCGCATTAATCAAGCGATGAGGAGTGAGATGGTTAGCTCTTTGGTCTTTCGAGAAAAAAATACGCATTAATTGACACGTGAAACGAGGATTTGTATCGAAGGAAAACCCGCCTTTATTTTTTAACACTAGTACTCCTAGTACGTACTACCTCCGTCCTGGTTTATAGGTCCCTTTTATGTTTGTGGCAAATTTTGACTAAAGATTTAACTAACAAAATGTTAATGCATGTCAAGAAAAATTATCTCATTGGATTCGTATTTGAACATAGTTTTGAAAAATATAATGTTTGGTGACATGCGTGAACATTTTCTTAGTTTAATCTATGGTCAAAATTTGGCACTAAATACAATGGGGACCAATAAACCCAGACAGAGGTAGTACATACTTATCCTGTTTGGGTCTAGGCCTTGCATTGCCAAACTTAATACACATTTTTGCCAAGCTTGCCTAAAGTTTTCAAAATGAGAAGGAGGTACACTTGCGCACGGCTGTCGCGGTCGCACCGCACCCTCACACGGTCGCTCATGCACGCCGCGGTCGCACCTCACCCTCACACTTCGCTCCTGCTCACTGCAAACCCAACCAGGGAACGCACCCTCACTGACACATGCTGTCGCATGTGAACAAACCAAACTCAGCCATCCTATCGCTGACACATAATTTTCGTTCATAGAGTATGTTTATCCAACCGGAGTATCCGTACGGCCCGTGCGGTGGTCTGTTGGGGAAGAAGAAGAGGTGAGGAAGAAGGAAAGAAGGGTTAGGAGACGTAGGATATTCATCCAACCGCCTGAAATGGTTGACTCAGGCGACTTGCATAACAAATAGTATGTTTTTACACAGCAAAAGATCCATAATAATAAGAACAACAACATAAAGAAAAACTATCACTGCTCGCGGAAAGAGACGGTCTCGTCGTCTTTGGCTGCCGGCGCGAACCAGCCGTCGCTGCCGACGTGTGTCTTCGCACCGTGGTTGTCCTCGGCCTCCAGCTACTCGCTCAAGCGGAGTGTGCCGGCGCTCTGCACGGACGAGAGCACAACCCGGTTCAAGTCGAGGACGTCCGGTTCCGCCTGCAGGAGGGCCTCGATGGCAGCGGCATCCGCGCGCTCCGCGTCGAGTCGAGCCTCCGCCGCCCGGTTCAAGTCTAGGACTCCCGGTTCCGCCTGCAGGAGGGCGTCGATGCCGCGCGCTCCGCGTCGAGTCGAGCCTCTGCCGCCCGGTTCAAGTCCAGGACTTCCGGTTCCGCTGCGAGGCGTCGATGAGAGCGGCATCCGCGCCCTCTGCGTCGAGTCGAGCCTCTACCGCCCGGTTCATGTCCAGGACGTCCGGTTCCGCCTGCAGGAGGGCCTCGATGGCAGCGGCATCCGCGCGCTCCGCCTCAAGTTGAGCCTCCACCGCCCGGTTCACATCCACGACATCCGGTTCCGCTGCGGAGAGCCTCGATGGCAGCGGCATCGCGGCGCTCGCGTCGAGTTGAGCCTCTGCCTCCGGGTCCTCCTTTAGTATCGCCATGTTGAACCGCTGGTCCGATCAGCACCATGGGGACTCGGGCCGGTCTGATAAGTCGGCGTCCATCGTCTCATACCCATCGGGGCCTTCTGCGCGCGACCTGCGATGAACATTGGATCGGCTTCCTCCTCCTCGTATCTTGGCTCCGGAAGAACTTCGAGGATTGGCCCGCCGCCAGCGAGCTTGGGAGCGAAGTCTGTGGCGCCCGACCGCCGCCCGCGATTTACTGCGGCGCTCGGCGTCGACATCTTGTAGTAAGTGGTCTTGCGGCACACCATGGCTTTCCGGTGAACTAGGGGCGCTTGATGCAGGCTAGGGGATCGAAAGGTGGGGAATGGGCTGGAGATTTGGTGTGGTTTTAGGGCGTTGGCTGGCGTGGGCGAGCGGCGAAGGTTACGGTGTGAATAGTGGTTCCGGTGACGACCGGTCAATCGGTTTTGACTGTACATCGCTCTTGTCGCGTTCGTGTTGCAGCCCGGCACGCTGGACCCTCCACGTCGCTCACCGAATGGAACGCGCTTCGTCTTGCGTTTTCGTCGCTTGTGGGACCGTAGTTGAGAGCAAACCAACGTCCCTCCCCCTCCCCCGCCCGCGTCATTTATTATACCACTACTCCCTCTGTTTTATGCGGAGTAAATAAAAACAGTGGGAGTATACTATTGATGAGGATCCTGGCGTGGCGAACCCATTGAGTAAGCCCGACATGCGGGGCCTAGCAAGCATGGGGTCCGCCGATAAGTGACCGAAAGGGAGGGTAAGGCGGGGATACCTACGTCAGAGGATCCACTTCCACTATACTCTGACCAAATGTTAGAGTAATAATATATGACATGCAACTTACACAAATGTTAGAGTAATAATATATGACATGCAACTTACACAAAGCATATAGGGTCTAATGCATTTTTCGAGGCTAACTTTGACCAAATGTTAGAGTAATAATATATGACATGCAACTTACACAAAGCATATGGTCAATTTCGTATGTGAAAGGAGTTTCCAATGATATAATTTTCACATTATACATCTCATGTACTCCCTCGGTCTAGGTGTGTAAGTCATCTTATGAAAACCAAATAATCCCAAAACACGTAGGCGCGGTGCATTAACTTCTACCTCGTTTCTTGTTTCTTGACATATGAACCAATAAGAGATGAGGGTGTGCATGCTTTTAATGACCTGAGACTATCAAACATGACATGCACGTTGGTTAGTTCATTGCATGCAATACTATTAATTAGCAAATAAACATTAATTTCTCTCGTTTTCCCCTCCTCCTTGGTCACGGTGCACAGCCTAAGATGACTTACTCACCTATGTGAAAGGAGTACTATTAATCTTGTCAATAATCATATTGGAAACCATCTCGAGTACAAATCTAGGAGTACATACGAATCTAACAATATTGATTGGGCGTTGTTGAATGTTGATACCTTTTTTTATCATAGTGGAGATACTTTGACTACACATAAAACTTATATGTAAGGTAGAAAGGATAGGAGGGAGTATATTGTACGTTCAAAAACGAAACAAACATTGAATACCCTTTATATATGATTTGTAGATGCTATGATCACGGTTCAAAATTTTGAATCCGCCTTAGGTATCCACGTGCCCCACTCGTTCCCTCTCGATTTCATCTCGGGTCCGGAGATCTATTGAAAGAGGACTAGGGTGGGTACATGCGAATGATACTCGGCGGAATGTTCAAATGAGGCATGCGGGAGGATGGACTCGGCGGAGGCGACATGATCGATGGAGAAGAGGGTTGGAGAGGAATGAGAAATAAGCAACGCCACATGATTACACTTGAGCGGCTCAAATAAACAATAAGTTGTCTCGCTTGGCCTACATAGTGAAAGGCCTAATGCGCAACGCGAACAGCCTTCGAATATGGCCGGGAAACCAGGAAACCGACATGTGGGGCACACCCGTCGGAACGGCGTAAGCGCAGAACTAGTCCAATGGAGGAGCTGGCCCACGACCTCCTCGCCACCGACAACCGTTCATGTGGGTCTTTGGGACCAACAACGGGGCACAGCTCCAGCACCGCCTCTGGACACGGCGACCGCGGTGAGCGACACGCTCATATCGTTGATAGACACAGTCGGTTTCAGTGTGCCGAGGGTGGCGTTTGTGCTGTAGCACGACCAACGGTATGTTTGGTTTGTGCCCAAGGTTGCCCCATCAAAGCATTGGGTAGCCAAAATTTTGGTTGAGGTATTGGTTGCCCATGATTTGGCCGACATTGGCAAGAAAAATGAACTAGAGTTGGCTAGATTTCATTGGCATGCCAAAGAAATGGCAACCATCCAAACAAAGACCAATCTTTGGGTCATGACCAAAATTTTGGTAAGGTGCACTTTGGCCACAATCCAAACACACCCCAACACCCATCTAAATCGCGAGATGCAGGCGCGCCGCGACGCGTCCGCTGAGTGGTGTAAGCGCAGCCAACTGCATCCTCTGGACTGAGACCATGCCGGGTCGTCTTGCTTTTTCAATGACATGCGGGGATCGTATTTGAGCAAAGGGCATCTCCAACGTTGCCACGACCGCGGTGACTACCACAGCACACCAAAGCCCTCGTCCCTCGCGACCGTCGCTGCGGTGCGTTCCCAACCGGCGCCAGCTGCCCGCATTCATGCCGTCCGTTCGTATATCGTCGTTAAGAGGCTCAGTGCCCGAGGAACCAACTCCGGCGACATAAAGACGCACCCGGACGCTTGGCCTCACCGGAATGCGCTACATAAAGCGGCAACGCCAAGCTAAACTCCACACCATAGCGCGCCGTCCTCCTACGACACCACATCCGCCATGACCGCAAGTGCGAGCGCTCAGCGGAGAGCTTGTCTTGAGGATGAAGCTTCGATGTCGCCGCCCTCGCTCAAGTCGCCTCTCGCGGCGCAATAGCGGCGTGGCCGGACACGAACCTTGTTGCTGGCGGTGGCCACGTTGGCGGCCCACGACGGGAGACCGTTAGCCACGTGTCCTACTTGCCGCCGTCCAACGTCCGGCACCGCCGAGGTCGGGGACTCCTCCGAGGATGAGTAGGGCATGGGAGGCGGCAGGGCATGGTGTGCCAACTGGCCGGTCTGTATCCCGTGTTCTACTCTTCCTCGCCGGAGACCACACCTTCACTTCACAGGTCTTGAACCCAGCCCCCGTACATAGAGATCGCAGATGGAGGACGTCGGTCGCCACCGTAGAATAGGTTTAGGGTCGGGTTTCTTTTATTTTTCTGTCTTATAAAAGTTCGAAATGTAATGAAAATTTGTCGTGTTTGCATTAATCTCGGCCGGTGTATATGAACTTTCACAATAATATACATATTGTAGGAGTACTAGTGCACGGAAGATCAAGATCTTGTGGGAGAAAAGGATGAACGAGGGAAAGCCTTATCTGCAAATGTGGAGAGGAGTGCGGGTAAATTGTCATAGTTTCCTTCCTATCCGTTAGATATAGATCGGACGACCTCTATTGCAGGATGACAGGCACACCATCATCACCAACTCTGCTTTTTATTGAACCGAACAAATCTAAAAAACCCAACTAAGCCAACCTCCCAGCATATCGCGCGGGAAAAGACCCGACCGCGCCGTTTTAGTCGGGATTACGGATTACTAGTAGTAGTATCGATGGATCGCTAAGCAACATTTTTTTTGAGGCGAAGCACCTAGTTTAAAAGGAAAAAAAGGTGGTACACTCACACCACTCCTGTCATGATCGCACCGCACCCCCACACACGTTCGGTCCTGCACACGGCTCACGCATAAGCGGAACACGCTTGACTTGCCTCTTCACTGACACGTGGGACTGCACTTGGAGAAATCGACCATGCGCCAAACTCCCCCTGCCCACCGCGCGAAAATCCTCCCCCACACACACAAATTCCCCCCAAATTCGATTCAACCGCCCTTCGGCCAAATATTCCCCAAACCCCCGTTCCCCCTCCACTCCATTCGCTCTGCCAAAGCCGCCCTCCCCGCCGCGCCGATACGTCGGTGCCGCGGTTCGTCGAGGGGACGCACGGCGATCCTCTCGCTCCCACAGTACGCTCTCGTAGACTGCCGTCCTCTAGTCGCGCCGCCACCTTTGGCTACGTTCTTGTGGAGGCGCACGGCGGTCAGCGCCGCCACCGCTGGCGACGTTCGTGTGGAGACGCACGGCGGTCAGCTTCTCCCACGGTACGCGCATTCTAGACTGAGGCCCCGTTCATGTCGGTGTAGCGCTGAATGTTAGTTGATAGACTTTGTTAATCTCACTGTTTGCTGAGATGGCATGCCAAGGCCGATTAGTTGCTAAAATATCCTGTCATATATTTATTGTGACGTAGATTGCCATGGTCTAGTAGCCAATCTGTTAGGTGAAATAGCTCTACACCGTTTTATACTCGATCTTTGTTGCTACGATGGCCTTCGATAGTTCGATGGCTGTGTGCTCGGGCTCATTGACTTTGAAACAGCACTGCCATAATTTAGCACTCAAATTTGTTTGCTGAATTAGCTTTACATATATTTCGTTACTTAGATCTGCTCCTCCAAATATCTTGCCATAGCTTTAGACATCGACCTAGGTATTTTTTTCTGGACTTCATAAAAAATCATATATGTTTTTCCTGTAATATTTAGTAGAAGAACTAATTTGTATGTCTAACAGATGGACAGGACTTGGATAACTTCTGCTCGAAGATTCTCTGCTGCATATGTCGAGGGGGTTGAAAACTTCATGAACTTTATCAGAGCTGAGTACGGTGGTTCAAAATCAGATGTGCTCTGCCCGTGTAGCAGTTGTATGAATTCAGTTACAAGACCCCAGTCAACTGTGCAAAATCATCTACACTTGTATGGGATGTCAGTCACATATACTAGGTGGGTTCATCATGGTGAAGCTGTGAACGTCAATGTTATTGACTACGTGGAAGCAGCAAATCACCATCTTGATCACTGATGCTCGGTGGAAGAGGAGGAGGAGGTGGTGGTGGAGGAGCCAAAGTGAGTTTGACCAACATTGAAACAATGCTACGAAATGCTCGTGCATTCCGTGAACTTTCACCTGCGAGAAGAAAAAGCGGTGGGCCCGCATGTTGGAACAATGCAACATTGCTTTGTCAACCACGGAAATAAGCTGTTAGTATTCTCAGCTATGGTCACCTTTCTTCGGGTGAATACATCTGAGCGGATGACCAACAAATCATTCGATGTGATGTTGGCTGCTTTCGCAAATCTTTCCCAGATGCGTCTGAGCTGCCACACACCTACAATAAAATGAAGAATTTCCTTCGTGTGGTTGGAATTGGATATGATATGATCCATGTTTGTAAGAATAATTGTGTTACATTCCGGAAGGATTATGCCAACTTAAGTGAGTGCCGAAATGCAAATCATCAAGATGGAAAGATGGCGATCTTTGTGAAGAGAGGTTCCTCATAATGTTACGAGACATTTTCCAATTACACCAAGATTGCGAGAGGTTGTTTCATGATCTTTGAAACAAGAGAGGATGTCTTGTGGCATTCTAGGAACCCGAGTCTGAGAGATCGAGAATGTAATGAGCCACCCATCTCATGGTAGTGAGTGGAAAAGCTTCAATGATAAACACAAAGAGTTTGCTTTCTTGACCGAGAAACATTAGACTTGGCTTAGCTTGGATGGATTTAACCCATTTGGCCACGGGCGCCACATATAGCATGTGGCGATTGCTTGTTATCCCTTACAACATGCCTCCAAATGTACGCACCAAAGAATAAAACTACATGATGGACTTGCTCATCCCAGTCTAAAAAGTCCTGGAAAGGATTTTGATTTGTTCATGGAGCCTCTTGTGGAGGAACTTCAAGCGATTCTGGAAGGGTGTTCTCACTTGAGACCTATATAGCAGCCCACCAGCTAATTTCTTTCTGCGTGCTGTTGTAATTTGGTGCATCCATGATTATCCGGCTTTGGGCACTATGTCATGGCGAACGACACATGGTTACAATCCATGTGTTCACTGTGATAGGAATCCGCTGTCATACGCAATACTTAGCAAGATCTGTTACATTGGACACTGCCGTTTCCTTGCCAAGGACAAGCCGCATCCTAGAAAATACCGAAGACATGTGTTCAATGCAAAGCATGAAAACCGTGATGCGCCAAAGAGGCTCACCGCCGATGAGTTGCAAGTGGAATTAGAGAAGGTCGGGCATATTACACCGAAACCATCCACAGTAATGGTAGCGGGAAAAGGAAGCGTGTACGGTAGAAGAGAGATTATTGTTTACCCGCAGTCCACTTTGTGGGACTTGGAGTATTGGAAAGATTTGGATCTGCGGCATAATCTTGATGTGATGCACATCGAGAAAAATATATGTGACGGCATTATCGGCACACTTCTTAACATTGAAGGCAAGACGAAAGATACCTTAAAATCTAGGATTGATTTGACACACAGGTATCGAGAAAGGATTTGCGGTGCAAGATGAAGGTAAACCACGGGATATGGCACCAGCTGTATGCGTCTTGGACAAGGTAAAAAGAAAAGAATTATGCGAGGTCCTGTCACGTGTGAGATTCCCACATGGATTTGCTTCCAACCACGAAAGGAGAGTCGGTCTGAGATGGAAACAAGGTACAAGGGTTGAAAACTCATGACTGCCACGTCCTACTTCAAAGGGTTTTACTGTTATCCTTAGAGGATTGGGCATACGACTTATCTGAGCGATTGCGAGAGTTGGGACAATTCTTGAGGAACTCTGCGGAGAAATATCGGGATAGATGCTTTGGAGTGTCTTAGAGACAAGATACCAACTATCCTATGCGACCTTGAGAAGATATATCCTCCGACCTTCTTTGATGTGATGGTGCATTTGGCTGTTCATCTACACGATGAGGCACTACTTAGAGGTCCGACAAGATGGCTGGATGTACCCTATTGAAACGCGGCTAGGCACTTTCAAGGGCTATGTTAGGAACAGAGCTAGACTCGAGGTTCCATTGCAGAGGCCTACATTGCTTTCTGAAGCGTTGACATTACGCTCAAAATACATTGAAACAACTGATCGACTTAGCAAAGAGGTGGGTGAAGACAATCCCGGGCTCAATGTTTTCGATTATTCTGCTCGAAAGTTACGAGGAAGAGTCGACAAGAGGACAAACCTAAAGATTTGGACAAAATGGTTTGGTATGTGTTGAATAAGCATCACGAGATACTACCTTATATCAAGTAAGTGCGATCTGCAGCTTATACATCGTAATCTACTAAACTTGTAGCACATTCTTATATATTTAGATGTTTGACGCGATCACTATGTTGTGCAGCATGTACAAAGAGGAGTTCTTGCCGCATAAAATCCAAGAAACATTGACAAAATGGTTATGGCAGGATTTGCGAAATGGTTCAAGAACCATGTAAGCTTTTGAAGTGCACTGTCAGTTTTTTTAATATATTGAGTACATAAGATGATCAACTTGTTTATTTTCTAACCATAGGTTAAGAAGATGAGGGAGGATGGGCAGGCAGTTGATGATGCCCTTTACTCATTAGCAATGGGTCCTGATACTCGGGTAAGACATTATGAATCTTGCGTTGTTGGAGATGTGCGCTACAACACCCTTACTTGCGAGACGAAGGCGGAAGACACAAAAACAGTGCCATCATGAGCACGGATACGTATGACAAAGAGATAACTGAAATGTATGCTAACATAACATACATTGTTCGATTCTGATATATCTCGATTTGAGGATCATCGGTGTGTGGTTACATTGTCTTTGTCGTTGGTATAACCTGTTTTCCAGGATCGCAAAACCCAGAGCTGTAAGGCGGCGTACCAGACCAACGAGCCTTTTATTTTGGCAAATCAAGCAACACAGATATTTTTCTTGGAAGACACATTTGCACGTAGCGATGACTGGAGAGTATTGCAAAGGTTTGAGCATAGGAATTTGTTTAATGAAGTTGCACAACAAGATGATGCTTACACTGCTCCTGATGTACAAGATAACACAGATGTTCCTAATATCTTTGAGAACCATCATGTCAATGATGCCGTGAAAAGATTGCACTGTCGTCTTTGTGGACATACAAGAGTTGATCAAGAAGAAGCCAACGTTCAAGGACATTGAGGACGAAGAAGAAGATGACACCGTGGGGAATTACGATTCAGACTGATACACATGGAAAAGATGTTGACGCTGCTGCGGCGGATGATGATTACATTGCTTTTGTCGTATTTGCGTGTCAGAAGACGTTTTTTATCTACTATGTGAAATTGTGTTTGCTATGACAACTGAAACCTGATGAACATGTTGTTTAGTATTTTCTTTGTGAGAACATCACTTGTTATGTATGCTGATTTGTGTTTGGTGATTGTATGACAACTAAAACATGATGACATTGTTGTTTAGTTGTACTCATATTTGGTATGAAACTTGAATTTGATGACATAGTTTGTTGTTGGACTGCAATTTGCTCGGCGTCTTGAATGAGAACAAAGCTGACCCGACAGGCCTCTGCTATCTATTTATTTATATGAGAAAAGGGGATACCCCTGATTTCCGTTAATAGAAATCATTAGATGTTCACAACACTACGCCCACCTGCTACACAGGTTTCATTTTTACTAGTTTCAAGAAAGTGCTCATGTCGTAGCCATCGAATACATCACGAGTGCTACATACACTGCAAATAAAGAGACAATCATCCTCTGAGCACTTCGATTTTGCCCATTATCTTCACAAGCTCTTTCATCTCCTCATTCTTTGTCAAGGTTGTTCAAGAACTCGTTGCTTGGCCATGATCAGAGGAACTACATCTTTAACCTTCTGCTCTGCATCTTCCTCTTCTGTCGTTCCTTCAGTTACTTGTCCAACACCCCAACCTGCTGGTATTGGGATTCCTCGGCTAACCAAATAATCAGCGTAGTTGCATTCCCCCACATCAACAACTTCCCAGAAATACAAATCACACGAATCTTCCCTTTTCTGCATGAATCAAATTGGAAGATCATCAACCAATCTATTAAAAAAACAGCAACTGAAAGCAGCAGAACAACACTTAAACATACTATTACCCCATGATTCGGGCATTTATAGAAGACTCGGCGGGGTTGCGGATTGTGGTTGAGACGCGACGGATGACTCTGCGTGATTTGCAGCGGTGGCACCACACCAACAGCGGGTTGCGATGAGCAATCGGCTGCGATCTTGCCGCGGGGTGTGATGAGACCCACAAAGCGATGAATGCGGGTGGCGACTTGGCGCATATCTGGTTGTTACTGCTCAAGAGCAGGTGATGAAGCAGCGGCGGACATGGTTGCTGCACCAGAGCTTCCGATGCTAGGCGAGTAAGTAGAGAAGAGGAGAAGCGAACGTTGGATATGTCAGTTTCATTACTTGCAGAGTAGCATAGCACCATATATAGTCATAGTCTAGGTTTGGATTCGAACCAGCTACAGGAGCACGTCTTTCTTTTTTCTAAAACTCGGCAACGTCTCTTTACTGGTACACTAGCTTGTTCTGTACGCCTTCCCAATTCTTTGATTTTCTTTCCCTTTTTTTTGCGAGGAAGGAAGGAGGACAAAATTGAGAGTTCCTCCGACTCGAACCCAAGACCTCTCGGTTGAAAACCAAGGGTGCTAGTGACTTATGTGGCGAACGTTCCCTGTGAGGAGAGGACAGAGGAACGCATTTTCCTCGCAGTTTTCTTCCTATATATAAAAAAGTATGCTACTTGGTGTCCGCTTAGTAAAAAAATGATTGTGCCAACCTTGACCGTTCGATTGACATTCAACGTCTGTCGCGTTTCTTCAGTATCTTCTTCCTCGAGCCGCCAAAGCCAAACCAGCACCAGCGGGACCGCGTGCTCCCGCCTCCCACGGCTGGCTGTGATCTTCCCCGGCTCCTGTTCGTTCCTGTTCGAGGCCTCACCATTGTCCTCCGCGCTCGCCGCGGCGCCGCCCTCTGGTGTTGTGAACATGGTCAACAACCGAGAGGAATAAGGAGATGATTGTACATGGTGAGGATGATAGTAGGGACCCAGCAGCACGCAGTAATTTTGTTTTTCAAGACGGAGAAGGGTATCAACTGGGTTGTGCGGGACCCGTGGCCCGTCTAGCCCAGGCTTTTATTTCATATGTTTAGCACATGACCAGCCCAGTTTGTTTTTTTCCTTTCTGAAAAATGGCTAGCCAGCTATTTTGTTTTTGCAGAATAACCAACATAGGCCTACTTGCTTTTCTATGCCCTGCTGGGACGGAAATCTTTCAAGACGAGGAGGGATGCATTTTGCCCAGAAAATGGGCTATAAGTAACAAGAAATGGGCTATAAGTAATAAGAAATGTGCTATAAGTAATAATAAATGGGCGATAAGTAATAATAAATGGGCTGTAAAATGAAAAAAATACAGCAAACAGGCAATTAGTTCCCAAATATTGTTTTCTTTCAGATTTTGATATTTTAAATTTCATTGTTTTGTCTTGGGTAAAATTTCATTGAATTTAAATTAAGGTATATTTAGATTTAAAATTAATTTGAATCCGGCAAGAAATTTCGGTCAGATCTTTGTTTGGGGACAGATTTGGAGGTGACTTGTGGGTATACTCGGTTGACGTTTACTTTGGCTTTGTCAACTTAGTCCACCTTCTAAAAAAACTTAGTCCACAAACGATTCTAGCAGCAGTGACCGTTGGATGTTAATCCAACGGCCGTGCTGCTTCTTCAATATCTGATCTTCTTACTCCAGCCGCCCAAACCAGCTCCGGTTGGACTGCCTGCTCCCGCCTCCCGTGGCCGGCTGTGCTACCGCACAGGCCGCACCGCCCCACCCTACTTCATTGCTGGCTAGGCCATTCCTCTACTCACCCACACCTCCTGTTATTTTCCGGCGACGGCAGCCGGACCAGTAAACCCTCGTACTCCCCACCGCGTGGGCAACCATTGCCGAGTCTTCCCCGGCTCCGTGTCGTTCCCTTCCTAGGCCTCGCCGTCGTCCACCTCCATGGTGCTCTCGGCGCGGCCTGGTCAACGTGGTCAACGAACGACATCCATCGGCCGTGGACTGTACGCGCAAAATAATTATTCCTCCACCTGACAGCTGGGACCCACCGGAAGGGCCTCTATATTTCACGAAAAAACGTTCCCCCCGCTGACATGTCGGACCCACCAGCTATATCTTTGCACGCAAGGAAGTGCCTCCTTATTACGCACAAAAAAATGAATACCCACCCTGCTAGATGGGACCCACCATAGTGGGAGGATGACTTAGGCCAACTAAGTTGACGGGGACGGAGGGCTTTGTCAACTTAGTCAATATGAACGATTCTAGCTCCACCTGTGACCGTCGATGTCCATCCAACGGCCATAGTGCTTCTTCAACCTCTGGTCTTCTTGCTCCGGCCGCCCAAAGCAGCGCCGGTCGTGCAGCGTGCTCCTGCCTCTCGTGGCGGGCTGTGATGCCTTGAGGCCTCACCGCCCCTATTACTCCCACCACTAGCCCGTGGTATCCCTCTACTCACCCACACCCCTGTTATTCTGCGGCGGCAGCGGCCTCACGCCGCAGCGAACAGTGAACCCTCGTACTCCTCTCCGCTGGCTACCACTGCTGCGTCTTCCCGGCTCCGCGATCGTCCCCTTCCTAGGCCTCGCCGTCGTCCCGCACCACCGCCTGGTGCTCTCGGTGCGGCGTGGTCAACGTGGTCAACGACCGACTTCCATCGGAAGAGTATCAGACTTGGAGAGGCCGACAACGGGTCCAGCGGCCGCAAGGAAGTGCCTCCTTATTACGCCGCAAAATAATTATTCCTCCACTGACAAATAGGGACCCACCGACGGGCCACCTTATTTCGCGAAAAAAACGTTTCCCCCCTGACTGCTGGGACCCACCGGACGGGCCAGCGTATTTTGCGAAAAAATGTTCCCCGTGCTGTCAGCTCAAACCCATCGGAAGTGCCTCCTTATTACGCACAAAAAAATGAATACTCCCCTTGCTAGCTGGGACCCACCATGGTGGGAGGCTGACTTGTGGGCCTACTAAGTTGACTGGGACGGGGGCCTTGGTTAACTTTAGTCAATATGAACGATTCTAGCTCCAGTGACCATACGATGTCCATCCAACGGCCGTAGTGCTTCTTCAACCTCTGGTCTTCTTGCTCCAGCCGCCCAAAGCAGCGAGCGGTCGTGCCGCATGCTCCTGCCTCCCGTGGCTGGTTGTCTTTGCCGCTGAGGCCTCACCACCCCTACTATTCCCACTGGCCGGCCTGCGGCGGCAGCCTCACACCGTAGCCGAACCAGTGAACCCTCGTACTCCTCTCCGCGCGGGCTTCCACTGCCGCGTCTTCCCCGGCTCCCCTTCTCCCCTTCGTACGCCTCGCCGTCGTCCACCGCCCTAGTGCTCTCGGCGCAGCGTGGTCAACGTGGTCAAGGAACGACTTCCATCGGACATGGACTGTACGTAGAGAGGCTGACAGCTGGGTCCACGGCCGCAGCAAGGAAGTGCCTCCTTATTACGCGGAAAATAATGATTCCTCCACCTGACAGCTGGGACCCACCGGACGGGCCACTGTATTTCGCGAAAAAAAATGTTTCCCCTGACTGCTGGGACCCACCAGCTACATCTTGGCACGCAAGGAAGTGCGTCCGGGCAAAATAAAAACCAAAACGATTCGCTCCCCTGATTGCTGGGACCCACCAGCTACATCTTCGCACGCAAGGAAGTGCCTGACAGTCGGGACCCACCTGGTCGAAGCGTACGTAGCGTTGTCATTCTGGTCGCAAACGTGTACGCATATACCGGGTCGATGTAGAGGCGCCGCGACGTGTCGTAGATGTAGAGGCGCCGCATCGGTCGTAGTAGAGGCGCCGCGACGTAGCATGTACACGCACGTCATACGGCGAGGGTGCAAGAAAGAAAATCTGACGCCACGTACGTACATACGGGCAGGGTCTCGAACGCCTACTCGCACATATGTACATGGCTGGGTCGGAACGGAGAAACAGCGTCGTCGTCGTGTTCAAGGGGAGCCAACCGGCTGGGTCGGAACGGAATGCGTGGTCGTGTTCATCGGGAGGGCTTGGATGGAACAGGCGATGGAAACGAGGCCTGGCGTACCGCACAATGGGGGAAACGACCTTGTGTTCGACCGGTCACGTTCGAAACGGGGTCCTGTTGATCGGGAGGGGCCTTGCATACCGCAAAACGGAGGAAACGGACCTCCTACGGTCGAAACGGGGGTCCTGTTGATCGGGAGGGGTGTGGTGTACCGCAAAACGGAGGAAACGGACCTCCTACGGTCGAAACGGGGGTCCTGTTGATCGGGAGGGTGTGGCGTACCGCAAAATGGACTAAACGGACTTGTGTTGGAGCGCCACGGTCAAAACAGAGGAGGGTGGGGAGGGTGTGGCGTGCTAAACGGGACTCCACGGGATACTGTTCCTCTCCACCGTCGACCTCCTCCCGCCTCCACGGGCTACCGTCGACCTCCTCCAGCCTCCACGGGCTCCTATTCATCCAGCCTCCCCCGCCGCTTACTCCACCGGCCATCGCTCAACCACCCCTCCACGGGCACCCCTCCACTGTCTACAGTTCATCCAGCCCTCCACACCACGGGGTCATATTCAACCACCCCTCCACGGCCACCCCTCCACCATCTACTGTTCATCCAGCCCTCCACACCACGGGTTCCTGTTCATCCAGAGGCAACGCCACCGCTCACTGTTCATCCAACCCCCCCCTCGGGTTCAGTAACGCGTAGCCTGCAGTGCAATCACTCGGGTTCAGTTAGAGCCCAACGCCTCGCTCGGCTTCAGTTAGAGCCAACGCCTGCACACCTGCGTGCGTGACGAGAAAGCAGCGCGCTCGCTCCGCCCCGACCTCCCACCGTAACCAGCAACTCCCCGAAATTTTCCTCCCCCTCGCTTCTAGCACGGGTTTTCAGTCATGGAAGGCCCAAAGAATGTCATGCAGCTGCGTCTCCGGCCCGCCCAGGACGAAAAGCCCATTTACTGTCATGATTTTTTGTCATAGAAGTAGGAGCCCACCACATCTATGATGATACCAGGTTTTGTCACAATTATCATCATAGAAGTGTCATATGTATGACAGAAAAAAAATTCGTTTGGCCCAAAATGTCACGGATGTGTCTTTTTTTTGTAGTGTCCATGTAAACCTAGATCTCTCCGGTGTCTATATAAACCAGAGAGCATAGTCCGGATGGAGAGATACTCATTACCATATTCACATAGGCTAGACTTCTAGGGTTTAGCCATTAAGATCTCGTGGTAGATCAACTCTTGTAACACTCATATTCATCAAGATCAATCAAGCAGGAAGTAGGGTATTACCTCCATAGAGAGGGCCCGAACCTGGGTAAACATCGTGTCCCCCGTCTCCTGTTACCATCGATCCTAGACGCACAGTTCGGGACCCCCTACCCGAGATCCGCCTGTTTTGACACCGACACCCGCGTCAAGGTCTGGTGGGTGAAGATGGACGCCATCAAGATTGTGACCAAGGGGCCACCCGAGGGCAACGAGCACCGCACACCCAAGCGGTATTTTGGAGACGTCCTGGAGGGGTCTAGTATTGTAGTGATGCAGTGTTCGCAAGACATTATCTTTGAATGAATGCATTCAAGTTGTCTCTACCTTGTACGATAAAACAAAGTGAGTTTGTAATATAATGTTTGTTATGTTAAAGATTTTACCTCATGTGCGGCCGTGTTGTATGAAATCTGAGGGTTGGCCAGTCGTCGGCTTCTGCCCCCACGTAGGTAGTACAGAGGTGTTCGGGATGGAATCTAAACACTCTTGATACAATTATATGGTCCTTGAAGGAGTTGTTTAGCGCAACAAACCAGGCAATAAGACTATGCGGCTTTAACACCCTCACTTAGCCATAGGAGTTTGACAATAAAAATGTTGGCGTAGCCCCTAGTATCCGAACTAGAGTGCTATAAGCGCCTGATAGGGAAGTACCGATCCTTCACGTAACGTGGAAGAAATATCCAACGATTTTGCAACCTCCGAAGAGCTGATCGGCTCTCGCCGCATCATGACAGTCAGTTTTCGGCTTTCTCTACTGAGGTGCTCCTTTGGATAAACCAAGGCACAATCACAGTAGTTCTCCCTTTACTACCTTAGCCGGTATAGCGGAATGTAAGGTAGCAAGCGCAGAAGCCGGGCAACCCAACTATTAACCAAAGACATGATTCGGAGCCAATGCATATAGTGCTAAATTTAGGGTGCCGAACTATACTATAGAAAGTGTTCGGACTTTTGTTGCCGTAGTGCGGGGTGCTATGAAGCCCTTGGCAAATATGAAACATACCAAAGTGTACGGGTGCTATCTGATAATGTTACCCACAGGAGGGAAAGAAAAAAAAGAAGGGAAAACAGAGAGGGTGCAAAAGATAATAAGCTAGGGCCCTAAATCTTGGGCCCCGAACTGTTTCCATTGTAATTTGATTAATACGTCAAGGCACATTTCATACAAGTAGTGCGATAAGCAACAAGCTATTTAACATGCCAGAACCAAGGGAGAGCTGCATGTGGGTCCTGAAAAGCAGGTAGAGTGATCGTTAACGAAACCACCTAGAAAGTCCCCCATATGTCTGTGTTTCTTGTCGTCTTGGTGTGTTTGTCCTTCAAGAGGACCGATGATCAGGCCATCAGATGGGGCCTGCGGGATTGAGACCTGAAAAAGGGAAAAAGGAAAAGTGAAAGTATGTGTGTATCCGGTGCCGGTTGAGCCATACTGTGGATCACAAGCTAGCTATGCCTCCGTCGATGCCCATGGAATTTTGAGTGCGTAGTTATGTACGCGCGGCACGAATGCCACCACTTGATCGGAACTGAGACGGAGGCCGGATTGCTAGTCGAGCTCCTGACGAGCCGAGCTGTCCTGCTGCAGGGTAGTTCGGACCCTCTTAACGGTGTCCATGGGCTCGGCAGCCGAATTAAGGTTCTGCTTGAGAAGGCCGCTCTGTACTTCTGCTGCTAAGGCAGCTGTGTGCTCTTCTGTACGGAGGGAGCGTTTCATATTTCCATTAACCGTTATGACGCCACGCGGATCAGGCATCTTGAGCTTGAGATAAGCATAGTGTGGTACTGCATTGGATCGAGCGAATGCGGTTCATCCGAGCAGTGCGTGATAGTCGCTGCGAAAGGAGATGATGTCGAAGATTAACTCCTCGCTTCGGAAATTGTCCGGAGATCCGAAGATAACCTCTAGCATGATTGAGCCCATACAGCGGGCCTCTACACATGGTATGACTCCTTTGAAGGTAGTCTTTGTGGGCTTGATCCGTGATGGATTAATGCCCATTTTCTGCATTGTATCCTGATAGAGAAGATTGAGGCTGCTACCTCCGTCCATAAGGACGCGCGTCAGGTGAAATCCATCAATGATTGGGTCAAGGACTAGGCGGCTGAACCGCCATGACAAATACTAGTCGGATGATCCTGACGATCAAAGGTGATCAGGAATGACGACCATGGATTGAATTTTGGGCGACTGGCTCTATCGCGTAGACGTACCTTAGTGCGCGCTTGCACTCCCTTTTGGGGATGTGTGTAGCATATATCATGTTCACTGTTTTGACTTGAGGGGGAAACTTCTTCTATCCCCCTGTGTTCGGTTGCCGGGGCTCCTCGTCGTCGTCCTCGCTTTGTGATCCCTTTTCTTTGTCCTCGGCGTTTAATTTGCCGGCCTGTTTAAAAACCCAACAATCTTTGTTAGTATGATTGGCTGGTTTGTCTGGGATGCCATGTACCTGGCACGGGCGATCGAGTATGCGGTCCAGGCTGGATGGTTCCTGATTGTTTCTTTTGTACGGTTTCTTTCGCTGGCTGGACTTGGAGCCGCTGAATCCGGCGTTGACTGTAGTGTCGTCGGTATTATCACCATTGTTCGGTGTTTGTGTCTGTTACGTCGGAGCTTGCCGTTGCTGTTTTTGACCTTGGAGGGGCCTGCCTTGCTGGCTGTGTTTTTACTACGAGCCAGCCAACTATCCTCACCCGCGCAAAAGCGGGTCATGAGTGTCGTAAGGGCTGCCATAGATTTTGGCTTTTCTTGGCCGAGGTGGCGGGCGAGCCATTCGTCGTGGATGCTATGTTTAAAGGCTGCTAGGGCTTCGGCATCCGGACAGTCGACGATCTGGTTCTTTTTGGTTAGGAACCTAGTCCAGAATTTCCTGGCTGACTCTCCAGGTTGTTGAACTATGTGGCTTAAGTCATCGGCATCTGGTGGCCGGACATATGTACCTTGGAAGTTGTCGAGGAAGGCTTCTTTCAAGTCTTCCCAGCTACCGATAGAATTTTCAGGCAGGCTGTTTAACCAGTGTCGAGCTAGTCCTTTAAGCTTTAGTGGGTGGTATTTGATAGCATGGAGGTCATCTCCGCGGGCCATGTGGATGTGGAGGATAAAGTCCTCGATCCATACCGCGGGATCAGTTGTCCCGTCGTATGATTCAATATTCACGGGTTTGAACCCTTCGGGGAATTCGTGATCCATTACTTCATCAGTGAAGCAAAGAGGGTGTGCGGCGCCTCTATACCTGGATGTATCGCGACGTAGCTCCGATGGAGTCCGTCTGCGGTCATCGGCTCGGGCGTGACTAGGTTTGTCACGTTCGAATAGGTAGCCATCATCACGTGTCGAGGAACGTCCTCGTGATCTGTAAATCGATCGGGTATATCCTGCTCTACTATCCAGGGTCTGCTAGAGGTCGTATGTATGACCCCGAACTGTTTTGTCTCTATCTTTACGTGGCGGTGGGGCAGGCTGCTCTTCTGCCTGAGTTGCCGCTCTATCCCGACCATGTGGTGGTCGGTCCGCCGCACTATCCCGACCACGTGGTGGTCGATCGGCCGCATTACGCGAGGGGGATATGGGCTCCGGCGCCTGTTCATCAAACTGAGGTAGCAACCTTCGCTTCGGGTAATTCTTGGCTGGGCGTCTGAGGCCGTATTCTTCAGCTGCCAGAACATCAGTCCACCTGTCGACGAGCAGATCTTAGTCAGCTTGAAGCTGATGCTGCTTCTTTTTCAGGCTCCTTGCGGTGGCTATTAGTTGGCGCTTGAAGCGCTCCTGCTCGAGAGGTTCCTCAGGCATGATGAAATCTTCGTTGCCGAGGCTTTCCTCATCCTTGAAGAGCGGACGATAACTACCGTCCTCCGAGTCATTGGGCCTGGCCTATTCATCGAGGCTAGCTTGCCCGTTTTCTTGCTCCTCCTGTTCGGATGTTACGTCAGCAAGGTCTTCATTGTTTTTGGCATCGTCCGGAGTATTATTTTCTTCAGTGCCAGCATTGTTGTCTTTTGAACGACGTGACTTAGAGCGGCGCCGAGGACGCCGCCGTTTTTGCTGTGTCTCAGGAGGTTTATTCTCGACTGGATATTTTTTGTCATTATCGTTGGTTGTTTTGGGTGTATCCACCATGTACACATCGTACGAAGAAGTGGCCGTCCAGCGTCCAGTAAATGGCGGATTTTGGTTTTTGCTCCTCATCGGCATCTTCGTCCATACCGTCGATGTCTTCGGAGCCGTAATCAAGCGTGTCGGCCAAATCCTCAACCGTGGCTATGAAGTGGGTGGCGGGTGGGAAGCAAAAGTCTCCATCGTCAGCCCCTAGTTCGAACCGGACATAGTTCGGCTATGGGTCCCCCGCCAAGGACAGGTTCTTTAATGAGTTTAGCACATCGCCCAAGGGCGAGTGCTGGAAGATGTCTGCGGTGCTGAACTCGAAGATCGATAAGCGATCAAGTCCGGCGTCCGCGGATTCACATGGTTCGGAACTTATAACCAAAGACGAGTCCGGAGTTCCGGTGACACGGATATCGTGTGAGGTTAAGTCCATGTGCGGCTCCAGCACCGGGGAATTTGTGGCCTCCGAGGTGGGGTTGAGCCTCCGGTCCTTGGATGGCGCAGTATGCTCCGGATCTAAGGCCAGAGCAGTTACAGGAGCTATCTCCTGAATACGGTCCGATGACAGATTTAGGTCATGTTCATCGAGGTGACCAGGAGCGGTCGTCGTGGTCTCGAATCCGGTGAAGATCAAATCTCCATGGATGTACGCGACGTGGTTCAAGCTCCCAAATCTGACTTGATGGCCAGGGGCGTAGCTATTGATCTGCTCCAGATGGCCACACGAGTTGGCCCACAGAGCGAAGCCGCCGAACACAAAGATTTGTCCGGGGAGGAAAGTTTTTCCTTGGACAGCGTCATTGTTGACGATTGAAGGGGCCATCAAACCTTTTGAGGACGACATAGTGGAACTCTCAATGAAAGCACCAATGTCGGTGCCAAAACTGGCGGATCTCGGTTAGGGGGTTCCGAACTGTGCGTCTAAGGTCGATTGTAACAGGAGACAGGGGACACGATGTTTACCCAGGTTCGGGCCCTCTCTATGGAGGTAATACCCTACTTCCTGCTTGATTGATCTTAATGAATATGAGTATTACAAGAGTTGATCTACCACGAGATCGTAATGGCTAAACCATAGAGGTTTGGCTTGTATGACTATGGTAATGAATCTCTCCCTCCGGACTAAGTCCTCCGGTTTATATAGACACCGGGAGGATCTAGGGTTACACAGGGTCGGTTACAAAGAAGGGAATCTACATGTTTGATTGCCAAGCTTGCCTTCCACGCCAAGGAAAGTCCCATCCAGACACGGGTAAAGTCTTCGGTCTTTGTATCTTCACAGCCCATCAGTCCGGCCCATGGCTAACAGGCCGGACGCCCGAGGACCCCTTAGTCCAGGACTCCCTCAGGAGGTCCTTCCCACATGACCCAGAAACCATCGGGGATATGCCCTCCTGGCACACACGCTCGGCAAAATGAGGTCGTGTGCGACCGACGACCGCTCAAATATGGAAATACGTAGAGTAGAGCTAAAAAAATACAATTATACAGGTGAAATTGTTTCTGGTCGCAAGTACATGCCACACAGTCAGTCCCCGCTAAACGTTTCCGTTCGTATGTACATCCCACACAATCGCTCCAAGGAAAACGTTTCCGTTCACAGGTACATCACACACAAGTTTCCATGTTAAATCGTTTGTGATAGCGTTGCCATTGCACACGATATTAACAATTTTATCGTTTGCATTATTGAATGCATCACACACGTTCCGTAGAAGAAACTGTGTGGCAAAGGCTATCCGTCACACATAGTTTTTATGTGGTAAACGTTTGAGCAAGGTGGGCTAATAGTTTTCAAGAGAAAGTCGTGTGTGATTGTTCATTGATCCAACACGGTTTATTCCTAGAAACTGTGTGCGTTACCTCAGGTCATCGGCCACGGCATTTTTTCAATAACCGGTTGCAACAGCAAAACCCAATTATCAGGCTAATTGCACTATTATTAATAATCCATTTATTAATCTAATTGACATTCATATTAAGCACATAATATATTTCATTTCCATATTAAGGAAGCATAATTTCATAATTGAAATACATCAGAGTACAACATGATATAGCTTCAAAGACTCGGCTACCCCATTACACAATCGCACCGACACCAAGTTTCACATGCAACATGTAGAACCTTTCAAAATTAGCATCATAGATGGTATATAGACAAATGCATCTCATCTGGAAAACTGCTGAAGCGGAAGGCGAATATTGAGCCTTCATTCATGTTGAAGGTCTTTGCAACTTTAGGCCAGTGCCTGTGGATGATTGACCGTCTGTCCTTTGTCCTCTTCAGTAATATTTCAATACTGAACTGATACGTCTCCAACGTATCTATAATTTTTTATTGTTCCATGCTATTATATTATCCATCTAGGATGTTTTATATGCATTTATATGCTATTTTATATGATTTTTGGGACTAACCTATTAACCTAGAGCTCAATTGCAGGTTTACATTTTTCCTTTTTTGAGTATTGCAGAAAAGTAAAACCAAACGGAGTCCAATTGACCTGAAATTCCACGGAACTTATTTTTGGACCAGAAGAAGGCCATGGAGTAAAAGAGTTGGGCTAGAAGAGTTCTGGGCTGCCCACGAGGGTGAGCGGCGTGCCCACCCCCTGGGCGCGCCTCCCTACCTCGTGGACAGCTCGGAGGCCCCCCTGACTTGTTCTCGACGCCAAAACCTCTTATATATACAGAAACCCCCAGAACATAACCTAGATTGGGAGTTCCGCCGCCGCAAGCCTCTGTAGCCACCAAAAACCAATCTAGACCCGTTCCGCAAGACTCACGAGGGGGGGAACCTCACCAAAGTGGCCATCTTCATCATCCTGGCACTCTCCATGATGAGCAGGGAGTAGTTCACCCTCGGGGCTGAGGGTATGTACCAGTAGCTATGTGTTTGATCTCTCTCTCTCGTGTTCTTGAGGTGATACGATCTTGATGTATCACGAGCTTTGCTATTATAGTTGGATCTTATGATGTTTCTCCCCCTCTACTCTCTTGTAATGGATTGAGTTTTCCATTTGAAGTTATCTTATCGAATTGAGTCTTTAAGGATTTGAGAACACTTGATGTATGTCTTGCAGATTACTACAGACTGTTCTGTTTTTGACAGATTCTGTTTTCATTGTGTTGTTTGCTTACTTCGATGAATCTATGAGTAGTACCGGAGGGTATGAACCATAGAGAAGTTTGAATACAGTAGATATTACACCAATATGAATTTATAATGAGTTCACAACAGTACCTAAGTGGTGATTTATTTTCTTATACTAACGGAGCTTACGAAGTTTTCTGTTGAGTTTTGTGTTGTGAAGTTTTCAAGTTTTGGGTAAAGATTTGATGGACTATGGAATAAGGAGTGGCAAGAGCCTAAGCTTGGGGATGCCCAAGGCACCCCAAGGTAATATTCAAGGACAACCAAGAGCTTAAGCTTGGGGATGCCCGGATGGCATCCCCTCGTTCGTCTTCGTTCATCGGTAACTTTACTTGGAGCTATATTTTTATTCACCACATGATATGTGTTTTTCTTGGAGGGCCATTTTATTTTCTTTTGTTTTGCTTGCTGTTTGAATAAAATACCAAGATCTGAAATTCTTAAATATTAGAGAGTCTTCACATAGTTGCATAATTATTCGACTACTCATTGATCTTCACTTATATCTTTCGGAGTAGTTTGTCGTTTGCTCTAGTGCTTCACTTATATCTTTTAGAGCACGGCGGTGGTTTTATTTTGAAGAAATATATGAACTCTCATGCTTCACTTATATTGTTTTGAGAGTCTTTAGAACAGCATGGTAATTTTCTTTGGTTATAAATTTAGTCCTAATATGATAGGCATCCAAGAGGGATATAATAAAAACTTTCATATAAAGTGCATTGAATACTAAGAGAAGTTTGATACTTGATAGTTGTTTTGAGATATAAAGGTGGTGATATTAGAGTCATGCTAGTTGGGTAATTATGAAACTGAGAAATACTTGTGTTGAGGTTGGCAAGTCCCGTAGCATGCACGTATGGTAAACGTTGTGTGACAAATTTGAAGCATGGAGTGTTCTTTGATTGCTTTCCTTATGAGTGGCGGTCGGGGACGAGCGATGGTTTTTTCCTACCAATCTATCTCCCTAGGGTCATGCTTAGTAGTACTTTGCTTCGAGGGCTAATAAACTTTTGCAATAAGTATATGAGTTCTTTATGACTAATGTGAGTCCATGGATATTACACACTCTCACCCTTCCATCATTGCTAGCCTCTTCGGTACCGTGCATTGCCCTTTCTCACCTTGAGAGTGGGTGCAAACTTCGCCAGTGCATCCAAACCCCGTGATAAAATACGCTCTATCACACATAAACCTCCTTATATCTTCCTCAAAACAGCCACCGCACCTACCTATTATGGCATTTCCATAGCCATTCCGAGATATATTGCCATGCAACTTTCCACCGTTCCGTTTATTATGACACGCATCATCATTGTCATATTGCCTTGCATGATCATGTAGTTGACATCGTATTTGTGGCAAGGACACCATGCTAATTTTTCATACATGCCACTCTTGATTCATTGCATATCCCGGTACACCGCCGGAGGCATTCACATAGAGTCATATTTTGTTCTAAGTATTGAGTTGTAATTCTTGTGTTGTAAGTAAATAAAAGTGCGATGATCATCATTATTAGAGCATTGTCCCATGTGAGGGAAGGATGATGGAGACTATGATTCCCCCACAAGTTGGGATGAGACTCCGGACGAAAGAAAATAAAATAAAAAAGAGGCCAAATGTAACATCCCAAAATTCTAAATTTTGGAATGTTATAATAAATAGATAGTTTTGATTGATTGTTTGATTGATTGACTGAAAGTGAGTGAATTCAAAACTTTTTGAAAGTTAAATGAGAGGGAATAAAAGGACTTTCCCAAAACTTTCATTTTGCTTTTATGATCTTCGGGAATTCAAATTCTTTTCATCACAAAACCCTGGAGAGAAGATGACATGACTTCTTCCATTTATTTAAATGACAAGGGGTGTTGAAAATATTTGAATTTCATTTGAAATATTTCCAATTCTGAAACTTTATGCAACTCAATGATTTTCACGAGCGAAGATAAAATGACTTCTTCAAAACATATGAAATATGAGTTGGGAGTTTCAAAGAAATAAATTCAAAGTTCTTTTGAATTTATTTTCAATTTGGAGTTATTTGACTTTTATTCAAATTATTTTTCTCCAAAAATAAAATATATGGAAAATAGGGTAACATGATTCCCTACATCAGAAAATTGGAGAGAAATTAATTTGAAGTCATTTTGGTATTTTTAAAATGATTTTTATTGGGTTTTATTAGAGCTGAAACACTCCTTGTTTTATTTGAATTTGTGTATATTTTATTTGAAGCTAAAATAATGTTCATGTTGTAAAAAAAATCTGAAAATTTTGATATATTATATGCGTATATAAAAGTTTTAATTATTTTTGTTTTTTATTATTTTAGTTCTGTGAAATTTTGTTTAAAAAAAATGCTTCGAACAGTGCCCGGCCGAAGCCCAGCACTGCTCTCTCTCTTTCTCTCTCTCTCTCTCTCTCTCTCTCTCTCTCTCTCTCTCTCCCTCTCTCTCTCTCTCTCTCTGGGCGGCCCTAACCCAGCCAGGCTGCCCAGCCCACCCCTTCGTCCCGAAGCTCGCTCGATCTCCCGAGACGGAGGGGCCCGCCCGCCGTCGCGCCGGACTCCTCGCGCCGCCTCTCCTCTGCCCCCTCCCGCACGCCACCTCGCCGCCTCTCCTCCACAAAACCCGAGGGCCCGGCCCCGTTCCCCACTTCTCCCGCATCTCGCCGCCACCTCGCCGGAACTGCCGCCGCCGCCGAGTTCCTCACCGCCGCCCCGCACCTCCCCGAACCCCCAACCACCACCCACCTCTCCATCGCGCCGCGCCGAGTCCCCTGACACCCTCTCCGCCGCCGGAGACCCACCGGAGCCGCCGCCCCATCGACGTCCGACCCGCCGCCGCC
This sequence comes from Aegilops bicornis, assembly GCA_021605145.1. Classification (NCBI taxonomy): domain Eukaryota; kingdom Viridiplantae; phylum Streptophyta; class Magnoliopsida; order Poales; family Poaceae; genus Aegilops; species Aegilops bicornis. Next base: position 545,428,300 of record CM038671.1, read on the forward strand.
CTCTCCCTCGCCGCCGGCAACCACCGTCGCCGCGGTACGCCTTGCTTCTTTCCTCCCCGTCCGATCTACGATCGACGGTCTGGATTAGATCTAGGATTTGTTTTTTTTCTTTTAGCCGGTACGTTAGTGAACGAACGTTCGTTCGTTTAGCGTTGGCAGTGGACGTTTTCACTATATAAGCCTTGGCAGCGAACGTTCTTATATTAGATCTGTTTTTTTTCCAGGGACCTCATTGTAGCTGTTTTTATTTTCAGTTTAGTCCCTAATCTTAGAACGCTCATAACTTTTCACTCGTTAGTCCAAATCCAACGAAACCAACGCCCACTTCTTCGTTATGATCCCCTCTATCCAGTAATCCAACTCAAACATGTTTTTGAAAGTTTTAAAATTTTAATTCAAACAGATTTGTATTCAAACTTCGTTTGATCATAACTTGAGTTTTATAACTCCGATTTAGTTGATTCTTTTTGCAAATCGAAGCTCTTGACCTAAACTTTTTGATAAGGCCAAATTCACATAATTTTGGTACTGTTAGAAATTGTTTTATGTTGCAAGAGTTATTTGCTTGGTTTTGATGTTTTCGAATCGTTTTCTTCGATCTTCACGATCTTTTGAGTGATTGCTTATGTGTGGTTACCATTGCTTGATTACGATAGATTGACCGGAGTGTGACGAGTAGAACTATCAAGAGTTGTTGAGTGCGAATCATCTTCATCAACATTGCAGGCAAGTAACACTTTGGTCATACTTTTCTCATACCCGGTTTTATGCATTAGATCTATTCCTCAAACACTTGCATGATTAGGATCTAATTAAATTGTGGGATGGGAAGTAGTTTGAGGTAGTACCTATTACCTGTTTTATTATCAAACCCTTGGGAGTTACTTCTACGTTTGCTTATTACGCCATGCTATGCTCATAGACGTGGATTGGGTTTGAGTGAATATCCATGACAGATGTGAGATTGATAATTAATGGTTTATCTAAGGTGGCAACTTAAACACACATCTGGTGGATTGAGGCACTGGCTATTCCAGGATTTGCCTATCAAGGCACACAGGTAGACAGGATTTGCCTGTATTTCTTTGGACCGCCACCCGTGCTCAAAGGGATCATGAGATTATTCAAACTAGAAACTTCCGTGTGCAGCCACAAGCCATTATGGGCTCAAGCGTAGTTGACTAAGTTGTGCGAACTCTTACGGGTAGACTAGCGGATGTAGGGGTTGTAGGTTGGTACGGTCTACCCACATGTAAGGTGCTAGCGCTTACGAAAGACTATGTCTCGGTCATCCGCTTTCTCAAACACCATGTAGTGCGAGAAACCAAACGGAGGCGATCGAGTCTTGTGGGGAAAAGTGCACAAACCTCTCAGAGAGTTTATAACCTAATCAGGGTTAGCCGTGTCCCCGGTTATGGACATCTTTGAGTATCTAGTTCTTGGATTATCCTGTTGATCTCATCATGTTACTCTAATTAATATTGTTGGGGTTTAATGAGTACTTTTAATTGGGATTGAGGATGCTGTCAACCATTCTCAATGTTCAACAACCACCATGATAGTTAAATAAATTTATTCCTTTGAAGTAGGGAAAAATTGGCTTTTCGCAAAAACTATAACCATAGAGCTTTCCACCAGCCATATATGCATGTAGTATAGGCTTATTCCTTCATTACTCTCTATGTGTTACATTGCCAAAGATATTCCATGTGTCAATTGTTCGGGCTGCAACTTTTCATGTTGCGTACTTTTCGCATTTACGAGTAAGTGATACGTTAGGGTTACGATTTTCTATACTCAACTTTGCCGTTGGTGTTGATGGGAATCCACAATCTTGTTGCTTCCGCTTATATTTGGATTGAGGTAATAGTATTTATGTTATCAGTATACATGTGATTTACCTCTGTTATAAATCCTTCGAGTAATGTGTGTGTCAAAGATACCGATCCGTGGATGACACGAAAGCACGTAGACTTCATCCATTCGGTCGGGTCGCCACAAGATGGTATCAGAGCACATGTTGATCAGAGGACGTGACCCTAGAAACTGACAAGCCCATAGGAAAGATTTTTCTCTACAATTTCATTTTCAAAAAGATCTTTTACCTCTCTTCTCTTCTGAGCTTATTTCAAATATTCCCTTTTAGTGAGACCATACCCCTTTTCCCTTTCGACCACTCGAAGATTCGACCGATGAGACCACTCCAAGGAGATAAGATATCGGACAACTAAGACCATTTGGAATGAAGAGGATTTTACCATGTAAATGGAAACTACAACTGTTGAAGACTCCGAAGACTATGAGATTTTGAAGGCTCTAAAGAATTACCTGATTTTTATGACCTGGGAAGGCTACACTTATGGAACTTGACAGACTATGGAAGCTGTCAATACCCGAGATCAAGGTGTATCGGAGAAAGACCGGAATATGGAGCCTTAGAACTCAAAGTTTTGTCAAGGAAAACCCTAAGGCAGGAGATATCAACTATGGAATGGTAGCTCGTGGAAATGACAAGAGCAAAAACACGCTATCCATGATGTTATCGCCCGCTTATGCTATTGTCACCGTGCTGAGTTAAGCATGCATATGCATGGAAGGATTGGATGGTAGAAGGCTGATGGAGCACCTATCAGCAAGATGAAGATTTAACCTTAGCCGGTGTATCACCAGGATCTGGAGTATTACATGAAGAAGTTTAAGGTGGATCTGCAGGAAGTCGTATTTGACAAATAAATAGTTCGTGAAGAACTCAGGACCCAGAAGATGCAAGTAGACAAGCCGGAGGAGCTAAACCTCGAGATACCAGAGATTCGTCGGGAATTGGAGGACAGTAGAACCATGGTTCATGCCAAGGTTGATAAAACCCAGAAGTTTGGAATGCAACCCAGAAATATTAAAGGATGTCATGAGAGACTTTGCGTCAACAAAGATCTGGCATAAAAACTTGAGTAGGTCAAGCACGACCAGAAGAAGCCGTTGGAGACATGAACAAGACTTGAAGAGTTTGATGACTTGGAAGATTTATTGACCTTTAGAAAACCAAACCCCTGTTACATACCTGCGATAGATGCGACGATTGTGAGCTGTCATCTGTTTGATGTTTTTCCTACAGCCACAACAAAATCTGTCTTTTCAAAACAATTGTTTGTATTGTGGTGCATCCCTCTCTATCTCTCTTATCCCACCCCAAACCCATGGACCCCATTTGAGGATGAATGGAGATGAGCTTGTATTTTCTGGACCGATGAGTCAATTGGAGACAGTCCGATGGATTCAGAACATGGAGGATCGCATGGAGAATAACACTATAGTCGAAAAGGATATGACCCAGCATGCTCTTGAGTGCTTTGTAAGAGGTGCTGCTATTTGGTGGAGGATGTACCAAACCATCAATGGATTGCAAGGAGTAACCACTTGGAAAGAATTAAAGTTGACTTTGCTAAAGTCTCGGTTTGTGTCCCAGAAATTGAGGCCTTATGGAAAGGATATGAAGAAACCTTGTGCATACAAGCTTTCTGGAGAAATAGGATACAACCATAAAGAAAACAAGGATTTAATACCCTCATAATCGGAGGATTATCAAAGGAGTTAGCCGAGGATTTTCGTGTAACTTCAATTGGAGATTGTTCCCAAAGGTTTTGTTGCAGCAATGGAAGTTCAGTCTGCATTGTTGGGAAAGATCCGTGAAGCTTAGAAGGATGACAAAGAGATTGCTGAGGATGAGCAAAGGAAAGGCCGAAGGTTTTCGTAACGATGAGCACGGCACCTTATGGTTCGAGGATCGTGTATATGTGCCTAATAATGCAAAGATCAGGAAGTTAATACTTAAGGAGGCTCATGACTCACCATACTCAATTCACCCCGGAAACACCAAGATGTATTTGGATTTGAAGGATCATTTCTGGTGGACCGGTATGAAGAAGGATATTGCCGAGTATGTAGCCGTATGTGATGTATGTCAGAGAGTGAAGGCAGAACATCAGAAGCCAGCAGGAGTACTACGGCCTATGCCAATACCCGAATGGAAGTGGGATAAGCTTGGCATGAATTTCATTACCGGATTTCCCAGAACCCGATTGGGATATGATTCTATCCGGTAGTAGTTGATTCGCTTGACCAAAGTGGCTCGCTTTATCCCAGTGAAAACCACTTATACAAGTGCGTAGTTGGCCAAGATATATTTGACAAGGACCGTATGTCTGCATGGAGTTCCGAGGACCATCGTAGAGGAACACAGTTTACCTCAAAGTTTTGGAATCACTGCACTGCACTTTGGGTACTAGGCTAGAGTTCAAGACAACCTTTCATCCAGAGATGATGGATAAATCGAGAGAGTCAATCAGATTCTGGAGGACATGTTGAGAGCGTGTGCGCTAGATTATGGATCTAGTAGGGATGATAATCTACCTTACGCGGAATTCTCATACAACAACAGTTACCAAGCTAGTTGAAGATGGCCCCTTTTGAAGCTTTGTATGGGAAAAGGAGCCAGACATCGTTAATGTGGGATGAAGTTGGAGACCGTCAGTTGTTTGGACCAAATGTGATCAAAGAGTCAGAAGAGAATGTTAAGTTCATCCGAGATAGACTGAAGGTAGCTCAGTCCAGGCAGAAGAGTTATGCAGACTCAAAAACGCAAGGAGGTAGTCTATGAAATCGGAGACAGAGCATATATTTATGCGTACACTCTGCGAGGAGTTAAACGATTTGGAGTTAAGGGAAAGTTAGCCCGAGATTTGTAGGACCATACCGAGTTTGGAACGTATGAGAGAATTGGCTAACAAGTTGGAGTCACCAAGGATGCTTAGGAGTTCATGATGTGTTTCACATTTCCCGCTTGAAGTAGTGCCATGCGTAGATGGCCGATATTCCTCCTGTGGGACGCTTGACCTCGAAAAGATAATGAGGTTCCACGAAGTGAAATATGGACTTCATAAGTATGAGTTTTTATCTTGGTATGTGGGATATTCCACGAGGATGAAGAGATGAATTACTATTGGATATAAAGGAGGTATGATGTTGGAAATATGGATCAATGGAAATTCCATGATGAGTCTGAGTAATCATGTCCTAGTTTGGTGCCAACAGAAGGAAGAAAGACATTACAATTGGATGGATTTTAAGTATGCTAGGAAGCTGGAAGTTGAATGTTGGAATAACGATCAGTTGCCCGCGATGATGAGTTCAAGGTTTACAAGTGATGAGATGGGCCATAACCCACAGGCCCCAGGACCTGCCAAGAAGCAAGCACATTCTTGCTGAAGGAGAAACCCTGGGAGAAGTTACGATTCTATCGACCGACGATTCTATAGGAGTTTACGCAAAAACCTGAGAGTTGTTAAGGAACGATAGATGTTTGTGTGGCTTGCAGAATCAATGGATTTTCCGAACTTGGTTCGTCGACAAGAGAAATTATGCAATGCTTGTGAGGATGACCGAGTGTTAGAATGCGAGATTCGCTAAACCATGTACAAGGTAATGATTTGGGTGCGGGATGGATTGATCACCATACCGACTTACTCTTATTATTCGCTTTGCTATGTGGGATGGTAAATCTGAGTCACTTACCTATAGTTGCGAGACGATGATCAAAACCTTGTTTGAACCTTAGAATGGTATAAGTATTTTCCCTTGTACATGGCAGCTGTTGCCAATCGTAGGATATACGGTGAGGTTCAACCCAGACCCGTTTTCTGCAGGACAAACCATAAATTGATGACCACCATGAGATATCGATAGTTGATTAGTATTGGCGCCAGACCCGTCAGCTATGAAGACCCAATCTCGGAATAACCTTACCAAAAGGAAAAAGGACAAAAGTATTGGGAAAAGGTTATGCCGCTACAGGAAGAGCCCAGAGAAGGAATTTTCCTTACGATCTGAGAAGACCGACACTGTCAGTAATAAGGATGGAGTATATGAGTTTTTGATGGAACTGTAACCATGCTTTTAAGGGTGGTAGTACCCCAGACCCCGGAACCGATCGATGGATTTTGAGGAGACCCCCAAACCCTAACCTTTTTTTTCTAGCCTCTCCGAATCTCGAGGACGAGATTCATTTTAAGGGTGGTAGTTTGTAACATCCCAAAATTCTAAATTTTGGAATGTTATAACAAATAGATAGTTTTGATTGATTGTTTGATTGATTGACTGAAAGTGAGTGAATTCGAAACTTTTTGAAAGTTAAATGAGAGGGAATAAAAGGACTTTCCCAAAACTTTCATTTTGCTTTTATGATCTTCGGGAATTCAAATTCTTTTCATCACAAAACCCTGGAGAGTAGATGACATGACTTCTTCCATTTATTTAAATGACAAGGGGTGTTGAAAATATTTGAATTTCATTTGGAAAATATTTCCAATTCTGAAACTTTATGCAACTCAGTGATTTTCACGAGCGAAGATAAAAATGACATCTTCAAAACATATGAAATATGAGTTGGGAGTTTCAAAGAAATAAATTCAAAGTTCTTTTGAATTTATTTTCAATTTGGAGTTATTTGAGTTTTATTCAAATTATTTTTCTCCAAAAATAAAATATATGGAAAATAGGGTAACATGACTCCTACATCGAGAAAATTGGAGAGAAATTAATTTGAAGTCATTTTGGTATTTTTAAAATGATTTTTATTGGGTTTTATTAGAGCTGAAGCACTCCTTGTTTTATTTGAATTTGTGTATATTTTATTTGAAGCTAAAATAATGTTCATGTTGTAGAAAATCTTTTTCTGAAAATTTTGATATATTATATGCCTATATAAAAGTTTTAATTATTTTTGTTTTTATTATTTTAGTTCTGTGAAATTTTGTTTTAAAAACGCTTAACAAAGTGCCAGTCAAGCCCAAGACTGCTCTCTCTTCTCTCTCTCTGGGCGGCCCAGCCAACCCAGCCAGGCCCAGCCAACCCCGCTCGTCCCAGGCTCCCCTCGATCTCCCGAGCCCGGCCAGAGGCGCCGCCGCTATCTGCCCGGACTCCTCGCGCCGCCTCTCCTCTGCCCCCTCCCGCACGCCACCTCTCCTCCATAAAACTCGAGGCCCCGGCCCCGTTCCCCTCTTCTCCCGCATCTCGCCGCCGCCTCGCCGGAACTGCCGCCGCCGCCGAGTTCCTCACCGCCGCCCCGCACCTCCCCGAACCCCGCAGCCACCACCCACCTCTCCACCGCGCCGCGCCGAGTCCCCTGACACCCTCGCCGCCGCCGGAGACCCACCGGAGCCGCCGCCCCGTCGACGTCCGACCCGCCGCCGCCCTCTCCCTCGCCGCCGGCAACCACCGTCGCCGCGGTACGCCTCGCCTCTTTCCTCCCCGTCTGATCTACGATCGACGATCTGGATTAGATCTAGGATTTGTTTTTTTTTCTTTCAACCGGTACGTTAGTGAACGAACGTTCGTTCGTTTAGCGTTGGCAGTGGACATTTTCACTATATAAGCCTTGGCAAATAACGTTCTTATATTAGATCTGTTTTTTTTCCAGGGACCTCATTGTAGCTGTTTTTATTTTCAGTTTAGTCCCTAATCTTAGAACGCTCATAACTTTTCACTCGTTAGTCCAAATCCAACGAAACCAACGCCCACTTCTTTGTTATGATCCCCTCTATCCAGTAATCCAACTCAAACATGGTTTTGAAAGTTTTAAAATTTTAATTCAAACAGATTTGTATTCGAACTTCGTTTGATCGTAACTTGAGTTTCAGAATTCGATTTAGTTGATTCTTTTTGCAAATCGAAGCTCTTGACCTAAACTTTTTGATAAGGCCAAATTCACATAATTTTGGTACTGTTAGAAATTGTTTTATGTTGCAAGAGTTATTTGCTTGGTTTTGATGTTTTCGAATCGTTTTCTTCGATCTTCCCGATCTTTTGAGTGATTGCTTATGTGTGGTTACCATTGCTTGATTACGATAGATTGACCGGAGTGTGACGAGTAGAACTATCAAGAGTTGTTGAGTGCGAATCATCTTCATCAACATTGCAGGCAAGTAACACTTTGATCATACTTTTCTCATACCCAGTTTTTATGCATTAGATCTATTCCTCAAACACTTGCATGATTAGGATCTAATTAAATTGTGGGATGGGAAGTAGTTTGAGGTAGTACCTATTACCTGTTTTATTATCAAACCCTTGGGAGTTACTTCTACGTTTGCTTATTACGCCATGCTATGCTCAGAGACGTGGATTGGGTTTGAGTGAATATCCATGACAGATGTGATATTGATAATTAATGGTTTATCTAAGGTGGCAACTTAAACACACATCTGGTGGATTGAGGCACTGGCTATTCCAGGATTTGCCTATCAAGGCACCTGCAGACAGGATTTGCCTGTATTTCTTCTGGACCGCCACCTGTGCTCAAAGGGATCATGAGATTATTCAAACTAGAAACTTCCGTGTGCAGCCACAAGCCATTATGGGCTCTGGCGTAGTTGACTAAGTTGTGCGAACTCTTACGGGTAGACTAGCAGATGTAGGGGTTGTAGGTTGGTACGGTCTACCCACATGTAAGGTGCTAGCGCTTCTGAAAGACTATGTCTCGGTCATCCGTTTCTCAAACACCATGTAGTGCGAGAAACCAAACGGAGGCGATCGAGTCTTGTGGGGAAAAGTGAACAAACCTCTGCAGAGTGTATAAACTAATCATGGTTAGCCGTGTCCCCGGTTATGGACATCTTTGAGTATCTAGTTCTTGGATTATCCTGTTGATCTCATCATGTTACTCTAATTAATATTGTTGGGGTTTAATGAGTACTTTTAATTGGGATTGAGGATGCTGTCAACCATTCTCAATGTTCAACAACCACCATGATAGTTAAATAAATTTATTCCTTTGAAGTAGGGAAAATTTGGCTTTTCGTGAAAACTATAACCATAGAGCTTTCCACCAGCCATATATGCATGTAGTACAGGCTTATTCCTTCATTACTCTCTATGTGTTACATTGCCAGCATATTCCATGTGTCAATTGCTTTTCGGGCTGCAACTTTTCATGTTGCAGACTTTTTCGCATTTACGAGTAAGTGATACGTTAGGGTTACGATTTCCTATACTCAACTTTGCCGTTGGTGTTGATGGGAATCCACAATCTTGTTGCTTCCGGTATATTTGGATTGAGGTAATAGTATTTACGTTCATCATATACATGTGATTTACCTCTGTTATAAATCCTTCGAGTACTGTGAGTGTCAGCATACCGATCCAGGGATGACACGAAAGCACAGAGACTTGATCCATTCGGGTCGGGTCGCTACACCAAAAGAAAAAAAAGGAGAGAAGGCCCAAATAAAAAATAAAAAAAGGAAACAATGAGAGAAAAAGAGAGAGGTGACAATGTTACTATCCTTTTTCCACACTTGTGCTTCAAAGTAGCACCGTGATCTTCATGATAGAGAGTCTCTTATTTTGTCACTTTCATATACTAGTGGGAAATTTTCATTATAGAACTTGGCTTGTATATTCCAATGATGGGCTTCCTCAAAATGCCCTAGGTCTTCGTGAGCAAGCAAGTTGGATGCACACCCACTTAGTTTCTTTTGATGAGCTTTCATATATTTATAGCTCTAGTGCATCCGTTGCATGGCAATCCCTACTCCTCGCATTGACATCAATTGATGGGCATCTCCATAGCCCGTTGATTAGCCGCGTCAATGTGAGACTTTCTTATTTTTTGTCTTCTCACATAACCCCTATCATCATACTCTATTCCACCCATAGTGCTATGTCCATGGCTTGCGCTCATGTATTGCGTGAGGGGTGAAAAGGTCAAGCGTTAAAAGTATGAACCAATTGCTCGACTTGTCATCGGGGTTGTGCATGATGGGAGCATTTTGTGTGACGAAAATGAAGCATGGCCAAACTATATGATTTTGTAGGGATAAGCTTTCTTTGGCTATGTTATTTTGATAAGACATAATTACTTGGTTAGTATGCTTGAAGTATTATTATTTTTATGTCAATATTAAACTTTTGTTTTGAATCTGATGGATCTGAATATTTTTGCCACAATAAATAAGATTATATTGATGATTATGTTAGGTAGCATTCCACATCAAAAATTCTATTTTTATCATTTACCTACTCGAGGACGAGCAGGAATTAAGCTTGGGGATGCTTGATACGTCTCCAATGTATCTATATTTTTTTATTGTTCCATGCTATTATATTATCCATCTAGGATGTTTTATATGCATTTATATGCTATTTTGTATGATTTTTGGGACTAACCTATTAACCTAGAACCCAAAGGCTTACATTTTTCCTTGTTTTGGAGTATCCTAAAAGGAAAACCAAACGGAGTCCAATTGACCTGAAATTTCACGGAACTTATTTTTGGACCAGAAGAAGGCCATGGAGTAAAAGAGTTGGGCCAGAAGAGTCACGGGCTGCCCACGAGGGTGGGGGGCGCGCCTCCCTACCTCGTGGACAGCCCGGAGACCCCCTGATTTCTTCTCGACGCCAAAACCTCTTATATATACAGAAACCCCCAGAACATAACCTAGATCGGGAGTTCCGCCGCCGCAAGCCTCTGTAGCCACCAAAAACCAATCTAGACCCGTTACGGCATCCAGCCGGAGGGGGGAACCCTCACCGGTGGCCATCTTCATCATCCCGACGCTCTCCATGACGAGGAGGGAGTAGTTCACCCTAGGGGCTGAGGGTATGTGATAACCCACAAGTATAGGGGATCGCAACAGTTTTCGAGGGTAGAGTATTCAACCCAAATTTATTGATTCGACACAAGGGGAGCCAAAGAATATTCTCAAGTATTAGCAGTTGAGTTATCAATTCAACCACACCTGGATAACTTAGTATCTGCAGCAAAGTATTTAGTAGCAAAGTAATATGGAAGTAACGGTAACGGTAAGAAAAGTAATATTTTTGGGTTTTGTAGTGATTGTAACAGTAGCAAAGGAAAAGTAAATAAGCGGAGAACAATATGTGAAAAGCTCGTAGGCATTGGATCGGTGGTGGAGAATTATGCCGGATGTGGTTCATCATGTAATAGTCATAACATAGGGTGACATAGAACTAGCTCCGATTCATCAATGTAATGTAGGCATGTATTCCGAATATAGTCATACGTGCTTATGGAAAAGAACTTGCATGACATCTTTTGTCCTACCCTCCCATGGCAGCGGGGTCCTAATGGAAACTAAGGGATATTAAGGCCTCCTTTTAATAGAGTACGGACCAAAGCATTAACACATAGTGAATACATGAACTCCTCAAACTACGGTCATCACCGGAGTGGTCCCGATTATTGTCACTTCGGGGTTGCCGGATCATAACACATAGTAGGTGACTATAGACTTACAAGATAGGATCAAGAACTCACATATATTCATGAAAACATAATAGGTTCAGATCTGAATCATGGCACTCGGGCCCTAGTGACAAGCATTAAGCATAGCAAAGTCATAGCAACATCAATCTCGTAACATAGTGGATACTAGGGATCAAACCTTAACAAAACTAACTCGATTACATGATAAATCTCATCCAACCCATCACCGGCCCAAAGAAGCCTATGATGGAATTACTCACGCACGGTAGTGAGCATCATGAAATTGGTGATGGAGGATGGTTGATGATGACGACAGCGATGGATTCCCCTCTCCGGAGCCCCGAACGGACTCCAGATCAACCCTCCCGAGAGAGTTTAGGGCTTGGCGGCAGCTCCGTATCGTAAAACGTGATGAATCTTTCTCTCTGATTTTTTTCTCCCTGAACGCGAATATATGGAGTTGGAGTTGAGGTCGGTGGAGCACCAGGGGGCCCACGAGGCAGGGGGCGCGCCCCCACCCTCGTGGACAGGTGGTGGCCCCCTAGTCTTGATTCTTTCGCCAATATATTTAATATTTTCCAAAAATAAGCTCCATGGAGTTTCAGGTCATTCCGAGAACTTTTGTTTCTGCACATAAATAACACCATGGCAATTCTGCTGAAAACAGCGTCAGTTCGGGTTAGTTCCATTCAAATCATGCAAGTTAGAGTCCAAAACAAGGGCAAAAGTGTTTGGAAAAGTAGATATGACGGAGACGTATCAGTATGTACTAGTACCTATGTGTTTGATCTCTCTCTCTCTCTCGTGTTCTTGAGGTGATACGATCTTGATGTATCGCGAGCTTTGCTATTATAGTTGGATCTTATGATGTTTCTCCCCCTCTACTCTCTTGTAATGGATTGAGTTTTCACTTTCAAGTTATCTTATCGGATTGAGTCTTTAAGGATTTGAGAACACTTGATGTATGTCTTGCATGTGTTTATCTGTGGTGACAATGGGATATCACGTGATCTACTTGATGTATGTTTTGGTGATCAACTTGCGGGTTCCGTGACCTCATGAACTTATGCATAGGGGTTGGCACACGTTTTCGTCTTGACTCTCCGGTAGAAACTTTGGGGCACTCTTTGAAGTACTTTGTGTTGGTTGAATAGATGAATCTGAGATTGTGTGATGCATATCGTATAATCATACCCACGGATACTTGTGATGACATTGGAGTATCTAGGTGACATTAGGGTTTTGGTTGATTTGCGTCTTAAGGTGTTATTCTAGTATGGACTCTATGATAGATCGAACGGAAAGAATAGCTTCGTGTTATTTTACTATGGACTCTTGAATAGATCGATCAGAAAGAATAACTTTGAGGTGGTTTTGTACCCTACAATAATCTCTTCGTTTGTTCTCCGCTATTAGTGACTTTGGAGTGACTCTTTCTTGCATGTTGAGGGATAGTTATATGATCCAATTATGTTATTATTGTTGAGAGAACTTGCACTAGTGAAAGTATGAACCCTAGGCCTTGTTTCCTAGCATTGCAATACCGTTCGTGCTCACTTTTATCATTAGTAACCTTGCTGTTTTTATATTTTCAGATTACAAAAACCTATATCTACCATCCATATTGCACTTGTATCACCATCTCTTCGCCGAACTAGTGCACCTATACAATTTACCATTGTATTGGGTGTGTTGGGGACACAAGAGACTCTTTTTTATTTGGTTGCAGGGTTGCTTGAGAGAAACCATCTTCATCCTACGCCTCCCACAGATTGATAAACCTTAGGTCATCCACTTGAGGGAAATTTGCTACTGTCCTACAAACCTATGCACTTGGAGGCTCAACAACGTCTACAAAAAGAAGGTTGTGTAGTAGACATCATGAACCGTGGGTGTTGTATGAAAACCTTCCTCGCCTCCTGACCATAGAGGTGGTTTGAGAGGTAATCATCAGTGAACTGCTTTGGAAAGGCCTGAAAACAAGGATGTGCATAAATATCTTCTCTATATTGGAAATGGGGCAAAGGAATAAAAAGGCAAGGTATAATAGTTAGTACCATCTTGTAGTGAACTGATGTCTTCTTCATTGTGCAGACAAAGATCTTGTTGTTTTTTGTCGCTAATTTCTTTATCCTAACAATCTTTCTAAGTTTCTTGATTTGATTGATATTCATGGGCAGCTCATTTCCCCATATGCCAAAAGGGTCGAATAGTGGGTCAAAACCTCTGACGGAAGGACCTACATGTGCAACACCAAATTGTTAAAAACCTAAATATTAGAATGGTTCCTGCAATTGCACAATAATGTGCTATTAGACAACGGACCATGCACGTGCTAACCTCGATTGTAAACCTCGGTGCTTCCCATTGTTTCCCTGCAACACATATAAGGTAGTTAGTCATCAGGTTAAGTAAGGGTTCGCATGCTATCAGTAAAATATGTTGATGAAAAATAAGCACATAGTAGATTCATCAGTTTAATTCAAGCCACATGGAAAACCCATTTATCCAAACCAAGCATGATTAAGAACTAGGAAATATAGCACTTGGATATGTTTCTCATGTATTAAGTGCAGCCAAATATGATTTATTCCTCACATGCACAACAATACAAAATTCTACCCACGACAATTGGACATCGCATTGCGGAATTGAACCAAGCAGTTAACTAAACACCACAACAAGTGAACCAAACATTAATCGAAAGCATCACATTGCACAATATAACATACTCCTAATAGAAGATCGCATAGTTAACCAAACCAAGCATGCTTAACAACTTGGAAATATAGCAATTGTATTTGTTTCTCATGTATTTACTACATCCAAATTCAATTTATTCCTCAGATGGTATACAATAACAGAATGCACCCACAACTATTGAACATCGCATTGCAGAATTGAACCAAACAGTTAACTAAACACCACAACACAAATGAACCAAACGTTAACTGAGCACCACATTGCACAATGTATAACCAAACCAAGCATGCTTGACAACTTGGAAATATAGCAATTGTATTTGTTTCTCATGTATTTTGTGAAGATAAATTCGATTTATTTCTCACATGGAAGACAATACAAAATTGTAGCCTGAAGAATTGAACATCACATTTGCAGAATTGAACCAAACAGTTAACTGAAGACGACAACTAATTAACAAAACAGTTAATAAGTGAGCACCACACTGCACAACATACAGAACATATACACTAGAGCAATAGATTGCATGGTAAAATTTGATAGCACAATTCACTGGAATTTGTGAAGGAAAGGTAGGAGCAACACACACAACGGGTAAACCGAGCATGCTTAACCGGCGTAGATAGCAAATGGCAAGGTGCTCCTCCAAGATCTGGGGGTTGGCACGAATGACAGCCATCGCGACCTCATCCGTGCGTGCGGCTGCGATTTGCTTCTCTGCTGCCAAATGGTCCTTGAGATCCTGGCTATACTGCGTGCACCATGGCTTAGGGCAGCACTTATTTGGTGGAGGGGTCGGTGATTTGGGTGGAAGGTGTCGCGCTCGCGCCGGTGGTCGAGGAATGTGGGATGTGGAAGGAGGAGGAGGATGGGGGTCGGGTGTGGATTACATGCCTGGATATACGAGGCCGAGCAGCGTGAAGGAGGGTCACCGACGAGGAGGCGACGCTGCAAGCAAGGAGTGAAGGTTTCAACTTGGAAAGGAAGGCGGAAACAAGGGGAAATGTGGCTTTTGGTAAGGGGGAGGGGGCGGGGAGGTATATATTTTCGTGGAAGCCGAAAATTTGGAATCGCTCAAATGAAAAAATCATGCCAAGAAAGTGTCATCAGACACGGTCCCTTATTCAGAAATGTGTACGATATGTGAACATCACTAACGATTCAGATAGCTTAACCCGTGTGTGATGAATTTGAACGTCAAAAATTTTGATTCGAATTTCCATGGTTACAGTGTTCATCCACGTCATTGCATAATTTGGGTACACAAAGGAGACTACATCACACCCACACTTCTTAATCGAGCAAGTTCAGCAATTAAACAGAGCTAGCTGACCTA
The DNA here is from genome assembly GCA_021605145.1 of Aegilops bicornis. Classification (NCBI taxonomy): domain Eukaryota; kingdom Viridiplantae; phylum Streptophyta; class Magnoliopsida; order Poales; family Poaceae; genus Aegilops; species Aegilops bicornis. Next base: position 545,443,617 of record CM038671.1, read on the forward strand.
AACATTACTCTAACAAATTAAAGACCGGCGCTCTTAATTAAACAAAACAAAGAGTAGTAGTACTACGGCTGGTGCTCGTCGATCTCCGCCGCCGCCTCCATGTCCAGCTCGCGCCCGACAGTCTCCTGGGGAAGGGGCTCCATGGTATCCATCACACCATACTCGGCAAGCATCTCGCCATCCGCGTCCGCCATCTCTTTGGAAAAGCCTTCCATGAGTTGGGCATGGGCGGCCACGATCTGGGCTTGGACGGGCTCCGTCATTGCAAGGTATGCGGCGGAGGAATGGACGACTGCTCGAATGCTCTCGGAGATTGCCAACTCTTTGGCCGTGGGTTGCCGACCGTTGTCGGAGAAGCTTCATTCGATTTGTGCGGTGACCGCCATGAGCTGGGCGTGGGCGGCCTCGACATGGTCGTGGGCAGCCTCCGTCAGGCCTAAGGCCGCCGCTGTGGAACGAACAGCAGCTGTGCCGCTCTCGCCAGTTGCTATCCCCGAGGCAGATGTTGCTGCCACCACCTAAGAAGCAACATCGGCCGTTTGGGCTACCTTGGACGCCCGGTCGCAGATTGCGGCCGCGCTCATGCACCTCGTTAGCATGCGCATGGCGGCTACGGCTGCGCTCTCGCCGGAGTGGGCCACCGAAGTTGCCCTCACGACTCGGGTCCACGTGCCCATCTTTCACCGGCGATGATTAACAGTGAGATGATATTTGGGGAGCGATCTAGTGTGCTTGAGATGCCGGCTTTGGACTGTAGCCGACGCACCTTCTCGCATAAGCCATAGGTTTACTATACACCGACGGTGCTCCAGGATATTTTGTGCTGCATCTCACATGGTTGGTGATAATAAACAGTGTGCGATCTACTTGATTTTTCATCTTGATTTGAATTGCATAATGGGGTCACAACGGCAATGGACGGTGTTTGAATTGCTAGACCTTTTATCTGCAGTGAACATGCAACTATATGTGTGTCGTAAAATAATTGGAATTATTCGGGGTTTGTTTGAACATTTTAGACATTAAATTGGTTTTCTAGCCATTTCAGGTGCACAATTCAAAATTAAACTACATGCACATGCTCCGGTGCACCAACATGGGTTGTAAAATCATATATGTGTCCATGGGTTTATGCTTATGTCCCATGAAAGAAATGAGGAAATTCGAACACCACGACACCGTGGCTCTCCGGCAAACGTCGACGTACTTGTTTTTGTAATTGTAGTAAATCCAAAATTCGTCCGAAATTCATGAAACTTGGCATGCTATCATGGAGTGGCATCAACATGCCGTGGTAAAATTTTTGTCCCATTTGGGGCAGGTTTGGGTATACGCTTCTCATAAACCAGAGCTTCTCACAACAAGTGTGATGGTTTCGGTAGGGAACGTTTCACCTTTCTTGATGAAACGATATCCGTCAAATTTTTTCCTAGTGTCAACATAGAACAACAGGAGTGTTGTGTCAATTTTTGGGATTTTTTGGGGTTCGCTTGGACCTTTTTATATATTAAATGAGTTTTCTATGCATCCATGTGCATAATTCAAATTTGAACTACACGCACATGCTCTAATGCATATAAATTAGTTGAAAATTCAAATATGTGTCCTTGGTTGCCTGCTTAAGTCCCATGCAAGAAATGAGAATGAATGTCAAACACCCTGCCACCGTCACTCGGCCGCAAACATTGAGATACCTGGTTTTTAAATTCTAGTAAATCCAAAGCTCGCCTAAAATTCATGAAACTTGGCATGCTATCATGGAGCGGCATCAACATGTCGTGGTAAATTTTTTGTCCCATTTGGGGCAAGTTTGGGGATATGCTTCTCACAATCCAGAGCTTCTCACACAAGCCTAATGGTTTCGGTAGGTAACGTTTCACCTTTCTGGACGAAACTATATCCATTGCCTCTTCTTGATTTCAATTTTTTTCCTAGTGTCAACATAGAACAACAGGAGTGTTGTGTCATTTTGGGGATTTTTCGGCGTTCGTTAGGACATTTTTATGCATTACTTGAGTTTTCAATGCATTTATGTGCATAATTCAAATTTGAACTACATGCACATGCTCTAATGCATATAAATTGGTTGAAAATTCAAATATGTGTCCTTGGCTGCATGCTTAGGTCCCATGCAAGAAATGGGAATGAATGTCAAACACCCTGCCACCGTCACTCGGCCGCAAACATTGAGATACCTAGTTTTTAAATTCTAGTAATCCAAAACTCATATGAAATTCATGAAACTTGGCGTGCTATCATGGAGCGGCATCAACATGCCATGGTAAATTTTTTTGTCCCATTTGGGGCAGGTTTGGGTATATGCTTCTCACAAACCAAAGCTTCTCACAACAACCATGATGGTTTCGATGGAGAACATCCCACATTTGGGGACGAAACGATATCCATTGCCTCTTATTGCTTTCAAAAAATTTCTCGTGTCAACATAGAACAACATGAGTGTTGTGTCAATTTTTGTGATTTTCGGGGTTCGTTTGGACATTTTTATGCATTAACTGAGTTTTCAATGCATTCATGTGCATAATTCGAAGTTGAACTACATGCACATGCTCTAATGCATATAAATTGGTTGAAAATTCAAATATGTGTTCTTGGTTGCATGGTTAGGTCCCATGCAAGAAATGGGAATGAATGTGAAGCACCCTGCCACCGTCACTCGGCCGCAAAACATTGAGATACCTGGTTTTCAAATTCTAGTAAATCCAAAACTCATCTGAAATTCATTAAACTTGGCATGCTATCATGGAGCAGCATCAACATGCCATGGTAAAAAATTTGTCCCATTTGGGGCAGGTTTGGGTATATGCTTCTCACAAACCAGAGCTTCTGACAACAAGCATGATGGTTTCGGTAGGGAACGTCCCACCTTTGGGGACGAAATGATATCCATTGCCTCTTATTGCTTTCAATTTTTTTCTCATGTCAACATAGAACAACAGGAGTGTTGTGTCAATTTTTATGATATTTCAGGGTTCGTTTGGTCATTTTTGTGCATAACTGAGTTTTCAATGCATTTATGTGTGTAATTCAAATTTAAACTACATGCACATGCTCCAGTGCATATAAATTGGTTGAAAAATCAAATCCGTGTCCTTGGGTGCCTGCTTAGGTCCCATGCAAGCAATGGGAATGAATTTTAAACACCAGGGCACCGTTGATTGCCGGCAAAACATTGAGATACCTGGTTTTAAAATTCTAGTAAATCCAAAACTCGTCTGACATTCATGAAACTTGGCATGCTATCATGGAGCGGCATCAATATGCCGTGGTAAAAAAATTGTCCCATTTGGGGTAGGTTTGGGTATATGCTTCTCACAAACCAGAGCTTCTCACAACAAGCATGATGGTTTTGGTAGGGGACGTCCCACCTTTGGGGACGAAACGATATAATGAAACTTGGCATGCTATCATGGAATGGCACCCGACATGCTGTGGTATTTTTCGTGTCCATTTTGAGAGAAGGCGCACTCGAATAATGACAGCTAACAAAGGCATTTTGAAAAAAAAAATAGCTGCCACTTTAATATCTCAAACGTTTGTATAATTCAAACTGTCCGTTCTGTTAACCATTCATGTGACGCCATGTGTCTTGGTTTTAATGGCTGTAGGAGGTGCCGTGCGGACAACTGCTTGACCTTGACTCAACGGGAGGCATGCGAGCGCAGTTCGGTGTGCAGGCTGACTGAGAGGCATGCAAGTTGTCCTCGAATGCGCAGGCTCACTGGGAAGCGTGCAAGCTGTACGCTATGCAGGCTCACCGGGAAGCGAGCCCTTTGACTTCCATGGCCGCCCGCCTTCCTCTTCGTGCGCGTACCCCCCCCCCTCAGCGGCATAGGACACCGCCATCGAACGCTGCCTCTCACCGCCGCCAGCTGCCGTCCTCCCGTGCCCTGCCCGTCGATCCCGGGACGACATGATGCAACGTGAGAGCAGGATTTGTGCATCTCTTCAATGCAAACGGTTATTTTGGGTGACCCATGTGCAACCACTTACAAACAATTTGGTAAGATTTGCATCTGGCATATTGGGTATGTTGCCATTTGTCAAACTGGAAAGATTGACATTTGTTGATCTAGTAACATTGCCATTTGTCAACCTTGTAACACTGCGATTTGTCAAAATATGAAGCTAAAAATCACTAGCAGTATCTAATTTTTGCAACTAAAATTCAGTAATTAAGCATAGATTTCATTCATAGATTAAGCATTCGTTCTTAACTTATACAAACATTTCAAATTGACAGCTGAACCGACCAAACTTTTCCCCAATTGTTGCCAACCAGGTACTGAAATAGCTAGTTCAACTATATATACTAGCTAATTTTAAGTATGTTGTACAGTTCCACCACATCTATAGTCAGATGAACTAAACAAAATAGCCCCTAATTAAATACTACTACTACTACTGCGGATGGGGCTTTGTATTACTTCCGGCTGCCTCTCCTCTGCCGAGCGCGCTCAGTAAGAGGCGAAGGAAGAGGAGCCTACCGACGAGCTAGGCAACCGCAACACGGTGCCTGCCGCTGTTGCAGCTTCAGCGACGCTCACCTCGAACGCCCTATGCCGCTCCAGACGACCCCTCTCGCTCGTAGATCTCCTGATTCCTCGCCTTTGAGGCGGCATGTGCCGCGGCCATGGCGGCGGTAAGGCTCTTTGCATGCTCGACGAGGCGCTCCTCCTCCTCCCGCGGAAACTCGGTGTAGTGCGCAAGGTCGCTGACGCACGTGTGGGCATACACCTCCGCCTCCTGCCTTCGGGCAGCGGTGGTGGAACGGGTGATGACCCCGGTGGTCGACGGTGGGCTGGCGGCCACGGCGGCTGATGATGGGGTGGCGGACACAACCACCAGCTCCCACCTTCGGGCCGTGGTGGCGGAGTGGGTGATGCCCATGGTGGCCGGCAGTGGGGTGGCGGCCATGACGGCCACCTCCTGCCTTCGGACCGCGGCGGTGGAGCGGGCGATGGCCCTGGCTTTCGACGGTGGTGTGGCGGCAACGGCGGCCGGCAACAGCTGCTGACAGACACTGGTCGTGGAGCGTGTGGTGGGTGTTCCGCGTACACCCAACAGGGACGCCACGCGCACTACACTACCCGGGGACTGCGCCGCCGCCGCGGTGTAGCCTCCCACCTGGAGCTGTCCTCTGATGATGGCGGAGTGGCTGAGCGATGACGACGGACCGGTGCCATTGGCGATTGTGGGAGAAGCAGACAAGATAAGCTACATGGAGGGAGGGGAAAATGCGACACAGGACTCGCGGTGCGTGAGGGTTCTTATAGCAGGCCAGTAACCATTGGGATTTTGGGGGATTTCACCGAGTCGGGCAGGAAGCTTGCGTGGGAACCTGTGAGGTTGCGCGGGAACGGGCTCACCGACGATTAAGGCCACCGTTTGGCCAAAAGAACGGCCCCGCGCCTACGCAAGCTTGCGCTGTAAGCCGTCTGCAACAGCGGGGTGACAAGACGTGCAAGAGGAGGACGAAAGGCCACATACACATACGGTTAATAAAAAAAAGTTTGCAATTTAATTACCTAATATACCCCCGTCCTGGTTTATAAGTATGATTTAACTAATAAAATACGAATGCATGCCGCCAAAGATTATATAGTTGGATTTGTATTTGAACATAGTTTCCAATTATATAATTTTTATAACATGCATTAACATTTTGTTGGTTAAATTTGAGGGCAAAGTATGGCACAGAATATAAAGGGGACTATAGACTAGACGGAGGTGGTAGCACGCGGCGACGCAACTGTCGGCCGGCTTGTAGGTGACCATTTCCTGCATGTTCAACTGCTCTATGCGTGTGGTTGCTTGCGGTTCAGGCGGGTGCGACGTGCTCTGCTCTCGCGTCCCTCCGGGTGCTCTACCCTCGTCCCTCCACACGCGCTGCCAGTGTTTGGGGCTGGCGCACGATCACGCACATTCATGTGCATGCGGTTGCGCCAGGCGCGGCGCGATGATGCAGTTTTTTGCTGCTAAAACTACCATGCGGACGCGCAGAGAATCCAGGCTGCCCGGTCCCCATTTATTCCCGCGGACATTTACCTTATATGTCTCACGTCACATGACACAATAAGCACACCCACAACGACACATACAGAGAGGACATCCATCGGTTCCAATGGCGCTCCCCGTGGCTCCAATGGCGCTCCCAGCGGCTGACGACAACAACGGCGGGCAATTCACCACGCATCACGTAGTGCACACCCACGTGAGGGGGAAGGCCCTCTCGGTGGTATACACGAACGATCCGGTCTCGGTGGAGAGCTCCATCCAAACTATGGAGCAGTTCCTTGTCGAGGACAAGTACCGAGTGGTCGGCTTCGACCTCGAGTACACCATCGGTTATGCCGGGCACGATCAGAAGGTTGCCGTCGCCCAGTTGTGTGTGCGACATGGCGTCCTCGTCTACCACTACCACCTTGACACAAGGCCTTGCGAGCGTTTCTCCAGGTTTATCAATAGCTCCGACTACAGTTTCGCTACGGTGGACACCACCAACGATCTAAAAGCGCTCAAGGTTTCAGACTTGAAATGCCCGAATCTTGTCAACATCTAGCACCACTACAAGGTATGGGGCAGCAACAAAAACAAACTGAACTCCCTGGTTGACCTCGCCTCGACCATCATCGACCCCTACAACATGAAGATGAAGAATGAGAGCAATAAGGACAAGAACGCAAGGCACAGTGTGTGGCATGAGAGACTGGATGAACAACATGTCAAGTACGCGGCCATGGACGCGTACACAAGCTATGAGATGTACAGGCGGATCGTTGACATGAGGAAGTGTCTTATTCCTGCCCCAGATGAGGGATCGAGCCACAGAGTAGTGGCGGGAGCATCACAAGAAGTAGATGACTAGACGATCGTTTCTCCTACTTTAGAATGCATGCAATTGTTTATTGAGGTGTGTGCGAATGATCTGTATAGTCACTTATGTAATTGGATGTTTATTTCAGTTATATATATACATGTTATTCTACTGTAGACAAAGCAAATCACATGGCTTATTAGCAGCAATCGTCTCTGTTATTATTGGTCTTCACACACATTTCTGATTACGGACATGTTTGCCGCATATCACACACATCTTGTTCAGTTGAACCGTTTCCATTGTGTTGCCTAATCACACACAGTTCATCCTAGTGAACCGTATGTTGTATATTGCACATGCCTTCATCTGGCTGCCCGTTTCTTTTGTTCCGCCTCATCCCAAACAGTTAATTCAACTGAATCGTATGCCCTGCATCGCACACGCAACTAAAATCTGAACCGTGTTTGATGCATCCGTCATCGCAAATGTTTTGCACCTTTTTTGACGGTTTTTTTACACCATCGTTTGCAATTATGGCATCACACACAGTTTCGTCGAAGGGTCTCTAATTGTAGTGTCGCGTTTGGATCATCCTGCAGTAGTGGTTGGTCGCTTCTCAATCTTTTGCTAGCCTTCATTTTGCATTAAGTATGATCACTACTTGTGCATCTAGAATCCTTTAAACCAGTTTAGCCACATGAGTCCACTATACCTACCTATATGCGGTATTCTTTTTCCGTTCTAAGAAAATTTGTATGTGCCATCTCTAATATTTAAAATAAATTTCTCTTTCGTTTGCTCATACCGCTCGCGAGGCAGTGAGGGGTGGCCGATATTTTCCATGCTAGATGTGTTATTGTCACGATGAGTGTTTATTCACTTGTCATTGCACGAGAGTAAGGCAAAAAGGTATTAGGGATGCCTAGTCCCGAAATAAAAAAATGAATTTACTTTATGTTGTCAAATAATAAATTCCTTGGAAAGTGTTGGTATGGAAGGCACCATGGATACGGTTAGCCATGGAAAGTGAAAGTATGGTGGAAAAAAGAATAAACTTTATGTTTGGGAACCGCCTATGATATATCTAGCATATAAAGTGTGGGGAACTCTAAGTCGTTTCATTGGTGGGAAAAGTATGCCTCTCAAAAAAAATTATCTCTACATTTTTCGCTTTGAGCTCTGGCACCTCTACAAATCCCTACTTTCGTCCACGAAGGGCCTTTCTTTTACTTTATGCAATTTTTTTTTAATTTGAGTCTCCATCTTCTCTTATAAAGCACCAACTAGGGGGCACTATGATTGTACTTGGACATTGGGTGTAGCTAATATGCGAGTGTGTTTCATGAATGGATCAATGATTGGGCATGATGGGCTAGGGATAACTCATTTTAGCATTAATATTTTGAAAGACATGGTTGCTTATTGATATGCTTGAGTATTTAAGTTATCATGTCAAAACTATATTATTGCTTTGGAACCATATAGATGTCCAAATGTCCATGCTACAAAGAAAAGAATATGAGATGACATGTTAGGCAGCATTCCACATCAAAAAAAATTGTTTTTATCATTTACCTACTCGAGGACGAGCAGGAATTAAGCTTGGGGATGCTGATACGTCTCCAACGTATCTATAAAATTTTATTGTTTCATGCTGTTATATTATCATTCTTGGATGTTTTATAATCATTATATACTCATTTTATTTCATTTTTGGTACTAACCTATTGACATAGTGCCAAGTGCCAATTGCTGTTTTTTGCATGTTTTTTACATCGCAGGAAATCAAAACCAAACGGATTCCAAACACAACGAAACTTTCTGTGGATTTTTTATGAACCAGAAAACATCCAGTGGGCTAGAGAAGCGCCTGGGGGTGCTCCAAGGGGGAGCACAACCCACCAGGGAGAGGGAGCGCCCTGGTGGGTTGTGCCCACCTTGGGTGCCTCCCAAACCGAATCTTTGCTCTATAAATACCCCAATATTCTAGAAACCCTAGGGGAGTCGATGAAAATCAATTCCAGCCGCCGCAAGTTCCAGAAACACCAGATCCAATCTAGACACCATCACGGAGGGGTTCATCATGTCCATTGGTGCCTCTTCGATGATGCGTGAGTAGTTCTTTGTAGACTTACAGGTCCTTAGTTAGTAGCTAGATGTCTTGCTCTCTCTCGTTTTATTCTCAATACAATGGTCTCTTGGAGATCCATATGATGTAACTCTTTTTGCGGTGTGTTTGTTGGGATCCGACGAACTTTGAGTTTATGATTAGATCTATCCTTTTATCCATGAAATTTATTTGAGTCTTCTTTGATCTCTTATATGCATGATTGCTTATAGCCTCGTATTTCTTCTCCGGTATTTGGGTTTTGTTTGGCCAACTTGATCTATTTATCTTGCAATGGGAAGAGGTGCTTTGTAATGGGTTCGATCTTACAGTGCTTGATCCCGGTGACAGAAGGGGAACCAACACATATGTATCGTTGCTATTAAGGATAACAAGATGGGGTCTATTTCTACATAAATAGATCTTGTCTACATCATGTCATCATCCTTATTGCATTACTCCGTTTCTCCATGAACTTAATACACTAAATGCATGCTGGATGGTGGTCGATGTGTGGAGTAATAGTAGTAGCTGCAGGCCGGAGTCCGTCTACTAATCTTGGACGTGATGCCTATATAACGATCATTGCCTGGATATCTTCATGCTTATTTGAAGTTCTATCAATTGCCCAACAGTAATTTGTTCACCCACCGTTTGCTATTTTTCTCGAGAGAAGTCACTAGTGAAACCTACGACCATGGGTCTCTTCTTTAATATATTTGCCTTTGCAATTTATTTTCCTTTGCTTTTATTTTCAGATTTATTAAACCAAAAATACTAAAATACCTTGCTGCAATTTATTCTTCTTTACTTTATCTCGCGTCTCCGCAATCCAATCTATCATATTTTTATCACGTTTGTTTGCCAATTTCTGGCACGTTACCCGAAAGGGATTGGCAACCCCTTTAACACGTCGGGTTGCAAGTATTTGTTATTTGTGTGCAGGTGGTGTTTACGTAGTGTTGCTTGGTTCTCCTACTTGTTCGATAACCTTGGTCTCATCACTGAGGGAAATACCTATAGTCGCTATGCTGCATCATCCCTTCCTCTTTGGGGAAATACCGATGTAGTTCTAGCAGACATCAGGGAGTAGTCCACCCGCAGGGCTAAGGGTTCGTACCAGTAGCTATGTATTTAATCTCTCACTCTCTCGCGCGCGTTCTTGAGATGGCACGATCTTGATGTATCACGGGATTTGTTAATATAGTTGGATCATATGGTGTTTCTCCTCTCTATCTTGTTGTGATGAATTGATTTTTCCTTTTGAGATTTTGTTTTATCGGATGGAATACTTTTATGGATTTGAGAGAACTTGATATATGTCTTGCATATGAATACCCGTGGTGACAATGGGGTATTATATTGATTCACTTGATATATGTTTTGGCACTCAACTCGTGGATTCCCGAGGTGACATTGGGGTAATCTATGCATAGGGGTTGTTGCATGTTTTCGTCCTACTTTCTCCGGTAGGAATCTTGGGGCACTCTTTGAGGTTCTTTGTGTTGGATCAAGTATTATGAATCTGAAATTGTTTGATGTGTATCGTATAATTAACTCATGGATACTTGTGGTGACATTGGAGTATCTAGGTGACATTAGAGTTGGTTGATGCGTATCATACGGTGTTATTTTAGTACGAACTCTTGGATAGATCGAACAGAAAGAATAATTGTGTTATTTTAGTACGAACTCTTGAATAGATCGAACAGAAAGAATAGCTTTAAGGTGGTTCCGTACCCTACAAACAATTTCTTCTTATGTTCTTTGCTAGATAAGAACTTTGGAGTGATTCTTCATCGCAGTTTGAGTGATGGTTATATGATCCAATTATACTAGCATTGTTGAGAGATTGCGCTAGCGAAAGTACAGACCTTAGGCCTTGTTTCTAAGCATTGCACTACCATTTGTGCTCACTTTTGTTACTCGTTACCTTGCTGTTTTTTATTGTTCCTATTACAAAAATCAATATCTACTATCATTACTACACTTGTATCACCACATCTTCACCGAACTGGTGCACCTATACAAATTACCATTGTATTTGGTGTGTTGGGGACACAAGACTCATTGTTATTTGGTTGCGGGGTTGTTTGAGAGAGATCATCTTCATCCTACGCCTCCCACCGATTGATAAACCTTAGGTCATCCACTTGAGGGAAAATTGCTACTTTCCTACAAAACTCTGTGCTTGGAGGCCCAACACGAGTCTACAAGAATAAAGTTGCGAGTAAACATCAAGCTCTTTTCTAGCGCCGTTGCGGGGGAGGTGAGTGCTTGAAGGTATATCTTTAGATCTTGTAATAGAATCTTTTAGTTTCTTGTTTTATCACTAGTTTGGTTTATAAAATAAAACTACAAAAAAATTGAATTGAGATTGCATCATATTATTCATCTTTATAATGTCTTTCGTGAAAATGATGGAAAGGAAAATTGTACTCATTTGATAGAAGAAGAATTCAATAAAATGTTTGGTATAAAGCTTTGAATGATGAGCATGATTGCAATGTTGCTAGTATGAATTCTTTTAATATCCATGATGCTAAAGATATGCAAAGCTACAAGCTTGGGGATGCTATGTTTAATGAAGATGATATTTTTAGTCCCCCAGGTTTTGATGAGAAAATTTATTATGATGAAAGCATGCCTCCTAGTTATGATGATTATATTTATGGAAGTGGATTTGAAGAGGTCATGACTTTATTTAATGATGAATCCACTACTTTGGAAGAGGTTTCAATTGACTTTGATCACAAAGTTGTTATCTATGATGATTATGGTGATGACATATATGCTAAATTGGATAATAATAACCATGAAACTTGTCATCATGATTTTAATTTTCAATCACATGATAGTTATTTTGTTGAATTTGCTCCCACTATTATGAATGAGAAATTTGCTTACGTGGAGAGTAATAAATTTTCTATGCTTGTGGATCATGAAAAGAATGCTTATGTGATAGTTATATTGTTGAATTCATTCGTGATGCCACTGAAAATTATTATGAGGGAGTGTGACGCCCTCGATTCAATCGTACACTAATCATACACGCAAATGTGTATGATCAAGATCAAGGACTCACGGGAAGATATCACAACACAACTCTAGACACAAAATAAAATAATACAAGCTTTATATTACAAGCCAGGGCCTCGGGGCTCGAATACATAAGCTCGAATACACAAGAGTCAGCCGAAGCAACAATATCTCGAGTATAGACATGAGTTAGACAAGTTTGCCTTAAGAAGGCTAGCACAAAAGCATCTACGATCGAAAAGGCAAGGCCTCCTCGCCTGAGCCTCCTAACTACTCCTCGGTCGCCGGCCTCCACGTAGTAGTAGGCACCCTCGGGGTAGTAGTAGTCGCTTGTGGTGTCGTCTCGATCCTGGTTTCCACCATCTGGTTGTGACAACCGTAAAGAAGAAAGAAGGGGAAAAGGGAAGCAAAGCAACCGTGAGTACTCATCCAAAGTACTGCAAGCGAGGATCTACACTACATATGCAACATTATCAAAGAAAGGCTATATATGTGGACCGGCTGCGAAATGCCGTAATAGAGAGAAGGCCTAGTCCTATCGAAGACTAGCATCTTCCTGAAACCACCATCTTGCAGCAAATAGGAGGGAGTAGAGTAGCGCAGTAAGGTAGAAGTAGTGTTATCAACCTCGGCCGAGATCCTTTCTCGACTCCCTGCGAGAAAGATATCCCAGAGCCATACTATCCAGTTATCATCACAATCCAGTACTCATCACCATCCAATTCTCATCACAAGTATCCAGTTCTAGTTGTATCGATCGGGATACAACTCCAAGTGTCCGCTATCAGAGGACAAGCTATCGATAGATGTTTTCTTCACTGCAGGGTGCACCAACTTACCCACCACGCCGATTAACTCCGCCCGGACACACTTTCCTGGGTCATGCCCGACCTCGGCCAAACAATACGCCGCAACCCGACCTAGGCTTAATAGAGAGGCCAGCACGCCGGACTAAACCTATGCCCCCAGGGGTCATGGGCCATCTCCCCGGGAACTCCTGCACATTGCGTACGCGGCCGGTGAGCAGACCTAGCTACCTCCTTCAACAAGGCAGGTGCCTACGCAGTCCAACCCGGCGCAAGGCCGCCGCCGACGCCTATTAAGCTTCTACTGATGCATACGACGCAGAACGCCCATACTATGCCCACGTGATGGTTAGTGCTTTCAGCCGAGGCCCTCGGATCAAATATCCAAATCGTAGTGGATTAGGAACGCGGTAACAAGCAAGAGACTCACGAAAGATGTGACCCCGCTGCCTGCCTCGAGGACTTGCAACAAGGGCTAGGAATGCCCGCCACGCCTCGTAATTATCTCACGGGCACCTTCCGGTCAACCTGCTTTCCACATCACTCGCAAATATGCTCGCTGGTACCCCTCGTGGTCGACCCGCCTTTAGTAACATGGTTCAAAGGTAAAGTCATAGTAACCATAGTAACCGTGTGTCTAAACATCAAGGCGAAAACCCGAGGAATCACCCCCGGTGAATTCCACTCGATGTAGTTATCAAGGTGAACGTAAGAGGATTCACCCTCGAGGTCCACACTTGAGGGGTTGCACGACAGTCGTATCGTAAGTGGTAAAGAGGAAATCACTCGATGACCACGACCGAATAGCTACACTACAGGGTTAACATCCGAAGTGATGTAGAGGTCTCACCCTCGGCACTCAATAGTAACCCAAAGAGAGTCGAGCAACTAAGGGTAAAGTGATGTGCGGTGCGGGGCCTGGTCTTCGATCCCGCTGATCGGGTCTTCGATAATCCAATGGGCGATCGGGACAAGGCGGGGTCATCGATGGATCACTAACCAACCTATACTAAGCAGCTTTAGGATAAGGTGTAAGGTACAATAGCAGATACAAAAGCGTGCTATGCATCGTAATAGGAGCAAACAATAATCAGTAGCAAAATCTAATGCAAGCATGAGAGAATGGAATGGGCGATATCGGGATGATCAAAGGGGGCTTGCCTGGTTGCTCCAAGAAGGGGTCGTCGTCGGACGAGTCGGTCACAGGGGCAACATCGGTCTCGGGGTCTACCGGAGAGAAGAGGGGGAAGAAACAGTAAATACATAACAAGCAAGTGCATAAAAGGACAACAGGCAGAGCTAGACGTGTTCTAACGCGGTGCTATACGTTACCGGCGAAGGGGAAAGTCAACCGGGAATGTTTTCCCGGTTCCGGACCTGTGTCAGACACGTGACTGGACGGGGAATGTTCCATTTTTGGATAGTTAGAGGCATCTGACAGGTAAACGGGCCGCGCATTCGGATTCGTTACATTTTTCTGAGCAACTTTCATGTAGAAAACATTTTCATCGGAGTTACGGTTTATTTTCTATTAATTTTCAAATTTTTAAAGAATTTCAAATCCTAGAATATACCTAAATTCGAATTTAAACAGTGTATTAGTTTTTATACACCGGGCAGCTAGCCTATTAGAATGAAAGGTGGGTCCAGGGCTGAGCAAGCATACACAACAAAGAAGTCAACAAATAATGTTTGACCTGGTCAATGTGTGAATAGTAGCCATGGGGCCTACTTGTCATTGATCGTTGTTTTAACTAAAGTGCTAAACAGATTTATTTAGCAAGGGGATCCACATGTCATCTACACATAGGCTAATGTAACCACTAATTATCATCTACTGGTCTGTCTAAACAGGGGCTATCCCCATCGGGCATGGCCCAAGCCGGCCAGAGGCGGCACCTAGCAGGAGTTACAAAGAAAGCAAAGAAGACCGCAGGCAAGCGAAAGCAGCAGTACAGCAATGGGCGACAGAGCGCACGGGAGCGGCAGGAAGGAGGAACAACAACAACAAGAACGGCAACGGCAGAAGCAAGAAGACACGCATAGCGAGCGGCGACAAAGAACGGGCGGTAGGCAGAGAAGGAGGGTCGCGGACGGCCGCGGGGAGCACCTTGATGCGCTAAGGCGAAGCGACGGCCAACGCCGCATGGCGGACGGCGCACAAGGGCGTGGGGCACCGGGAGTGCGGCCGGGCGAGGCAGGCACGGCGGGCGGGCGCGGCTGGGCGCAGCTTGGTCGCGCCAGAGGCCGGTGAGCGACCAGGAGTGCGAGTAGCGCAAGTCCGGCAGGGAAGGTCGGGCAAAGGGCCTACGCCGACGGAAACTATGGGGAAAGGCGGGGATCGGCGCTGCTCACCGAGAGGAGGTCGGTGGTGAGCTCGTACGAGGCCGGGGTGGACGAGATGATGCGGATCGACGGCGAGGCCGCGGTGATGTACAAGATGAAGATGGTGGCGATGACGAGTGTACGGGCCTTCCCCGCTCGATTCGGTCCTCGGGATGGACGAAGTGGACCGTGGCGGTCCTTCTGGGCGTCTTCTCGCGCGCTGGGAGCACGGTGGTCGCGCCATGGCGACGGCAATGGCGGTTTCACGCGGGAGAAGAGAGAGAGCAAGGGAAAGGGGAAGTGGGGGGCTAGGGTTCGCCCATGGGCGAGGGGAATCAGGTGGCATCCTTATCCTCGCTGGTGAGACGGCGGATGCTCGCACGCTGACCATCCGAGCAATGGACGAGTGTTGTTCGTCAAAGACGCCCTTGTGAACAGAGATAGTAGAAGGTCTTTGGGGGTGGGCTGGGCACATGTTGTGCACATTGGGCCTAAGTGCACAAAGTGATCCACCTCATCTTTTCTATTATCTTTCTGCTCTCAACTGCTAGGCACTGTTTCACTTTTTAATTAAATTCAAAAGAATTTTGTTGCACATGAAACTTGTCACATAAATACCTTGCAATGCCTTGGGATCTAACCACAAAGTATAGGGGCATTTTGTAGCGTACAATTAATCCTTTATTTTTTAAAGGACCAATTTAATTGCTGTTGGAACACTTATAAAATTCATAGGGATTTATCTGTGAGTCAAATGAAGTTAGTTCTACAAGAAAATGATCTGGGGGTATTTATAGAACTATTCGGACATTTTAGTTTTATAGTTCGAGGGAAAATAATTTGACTTGTCTTTTTTTTAAATGAATTTAAGGTCGGTTTGGAACAAAGGGAAGATTAGCAAAAATTAATTATGATGACGTGGCACCATTAACAGGAGTTTACTATAGCGTGACATCTGGGGTGTTACAAATCTCCTCCACTACAAGAAATCTCGTCCCGAGATTTAACTGGCGAAGTAAAGAGTAACTTCGGGAGAACTAGCCCTTATAGGGTTAATTATCTGGTGAACAATCCAGGGAATGTGGCAGAAGTATCTCTCGAGTTGAAACTTAAGAAAACATCGAGAGCAAAATATGAAGGTACAATAGGAAGTTTCAAACGAATGGACAAACGATTGATACCTGAACAGAGTGTGAGAAGGGGGTTCAGAGCATCGGGAATAGATCATCTCTCGGACGGTGGCTCGTGACAACACACAAAGCCAATCTGTAGGAATAACTTTGGAAGCAGGGATGTACAAGAGAGTCAAGGTTCGATCCTGTGGAACTATGGGTTATGGGCCCACCATGTGGGTTAAAAGTAGGAAGGGCGCTGACATCTTGCATGGCCATGGTAGCGAGGCGTGTCAAAGAATAGCATGCCTGTTATGTTGGCAACAACGTTGGTACCAAGGGCGAGGGACGAAGAGAACCATTTTCCTGCTCGTTGAAACGAGGCGGACCAATAGGCGAAGTTCTCGTCCATCGGGGGTTACCAGGATGTCGTCAGCAATAGTAACAGGGTCACACTAACAAAGTTGTAAACCGAGGTGTTTCCATAAGCAGGGAATTATTTCTGCTTATAACATATATAGATCACAAGAAAGGTTAAGCAAACCAATGGAAAGGAAAATGTGTTTATACACAAGATTTAGGAGTGTAACTTTTCCCAAGGAAAAGTAGAGCATGATATACACGTTAGATCAACAAGTACATCACCATTTGGTTAAAGGGGCAAGGGGATTCATGATGTTATACATACAACGGTGTTTGGATAATAGAGCAAGAAACATTTGGCAATGCACTTCCATGTTCTTGTTGTTGTTCGGCGTACAACAGTCATGCTTCGAGGTAACATTAACATGGTGTTTCAAGCAAGATTGAAACTGCAGGTCACAAGAAGTACAAAGGAACAATTCCAAGAATGTCAAGGAACGTAAGATATAATCAAAACATGACCAAGTCTCAGACAAGGTGAAGTCAAGGATGGTGTCGATGACAATCACGAATCATCGACGGGCAAGAATGGTATTTCTCAAGAATTTGATTGATATCTTAGAACAAGGCAGTATATTGATGGTGATCACGACCAATTTGTTCGAGAGGCTCTATGAAGATGCCATCAAGCAGCAACGACATCAAGCAAAAGGAATGATGAAGCAAAGGCTATTGAAACCACGTATATGACACAAGCTCGGAGTCAAGCTTGTTGTTCGAGGTGAAATGATAAGATGAGGAAGATCGACGTAAGCTTAGCTCATCGTCGAAAGTTGCTCCGGGCATAAGGACCAGGTAGCACAGTTAAAAGTAGACACGATAAAAATATAGCCGATCAGGCTAGGAATGACTTGAAGGATTATTAAACTCGTAAGCAACAAAAATTACTTAAGAGTTATAGAATCGGAGTGTGGAATCGATTCACTTATCGGCGTTCTCGAGTGACTAACAACTCAAAACCCAGGGAAATCTGAAACCGATGAGAAGCAATACCAGATGAAGACTCATAGGAAGCAACACGGTTCTTTGTTATTCTCGAGGTACCGAAGGGTAATACTCGAAGGAAGATCAAAATAGAAGTTGCGGAGATGCATTGATCTGCAGAAGACAAGTGCTTTAACTTGTCCGAGAAATGGAATTAAAGGGGAACAATCATGGTGAGAACCACGGTTGCAAAGGACTAAACATAGATACCATATGAACTTATAATAAGGGGATTATTATATCACAAGAAGCTTCCATGATAAGTTCCACATCGGGTCCATGGGCATGAACACAAAGTTCAAGGTCGACTCCCACTTCTTCAATACATAACCTTCCATTCACTTCTTCTTTTCGATGAAGTCGTAGTGTTGAAATTATATCAGGCAAAACGCCAGAAGAGTATGACTCGTGAAAACTCTCGGAACAACGAATAGTATTGGGGTAACTTGTAATCATCAAGAGCAATTGGGAATGATTGTATGAACGACACGCGTAAGTTGTTATCCATATGAATATAACGGTGGTAGAGAATTGCAAGGGCGGAGGTCACAAGGGTCTCGGGAAAACATCGAAGAGTAACTACAGAATCTTCTAGTGCAGTAAGCAGTCATCGGTAATGTCGGGGCTCTCCGGGAGGAAGTGGGTCCGAGAACCTAAGTGTCGGTGTTAGTAAATCCATTTTAACCCGAATAGGAGAGAGATCAGAGTCCCAGAGTATAGTCGAGGAATAAAAGGTCCTAATACCACCCAATTGGCGATGTGGGCCCGTAAGCCACACAGCCAAGTTAGTAAAACGGTTTCCGGTTTCTAGACTCAACTTTGGACAATGAATTGGAAAGGGGGCTACCTACAGGCAGTCGGCTCTGATACCAACTTGTGACGCCCTCGATTCAATCGTACACTAATCATACACGCAAATGTGTAGGATCAAGATCAAGGACTCACGGGAAGATATCACAACACAACTCTAGACACAAAATAAAATAATACAAGCTTTATATTACAAGCCGTGGGCCCTGTGGGCTCGAATACATAAGCTCGAATACACAAGAGTCAGCGGAAGCAACAATATCTGAGTACAGACATGAGTTAGACAAGTTTGCCCTAAGAAGGCTAGCACAAAAGCATCTATGATCGAAAAGGCAAGGCCTCCTGCCTGGGAGCCTCCTAACTACTCCTGGTCGTCGGCGGCCTCCACGTAGTAGTAGGCACCCTCGGGGTAGTATTAGTCGTCGGTGGTGTCGTCTGGATCCTAGGTTTCCACCATCCTGGTTGCGACAACCGTAAAGAAGAAAGAAGGGGAAAAGGGAAGCAAAGCAACCGTGAGTACTCATCCAAAGTACTGCAAGCGAGGATCTACACTACATATGCAACATTATCAAAGAAAGGCTATATATGTGGACCGGGCTGCAAATGCCGTAATAGAGAGAAGGCCTAGTCCTATCGAAGACTAGCATCTTCCGAAACCACCATCTTGCAGCAAATAGGAGGGAGTAGAGTAGCGCAAAGTAAGGTAGAAGTAGTGTTATCAACCTCGCCGAGATCCTTTCTCGACTCCCTGCGAGAAAGAAATCCCAGAGCCATACTATCCAGCTTATCATCACAATCCATTACTCATCACCATCCAATTCTGATCACAAGTATCCAGTTCTAGTTGTATCGATCGGATACAACTCCAAGTGTCCGCTATCAGAGGATGTGCTATCGATAGATGTTTTCTTCACCGCAGGGTGCACCAACTTACCCACCACGCCGATTAACTCCGCCGACACACTTTCCTAGGTCATGCCCGCCTCGCCAAACAATACGCCGCAACCCGACCTAGGCTTAATAGAGAGGCCAAAGACGCCAGACTAAACCTATGCCCCTGTGGGTCATGGGCCATCTCCCCGAACTCCCGTGACGCTATGCGTACACGGCCGGTGAGCGCACCTAGCTACCTCCTTCAACAAGGCAAAGCGCTTACGCAGTCCAACCCGGCCGCCGCCCGCCGACGCCTACTAAGCTTCGGCCGATGCATACGACGCAGAACGCCCATACTATGCCCACGTGATGGTTAGTGCTATCGTGCCGAGGCCCCTCGGATCAAATATCCAAATCAGAGTGGATTAGGAACGCGGTAACAAGCGAGACTCACGAAGATGTGACCCGTTCTGCCTCGAGGACTTGCAAAGAAGGGCTAGGAATGCCCGCCACGCCGTAATTATCTCACGGGCACCTTCCGTCAACCTGTTTCCACATCACTGCAGAATATGCTCGCTGGTACCCCTCGTGGTCGACCCGCCTTTAGTAACATGGTTCAAAGTGTAAAGTCATAGTAACCATAGTAACTGTGTGTCTAAACATCAAGGAGAAAACCCGAGGAATCACCCCCGGTGAATTCCACTCGATGTAATCATCAAGGTGAACGTAAGAGGATTCACCCTCGAGGTCCACACTTGAGGGGTTGCACGACAGAGTCGTATCAGAAGTGGTAAAGAGGAAATCACTCTCGATGACCACGACCGAATAGCTACACTACAGGGTTAACATCTGAAGTGATGTAGAGGTCTCACCCTCGGCACTCAATAGTAACCCAGTAGAGTCGAGCAACTAAGGGTAAAGTGATGTGCGGTGCCGGGCTCGGTCTTCGATCCCGCTGATCGGGTCTTCTCGATAATCCAACAAGGGGCCGGGACAAGGCGGGGTCATCGATGGATCACTAACCTATCTATACTACGCAGTTTAGGATAAGCCTGTAAGGTACAATAGCAGATACAAAAGCAGGCTATGCATCAGAATAGGAGCAAACAATAACTGTAGCAAAATCTAATGCAAGCATGAGAGAATGGAATGGGCGATATCGGGATGATCAAAGGGGGGGCTTGCCTGGTTGCTCTGGCAAGAAGGGGTCGTCGTCGACGTAGTCGGTCACAGGGGCAACATCGGTCTCGAGGTCTACCGGAGAGAAGAGGGGGAAGAAACAGTAAATACATAACAAGCAAGTGCATAAAAGGACAACAGGAAGAGCTAGACGTGTTCTAACGCGGTGCTATACATTACCGGCGAAGGGGAAAGTCAACCGGGAATGTTTTCCCGGTTCCGGACCTGTGTCAGACAGATGACCGGAGGGGGAAATGTTCCATGTTCAGATAGTTAGAGGCATCTGACAGGTAAACGGGCCGCGTATTCGGATTCGTCTCATTTTTCTGAGCAACTTTCATGTAGAAAACATTTTCATCCGAGCTACGGTTGAATTTATATGAATTTTCAAATTTTTAAAGAATTTCTGAAATCCTAGAATATACCTAAATTCGAATTTAAACATTGTATTAGTTTTTATACACCCGGGCAGCTAGCCTATTAGAATGAAAGGTGGGTCCAGGGTCTGAGCAAGCATACACAGTCAGCAAGTCAACAGTCAATGTTTGACCTGGTCAATGTGTGAATAGTGGCCATGGGGCCTACTTGTCATTGACTGCTGTTTTAACTAAAGTGCTAAACAGATTTATTTAGCAAGGGGATCCACATGTCATCTACACATAGGCTAATGTAACCACTAATTATCATCTACTGGTCTGTCTAAACAGGGGCTATCCCCATCGGCCATGGCCCAAGCCGGCCACTAGTGTGCTTGGGCATGCACGCACGGTGTGCTTGGCCAAGCCGGCCACTGGGGCACCACAGCCAGCAGCTACAACAGCAGTAGAGCAGCGATACTAGCGGCCGTATGCATCAACAGCAGAGGCGGCACCTAGCAGGAGTTACAGCAAAGCAGCAGCACCGGCGAGGCAAGCAGAGCAGCAGGTACAGGCAGCGGGCGACAGCAGTAGCGCACGGGAGCAGCAGGAAGGAGGAGCAACAACAGCGCAACGGCAACGGCAGGAAGCAGCAGCACATGCAAGCAGTAGCAGTGCGACAGCAACGGTGGTAGGCAGAGCAGGAGGGTCGCGGGCGGCTGCGGGGGAGCACCTTGGATGCGGCCAAGGCGAGCGACGGCCAACGACGGGCGTGGCGGACGCGCGCACAAGGGCGTGGGGCACCGGGGAGTGCGGCCGGGGCGAGGCGCAGGCGCTGCCCGGGCGGGCGCTATGGGCGCAGCTTGGTCGCGCCAGAGGCCGGTGAGCGCGCCAGGAGTGCGAGTAGCGCAACTCCGGGCAGGGAAGGTCGGGCAGTGGCCTACGTCGACGGAAACTATGGGGAAAGGCGGGGGATCGGCGCTGCTCATCGAGAGGAGGTCGGTGGTGAGCTCGTACGAGGCCGGGGTGGACGAGATGATGCGGATCGACGGCGAGGCCGCGGTGATGTACAAGATGAAGATGGTGGCGATGGCGAGTGTACGGGCCTTCCCCGCTCGATTCGGTCCTCGGGATGGACGAAGTGGACCGTGGCGGTCCTTCTGGGCGTCTTCGCCGGCGCTGGGAGCACGGTGGTCGCGCCATGGCGACGGCAGCGCGGTTTCACGCGGGAGAAGAGAGAGAGCGAGGGAAAGGGGAAGTGGGGGGCTAGGGTTCGCCCATGGGCGAGGGGAATCAGGTGGCATCCTTATCCTCGCTGGGAGACGGCGGATGCTCGGCACGCTGACCATCCGAGCAATGGATTTAGTGTTGTTCGTCCAGCACGCCCTTGTGAACAGAGATAGTAGAAGGTGCTGGGGTGGGCTGGGCCTGTGTTGTGCACATTGGGCCTAAGTGCACAGTGATCCACCTCATCTTTTCTATTATCTTTCTGCTCTCAACTGCTAGGCACTGTTTCACTTTTTAATTAAATTCAAAAGAATTTTGTTGCACATGAAACTTGTCACATAAATACCTTGCAATGCCTTGGGATCTAACCACAAAGTATAGGGGCATTTTGTAGCGTACAATTAATCCTTTATTTTTAAAGGACCAATTTAATTGCTGTTGGAACACTTATAAAATTCATAGGGATTTATCTGTGAGTCAAATGAAGTTAGTTCTACAAGAAAATGATCTGGGGGTATTTATAGAACTATTTGGACATTTTAGTTTTATAGTTCGAGGGAAAATAATTTGACTTGTCTTTTTTTTTAAATGAATTTAAGGTCGGTTTGGAACAAAGGGAAGATTAGCAAAAATTAATTATGATGACATGGCACCATTAACAGGAGTTTACTATAGCATGACATCCGGGGTGTTACAGGGAGGAACATATGCTTGTAGGAATTGCAATTATATCAAGTTTTCTCTTTATGAGTTGAAATTTTTTGAAGTTTTGCTTGTTTTACCTTCCTATGCTAGATGATTCTTGTTCCCATAAATTGTTTGCTCACAAAGTCCCTATGCATAGGAAGTGGGTTAGGCTTAAGTGTGCTTGCCATGTGATTCATGATGCTCTTTTTCATGTTTCCATTCTTTACTTTTATGTGAGCATCATTGAAATCATCATGCCTAGCTAAAAAGGCATTAAAGAAAGGTGCTTATTGGGAGACAACCCAACATTTATACCTACTGTTTTTGTGTGTTTACATGATTAAGCTACTGCATTAATCATGTTTTATAGCTTTTGTTTCAATAAAGTGCCAAGTAAAGCCTTTGGGACAGTGTGGAGATAGTTGACTTGATTCTGTGCAAAAACAGAAACTTTTGCGCTCTGTCCAGGAACTTTCAAAATTCACTGGAACGTGATTTTGATCTGAATTTTTTACAGATGATTTATATACAAATTTTCCATGTTTTCTGAATTTTTTAGAATTTTTGGAGTAGCACAAGTATGATTAGAGTACAGATTACTATAGACGGTTCTGTTTTTGACAGATTCTGTTTTTAATGCATAGTTTTCTTGTTTCCTAGTTTCTATGGCTTATATTGCTCAATATAAATTGTGAAAATGATAAGGTACAGTAGGCATTGTGTGAGATCAATTATGAATCTTGTCTTTGATACTACCAAAGTGAATGGTTTGCTCTTTATCATACTAACCTATCTCACGAAGTTCCGTTAAGTTTTGTGTGATTGAAGTTTTCAAGTTTTGGGTGAGATGTTGATATGAGGAGAATAAGGAGTTACAAGACCCTAAGCTTGGGGATTCCCAAGGCACCCCCAAGGTAATATTCAAGGAAGATCCAAACAACTAAGCTTGGGGATGCCCCGGAAGACATCCCCTCGTTCGTATCCAACATTATCGATAACCTCACTTGGAGCTATATTTTCATTCGCCACATGATATAAGTTTTGCTTGGAGCGTAATTTTATTTTGTTTGGATTTTCTTGATGTTATTTATATAATGTTTTGAATCTTTTATTTCAATAAAAATGTCAAGTATAGCCTTTACCATGCTTATTTTGCAAGTCTATATGTGGCTGTTTGAAAACGGAAAGTTGCACGCTAGTGCGTGAATTCTCTAGGAAAGTTAGAATGTGATAAAATGTTGATTTTTATTGCACAATAAGCTATGATGAATTTTCTACAGTGTGTTAAATTTTCAGAATTTTTGGAGTTAGAAAAGTATGAATCATCTTGCATTCTTTACAGACTGTCCAGCTTTGGCAGATTGCTATTATGTTTGGATTGTTTGCATATTCGCTTGTTTAATTATTCTATTTGAGGATAGAAGTATTAAATATGCAGAGGAATCTAGTATGCATTGTTAAATAATAATTTTAGTGATTTTCTACAGTAGAGAATGATAAGGTTATTGCATTGGTTTATACTAACTTATCTCACGAGTTCTTGTTGAGTTTTGTGTTTTTAAGATTTAGGGAAACCGTGATATAAAAGGAATTAAGGAGACACAAAATCTCAAGCTTGGAGATGGCCAAGGAATCCCAAGATAATATTCCAAGAAGTCTCAAGCATCTAAGCTTGGGGGTGCCCCGGTAGGCCTCCCACCTTTTTTCGTCAACAATTATCGGTTAATATCGATTGAGCCTAAGTTTTTGCTTCTTCATATGAGTTGTGCTATCTTTGGAATGTCATTTTGTTTTGTTTTGCTTACTGTTTAATAAAATACTTAGATCTGAAAGTTTTTAATAAGAGAGAGTCCTTAATTAGCTTCCCCTTTACTTAACTACTCGCTTGACCTTCACTTATATCTTTTTGGAGTAGTTTGTCTTTTACTCTTGTGCTTCACTTATATCCTATGAGTAAATTTTTGAATGAATTGAATATAATGAAGTTTAAATTATATGTTCATATCATGCCTAGTGGTAGCTTCACATTGGGTTTAGAAAGTGAAATCTTTTGAAGCTTGACAATCACAATATTGGTCATACAAGCAATTCATGATTAGTATAAGGAAGAGAACTTTCACATACAAATATATTATCTTGTACATCTTCAATGATTGTGAATACCCATTAATTATTTTCAAACTTGAGCAACTTAGTTGAAGTTGGACAAGGAAGACAACGCAATGAGTTATGGTTGTATATATTTGCATAGAAGTTATATTGTCATGGATCCTCCAACATGTGGTGTTTTCCTAGGATCTTTTGCTAGACAAAAAAATTGTACTAAGTAGAGATACTACTTGTGCATCCAAAAACCCTTAAACCCAGTTTCTTGCCATGAGAGTCCAACATACCTACCTATGGATTGAGTAAGATCCTTCAAGTAAGTTGTCATCGGTGCAATAAGGCAATAAAAATTGCTTTTAAATATGTTTGATCTTTTATTGTAAGGGAAAATTGAGCGTTGTACAAACTTGTGATGGAAAAGTAATAAAAGCGACGGACTGCATAATAAAGGTTTCTATCATAAGGGGCAATTTAATGTGACGTTCCTTTGCATTAAGAGCTTGGGCATCCGTAAATAAAAAGTGCATGACAACCTCTGCTTCCCTTTGCGAAGGGCCTATCTTTTACTTTTCAGTATTTACTTTTATGCAAAGAGTCAATAGTATACGTCCTCATTCAACCTCAGTTATTCTCTAGTTGGCAAGAATCATGTGGTGGGGAAAGATCTAGGCACATATGACCAGTCAAAAATATATTTGATCATGATTTATTATTGTTGACAATTATTGTAACATCCCAAATTTTCAATTTGGAATGTTATACATAGATCATCATTTGCATATCATATTTTATTGCATTTTGGCTCGATCCTAGAAATTTCACGCAACTCAAGGACCCACGGAGAGAGTTGGGGATTTCGTTATTTTCATATTTGAGTTTTCTCAAATTCTGAAAATAGGATCATTTGATTTTATTTATTTTATCTTCAATTATATACATTCAAAATATGAGAGAGGGAATAAAATGATTTTCCCAAAATAAAGGAATATTGAAGATTTAATAAAAAATCAAATAAGATTTTTATTTGGAGTTTTTCGCTATTTTATTTGAGTTTAGGATAAATGCGCGTTTTCAAAATTTCATTTAGGCCCCCAAATAAATGTTCATCTTGTCCGGCTTGATTTTAGAAGCCGGGGAAAATTTATTTCGGGATTTTTGGAGTCTGTTTAGTATTCCTTTCGTTAGTTTTTCTGCGCGTAATTATTTTAAAAAAACTAGAACTGACCTTGGGTCGTACCCGAGCGGGACACCGCCAGGGGGGCTTTATAAGCCGGGGCCCCCCTTCCCCAAAGCCCACCGCCGCCGCAGCTCAAGGCCACGCCGAACCCAGCCGCATCGCCGCCCGCCGCCTCGACCGCGCCGCAGCCAAGGCTGGCCGACCACCACCGCCTCGCCGGAGCTCGCCGCCGCTGGAGGTAGCCACCGGATCCACCGCCGGTTTTTGCCAGTTAACCGTCGGGTTTTTTTTAGAACCGTGGTTTATTTTTTTTAGATCCGTTTTTTAAATAGATCGGTTTTTTTCCGGCTTAGGTTAGATAGCGAGCGTTCGCTCGTTCGTTCGTTTTAACAAACGCGTTCATCGTTTAGATCCAGATAACGAACGTTCGTTCGTTAATCTGTTCGTCATTTTTCTTTTTCTCGGATTTATTCCGCGATTTTTCTGATCGCGATTTCTGATCCGATTTTCGATCTAGTATAACTTTTCGCTCGTTTATCGGAATCAGGCGATTCAAGTGCCTAAAGTTTCGGCTCAAAACCCTATTTCCGAATAATCAACTCAAACAAGTTTTTGCCTCTGTAAAATTTGACTTAGACCCAGATTAGTAAAACGAAGCTTGTTTCTTTCGCCGTTTGACTTTCGTTGCTTCGTTCGATTTGATTCTTTTTGCAAACCGGAGTTCTTAAGTTGAACTTTCTGGTTAGATCTTTTATTTGAGTTTTACCTGTGCATTAGATGAGTACTTATTGTGTGCTTGTTTGTTTGCGCTAGAGTACCCGGAGTGCGCCGCTTGCTACTTTGAATCTCTAGGTTTCGCGAATCATCAGCAAGGCAAGTAACACTTTGATCATACTCTTTTCATACCCAGTTTTTATGCATTAGATCAATCCTCAAACATTGCATGATTAGGATCTAATTTAAATTGTGGGTTTTGGGAAAGTAGTTGAGGTAGTACCTATTACCTGTTTTATTATCAAACCCTTGGGAGTTACTTCTACGTTTGCTATTTATGCCATGTTATGCTAGTAGACGTGGATTGGGTGAGTGTATCCATGATGTATGTGAGATTGTTAATTAATGGTTTATTTAAGGTGGCAACTTAAACACACATCCGGGTGGATTGAGGCACGTGGGTATTCCAGGATTGCCTGTTTGTTATGGACCGCCACCCAGGCTCAAAGGGATCATAATATTATTCATGCTAGAAACTTCCGTGTGCAGCCACAAGCTACTATGGGCTCTAGCATAGTTGACTAAGTCGTGCGAACTTTTACAGTGGTAGACTAGCAGATGTAGAGGATGTAGGTTGGTACTGTCTACCTGATCGTAAGGTGCTAGCGCTTCTGAAAGACTATGTCTCGGTCATCCGTTTCTCAAACATCATGTAGTGCGAGAAATCAAACGGAGGAGATCGAGTCTTGTGGGGAAAAGTGCACAAACATCTGCAGAGTGTATCAAACTAATCATGGTTAGCCGTGTCCCCGGTTATGGACATCTTGATTATCTAGTACTTGGATTATCATGTGAATCTCATCATGTTACTTTAATTAATATTGTTGGGTTTAAATTGATGATGCTTAATTGGGATTGAGAATGTCATTAACCATTCTCAATGTTTAACAACCACCATGATAGTTAAACAAAATTTATTCCTTTGCAGTAGGGAAAAATTGGCTTTACGCAAAACTGTAACCATAGAGCTTTCCACCAGCCATATATGCATGTAGTTTAGCATTACTCTTGCATATTACTCTTTATGTGTTACATTGCCAGCATATTCCATGTGCTGACCTGTTTTCGGGCTGCAACGTTCATGTTGCAGACTTTTCAGACGACGAGTAAGGTGCCTTAGGTCGTGGTTCTATACTCAGTGATGCCGTTGGAGTTGATGGACTTGCTTATCTTCCAAGCTTTCCGATGTTATCGTTATTAGATGGCCTTAAGCCATATTTATTGTAATAAGTTCTCTTTTGAGACATTCGATGTAATAAGTGTGTGATTGCTACTCTGTTATAAATCCTTCAAGTACTATGCGTGTCAGCATTACTAATCCAGGGGTGACACTGATGCACAGAGATCAGACTGTTTGAGGTCTGGTCGCTACAATTATCTCTATGATAAATGAGTTGGGAGGCGAAACATTAAACCCCTATCTTTCTCTTTGTTCGATGGATGCCATTTGTTCTAAGAATATGCCTTGAGTAGTAGCAATCATGGAAGACTATATGATGATTGAGTATGTGGAGCTCTTACTTAGACTCTGTTGAATAAGTTGAATTGCAATTGTTTGGTGCCTAAGAATATAGGTTGTTGAGTTTCAAGAGAATTCATCGTTTGAACCATAACATGTGAATTGGTTGGTACTTTAACATGATGAGTTTTATTAGAAAGAGTTGTTGTTATGATGCTAGGAAAAGTGACTGAAATTATCATTGATCAAACTTGTGCACTTTGCTAGCATTCACACTTCATAAATTATTTCTTTTATCATTTACCTACTCGAGGACGAGTAGGAATTAAGCTTGGGGATGTTGATACGTCTCCAACGTATCTATAATTTATGAAGTATTCATGCCGTTATATTATCATTCTTGAATGTTTTACAATCATTTTATAGCAACATTATATCATTTTTTGGGACTAACCTATTGACATTGTGCCCAGTGCCAGTTGTTGTTTTTTGCTTGTTTTTTTACTTTGCAGGAAATCAATATCAAACAGAGTCCAAACGCAACGAAACTTTTTGGAGAATTTTTATGGACCAGAAGACCCGGGATGGGCTAAATAAGTACTAGAGGGGAGGCCCGAGGTGGGCACAACCCACCTGGGCACGCCCAGGAGCCGAGGCGCGCCCAGGGGGGTTGTGCCCCCCTCGGTGACCTCCCGCACCGCCTCTTCGCCCTATAAATTTCCAAATATTCCAGAACCCCCAAAAGTAACCCTAGATCAGAAGTTCCGCTGCCACAAGTCTTTGTAGCCACGAAAAACTAATCTAGATCCTGTTCCGGCACTCCACCGGAGGGGGAAATCATCACCGGTGGCCATCTTCATCATCCCGGCAGCCACCATGATGAGGAGGGAGTAGTCCACCCTCGGGGCTGAGGGTTTGTACTAGTAGCTATGTATTTAATCTCTCTCTCTCTCTCTCTCGTGTTCTTGAGATGGCATGATCTTGATGTATCGCGGGCTTTGTTAATATAGTTGGATCATATGGTGTTTCTCCTCTCTATCTTGTTGTGATGAATTGAGTTTTCCTTTTGATATTTCGTTTTAGCAGATGGAACACTTTTATGGATTTGAGAACACTTGATATATGCCTTGCATATGAATACCCGTGGTGACAATGGGGTATTACATTGATTCACTTGATATATGTTTTGGCACTCAACTCACGGATACCGAGGTGACATTGAGGTAATCTATGCATAGGGGTTGCTGCACGTTTTCATCCTACTTTCTCCAGTAGAAATCTTGGGGCACTCTTTGAGGTTCTTTGTGTTGGATCGAGTATTATGAATCTGAAATTGTTTGATGTGTATCGTATAATTAACTCATGGATACTTGTGGTGACATTGGAGTATCTAGGTGACATTAGAGTTGGTTGACGCGTATCATACGGTGTTATTTTAGTACGAACTCTTGGATAGATCGATCAGAAAGAATAACTTTTTGTTATTTTAGTACGAACTCTTGAATAGATCGAACAGAAAGAATAACTTTAAGGTGGTTTTGTACCCTACAAACAATTTCTTCTTATGTTCTTTGCTAGATAAGAACTTTGGAGTAATTCTTCATCGCACTTTGAGTGATGGTTATATGATCCAATTATACTAGCATTGTTGAGAGACTGTGCTAGCGAAAGTACGGACCCTAAGCCTTGTTTCTAAGCATAGCAATACCATTTGTGCTCACTTTTGTTACTCGTTACCTTACTATTTTTTATTGTTCCTATTACAAAAATCAATTCTACTATCATTACTACACTTGTATCACCATCTCTCCGCTGAACTAGTGCACATACAAATTACCATTGTTTTTGGTGTGTTGGGGACACAAGAGAATCTTTGTTATTTGATTGCAGGGTTGTTTGAGAGAGACCATCTTCATCCTATGCCTCCCACAGATTGATAAACCTTAGGTCATTCACTTGAGGGAAAATTGCTACTGTTCTACAAAACTCTGCGCTTGGAGGCCCAACACGAGTCTACAAGAATAAAATTGCGTAGTAGACATCAGATGATGAGGGGGAGATGTGGGAAAAGAATAGAGCTAAATGTAATGGAACAACCAGCTAAATGTTGCGCTTGAGGGCAGAGCTCCTTTTTAGCAAAAGCGTGGAATTAAGAAAAAAGGTATTAGGGAGGAGAAGAAAGAGAAAAGGTACAAACTCTATTTGGATGTCTAAAGAAAGAGGATGGACTTCAAGAAAAATATGGTGGGGCAAGGTTGATACTTGAAATGGAGAGGATGTTGATGGAGATGTTGAAGGCATGGGAGCATATGGAGCTTGAGAAGATGAAGGCGAGAGATTGAGAGAGAGAGAATGTGAGGATCGCGAGGATCACCGAGGTGTCAAGGACATGTTGGCCGATACTAACCTTGTGGATAACGATGTCGTGGATCACCGTCATGCACAAAGACATCAATACGCGCAAGAAAAATCTTTGATTCATTTGTTTTATCAACTATGTATAAAATGTTGAATTAGTTGTCGTGGGTCATGTTTGTTGTTGGGTTGTTTGACTTGTTAGTTATTGAATTCTTGAATGTTGATTATTGAACTGTTGTGTGCAATATTTTTTGTTGAATGTGTAGTAAAATATGATGAAAATGTTTTTTAAGAAGACAAAAAGTATACTTTTCATCCCTCAAATCTTAACAAAGTCTAGATTTGGTTTCTCAACTCCAAAACCGGACAACTCTCACCCCAACTACTGAAACCGGACAATGTTCACCCTTGGTCTTGGTTTTGACCGATTTTGGTGCTAACTCACCCCGGTTTGGACAGGTGCCGACTCAAATTCGCCTAAATTTCTCAAATCCGTGAACTTTTTTTAACACACGCTCTTTTCAAATCCACGTAGTTTTTTTCAAATTCGCGTAATTTTTTAAAATTCAAATACTTATTTCAGATCCGTGATTTTTTTAAAAATGTGTACTTTTTCAAGTTTGTGTAACTTTATCCATTTCGAGTACCTTTTCCAAATCCATGAACATGTTTTAAAATTCGCGTACTTGTTTCAAATCCGCATGATTTTTTCAAAACACTACGCGAACTTCAAAAATGTACGCGAATTTGAGACGGCACGGTTGCTACCTCTAGAGCTTGCCATGATTTTTCCCTTAAAGAGGAAGGGTGATGCAGCAAAATAGCGTAAGTATTTCCCTCAGTTTTGAGAACCAAAGTATCAATCCAGTAGGAGACAACGCGCAAGCCACCGAATACATGCACAAACAAACACCAACCTTGCACCCAACGCGATAAAGGGATTGTCAATCCCTTCACGGTTATTTACAACGTGAGATCTGATAGAGATGGATAAACGGTAAAGTAACATTTTTGGTATTTTTGGTTTATGGAACGGAAAGTAAAAGATTGCAAAGAAAGTAAATATGAAACTAAAATTGTAGATCGGTAACTTATATGATGGAAAATAGACTATTTTGATGCAAAATTCACTAGAGGCTTCTCTCAAGATAGAAACTATTACGGTGGTTGAACAAATAACTGCCGAGCAATTGATAGAAAAGCGTAAAGTTATGACGATATCTAAGGCAATGATCATGAATATAGGCATCACGTCCGTGTCAAGTAGACTGGAACGATTCTGCATCTACTACTATTACTCCACACATCGACCGCTATCCAGCATGCATCTAGAGTATTAAGATCATAAAGAACGGAGTAACGCTTTAAGCAAGATGACATGATGTAGAAGAATTAACTCAAGCATTATGATGAAAACCCCATCTTTTTATCCTCGATGGCAACAATACAATACGTGCCTTACTGCCCCTACTGTCACTCGGAAAGGACACAACAAGATTTAACCCAAAGCTAATGAAAGCACAAGTGCTCCCTAGGTGGTTTTGGTAATTAATGTCAACATATCTCTTGTTGGACTAACACCTTTATCTAGTATGTTTCAGATAAGTTCAACAATGGAGTGGCATGGACTAAAGGATGTGGGAACTCCTTCAAGATGCTAAGGACAAAGGATTGGCTCAAGCCTCAAGCTCAAGACTCTTCATTTTACATTTTAGTGATCCAAGATAACATAGATTCTATAGGAAAAGCCAATACTATCAAGGAGGGATGAGGTGTTGCTTAATGAGCCTCTTGCTTCATGTGATTAGTGATATGCTCCAAAACTCTCAACTACTTTCCCACTTCCACACATATGACCTAAACCTAAAGTCAAACTCGGCCCTACCGATTCTTTCTATCCGGCGCCACCGAAGTTCGGATGTCATAGCCACTGCCACAAACCCTAGGCAAATCAGTTTCACCGATAGGGATCTCGGTCTCACCGAGATGGGATTGCAATCTCTCTGTGTATGTACATTACCAAAATCGGTCTCACCGAGTTTGTGTAATCGGTACTACCGAGATTACAATGCAAACTTTCTGGTTAACTTATTACCAAAATCGGTACCATCTAGTTTTAGTAATTGGTCCCACCGAGTTTGCCTGACCAACTCTCCGGTTAGCTAATTACCAAAATCGGTCTCACCGAGTTTGTGTAATCGGTCTCACCGAGATTACGTTATGCCCTAACCCTAACCATATCGGTCCTACCGAGTTGCATGTCAGTCCCAATCAAAACCCTAACGGTCACTAGGTTTACTAAATCGGTGCGACCGAAGTTTTATGATTCGGTCCCACCAAGTTTGGTAAATTGTGTGTAATCAAGTAGATTTTGTGTGGAGGCTATATATACCCCTCCACCTCCTCTTCATTCGTGGAGAGAGCCATCGTAACAAGCCTACACTTCCAAAGATCCTATTTCTGAGAGAGAACTACCTACTCATGTGTTGAGGCCAAGATATTCCATTCCAACCATATGAATCTTGATCTCTAGCCTTCCCGAAGTTGTTTTCCACTCAAATCTTCTTTCTACCAGATCCAAATCCTATGAGCGAGAGTTGAGTGTTGGGGAGACTATCATTTGAAGCACAAGAGAAAGGAGTTCATCATCAACACACCATTTGTTACTTCTTGGAGAGTGGTGTCTCCTAGATTGGCTAGGTGTCACTTGGGAGCCTCCGACAAGATTGTGGAGTTGAACCAAGGAGTTTGTAAGGGCAAGGAGATCGCCTACTTTGTGAAGATCTACCGCTAGTGAGGCAAGTCCTTCTTGGGCGACGGCCATGGTGGGATAGACAAGGTTGCTTCTTCGTGGACCCTTCATGGGTGGAGCCCTCCGTGGACTCACAAGAACTGCTACCCTACGTGGGTTGAAGTCTCCATCAACGTGGATGTACGATAGCACCACCTATTGGAACCACGACAAAAACATCCGTGTCTCCAATTGCGTTTGATTTCTCCAAACCCTTCCATTTACATTCTTGCAATTTGCATGCTTTATTTTCCGCTGCCTATATACTCTTTGCATGCTTGCTTGTTATGTATTGAGAATGTTAAACTTGTGCCTAAACTCCACTTAAACCTAAAAGAAGTTAAAAACTGCAACTTTGGTACTTAGTGTCTAATCACCCCCCTCTAGACACCTCTTCTCAAGATCCTACAAGTGGTATCAGAGCATTGGTCTCCATTGCCTTGGTTTAATCACCATTGGAGGAAGATGGATGAGTCTACTTTGGGGAGTCTTATACATAGACTGCCTATCATTGATGGAGAGTATCTTCATGAGTGGAAAAATGAGATGCTTGTAATTTTCAATCAATATCATTTGAACAAGTACATTGCTAGCCCTTGTGCACCTCATGTTGATCCTATGCATCCTACCCTTGATATCTATTGACATGACTAGGAATCTTAGAACTGTTAATCTTATCACTAGAGGCTTGCCTAGAAACTTAATTAGAATCTTGCCTACACTTGAGTGTGCCTACACTATATGGAAATTTCTTGAGGAACGCTTTCCAAATCATTCCTTGAAAAATCTAGATGAAATTATCTATATGTAGCGACCAGACCTTCAGTTCTCCTTCTAGTTCGATAATCTTGGCTTTTGCTGTCTTCAATTCCATCATGTCTGCGCACATCTGGTTCTCCTGACGTCGAATGTGCTGGTTTAACTCTTGGATGGAAGCTGCAATGGATCTATCCTTCTTAGTGCCAACTATCTCCCATTGTTCATCTCGGCGTCCGCAAATCTGGTAGATAGTATCCTTGAGGTCTTCTTTGTAAACTTCTCCAATGCGCCCCATGGTTATGTGAGCTGCCATGCTCTTTCCCAAACTCCAGGTTGGTGCATTGAAAACACACTCAATGGGCTCCGTGATTGGCGCAAACGTCCTTCCGGGAACTTGAGCTTGAATC
This sequence comes from Aegilops bicornis, assembly GCA_021605145.1. Taxonomy (NCBI): domain Eukaryota; kingdom Viridiplantae; phylum Streptophyta; class Magnoliopsida; order Poales; family Poaceae; genus Aegilops; species Aegilops bicornis. The sequence continues at coordinate 545,478,214 of CM038671.1, forward strand.
TTCCAGCGCTCTTCTTCGGGTAAAGTGGAATTGTAGGTCCCGGTGAAGCTTGGTAATCCGATGTTAAGGTACTTAGTGACTTCCTTCGTGTGTCATCCAAAGGGTGTATCCTCATCCCGGGTGAACTTGATCCTTGCTTCCGCCATCCTAAAGAGTAGAAAAGATGAGGAGTTAGAAATGAGAAGAGAGTAGTGATCTAGGGCTTTAGCTTAATGGTCGTGTCTCCTACGATCGGTGTGCTCGATACCATCTTTATAGCGACCGGACCTCAAACGATCGATCTACGTGCTCGGTGTCATCCTGGATCGCATGTCGACACCACACAAGACTCGGAGGATTTATAACACAGTAGCAATCACACACTTATTACAATCGAATGTCTCAAGAGAGAACTTACTAAAATAAATATGGCTTAAGGCCATCTAATACGATAACAGCGGAAGGCTTGGAAGAAAAAGTGAGTCCATCAACTCCAACGGCATCACTGAGTATAGAACCACGACCTATGCACCTTACTCGTCATTCTAAAAGTCTCAGCAACATGAAACGTTGCAGCGAAAATGGGCCAAAGACATGGAATATCTTTGGCAATGTAACACATAGAGAATAATGGAATAATAAGCCTATACTACATGCATATATGGCTGGTGGAAAGCTCTATGGTTACAGCTTTGCATAAAGCCAATTTTTCCCTACAAAGAAAGGAATAAATTTATTTAACTATCATGGTGGTTGTGAAACATTGAGAATGGTTGACAAGATTCTCAATCCCAATTAAAAGTACTCATTAACAAACCTAACAATATTAATTAGAAGTAACATGATGAGATTCACATGATATCCGGTACTAGATACTCAAGATGTCCATAACCGGGACACGGCTAACCATGATTAGTTTATACACTCGCAAAGGTTTGCGACTTTTCCCCACAAGACTCGATCGCCTCCGTTGGATTTCTCGCACTACATGATGTTTGAGAAACGGATGACCGAGAAATAGTCTTTCTAAGCGCCAGACCTTACTTGTGGGTAGACCGGTACACCTACTTTCCCCTACATCTGCTAGTCTACCCGTAAGAGTTCGCACAACTTATTCAACTATGCCAGAGCCCATAATGGCTTGTGGCTGCACACGGAAGTTTCTAGTTTGAATAATCTCATGATCCCTTTGAGCCTGGGTGGCGGTCCAAGAAATACAGAGCAAGTCCTGATAGAAACCAGTGCCTCAATCCACCCAGATGTGTGTTTAAGTTGCCACCTTAAATAAACCATTAACTAACAATCTCACATCTGTCATGGATACACTCACCCAATCCACGTCTACTAGCATAGCATGGCATAATAAGCAAACGTAGAAGTAACTCCCAAAGGTTCGATAATAAAACAGGTAATAGGTACTACCTCATCTACTTCCCATCCCACAATTTAATTAGATCCTAATCATGCAAGTGTTTGAGGATAGATCTAATGGATAAAAACTGGGTATGAGAAGAGGTATGATCAAAGTGTTACTTGCCTTGCTGATGATCCATGAAACCTAGAGACTCAAGTAACAAAGTACAAGACCGTAATCTATCGCAACAAATAAACAAGCATACAATAAATACTCATCTAATGCACAGGTAAAACTCAAATAGATTTAACCAGATAGTTCAACTTAAGAACTCCGGTTTGCAAAAAGAATCAAATCAAACGAAGCAACGAAAGTCAAACGGCGGAAGAAAACAACTTCGTTTTACTAATCTGGATCTAAGTCAAATTTTACAGAAGCAAAAACTTGTTTAAGTAGATTATTCGGAAAGAGGGTTTCGAGACGAAACTCTAGGCGCTTGAATCGCCTGATTCCGATAAACGAGCGAAAAGTTATACTAAAACGGAAATCGGATCTGGAATCGCGATCAGAAAAATCATGGATTAAATCCGAGAAAAAGAAAAACGACGAACGGTTAACGAACGGACGTTCGTTAACTAAACTAATCTAACGAACTCGTTCGTTAAAACGAACTAACGGACGAACGTCCGCTAATTAACCTAAACCAAACAAAACAAAAACTAAAAAAACCGAAAAAGAAAAAAAACCGTAATCAAAACCGCTCGATTTTTATAAAAAACCGCACGGAAACGAGGCGGCGGCGAACCTCGGCGGCGGCGGCGAACTCCGGCGAGGTTCGTGACAATGGTATGGCGGCAAGCGGGCGGCGGCGGATCGGCGGCGCTGGATTAGGGTTAGGGTTCGGCGCGGGCGAGTGGCCGGCGGCGGCGACTTGGGTCGGGCGGCTGGTCAAGGGTGGCGGCGGGCGCGGTGACGTCAGGCGGCCGGGTGGCTATTTATATAGCGCCCCCGAGAGGTGTCCCGCTCGGGTACGGCCTGTAAGGCGGTTCACTTTTTTTTAATAATTACGCTGGGGGAAAAAAACAAAAGAAGTACTAAACGGACTCAAAAAATCTCGAAATAAATTTTCCCCGGCTTCTAAAATCAAGCCGGATTTAGTGAACATTTATTTGGGGCCTAAATGCAATTTTGAAAAACGCACATTTTTCCTAAATTCAAATAAAAAGGCGAAAAACTCCAAAATAAAATCTTATTTGATTTTATTATTAAATCTTCATTATTTCTGTATTTTGGGAAAGTCATTTTATTCCCTCTCTCATATTTTGGTAGTAGAAATAATTGAAGATAAAATAATTAAAATCAAATGATCCTATTTTCAAAATTTGAGAAAACTCAAATATGAAAATAACGAAAATCCCCAACTCTCCCCGTGGGTCCTTGAGTTGTGTAGAATTTCTAGGATCGAGCAAAAATGCAATGAAAATAATATGATATGTAATGATGCTCTATGTATAACATTCCAAATTGAAAATTTGGGATGTTACACTATAAGTCTATTGCCTTGAGTAGAATGAATACTAGTGATCCTATGTTTGGTGATCGTCTATTTGAACTTACCGACCTTATGCATGCCAAAGGAGATGTTGGAATTATTGGTGATATTATTTCCGAAGCTATAAGAATTCATAAGCAAGATCATTGTCAAACTCACTCTAATGAATTACCCTCTCTAGGACTTGATCCACCACATGACGATGTTGAACATGGATACTACGATGAGGATGATGATAGTGACTTTGATCTTGATGATGCAATGAGACATTTTGGTCTTATGGCAAATCTTCGGGGATATGTGTCGAGGAAAGGAATGGGTTCTTGACGGTGGATGTACCGATCACATGACCGGAGATAAAGACATGTTTTGTGAGCTTGCTAAAAATGATAGTCCTCGAAAGTATGTTACTTTCAAAGGACAACTCAAAGGGTAAGGTGGTTGGCCTCGGTAAGGTGGCCATCTCACATGATAGCTCCATTCGTAATGTCATGCTCGTTGAATCTCTTGGCTACAACTTACTTTCGATTATCTAGACTTGCCGATTTCGGTTTCAATGTCCTATTTATCAAGTAGATTGCCAAGTGTTTCGTCGAGACAATCATAAAATGGTCTTTACCTAAGCACACGTAGAGGTGATCTTTACATTGTTGATTTCTCTAAAAGGCACAACCTAAAACTTGCTTCATTGCTAAATCCTCAAAAGGTTGGTTATGGCATAAACGACTAGGTCACGTTGGCATGAGAAATCTTGACAAGCTTATTAAAGGAAATCATATCCTTGGAGTTAACGATGTCATATTTGATAAGGATAGACTGCAAAGGCTTGTCAAGGTGTAAACAAAGTTGGAGGAAGGCATCCCGTGAAGAACATCATGACCACAAGGAGGCCACTCGAGCTACTTCATATGGATCTCTTTGGTCCCAACGCCTACAAAAGCCTCGGTGGAAATTCTTTTGGTCTAGTTATAGTTGATGATTTTTCAAGATTTACGTGGGTGTTCTTTCTCGATGATAAATCGCAGGTCCAAAAGATCTTCAAAAACTTCGCTAGGAAGGCCCAAAATCAATTTGAAGTGAAGATCAAGAAGGTTCGCAGCGACAACGGAACGGAGTTCAAGAACGCAAATGTGGGCACCTTTCTTGACGAAGAGGGGATTTCACACGAGTTCTCGGCTACGTACACACCTCAACAAAATGGAGTTGTTGAGAGGAAGAACCGGACACTCATCGAAATGGCGAGAACGATGCTTGATGAGTACAAGACGCCAAGCACTTTTTGGGCGTAAGCGGTTGAGACAAATTGTCATGCAACAAATCGCTTGTATCTTCACAAGCTACTCTAAGAAGACTAAGCATACGAGCTCCTCACCGGTAACAAACCCCAAGTTGGATACTTTCGAGTATTCGGCTCAAAGTGCTACATTCTTGATAAGCATCATCGTTCAAAGTTTACTCCTAAGTCTCATGAAGGTTTCCTACTAGGTTATGGCTCAAACTCTCACACTTCATCGTGTCTACAACAATTTCACCCGAAAGGTTGAAGAGACGGTAGATGTGAAGTTTGATGAATCTAACGGCTTGCAAGTAGAGCAATTGCCAATTGATGTAGGAGACAAAGACCCTTCGGAAGCAATCCAAGACTTGTCTATTGGCAAGGTCCGTCCAACGGAGGTGAAGGAGAGTACCTCGTCTGTTCAAGTGGAAGCTTCTACATCACGACAAGGTGAACCAAGAGTTGATACGGAAGCATCCACAAGTGGAACACACCAAGATGAAGAAAACAAGGAAGAACATCACGAACGTCAACAACCTCCTTCTCCACCTCGACAAGAAAACGGCAACGCAAACAATGAAGATGATCAAGAAGAAGAAGAACAAGATGAAGAAGATGTTCAACCGGGACCCAAGCAAAAGCTCTCACAAGTTCGAGCAAGAATTGCTAAAGACCATCCCGTCGAGCAAATCTACAATGATATTCAAACCGGGAGAATCACTCGCTCTAAAACTCGTTTAGCTAACTTCTGTGAAAACTATTATTTCATCTCTAGCATTGAACCTATGAAGGTCGAAGAAGCATTGGAAGATCCGAATTGGATAAATGCGATGCATGAAGAGCTACACAACTTTGAGAGAAACCAAGTTTGGACATTGTTTGAGAAGCCCGACAACAACCACAACATCATCGGCACCAAATGGGTGTTTCGAAACAAGCAAGATGAAGATGGACAAGTAGTTCGCAACAAAGCACGTCTCGTCGCCCAAGGCTGCACACAAGTCGAAGGTATGTACTATGGCGAGACTTATGCTCCCGTTGCTAGACTTGAGTCCATTCGCATCTTACTTGCCTATGCTAATCACCATGATATCACCTTGTACCAAATGGACATTAAAAGTGCTTTTCTAAATGGTGAAATAGAGGAGGAAGTTTATGTAAAACAACCTCCCGGCTTTGTCAATTCTAAGAAACCAAATCATGTTTACAAACTTCAGAAAGCTCTTTATGGTCTTAAACAAGCTCCTAGAGCTTGGTATAAATGCTTGACCAAGTTTCTTCTTGAAAAAGGCTTTGAAATTGGGAAAATTGATTCCACACTTTTTACTAAAAGGGTTAATGGAGAATTATTTGTATGCCAAATTTATGTTGATGATATCATATTTGGATCAACTAACCCTCATTTTAGTGAAAAGTTTGGGAAGCTAATGTCGGAGAAGTTTGAGATGTCAATGATGAGTGAACTCAAATTCTTTCTTGGGTTGCAAATCAAGCAAACTAAGGAAGGTACTTTTGTCTCTCAAAGGAAGTACACTAAGGACTTATTCAAGAAGTTCAATATGCAAGAGTGCAAAGGTATGTCTACACCCATGCCTACTAGTGGACATCTTGATTTGACCAAAGATGGTAAATCGGTTGATCAAAAGGTTTGTCGCTCTATGATTGGATCATTGTTTTACCTATGTGCTTCACGTCCCGATATTATGCTAAGTGTGTGTGCAAGATATCAAGCTGCTCCTAAAGAATGTCATCTTAAGGCCGTGAAAAGGATAGTGAGATACTTAATTCATACACCAAATTTTGGCATTTGGTATCCTAAGAGGGCCTCTTTCGATCTTGTTGGCTATTCCGACTCGGACTATGCGGGAGACAAGGTTGATAGAAAGTCCACTTTGGGTACTTGTCAATTTCTTGGTAGATCTCTTGTGTCTTGGTCCTCCAAGAAACAAAACTCGATATCCTTATCTACACCGAGCGGAGTACATTGCCCCTGGTTCATGTTGTGCTCAATTACTTTGGATGACCCAAACTCTTAAAGATTATGGGATATATGTGAAACATGTTCCATTGCTTTGTGACAATGAAAGTGCTATCAAAATTGGTCATAATCCCGTACAACATTCTCGAACTAAGCATATAGAAGTTCGTCATCACTTCATTCGAGATCATGTTGCTAAGGGTGACATTAATCTTAAGCATGTTCGCACCGAAAGGCAATTAGCGGATATATTTACTAAACCCCTTGATGAGAAAGTGTTTTGCAGGTTGAGAGGAGAATTGAACATCATAGATGCTTCAAACTTGGAGTATAAACTCCATTGGATGCATGCAAGACATGAGCTTATGACTAATCCATGATATCTCTCTTATGTTGAAAATATTATATCTTGGATGTATTTGCATCTTGCATGTTATCTAACCCATGTAGGTACTTGGTGGAATCAATTTCCATGAGATTGTAATTTACTCACATCTTGAGCAATCTCTACATCACCAAGTCTCTACACTATGGTGGCTGAATACAAGGAAGCACGAAATCACTCAAACATATCCTTTGACAAACTCTATGTTGAGCTTCATGATTATCATTTTGGATATACAAGTGCTACTCCTTGCAAGAACTAACCCATGTAGGTAGATGGACTCAAATTCCAAGTGGTGCTCCCAACTCTTGATGAGCTACATCAACCTTGAGCAATCCACACAAGTTCAACTACATGGTCAACACCACCAACCAAGGTATGTTATTCCATCTTAGAGAAGCTTTACTCCGAGTCATGAGCTAAAGCAACTCGACAAGATGTGAATACATCAAGATGCTTAAACGAAAAGTGGTAACCCCATTTTGAGCTTAAACGATGAGTATGACCTATGATCAAGTGATCTCACTTGACTCCTAAGTCAATATATTTCTAACATAGGTGACTTTGTCACCGACCATCTCTAGATGAAGTTCTCTCGTGTTCTTTTCTGTGATTTTGCATTTGTCTCATGCATATTTGTTTCCCCTTTCAAAAAAACTTCAGCTAGATTTCTTTCTGTTTGCTCTGCATTTCCTGCATCCAATTCATTGCATATCATTCAGTAAATTCCTTGCAAATCTGTGTAAGATCTTTCTAGACTAGTGAGCTGAGGTGACAAGTGTTTTCTCTGTGATGAACTCGGTTTCACCGATTTGTGGTTTTCGGTCCAACCGAATCCTTTCGGCAACCAAAGCATATCACTCGTGCCACCGATTTCACAACAGGAAAAACAATTTGCCACTTATTCTGTGTTTCTTCTGATCCAGCTCCACTCAATGAATCTTGTCCTCTACAAGCATCACAATTTTATCCAGTGCTTTGTGTTGTGACTCAAGGACCAAACCCATTCACAACGAATTCCAGAAGACCCTTCTTGGAAATTGATGTCAAAGGGGGAGAGAGAGATAACATCAAAGCCTTATCACTTCCAAAAGGGAGAGAGTATTAAGGGGGAGAAAGAGATCTCCAGGGGGAGAGAATACTCAAGTAGAAAGTATTTCTCAAGGATCCCAGATGCTTGGTGTTCAAGAGGAGAGATGCCACATGTCTTTTTGGGGGAAAGACATGTTCATGTGTGCTTATTTGCATTAAGCTCTGTTCGTTTATATCTTTCAGCTCTGTTTTCAGATCTGATTTTCTGTTCCCTATCTTCTCCGAGTATCCCATGCTAGATTCAGGGGGAGCAAGACATCTAAGGGAAAGGAATCATTTAAATTCATTGCATATCTTTACTCTTGGGGACATGTCTAATCCAATGTGGTACTTAGTACTCACTCTTTACATGTCATCCCAGTCTTGGTATTCTTGTGGTTTCCTTTGTTTGCTCTGGCTAGTAGATGTACCTGTGTTATCTAACCTTGTTTGTGCAGGTTCAGTTCACCCTAAGCCAACTCAAGACTACAAGGTAAGTATATGCATCACACTCATGTGTATGAAGAATTCTTGCTGATGTACATACTGTTTGCAAGAAGGACTCATGAGCATGAAGGTACTTTCTTTAATATTCTTTGCTCTGATGCATATGGCCAAGATACATGTAACACATTGCCTACTCTATCATGGTTATGCTCTCACATGTTTCTATATTCCATATTCACATGATTGCATACATATAGGGGGAGCCTATGCTTGTTACATGTCTTTCCGAAGCTTCTTGCTACTCTTTATATCTTTATCTAAAGCTTTAATGTATGTTGTCATCAATTACCAAAAAGGGGGAGATTGAAAGCACAAGTGCTCCCTAGGTGGTTTTGGTAATTAATGTCAACATATCTCTTGTTGGACTAACACCTTTATCTAGTATGTTTCAGATAAGTTCAACAATGGAGTGGCATGGGCTAAAGGATGTGGGAACTCCTTCAAGATGCTAAGGACAAAGGATTGGCTCAAGCCTCAAGCTCAAGACTCTTCATTTTACATTTTAGTGATCCAAGATCACATTGAGTCTATAGGAAAAGCCAATACTATCAAGGAGGGATGAGGTGTTGCTTAATGAGCCTCTTGCTTCATGTGCTTAGTGATATGCTCCAAAACCCTCAACTACTTTCCCACTTCCACACATATGACCTAAACCTAAGTCAAACTCGGCCCTATCCGGCGCCACCGAGTTCAGATGTCATAGCCACTGCCACAAACCCTAGGCAAATCGGTTTCACCGATAGGAATCTCGGTCTTGCCGAGATGGGATTGCAATCTCTCTGTGTATGTCCATTACCAAAATCGGTCTCACCGAGTTTGTGTAATCGGTACTACCGAGATTACAATGCAAACTTTCTGGTTAACTTATTACCAAAATCGGTACCACCGAGTTTGAGTAATCAGTCCCACCGAGTTTTCCTGACCAACTCTCTGGTTAGCTAATTACCAAAATCGGTCTCACCGAGTTTGTGTAATCGGTCTCACCGAGATTACGTTATGCCCTAACCCTAACCATATCGGTCCTACCGAGTTGCATGTCAGTCCACCGAAAACCCTAACGGTCACTAGGTTTACTAAATCGGTCCGACCGAGTTTTATGATTCGATCCCACCGAGTTTGGTAAATCGTGGTGTAACGGTTAGATTTTGTGTGGAGGCTATATATACCCCTCCACCTCCTCTTCATTCGTGGAGAGAGCCATCGTAACAAGCCTACACTTCCAAAGATCCTATTTACGAGAGAGAACTACCTACTCATGTGTTGAGGCCAAGATATTCCATTCCAACCATATGAATGTTGATCTCTAGCCTTCCCGAAGTTGCTTTCCACTCAAATCTTCTTTCTACCAGGTCCAAATCCTATGAGAGAGAGTTGAGTGTTGGGGAGACTATCATTTGAAGCACAAGAGCAAGGAGTTCATCATCAACACACCATTTGTTACTTATTGGAGAGTGGTGTCTCCTAGATTGGCTAGGTGTCACTTGGGAGCCTCCGACAAGATTGTGGAGTTGAACCAAGGAGTTTGTAAGGGCAAGGAGATCGCCTACTTTGTGAAGATCTACCGCTAGTGAGGCAAGTCCTTCTTGGGCGACGGCCATGGTGGGATAGACAAGGTTGCTTCTTCGTGGACCCTTCATGGGTGGAGCCCTCCGTGGACTCACAAGAACTGCTACCCTACGTGGGTTGAAGTCTCCATCAACGTGGATGTACGATAGCACCACCTATTGGAACCACGACAAAAACATCCGTGTCTCCAATTGCGTTTGATTTCTCCAAACCCTTCCATTTACATTCTTGCAAGTTGCATGCTTTATTTTCCGCTGCCTATATACTCTTTGCATGCTTGCTTGTTATGTATTGAGAATGTTAAACTTGTGCCTAAACTCCACTTAAACCTAAAAGAAGTTAAAACTGCAACTTTGGTACGAAGTGTCTAATCACCCCCCCTCTAGACACCTCTTCTCAAGATCCTACAGCTAAGCACTTCTCCCATTGCAAGAAAAACCAATCTAGTTGGCCAAACCAAATCGATAGTTCGAAGAGACTTGCAAAGATATCAAATCATGCATATAAGAATTCAGAGAAGATTCAAATAATATTCATAGATAAGCTGATCATAAATCCACAATTCATCGGATCTCGGCAAAACACACCGCAACAGAGTATTACATCGAATAGATCTCCAAGAACATCAGGGAGAACTTTGTATTGAGAATCAAAGAGAGAGAAGAAGCCATCTAGCTACTAGCTATGGACCCGTAGGTCTGAGGTAAACTACTCACGCTTCATCGGAGAGGCAATGGTGTTGATGTAGAAGCCCTCCGTGATCGAATCCCCCTCCGGCAGGATGCCAAAAAAGGCCCCAACATGGGATCTCACGGGTACAGAAGGTTGAGGCGGTGGAAAAGTGGTTTTGTGGCTCCACTGGATGTTTTTGGGGTATAAGAGTATATACAGGAGGAAGATCTAGGTCAGGGGGTCACCGAGGGGCCCAGAAGGTTGGGGGGCGTGCCCTACCCCCTGGGCGTGCCCTCCACCCTTGTGGCCACCTCGTGGCTCTTCTGACTTGCACTCCAAGTCTCCTGGGTGTCTTCTGGTCCAAGAAAAAATCATCGCGAATGTTTTATTCCGTTTGGTATTCCTTTTCAGCGAAACTCTAAAACAAGGAAAAAACAGAAACCGGCACTGGGCTTTAGATTAATAGGTTAGTCCCAAAAATCATATAAAATAGCATACTAATGCATATAAAACATCCAAAACAGATAATATAATAGCATGGAACAATAAAAAATTATAGATACGTTGGAGACGTATCAAGCATCCCAAGCTTAATTCCTACTCATCCTCGAGTAGGTAAATGATAAAAAATAGAATTTTTGATGTGGAATGCTACCTAACATATTTATCCATGTAATTCTCTTTATTGTGGCATGAATATTCAGATCCGTAAGATTCAAAACAAAAGTTTAATATTGACATAAAAACAATAATACTTCAAGCATACTAACAAAATAATTATGTCTTCTCAAAATAACATGGCCAAAGAAAGCTTATCCCTACAAAATCATATAGTCTGGCTATGCTCCATCTTCATCACACAAAATTTTTAAATAATGCACAACCTGATGACAAGCCAAGCAATTGTTTCATACTTTTGACATTCTCAAACCTTTTCAACTTTCACGTAATACATGAGTGTGAGCCATGGATATAGCACTATAGGTGGAATAGACAAGGAGATGGACTCAAATCAACTAGGCGTATCAACGGGCTATGGAGATGCCCATTAATAGATATCAATGTCAGTGAGTAGGGATTGCCATGCAACGGATGCACTAGAGCTATAAGTTTACGAAAGCTCAAGAAATAAAACTAAGTGGGTGTGCATTGAACTTGGTTGCTCATGAAGACCTAGGGCGTTTTGAGGAAGCCCATCGTTGGAATATACAAGCCAAGTTCTATAATGAAAAATTCCCACTAGTATATGAAAGTGGTAACATAGGAGACTCTCTATCATGAAGATCATGGTGCTACTTTGAAGCACAAGTGTGGCAAAAAGGATAGTAACATTGTCCCTTCTCTCTTTTTCTCTCTTTTTTTTCTTTTCTCTTTTTTTGGGACCTCTCCTTTTTTTATTTGGCCTTTCTACTTTTTTTCCGTCCGGAGTCTCATCCCGACTTGTGGGGGAATCGTAGTCTCCATCATCCTTTCCTCACATGAGACAATGCTCTAATAATGAAGATCATCACACTTTTATTTACTTACAACTCAAAAATTACAACTCGATACTAGAACAAAAATATGACTCTATGTGAATGCCTCCGGCGGTGTACCGGGATGTGCAATGAATCAAGAGCGACATGTATAAAAAAATATGATGAACGGTGGCTTTTCCACAAATACGATGTTAGCTACATGATCATGCAAAGCAATATGACAATGATGATGCGTGTCATAATAAACGAAACGGTGGAAATTTGCATGGCAATATATCTCGGAATGGCTATGGAAATGCCATGATAGGTAGGTATGGTGGCTATTTTGAGGAAGGATATGTGGTGGGTTTATGGTACCGGCAAAGGTTGCACGGTACTAGAGAGGCTAGCAATGGAGGAAAGGTGAGAGTGCGTATAATCCATGGATTCAACATTTGTCATAAAGAACTCACATACTTATTGCAAAAATCTATTAGTCATCAAAACAAAGTACTATGCGCATGTTCCTAGGGGATAGATTGGTAGGAAAAGACCATCGCTCGTCTCCGACCGCCACTCATAAGGAAGACAATCAATAAATAAATCATGCTCTGACTTCATCACATAACGGTTCACCATACGTGCATGCTACGGGAATCACAAACCTTAACACAAGTATTTCTCAAATTCACAACTACTTACTAGCATGACTCTAATATCACCATCTTCATATCTCAAAACAATCATAAGGAATCAAACTTCTCATAGTATTCAATGCACTTTATATGAAGGTTTTTATTATATCCCTCTTGGATGCCTATCATATTAGGACTAAATTGTTAACCAAAGCAAATTACCATGCTGTTATAAAGACTCTCAAAAAAATTTAAGTGAAGTATTAGAGTTCATCAATTTCTGTAAAATAAAATCATCGCTGTGCTCTAAAAAGATATAAGTAAATCACTAGAGCAAATTTGCCTAGCTTAAAAGATATAAGTGAAGCACATAGAGCATTCTAATAAATCACAATTCATGCGTGTCTCTCCCAAAAGGTGTGTACAGCAAGGATGATTGTGGTAAACTAAAAAGCAAAGACTCAAATCATACAAGACGCTCCAAGCAAAACACATATCATGTGGTGAATAAAAATATAGCCTCAAGTAAAGTTACCGATAGACGAAGACGAAAGAGGGGATGCCTTCCCGGGGCATCCCCAAGCTTAGGATTTTTGACATCCTTGAATATTATCTAGGGGTTCCTTGGGCATCCCCAAGCTTAGGCTCTTGCCACTCCTTACTCCATAGTCCATCAAATCCTTACCCAAAACTTGAAAACTTCACTACACAAAACTCCAACAGAAAATCTCGTAAGCTCCGTTAGTATAAGAAACTAAATCACCACTTTTGGTACTGTTGTGAACTCATTCTTTATTTATATTGGTTTAATATCTATTGTATTCCAACTTTTACATGGTTCATAACCCCCGATACTAGCCATAGATGCATCAAAATAAGCAAACAACATGCGAAAAACAGAATCTGTCAAAAACAGAACAGTCTGTAGCAATCTGAATATTTTGAATACTTATGTAACTCCAAAAATCCTGAGAAAATAGGAAATCCTAGATAATTTGTTTATTAGTCTTCTACAAAAATAGTCAACTAAAAATCACTCTCTAGCTAGAAATAAGAACTGTTTCCGTGAGCGCAAAAGTTTCTGTATTTCAGCAAGATCAAATCAACTGTGACCGTAGGCTATCCCATAGGTCTTACTTGGCACAAACACTAACTAAAATAGAAAACTTCATCTAACCATAGGCTAGATGAAATATTATTGCTAAACAGGACCTAAAAAGCAAGAACAAAAATAAAATTGGGTTGCCTCCCAACAAGCGCTATTGTTTAACGCCCTTAGCTAGGCATAAAACCCGAATAGATCCAAGTATTATCATCTTTGGCATTTGGAAAGAAAAGAGAAAATTTCTTATCTATGGCATTTATCTTTCTATTTTGTGAGAGCACATGGCCATTGATCGTAGAATAAAGATTAAGCACATTGCGAAAATTTGCATCTAAACTTTCTTTCATCTCTTTAATTATTTTGTTTTGATAGAAACTCATAATGGCGGTAGATTCAACATCCTTTTCCCTGGGGTGCCCGAATATGGTTTTCATCTTCTCATAAGTATCAACGGCATCCCCTCCAAGAAAACCATTTTCAAAAATAGAATCCAAAACTTGCTTAAAAGAAGGGGGAATGCCAAAATAAAAGCTTTTTAAGTAAACCTTAATTTGATATTGGGGCACATAGCTGGCTCGAATCCTCAACAGCCGATCCCAAGCATCTTTCAAAGATTCATCAAGCAAGTAACGAAAACTTCCGGGATCATCTTCATCAAGATTGAAATCCTCCTCAACTATCCCAGTAAGTTTATCCATAGAGTCATTATTTATGAGCTTACAAAGGACAGATGGGTTATCCAAGGTACTTGAACCTGAGAGAAACCCAAAGCTCTTCTAGATTCAGTCATGGAGAAAGAGATGAACAAAAAGGGATGCTAAGGAAAGGCAATTTTTTTGTAAAATCATTTTAGAAGTGGGGGGGGGAGGAAAATGAGAGGCGAATGGCGAATAATGTAATGCGAGAGATGAGAGTTTATGATGGGTACTTGGTATGTCTTGGCTTGGCGTAGATCTTCCCGGCAACGGCGCCAGAAATCCTTCTTGCTACCTCTTGAGCTTGCGTTGGTTTTTCTCTTGAAGAGGAAAGGATGATGCAGCAAAGTAGCGTAAGTATTTCCCTCAGTTTTGAGAACCAAGGTATCAATCCAGTAGGAGACAACACGCAAGCCACCGAATACCTGCACAAACAAACACCAACCTTGCACCCGATGTGATAAAGGGGTTGTCAATCCCTTCACGGTTATTTGCAACGTGAGATATGATAGAGATGGATAAACGGTAAAGTATCATTTTTGGTATTTTTGGGTTTATGGAACGGAAAGTAAAAGATTACAAAGAAAGTAAATATGAAACTAAAATTATAGATCGGAAACTTATATGATGGAAAATAGACCTTGGGGCCATAGGTTTCACTAGAGGCTTCTCTCAAGATAGAAATTATTATGGTGGATGAACAAATTACTGCCGAGCAATTGATAGAAAAGCGCAAAGTTATGACGATATCTAAGGCAATGATCATGAATATAGGCATCACGTCCGTGTCAAGTAGACCGGAACAATTCTGCATCTACTACTATTACTCCACACATCGACCTCTATCCAGCATGCATCTAGAGTATTAAGGTCATAAAGAACGGAGTAACGCTTTAAGCAATATGGCATGATGCAGAGGAATTAACTCAAGCATTATGATGAAAACCCATCTTTTTATCCTCGATGGCAACAATACAATACATGCCTTGCTGCCCCTCATCCTTTGGGAAAGGACACCACAAGATTGAACCCAAAGCTAAGCACTTCTCCCATTGCAAGAAAAACCAATCTAGTTGGCCAAACCAAATCGATAGTTCAAGAGACTTGCAAAGATATCAAATCATGCATATAAGAATTCAGAGAAGATTCAAATAATATTCATAGATAAGCTGATCATAAATCCACAATTCATCGGATCTCGTCAAACACACCGCAAAAGAGTATTACATTGAATAGATCTCTGAAGGAAATATGCCCTAGAGGCAATAATAAAGTTATTATTTATTTCCTTATATCATGATAAAAGTTTATTATTCATGCTAGAATTGTATTAACCGGAACTTGTGTGAATAGATAGACAAACAGAGTGTCACTAGTATGCCTCTACTTGACTAGCTCGTTGATCAAAGATGGTTATGTTTCCTAGCCATAGACATGAGTTGTCATTTGATTAACGGGATCACATCATTAGGAGAATGATGTGATTGACTTGACCCATTCCGTTAGCTTAGCACTTGATCGCTTAGTATGTTGCTATTGCTTTCTTCATGACTTATACATGTTCCTATGACTATGAGATTATGCAACTCCGTTTACGGAGGAACACTTTGTGTGCTACCAAACGTCACAACGTAATCGGGTGATTATAAAGGTGCTCTACAGGTGTCTCCAAAGGTACTTGTTGGGTTGGCGTATTTCGAGATTAGGATTTGTCACTCCGATTGTCGGAGAGGTATCTCTAGGCCCACTCGGTAATGCACATCACTATAAGCCTTGCAAGCATTGTAACTAATGAGTTAGTTGCGAGATGATGCGTTATGGAACGAGTAAAGAGACTTGCCGGTAACGAGATTGAACTAGGTATTGAGATACCGACGATCGAATCTCGGGCAAGTAACATACTGATGACAAAGGGAACAACGTATGTTGTTATGCGGTTTGACCAATAAAG
Source organism: Aegilops bicornis (assembly GCA_021605145.1). Classification (NCBI taxonomy): domain Eukaryota; kingdom Viridiplantae; phylum Streptophyta; class Magnoliopsida; order Poales; family Poaceae; genus Aegilops; species Aegilops bicornis. The sequence continues at coordinate 545,494,397 of CM038671.1, forward strand.
ATCTTCGTAGAATATGTGGGAGCCAATATGAGCATCTAGGTTCCACCATTGGTTATTGACCGGAGATGTGTCTCGGTCATGTCTACATAGTTCTCGAACCCGTAGGGTCCGCACGCTTAAAGTTCGATGACGATTGTATTAGAAGTTTTTGTGTTTTGATGTACCGAAGGTAGTTCGGAGTCCCGGATGTGATCACGAACATGACGAGGAGTCTCGAAATGGTCGAGACATAAAGATCGATATATTGGATGACTATGTTCGGACACCGGAATGGTTTCGGGGAGTTTCGGACATATACCGGAGTACCGGGGGGTTACCGGAACCCCCCGGGGAGCTTAATGGTCCAAGATGGGCCTTAGTGGAGAAGAGGAGGGGCGGCGAGGGGCTAGCCGCGCGCCCCCTCCCCCTCTAGTCCGAATTGGACAAGGAGGGGGGGGCGCCCCCTTTCCATCCCCCTCTCTCCTTCCCTTCCTTTCCCCCTCCTACTCCAACTAGGAAAAGAGGGAGTCCTACTCCCGGTGGGAGTAGGACTCCTCCCTGGCACGCCCTCCTCCTGGCCGCCGGCCTCCTCCCCCCGATCCTTTATATACGGGGGCAGGGGGGCACCTCTAGACACAACAATTGATCTCTTAGCCGTGTGCGGTGCCCCCTCCACCATATTCCACCTCGATCATATCGTAGTGGTGCTTAGGAGAAGCCCTGCGTCGGTAGCAACATCATCATCGTCACCACACCGTCGTGCTGACGGAATTCTCCAGTGAAGCTCTGCTGGATCGGAGTTCGCGGGACGTCATCGAGCTGAACGTGTGCTGAACTCGGAGGTGCCGTACGTTCGGTACTTGGATCGGTCGGATCGTGAAGACGTCGACTACATCAACCGTGTTGTGCTAACGCTTCCACTTTCAGTCTACGAGGGTACGTGGACACACTCTCCCCTCTCGATGCTATGCATCACCATGATCCTGTGTGTGCGTAGGATTTTTTTTGAAATTACTACGTTCCCCAACAATCTCCAAGAACATCAAGGAGAACTTTGTATTGAGAATCAAGAGAGAGAGAGAAGAAGCCATCTAGCTACTAGCTATGGACCCGTAGGTCTGAGGTAAACTACTCACGCTTCATCGGAGAGGCAATGGTGTTGATGTAGAAGCCCTCTGTGATCGAATCTCCCTCCGACAGGATGCCGGAAAAGGCCTCAAGATGGGATCTCACGGGCACAAAAGGTTGCGATGGTGGAAAAGTGGTTTCGTGGCTCCCATGGATATTTTTGGGGTATAAGAGTATATATAGGAGGAAGATCTAGGTCAGGGGGTCACCGAGGGGCCCAGAAGGTTGGGGGCGTGCCCTACCCCCTGGGCGCGCCCTCCACCCTTGTGGCCGCCTCGTGGCTCTTCTAACTTGCACTCCAAGTCTCCTGGGTGTCTTCTGGTTCAAGAAAAATCATCGCGAAAGTTTTATTCCGTTTGGACTCCATTTGGTATTCCTTTTCAGCGAAACTCTAAAACAAGGAAAAAACAGAAACTGGCACTGGGCTTTAGGTTAATAGGTTAGTCCCAAAAATTATATAAAATAGCATATTAATGCATATAAAACATCCAAAACAGATAATATAATAGCATGAAACAATAAAAAATTATAGATACGTTGGAGACGTATCAACGGTCGAAACCCGTGTGAGAGAACTCCAAAACTGGTCAAAACTATGATTACAGATGCATCTTGTCCGGTTAAATTAGTTGACGGTGCAAGTTGCCCGCTTTCAGAGTTGAGAGATCAAATTTAGACTCCGCCAAAAATTAAGAGACTAATAGTATTTCTCTTAAGAAAATGTGGCGAACAAATGAGACTAGGGGATATGGGTGCGGACAAACGAGAAGGAGCGAAATGAGGGCACCATTGTAGGGATAGATGAATGGGGCTTGATCATATGAACACATGGAGGCTCAAATTAGGCATTTTCCTTTGGAGATGCTCTACAAAGAGATCCATGTGGCACATTCCTTCCCATTTATTCACAAAGCAGTGAAAAAGAAACTTTAATAAGTTGATGCCAAGCATTATCTCGGCTATATTTATACCCACTGTGATCGACCAGTGCATCCACAACCGACTGCCTGAGAAACAAGACATGATTCCATTCACTCACCTTAAATAATTGTCGCATAAACCATTTCCATCTCCAATTCATCACCAAGAATTCACAGCAGAAAAAAAATCACACCAAAAAGTCCCGAGCCTTCTCCTCCTCTTTCCCCTTCTCCACGCTTCTCTACTATCCGAATATTTTAAACCTCCATCTGACAGCTCGCTCGTGGCTTCTGCCTTTCCGGCGAGAGGAAACAGTTTTCTTAACACGCGAGCGAGACCACCCACTCGTCTCCGCCAGCCGGGTCCGTGAGCTTTCCAGCGCCAGGAGTTCTCCGATGGCGTCCCACATCCCCCCAAGGAGGAGGAGGTGGAGGAGGGGCTGGGTGTGGTGGTGGAGGCGGACAACTACAGTCGGGTGTAACAGCATAGAGGTGAACTCCGAAAACATTGAGGTGATAGAGACAAAAAGAATGAAGGTCACTCTTCCGGTCTATCGAAGGCAGTTTTTGATTATATATATCACCTTGCACGTGATTTTCCGCATATTATTTTTGAGATGCTCCTAGATAGACTAATTATATTGTCATGATTTAGCCAAACTAGCTGGAAGCAAGGTGTGTGCGGGGTGGATGGAAATCCACGCGTGGAGATTGTTGATACTCTTGTAAAAAATAATATGGTGATTACCTTGCAATAAAACGTGGAATTGAAGTAGGATGATGAGGGGGGAGAAGTGGGAGAAAGATACAACTACAAGTAATGGAACAGACATCTAAATGTCATCCTCGAGGGCGGAGCTCCTTTCCAACAAAAATGTGGAATTGAAAAAAGATATTAGGGAGGAGAAAAAAGGTAAGGTACAAACTCTAATTGGATGTCTAAAGGAAGAGGATGGACTTCAAGAAAAAGAGGGTGAGGCAAAGTTAATACTCCCTCTGTAAAAAAATATAAGAGGGTGAGGGAGCACTTGAGATGGAGAGGTTGAAGGCATGGGAGCATATGGAGCCTAAGAAGATGAAGGTGAGGGTTGACATTAAGATTGAGAGAGAGAAGGTGAGGACTGCGAGGATCACTCTGGATATGAGGACATGTTAGCCGATACTAGACTATGGATAATGATGTCGTGGATCACCACCATGCACAAAGACATCAATGCGCACAAGAAAATCTTTTATTCATTTGTTTTATCAGGTATGTATGAACTGTTGAATTAGTTGTCGTGGATCATGTATCTTGTTGGGTTGTTTGACTTGTTAGTTATTGAATTGTTGAGTGTTGATTGTTGAACTATTGTGTGCAGTATTTATTGTCGAATGTGTAGTGAATATGATGAAAATACTTTTTAAAGCGAAAAGTATACTTTTCGTCCCTACACTCTTGACGGAGGCTAGATTTGGTCCCTCAACTCCAAACCGGACAACTTACACCCTCAACTACTGAAACCGTACAAGGTTCGTCCTTGGTCTCGGTTTTGACCGGTTTTGGTGCTGACTCACCCCAGTTTAGACTGGTCCTGACTCAAATTCGCATAAAATTTTCAAATCCGAGAACTATTCTAAATTCACATACTCTTATCAAATTCGCTTAGTTTTTTCAAGTTTGCGTTATTTTTTTAAAATTCACATACTTTTTCAAATCCATGAACCTTTTGAAATTTGTGTACTTTTTTAAAATCCACGTATTATTTTCAAGGTCATGTAAGTTTATCAAATTCGAGTACTTTTATTTTTGAATCCATAAAATGTTTTTGAAATTCACATACTTGCTTCAATTCCACGCACTTTTTCAAAACATTACATGAACTTGGAAAAAGTACGCGAATTTGATTGGCATGGTCAAAACCGGGGTGAGACAACACTAAAGCCGCTCAAACCCATGAACAGGGACGTATCTTGTCCGGTTTCATTAGATGATAGTGCAAGTTGTCCAGTTTCAATGTTGAGAGACCAAAGACATGTTTGGATCGTTTCCTGGAGAAGTTTTGCCTGGTCTGAACCATGCCTGAAACTTGCATGTGAGTTGTTTAGTTGGTGACTGAAGAATCAGCCGCTGGTCTGCCCTGGAACACCCAGGCACGATGATTAGCCTCCCAGGCGAACGAAAAAGGATGCCTGGCGCGTAGCAGAATCTGCCTGGCTTTCATCGGAACCATCACATGTGTTATTTAATGGGCTGGTGCGTCATGGACTGTTTCTTATGGGCTGCTGATGGTGCATCTCCAGGCGGTAATACTTATCAGGCTCAGGACACCAACCAAACGTCTATATAGCAGGCAAGCCTGACCAGGCAAGATCCGTAGATTTCTTAGGCAACACCAGGCACCGATTTTCTTCAGGCATGCAGACGAGGACGGCAACTAAACTAGCCCCAAATCCAGACTCCACCAAAAGTTGAGAGACAAAAAAATACTTTTCTCTTTATTTATTTTTAAAATAAGACAAATAAATGAGGAGAGGGAAAATAGGAGTGGACAAATGAAGAAGGGTGAAATGAGGGCGCCATTGTAGGGACAGATAAATGGGGTTTGATCATGTGAACACATGGAGGCTCTAATTAGGCATTTGCCTTTGGAGATGCTCTGCAAAGAGATGATTGTGGCACATTTCTTCTCATTTATTCCAAAAGCAATGAAAAAGAAACTTCAATAAGTAGGAGTAGATGCCAGGCATTATCCCGGCTATATTTATTCCCACTGTGATCGACCGATGCATACACAGCCGTCTGCCTGAGAAACAAGACACGATTCCATTCACTCACCTTAAATAATTGCCGCATAAACCATTTCCATCTCCATTTTCCATTTCATCACCACGAATTCACAGCAGAAAAACATCACACCGAAAAGTCCCGAGCCTTCCCCTCCTCCCTCTTTCCCCTTCTCCACGCTTCGCCGCTTGCCGAATATTTTAAACCTCCATCTGACCAGCTCGCTCGTCGGCTTCTGCCTTTCCGGCGAGAGGAAACGGTTTTCTTAACGCGCGACCGAGACCAGACCACCCACCGACTCCGTCAGCTTTCCAGCGCCGGGAGTTCTCCGATGGCGTCCCACATCATTCTCCCCAAGGAGGAGGAGGAGGTGGAGGAGGGGCTGGGCGTGGCGGTGGAGGCGGACCACGACTCGCCGGAGCCGCCGCGGTACCGGCACTTGCAGCCGGCCCCGAAGGCGCTCCCGTTCTCGGCCACGTGCGTGCGGATCTCCCGCGACTCCTACCCCAACCTCCGCGCCCTCCGTAACGCCTCCGCCACGACCCTCCGCGACGACGACGCCGCCTTCGCCAAGCTCGACGAGGGCGACTACGGCTACGTCCTCGACGACGTCCAGCACCTCACGGATTACCTCCACGAACTCCCCGTGAGCGCCGCCACCCCACTCCCCCTCCCCTGCCCTGCTCCCGCTTTGCTCCGCTGCCGGATTCGGTGGCCCCGCTACCGCGGTGGAGTTTTTCTAGAACTGCGCTGTTGCTTGTCATTATCAGGGAGAGGTCGTGATTTTGCTTCTGGATGCGTTAATTTTGCTTGCGCTTTGCTTTGGTTCTGCCATTTGTGCTGAGCTTCGCCGTCACTGATTACGCAGCATTTGATAATTTAGGCCCCCCTTACATTTCCTAATTTTTGGGTGGCAGTTTGTGGATTGGTTGTGCGTGAGATCCATTTTCGGACACTTACATAGTGCTGATCTGATGATCTCTGGCGAGTGACCCCATTAGCTGGATATGATCCGATAACATAGTAGTAGAACACTTGGAGATTGTAGATTCCTACCTAAATCGACGCTGTTTTGTTGATATCTTGTTTCCCGACGTCTTTGTTCATAGGCGACGCTTGTTAGATTTGTTGTTTCATACTTGTGGTTGCCCGGACCTGAGTTTTGATCCGATCCGGGCTGAATGGAGTGTGGCTTCACTTTACAAATATTCGATTACCCTTTCCCTTGCTCCTGTAGACCAGCTGCATATGCATTCATGGAATGCATAGCAATTCATTATTTATTTCACTTTTGCTTCAATGACATTTTAAAATGAAGTGAATCGATTTCAAGGTGTCATCAAGAGAATTAAGCTGATGGTTTCCTTTTTTGTCCTTCCTAACAGACTTTTCCTAACCCATTGCAAGATCACCCTGCCTACTCAACTGTCAAGTAAGGATTTACCATCAGTTTGCTGTTGTTGTCACCTGTGCAAAATCTCTTGTGCTCATTACATATCTGATAAGCTAAATAAACGCTCTCTTCACATATTTACCAGGCAATATTTTGTCAATGCAGATGATACCGTACCTGAAAAGGTAAAAAAGTCAAAGCAGATTTTTCATACGATAATAATATGTTTAAGGTGGTAATTGGTGAAATGACATGTTATTTGTGCCACAACAGGTGGTTGTTCAGAAGAACAGTCCACGTGGAGTTCACTTCCGTCGTGCCGGGCCTCGCCAGAGGGTATGATGCGTTAAATATGCGCCTATATCATTTAAGGGCAATGCATTGTCTACATATATCTGGTATAAATTTCGAGCCTTATCAGGTCTACTTCGAGCCAGAAGATGTGAAAGCATGCATTGTGACGTGTGGTGGCCTTTGCCCTGGGCTCAATACTGTCATTAGAGAGTTGGTGTGTGGCTTATCCCACATGTACAATGTCAACGATGTCTTCGGAATACAGGTTTGTGCTGTTGCTATCCCAGACGACTGGTCCATGTCGCATCTTTGTTTGGAAAAGAAGACCACCTGTTCCTTGATCCTTAGCCTGTTAAACATTTCCCAGGAATTAATAGACATACATGTGCATTTGCATTTCATGCCCGTGCCGAAGGAGCAAAACCCCTGTCATTTTACTTCAGATTTAGTTAGGAAATTATTTCCACTGTACTACACTTATAATAACTGCATGTTCTGAAGTCCATGAACTTCATTGTGTCATATGAGTCTAGAATTTGTTCGATTACATGGGAACTTTGTGCCACCTAGTGTTTTTGCCATGACAGTGAGTAAGCATTGTAGTGCAGTGGTGAAAGCAATTTCTAAACTGTAGCTATTAAATCTATATCTATGCATGGTTCTTCAACTTCAAAAGCATGGTTCATTTTCTATTACTTATGTCGTAAGCAATTTTGTAGAATGGATACAAAGGCTTCTATTCGAGCAATTATCTTCCCATGACACCAAAAAGTGTCAATGATATCCACAAAAGGGGTGGTACAGTTCTTGGAAGTTCACGTGGTGGTCATGATACCCATAAGATTGTTGACAACATTCAAGATCGTGGAATTAATCAGGTACGTGTGTGTTGTAAGCGTTGTTTATACGATCTTCCTTATTTCAGAAATTGAGCAAATTCTGCATGTGTACCTTATCTAGGTTTACATTATTGGAGGAGATGGAACTCAGAAGGGAGCATATGAGATATTCAAGGTAATCACTATGAGCAGTGTATCCACCACATTTATGTAGATATTGTTTGAAAGGCTCATATTTAAGAAGTCATTAATACATTTTTATTTAGAATGTTTTTTAGTGAAAATATAATTGGAGTATCGACTGAGATGTTCACGTTTCTTGACTCAGTTTCTAACTTTTGGAATTGCTGATAGGAAATCCGGAGACGTGGTCTAAAAGTCGCCGTTGCTGGTATCCCCAAGACTATTGATAATGATATAGCTGTAATATATGATTACTTGCTTTTCTACAACAAAGATGCTTTTACTGAATATCGGTTGATTTGGGAGATCCTTATGCAGAGGATGTGAATTGATACTGATTATTGTAATATATTAATTCTTAGGTTATAGACAAGTCCTTTGGTTTTGACACTGCTGTAGAAGAGGCCCAACGTGCCATTGATGCCGCTCATGTGGAAGCTTCAAGTGCTGAGAACGGAATAGGCTTGGTGAAACTGATGGGTCGCTATAGTGGTTAGTTCTCTTAGTTCCTAGCCCATCCTAATATGGGTCCTTGCTGCTGCTGACTGCTGAGTTCTTGAATCATTTGCTACCTTCCCCCTTGCTGTTTCTTCCTTCAAGGGTAGAAAAGCAGGCCAAAAAGGAGTTGCCTTATCTTTCGCTGATCTGCTCTGATTAACTAAAAAAATGTGTAGTGAAATGTTCATCAAGTACTTATCCCTTGTGTGTCACAATGGATTTTTCTTTATTTTCTTTTATTTTAGCTATTGCATTATGCAGTTCTTAGTCCTCAATGTGATGATTACTTGCTAATGCAGGGTTTATTGCAATGTATGCTACGCTGGCAAGCAGAGATGTGGTAAGTTAGTGCCTTCTATGCATATCTGAGCTATTCCAAACAGCACTCAGTAGTTTTTTTAAGCCTTATATTTTTCATTGTTTTCTTACTTTGACTGTGTTAGACCAGACGCATCACCAGTGTTCAGATGTGTCATTCTTCTTCTCCATAATTTATGTTATTATTAGCTGGATAACCTGGATTTTTTCTGTCTTCTGTAGGACTGCTGCTTAATTCCTGAATCTCCGCTTTTATTTGGAGGGGGAGGTGGACTCTTTGAGTATATAGAAAGGAGGCTGAAGGAGAACAACCACATGGTCATTGTAGTGGCTGAGGGAGCAGGGCAGGACCTTATTGCCAAAAGTATACCTGTAGCAGATCAGCTAGATGCATCTGGAAATAAGCTGCTTCTTGATGTTGGTCTCTGGTTGACTCACAAGATTAAGGTGAATATAATTTCTTTTCTAAAACGAGTTTACATGATATATTGATACTACTTTGCATGTATTTTGTGCATATAAATTTTCTGTTGACACTAGAACTGCTAGGATGTGTCACTTTGAGTTCGCCTTTGGAACATGTACACTAGAATTACTAGGATGCTGATAGCAAAGCTAATATCACAGTGAACCTTCACATTTGTCATTGTTGCTTTCAGTCTTACCTCATACGGATTATTAGTATGGTGATATCAAAACAGGCGTTTTCTTGGACCTCACTTAAGAATTCTCTAATGTATACTTTGTCATTTCCTTGTAGGATCATTGCAAGAGCAAAAAGATGGAGATGACCATTAAATACATAGGTAACAATCTTTTGTTTGCGTCTCTACATCAGATTGTACAGTGGTATATCATTTTGTTGAGTGTGACATCAGCAGTCGGTTATTATTACTGACAGATCCAACCTACATGATCCGAGCCATTCCAAGCAATGCTTCGGACAATGTCTACTGCACACTGCTGGCACACAGTGCCATTCATGGTGCAATGGCAGGATATAGCTTCACAGTGGGAATGGTCAACGGCAGGCATGCATACATACCATTTCATGTAAGTATAACTTCCATATGCCCCTATTTAGTTACTTTTGACTACGGTGTAGTATGGGACTCTCGCTTCACCATGGAAAGCGTTGGTATTGCTTCAGGGTCATTCATATTTCATATGGCGAGTCATAGTTCTGTCAAGGTTTAATTCTGGCATTCACAAATTGTGAAACGACGCGGCAAGTGCCGAATTGACCTTGAACCCTGCAATCGTCATAGGTGGTAGCACAGTCCAAAAAACAAGAGTATAACTTCGTCGCAGTGCCTTCCATTTAGCAACTCAGGAAACACCAGGCAAAACCGAAATGCCGTGCACTTTGTTTGCAACTTCGCTTCCACGCTGCCGTATGAAGTTGTCAGACCTTGGAAGAAAGTTCAAACTCCAAATTCTTCTTTATCTTTGGCCTCCCTAAGATAGCCGGGGACTCGGTGTGTGGGATACGAGAGGAACGAAAAGTTTGGAGGGTTCCACACCTCTTAGAATTATTCTGAATGGTGTATAATGTTCTCAACATTCTTCACCTCTGATGCATACTGGATATATTACCTGATCGATTAGAATAACTTGAAATTTCATTTGGACAACAGAGAGTGACATCAACACGGAACAAGGTCAAGATCACGGACAGGATGTGGGCAAGGCTGCTGTCTTCAACAAACCAGCCAAGCTTCCTGAGCAAGGAGGATATCATGGAGGCACGAGAGGCCGAAAGGTTGGCCAACAGGCTACCTCTGCCTGCGGGCAGCAGCGAGCATTCGAAGAAACACTCTGCGTCGGTACTGGCAAACGGTGAGAAATAGACAATAGAGTTACGAGTCTTTTCTTAAACTTCGGGCAATTTTCGATGGTTCTTGTTGTGCACAGTAGTAGCTGTAGTCGCGGTCTGAGCCCCTGTTTCACCCGGTTTTGCTCCGATGTGTTTGACATGAATGCTGCGTAATAAACGCACGTTGCTATGGTATTTTCATCATCAAAACATGTGTCGTGTTCGAGTTACCTGTGGTGGACGTCAATCTGCCCTAGCTAGCTAGTTTTCTCTTTCTTGAAGCAAGTTCCTACCCATTCTTCGGTCGCTCTGAGAGATGGTGCAGGTGAAATGCTCTTCGTGTCAGTCGGTTTGCATATACTGGAGCAGTAGTTCCCAAGAAGCAACGATCGGCGTACGTTCCGTTCCTGCATCTCTGACCTGTGATGGCGATGTCACCGGAGGATTGCTTCTTGTAATGAGTTCGCGTCGACCGTCAGCACTTGAATGGGTTCTGGCCTCGGGCTCTTGACGTGTTTACCGTCAGCGTGTCTGTGTGATTCACTTCTCGATGGTTTCTCCCGTTTGATACCTCTACGTTTTGCATGCAAGAAGCCTCCGGCGATGTCCAAGGAGCACCCACGTTGACGTTGTCACAGCTGCACCAGCCTGCCGCCGCCGTTACGGTTCCTGCACCACCGTCATCCGCGATGGCTGGCACGGCCAGCGTGACAGTGATCGACCCCGACGACGCAACCGGACCTCGGGAAGAGACGCCGGAACGAGAAACCGGAGCTCGGCAAGAGGCCGAGGAAGCTGACCGGAAACGGGAGGAGAGGCCTATGCAGCCAGAGACGCCGGAGCGTATGGCACCGCCGCCGGGAACCGCGTTGCACGCACGTGCCGACGAGACGGCAGCACAGGCGGCGCAGGACGTAGACGCGTTCAAGCCCGACGACGGCTGCACCACGCCCTCGCCACCGCCGGCGCACGGCTCGGATGACGACCGCGTGGCAGCGAGCACGAGCGGCAAGCCGGCGGGCGTGGCCGCCGCCAGGTCGAGGCTGCTCGCGTTCCGATCGTTCGCGCGGGGCAAGAAGGGCAAGAAGTCTGTGGACGCGGCGTCGCCGGGAGAACACCTGCCGGCGCACGGTAAGGCGTGGGAGGAGGCCGGTGCGGATGACAAGGACAAGGGCCAGGCGAGGTGGAAAAGGTTTTGGAAGTGAACGTGCCGTGCTGTCTGTGTGGCGGTGCGTTTTCATTGGTTTGTCTCCCATGTAATTATATGTAAATAAGGGTTTGTGGCATATCGTATTGTTTGTTTCAGTCTTTTCCATGTAGATATTTTTTCTTTTGTAAAAAGACACAGGTATATTACTGGTACTTTTTCCAATGAATAAGTGACATGATTTTTCTGGGACACATAGTTGTTCAAGAGTTGCAACAAGGCTCGCGTTGCAAAGTGCTGAACGCAGCACGAGGCTTGTTGCAAAGGCTCAGCGGGGCATAGAGAAAAAATTGCTTGGGGTACTGCAACAAGGCTAATGTTGCAAAGCACTAAGCGCAATACAAGGCTTGTTGCAAAGGTACATCAGGCAGATCGGATGGCTATATCCTACAAAAGAAAATGGCTATCCTACAAAAGAAAAGAAAAAAACTGTTTTGGGGTTGCAACAAGGCTCGTGCTGCAAAGCGCTGAGCGTAACACGAGACTTGTTGCAAAGCCCAGCGGCTTGCTCATGAGAAGGGGTCAGACGGGCAAGGCGGAGCCGCTTTTTGGAGAGGCTCCTCCAGCAACCCCAGGCCACGGCGCGTATGACAAACCAAATTCTACGCAGTCAACAAACCGAGTCTCGCACCATTCTGACCATCACTTTTGTTTATCCAGTCACTGCACAAAGTATATTATAACATTTTAATGTATACAAAATCATAGTAGCATCCCTAGGACGCAGATTACAGGTGTTTCTCTAGGACGCAGATTACATGTGTTCTGCGATACATCTACTGATCATTGCATAAGAAGAGTATACATGTTCATACCAAAAAAAAAGTACATGTTCAGGTGCAAAACTGTAGAGATGCCCAACAGATCAGAATCAGATATCACGGGAACCACGGATGGAGAGACATGCCTACCCAAGGTAAGCGAGAATATACAACCCAGAATAAGCATCACCTGAAGTTCCCAAAGTGCTGCTGCTGCTGCTGGAAAATGCCGCTTTCACCACCTGCTCCCGTGGAGCATGGAAACTCAGGAGTGCCTGTTGGTGCCTCCATGTACCATGGAATAGCTTCTGGGGCTTTCTCCTCAGAGCCGTTGCTGAGCCGCCCAACGACCCCGGCATCTGAAGGATCAACCATCTTCGCTGCACATCACCAAAAGTAGAGCGATAATGAGCTACTTAGCTACAGTCAAGAAACGCAGGAATAATATCTAGCGCAAGATGCCAGTCTTGAACTATCTTACATTGCTTTTCTGCAACATGCAAAAAAGATCAAGGTTTGAGGGTAACTGGAACTACAAGTCTACAACTCATGTTCTGTGTGTACTAAATTGCAACCATAACTCATGTTATGGCATTGTTAATGATTTTGCAACAGGGACAAAAAAAGTATTCGGGGTATGGGCAGCCACGTGGGTATGATAAGTCAAAAGGACAAATAAATCGTCATTAGCAGAGTAAGAATACTTACGGGCAGCTAAATTCAAATCAATCAACCCACGGCTCAAAGAGTCAGCCCAAATGCTAGATTTGCCCCGAAAAGTCTCTTTCTTCACAGCTGGTTTTGATGCTGCCATGGAGTCCTGCTTCTGCTTTGCGAGTGACTCGTTCATGGATTTGGTGGCACTTGCCGTGCGTGATTCCTCGTGCGACGTAAAGGCCCCAAAATTCAACTCCTCCGAAGGACTGCAATCAGAACTCTTGCTGGCTCCAGGAGAACCATGTGTTGGTTCAGTAACAGCTGATCCTTTACTTGAAGACCATACACCAGAAGAGTTTGATCCATTGAAACGCTTCACCGGAATTCCAGCCAAAGGATCGAAAGCTGTGTCACTTGAAAGCTTTCCTTGTGAGGATTTGCTTGGGGTGCCACGCACTGAGAACTCTGTGTCCGAAGGAATGTGGCAAAGGATGGGTTGAAGGGATCAAAAGCAGACGCAGATGGCTGTGCAGGGGAAGAACTTTTTTGCTCCGGATGTTTTTTGGGAGTACCACGTACTGAGAACTCCATGTCTGCAGTAGCTGAGCCACCAAAGGATGGCCTGCCAGCAAATAGATCAATGTTGTCCTGCAATGACATTTGAATGCAGATAAGTAGTTAGAAAGTATGCAAAATGGCCAACCCGTAGAAATGGTTTATCATAAAAATGAAGTGTGAGTGTCAATTATACAGTCCAATAGCCTACTTGGATTATGAATCTTCAGAATCACTGCATTGTCCTATCACCATTTTTGTGAAACTAATATATCATATTTAAGTGGGATTTTTATTGCAAACAACTGTAAGAGATGGAAAACGATTTGTGCTACAAAGATATTGCTAAGTCAGGATAACTTTTGAAGAAGGTCAAGAAAACAAACCTGAGGGTGAGAACCACTTGACGTTGCTGCCTCCAATGGGGCATTGGCTGACTGGAAATCTGCAAACGCAAACAAATCAATTTCTGGCACAGCAGCACTACCAGCGTTTGTCATTAATCTTGGCCCAAAGAGATCCAAATTATTGGAGCTCACATTAGCTGTTCCACCTGCACTCCAAAAACGAAGGTAAGTGAGGACAACACCATGGTGAGTATGTCAAATAAAAGAAAATGCATAGAACTTTGCGTCTCGGCTAAATAATCAAGCAAGTGCTATGGTGAGTATGTTTGATACAGTTAAGAAATAGCTGACGGCACTATAAGTTCAAACAAAAGAAAATTCAAATAAGAACTTTGGCTCTTAGCTAGGTAGTCCGGTAAGCAGAATGATAAATGATACAAGCATAATAGGCGCATATACCATGTTAAACAAAGTGTATAACAATGGGTACAGCGACAAGGAAACCATGGTAATCATACAATCTAACCAAACTTTAGAGATATAGTAAGGAAGAAATAATGACCAGATGTGGAAGATCCTCGTGGATTGAACTCGTCGCCATCATCCTCATTCTTTCCTTTCTGTGAACTTGGAACAGCAGGTGTGGCACGTGGATTCGACAACGATTTGGAGCCTCCTTTTGCTAATTTAGAGCTATTTGCACTCTTAGTAGTTTCTTTTGACCTTTGTCTAGTGCTGCTGTAACTTGGCTTATTGTTCTTGCTCAATTCTGTGCCAGTGTGTCTATCCTTGAACGAGGCGGTTTCCCTTGAACCAGCCGTGCTCCCGTAGCGACTACCAGAGGAGTAGCTGCCACTGCCAAATGATCCTGCGCTTGATTTGTATGATGACATTCCAGTTGATGACACCCCCAAGTACCTGAACATATGATCCATGCAAATTGCAAAATTTGAGATGTCCAGGGAAAGGCAAGGGTTAGTTATGTTTACATAATGCACGACAAGTCGACGGCGAATGCAATGCAGTACTTGTCCCTCGTAGAAGCAGCCTTCTCCCTGGCTTGTTGAAGCTTTTCCCTGTCATCCACAATGACCAGAACAGCTTCGGCCTTCTTGCGCACATTGAGCCCAACATCTTTTCCACCAGGCTCCACAAACTCGAATGTCGTGAGTTTCTTCACAAATAAAACCATCATCAGGACGAGGTAAATAATACAGTAGTATATACACAAGGAAGTATAACACTAAAACGAGCCACAGCAGCACATACCGCAATCTGTGAGCTGTTGTCGATAATTTCCTCAGCTGCACGCTCAGTGCCATTAGCCAGAAGATACTCAGCCACAGCCAGCGCCTGTGCAAGTGGAACAAACATCCTGCCAGTGAGGAACAGTCCAGAACAGATAATTCCAATCCTAGCTCATCACCTTATACAGGTGACGCCAATTCGCGTCGGTGTTGCCCAGCCGTTGCCACAGCACCTTCATGATTATTTGGCATTCGCCGCTGAAAGCAGAACGACGACTCGATCAAAATGTGCAGAAAACTCAATAACTTCAATTTTCTCTTTAAATACAGAGATCAAGTGAGGAGAACTGGAATTGGAGCGCTTTGCACTCACATATTCTTGGTGGCCCGTGCGACGTCCGCCATGTCTGAACCGTGAGGCCCCCACGGCTCATCGTTCGTCGCGTCAAGAACCTATCGGGTGCGGCATAAAATTTCAGGAAGCTGGTAAAACAACAGAAATACACGGCATTTCTGCCTTGCTACGGCCGAATTACACGGGCGAAAGAAACACGACCGATCAAACCTTCTGCTCGATCTCTGGCACCTTGAGCACCTTGAGATTGACCTCTCGCTTTCTGCGCAACGGGGATCGCGCCCGAGGTCAGCGCGCATGGGGAAAAGAAGAAAAGAGCGCCGGGCACGATCATCAAATCAAGACGAGAAAACAAAAGTAGGGCCTTACATCTCCCGGACGGTGTGATCGAGCGCCTTCATGATCCCATCCATGGCTAGGCTGGAGACTTGCAACCCCGCCGGCGGAGGAGCGGTGGCGGTGGCGGTGGCGGTGGCGTGGCGACGCCGAGACGGAGACGGGGTCCGGAGAGGAGCGCCGCGGAATAAAAACGAGGCTGGCGGCAGTCAGCGCCCGGACCGGACACTGTGTCTGTGTGGCCATCGCACTGGACTCTGACTCGGACCGTCTCCCCTTTGGGCTCGTTCGCGTGCGCGGTATGAAAGCCCAACTGCTGGCGGGCCATATTTTCTACTCCTAGACATCTTAACCTGATTCTCGAGAAAAAAAAAGACATCTTCGCCTGAAGCTGATATTCAGACGTCAACACCTATCTCCAATTTTGCATGTGTAAGTAGTACTACACCCGTCCTGGTTTATAGGTCCGCATTATATTTTATGCCAGATTTTGATCATAAATTTAACTAACAAAATGAGCATACATGTCACAAAATTATATAATTAGAAACTATGGTCAAATATGAATCCAACAATATAATTTTTATTGACATGCATTAATATTTTATTAGTTAAATATTTGATCAAAATTTGGCACAAATACAAAGAGGATCAATAAATAAGGGTGGCAATGGGTCGGGTTTGGATCGGGTTGAACACTATTAAATCCATATCCATATCCATGAAGACAGTCATTGCCCGCCCATGAAAAAACCCATGGGTGAAGAATTGTGTCCATATCCAAACCCGATGGATATCCATACCACTGGATATTCATTGGATCCTCTTGATACATATAAATAAGACACAACACATTGTTAACATAAGCTCCTCCAATCTTCACGTCGTGGCAGGCTAAGCTTCGTTTATGGTAAATCAACGTTCACTAACAACCTAATAGCAGTTAGTAGTTTCCTAAAAGATGAGAATGGCGAGTCATTTAATGAAGAGATAAAAATAAGAGAAGGGGCGCTGAAGTGTTATGGTGGGGGTTGAATGTCAATTAATAAAAGTCAAGGTGAAGATTGTGCAATTTCTTTGGCATGTTTAAGACAAAAAAGTGTAAAATTGCAGTGGGACATATTACTATGGGGTTGGGATAGCAGATTTTTGCCTATTAAGTCATACTATCAGGTCGGGTTTGGGTATACCCACAGATACAAGATTATATCCATGAGCAATCAGGTCGGATTTGGGCGCCGTCCATGGGCACAAAAGCATATCCAAACCCTGTCCATTCGGATCGGATATCCATGGGTATCCATGTCCATGGGTAAAATTGCCATCTTTACCAATAAACCAGGACGGAGGTAGTACCAGTAGAATCAGACTTGGGACATTTGCTAGCAAAGAGATATGCCAGATTACTCGCAAAAGAAAAGAGATATGCCAGATTAAACCGGTAACCAAAACCTGCACGACTAAACAAATAACAATAGATTGAATCACTTAGCCAACATCAAGAAGCTATTTGTCCCAGCCATGAATCAGGCTGCATAACAAACCGAATAATGTCAGCAAAAATGAAACGCCAATCACGGCAAACTCCGAAAAGTGGCATCAAGTACAATCTAATCCCTACATATCTGGACATAAAGAAGCTGGAATCGGCATCATGTCTCTCCTGACTCCGAGGCATATGGGTGTGAGGAAGAGGCACCGTTACAACCGCCGTTGTTTTCCTCCTCCGCGTCCTCGTGTTCTGCCGTTGCTACATCATCACCTTCCAGTTTGACATCGGCGCTCTCTTGTGGAGAGGGTGCAACATCGAAACCATTGTTTTCCTCGCATGTGGACATAGGTTCGACCACCTGTGCACCATGTTCCATTTCTTCAGCGTGATCAACATCCTCAGTGTGCTGTGGAATAACAAAGTCTGCTGCCCCACAGTTCTCAATGGCTAATGAAGCTGAGTCACAGTTTTCGTTCACTCCCAGTAGTAAACTGTCGACACAGCGGTTTGCCTCGTCCATAGGTTCGAGGCCCAACGTAGCCTGCTCCACTGTGTGAAGGTCCTCATCTTCCTGGTATTCACCCTCTTGATTGTCACATATAATGTTCTGTTCAGCTTCAAGCAAAAGTAGAGGCTCGTGATGGCCAGCAGCTGAGCCGCCATGTGAGCCAGTAGCTGAATCAAAAGGTGGAGCCTCTGGGCCACCCCTTTCCTTGATCTCACCAAGATCACTGAGGACATCTTCAAAGCCATGCAGAAATTCAAAGACTAAGGCTTGTGTGGCTGTATCAGCTGTGGATGCCATGGCTGTTTTGGCCTTCTTCATCATACCATGCAGCTTATCAACCTACAGGAAAGAATTCATCTTCAGTACTGATTCAGTATGCATGAACTACTTGGACAAGCTTCAATTCAAATCGTATTATTATATCTAGAGATAAACATTAGTTCAGTCAACTGTGGAATTTAATCATATAAATGTGATGCATAAGCTAGGTTTACCGCTTATGGATCATAGGAGACTTGGCTTTGTACTGAAGATAAGAGGAATCATCGGGTGGGGATAAAAGTCCTGCTTCAGCATCATCACCGGTCGATGGCACAAGATACCGCCGTGTAGCTCCAGAGTACCACTGCAGATACTCGTCATAAGATGACAAATCATACTGCTCAGCCTCCCGAAATATGCGCTGTCGCCGTGCTTCCCATTCCTGAATATACTCATGATGCGTCTCTTCCCAATTTTCACGCTCTCTACCACGTCGACTAATACGATGTAATGTCTGTAGGGTAGGTCGAAAAGGTGGTGGAATGCATTGACGAAGCCCGAATTGCCGCATCACTCGCTCAGGCAGATACATCTCAACAATAGGAAAATTTATTAATGGTGCTTGAGTAATCCACAGGTCAGCATCTTTTGTACAAAGTGGTGGTAAGCTCGAGGACTCGATGAGCATGTATGGTTCCCATTTCAACTGATCTGCTCGCTGCAGATTTAGCTCATCCCTGTACTGCTTAAGACAGCGGGTAGCATTCTCACTTTGTGCGCGAGCACCCACCCAACGGAAGCCAATTGGGGGCAAGTCCTGTGGGATGTCTGTCTCCACGACCAAGGAAGATCGAGCCAATGGCCTGCCAACATGAGAGTGCTCCCAACTCCAAAGCTGCAAGAGAAGCAATGAACCACCTATGTTCTTCATGTTGTGGGAGGAGGCAGCAGAACAAAGAGCTCGGTAGAGGAATGCGAGGGCTGCGGAGCCCCAGCTGTATGTTCCAACAAGAGAAAGATCAGCAATCAATGGAAGATATATCAGACTCATCCTTCCTGTCCCGTCTGGAAAGAGCACTCCACATAAAAGGCTCAGGATGTATGCTCGAACATGCCTCTGTACCGTATGATCATCCGCCCCTTCTGGTAACTCATAGAAGTGCTTCTTCAGCCATTTGTAATGCAAGAAGGATTTTCCAGGCATTGATTGACCTCTTGGATCATGACCTAGACAATCAAGGACCATCTGCCCATAATCATGATCCGTACTAGAACAAACCGGGCGGCCGTCAATAGGAAGAGCAAACAACATTGCAACATCTTGAAGTGTAACTGTCATCTCCCCAGAAGCCAAGTGAAAGCTGTGGGTCTCTGGCCTCCAACGCTCAACAAGAGCAGTAATCAAAGCTTTGTCCAATTGAGGCATTCTCTGGCAGATTTGTGAGAGACCAAGCAATCCAGCATCCCTCAAATAAGGACGATACCTCTCATGAAATTTCAAGGGTTTGTGGTGACGCAACTTCAACTGCTCCAGGGCCTGCGATAATAGAGAATATAGAATTCAGTGCTATTAAAAAAAATCTCGTTCTACTATGAAATATGACAAAGTTTATTGTCATTAGATTAACCTGGTCGCCAAAAATTGCATCCGAACGGTGGTTAATCTTAGGATTGAGTAGTGTACTGGATGAAGGTTCTGCATGTCCTGCATAACAAGCAACATGGACTTGTTCGGGAATGAACCCAATATTGTCCTCTCTATCAGAAGTGGTACTCGGCGAAGAAGGTGCAGATGTTTCATGCTGATCCATTTCATTTTCTGCCACATAACACCTGCCACGGCCCCGGCCCCGGCCACGACGTGCACGTCCTCTTGCGCTTGAAGACATGGACTACTCTGCAAACAAATAATCATTATATCAGTTGCCAAAAAAAAATACAATGGACGGCGTGAGCGCTGCTCATTCTGTTAAGATTTAAAACCATAGCTTATATACAAGAAAGGAACTCTGCACAAAATGAAAGGAAGCATATACCATCAAAAACAGCATATGCAAGATATGGCATTCATCTTCCATTAGAAATTCTTTAGCACGGTCTAATCTGTCAACTGTGAGTTGTTTTCCCCTTCAAATGTTGCTCCACGGAACTAGCTACTTGCAATGACCAACTGAAACACTAAATCTCAAATCTAAATCTTCTTATTTATGAGGAGAGCAACTCCTAAACATGTATATAGTCTGACTGGGCAATTTTCTTCATCCTTAGACAAGAAACCAGCATTTTAGAGGATTACAGCTGACCAGTGTCCCATTTTTATCTATTCAGACAAAAGGGACTTCCATTGAAACATCCGGCCTATAGGAGGCCACAAGAACAGGTTCAACAGGAAATAGTAGTGCCACTGCCCCATTACATATCGATCCAACCCACCCACTATCCCTTGCTCAAAGCACTTGAATAATCTGTGCACCAGACCAGAGCACGCGCAATGGGACAACAGCGTGCGCCGAGATCCAAGGGAGGCGAGTAAAATCCAGCCGTGGTGTGCGAGAGCGGGCTTACCAAATCAGGCTGGCGAGGTGGCGCCGGAGGAGGCGGGGGAGAAGCTCCTGATCCCCCCGGTAGATTTTTTGCTTTCCGTGGGAGGAGAAGGGAACCCTAGAAATTTGCTTTCCAGCGGCGGAGGCGGCGAAGCGGAAGCCGTGACCCGCAGTGGAGCTACGCACGCACCTGGTCGCTTCCGCAACAAAGAAAGAGCGGCTCCACCAGCTTCTGGGCCGGGGAAGCCGAGCCCAGACAGACGGCCTTTCTCGGGGATTCTTCCAGCCCCAGTCGGCCAGCCGCTCCAAAAAATTATTATTTCAAAAATAAAGAAACCAACCCAAAAAATGATCTGAAAAGGGGTTTACTCCTCTAGATCACTATATGAAATTGTTAGTGTTAGGGGTGCACAACCAATATATCTTCCTAGCGTCACAAAAAAAAAATCTTCCTGGCGTTTGACATATCAAAGTACTCCCCGGAATTCAGGGTTTTCTATGGCTTTTCTCTAAAACAAAGTCATTACATGTTGAGAAGGAGAGGAATAGCCAAATCACTTGTGTGCTTTTTTCTGATAATGAATATGTATACATTGTTGCTAGACAAATGTGGAATGATATAGAGAAAACCTTCCATGTGAACATTCATGATTTACTAGAAGGGTTGGGCGCGCTTTGCTGCGCCGGTCATGTTGTTGGGTTTTCATAATCTTTTTACTCCATCTATTTCAAAATATATGGTGTATTAGTATTTTGAAAAGTCAACCCTCTTTAAGTTTGATCAAATTTGTAAAGAAATACATCAGTATCCATAATATCAAATCAATATCATTAGATTCATTCTAAAATGATTTTTTATATTTCATTTATTTAGTAATGTGAACGTCGATGTTTTTGGCCCTGGACTTGGTCAAAGTAAAAGAAAATTGTCTTTTCAAAAAACTAATACACCTTATATTTTGAAACTGAAGAAATATTTGGTTTGGCGAGTGGGGAGATGATGGAGTGTGTTTTCTCTTTATTCATAATGCGGTGTTTTGGTGAGCTTTTCGTGGTGTGATTATGTGTTATCTTCTAATGAATTCATATTTATGTGGAAAAGTTTTCTGCGTCGATAACTACATGTACTATATTAGTGCTACAGTATCACATAAGCTTTTTTTTCTAGATGATGGGAAGGTGCACGGGATTGATATGTTTTTATGCTGCCAATTGATTTGAAGAAAGCCGACCGGTCAAAATGTGAACCAAATCAAAATTTTGTACCTCAATCAACATGGAAGAGCTTAAAAATTAGGAAGCATTGTGAATTAAAAAGAACTGAATGAGAGTGCTCACTAAGAAATTGTTCACCCGATCGAAATCAGGTGGCCCAAATTTAAAATTGGAGACCTCATTAGGGAGCTTACCGAAAAAGGCTTTCGTCCTGCTTTATAAATAAAGCAAACCATCACAGCCACAAGAAACAACAAGGTCACACACACAGTAGCAGCACGACAGATAATACAAAAGGGTTCTGCTGAGGGCACAACTCAACAAGCCCAAAAAAGAAA
The DNA here is from genome assembly GCA_021605145.1 of Aegilops bicornis. NCBI lineage: Eukaryota > Viridiplantae > Streptophyta > Magnoliopsida > Poales > Poaceae > Aegilops > Aegilops bicornis. Next base: position 545,516,354 of record CM038671.1, read on the forward strand.
AAAGAAAAAAAGACAAAGCGGACAAGCCGCAACAAGGAAACTAATCCAGCTTGGGTGGTGACGGAGGAAGCGGTGGTGCCAAGCGAAGAGCCATTGCACGAAGGTCAGCAATTAGGGAGCTTAAGTCTTTGGCTAGCTTAATAATAAGAGGGTACAAAATTGTGGCTTCTTATCTGTCTTGTGGGGATTTATTTGGAATTGGAGGAATGCTTCACTAATCTATTTATCTCAACATGCAATCATTTGTAGAGAAAAGCACCTTAACATGCGAACACTCATGAAAAAATTCGGGTGTTGCTAATAGTGTATGCATCCAAACATATGCATGACAACGTGCAAATGGTGCATACATTCAAACATGCATGGCAACGCCCGAATCTGTGAGGGGCCAACAAAATTGGCATGTTTTAGCTGCCGCCAACAACCGGTTTGTGCTTGTCCACAAAACACACGAATGTGGGTTAGACAGCCCCTTCCATGTGAGAGCGCTCCCGTCGCCCATTGATAGGCCCATCGATGATTCAGCAGATATCCGAACCAGAGAAATGTGAGAGCGCTCCCGTCGCCCATTCGGATCCAATCCAGTGCTGCATGCATGCAATCTCCACCCTGTCTCAAGTGTCAGCTAGCGCACTGCACCATACCATACACACTACAAATACAGCTCTGCCGTCTCCTCCTGCATGTCCTCTCATCCACACCACATCACCGCCGTCCGTGCCGAGCGACGGAAGGAGACGAGATGGCGCAATGGGATGCGCTCGTGGACGGCGCGCTCGCGAGCCTGGCCGCTAGGAGACTGCTGTTCAACACGCGCCTCATCGCCCTCGCGCCGCCGCCGGCGCCCTCGGAAACCAGCTTCGCCGGACCGGGGCCCTGGGACCGCGCCACCGTCGAGATCCAGGTCGACCGCACCTCCATCCGACAATGGCTCGCCGCAAGTCAGTGCCCACATACCTCTGCCTCTCAGCCATGCAGGAAAATGCATGCCACCTTTTTTGCTTGCTTGTAACCATACTAGATGAACGGGTTACCCACGTACATACGTTTGTTCTGGTTAGACGGCGAGGTGAGCAGCCAAGAAGAAGACGAGGCGAACCGGGAACTGATCCTCTTCTCCGGGAACGACTACTTGTGCCTCAGCTCGCATCCAGCAGTCCGCGAGGCTGCAGTAAAGGTTCTTACTATTTCATTTGCTAGTAGGACTGTAGCGGCACGTACTCTGAACAAGCTACCTGGCAACTCTAATTTGTGCATGCTATGCTTGTCAGGCAGCTCAAGAGTATGGCATGGGGCCGAGAGGCTCTTCGTTGATCTGCGGGTATACTACTTATCACAAATTGGTGGAGGAGTCACTGGCGGAACTGCAGAAAAAAGAGGTACAAAACAATAAATATTGAAGTCCAAACTAGAGTAGTACTGCTAACCATCACGAGATTTCTTCACCTCTACATTGATTGATTTTTCCCGCAAAAAAAAATACATTGATTGATTTTTTTTCTGAAACTGTCACTGGGGGCTAAAGACTCCCCACCTGAATATATTTCTATTTTGATCTGTTCTACGACTTGTACAGGATTGCCTTCTTTGTCCCACCGGATTCTCCGCAAACACGGCCTTGATGACCGCACTGGGTAGCATCAACTCTCTTCTGGCTGCTGGGAGCAAACCCGCACAGGATGAGAGGATCGCAATTTTCTCAGACGCGCTGAACCATGCCTCCACCATTGACGGGATCCGCCTCGTGGAGAGGCAGCACCAAGCAGTGGCCTTCGTCTACAAGCACTGTGACATGTCGCACCTTGATTTCCTGCTGTATGCATGCGTCTTCTCTCCTTTCCATCACTTGGCAGCAGTGGCGGAGCTTGAATACAATGTTTAGTGGGGATTAATAAGAATACTTTGTTCTAATTATGCCCCCTAAAAAAATTTCCTTCAGGAATTTGTGTTGGGCTGGGGATGGGGAGGGGGGGGGGGGCCACAGCCCCCTCAGATAGCTCCGCCATTGCTTGGCAGTATGCAGTGGATGCAGCACATACATACATATTTAGCCACGCCTTCTGTTACTTAGCAATAACTGTTTTGATTTTGTGTATCATTTACGCACAGGTCTAGTTGCTCAATGGAAAAGAAAGTTGTTGTCACAGATAGGCAAGTAACCTGCCATTGAATAACTACTGTTGATTTCTCCGTCAGAATTAACACCTAGTGCTTGCTTGTTCATATATACACATGCATATTGTCAGGGTACTACTAAACTTAAGCCATCTTTTTAATTACAATGTGCGTGCAGTCTGTTCAGCATGGATGGGGATTTTGCTCCGTTGCCTCAACTTTGCAAATTACGCAGCAAATATGGATTTTTATTGGTCGTCGATGATGTTAGTATTCTTTTTATTCTCTCAGTTATTAGATTTTTCCAAATCTTTCTGTCGACGAATAATGGTTACAACTGTGTTTTCAAGGCACATGGAACGCTTCTTTGCGGCGAGAACGGTGGTGGCATACCTGAGCTGTTTGGTTGTGAAGATGACATTGACATATGTGTTGGCTCTTTAAGCAAGGGAGTTGGTTGCCAGGGCGGTTTCATAGCATGCAGGTAATATATGTTATATACTCTTTCAGCACGTAACGTACATATGGATAGGAAACATGCTTATCATCACCAAGAGTAATGCTGCAAATTAGGTTACGCCATACAACTGTAAAATTATGATTGTAACTGACACCTGATTTTCTCAAAAATATTTATCTAGATTTAGATCCAAATCTTATGGTCTGAGCCTTAGGGCATGTACAGTGATTGATAAGACAATTTTATCTTAACCCAGCCACGTAATCTAGAGATGACGGAAAAATATGGTCTACAATGGGTTCTTTCTTAATTTTATCTCTAGTAACTAGTTATTCCTAAAAATATGGTGAGAGATTTGTTGCTAAAGGATTCTCTTAAATAAGAGAAGGCAATGCTTTTTTTTTCTCGTTTCTCTTTCCTCCACCTCAGCATTTATCCTACGTGGCACTGCTAAGATAGAATCATTGTACATGCTCTTATGATCAACTGTTTGCATTGTGGTGATCGAGCAGCACTAGATGGAAGAGGCTGATTCTATCGCGAGGCCGCTCATTCATATTTTCGACAGCCTTGTCGGTGCCCGTGGTTGCTTCCGTGCATGGTACTGTTTGCCGATCTTTCATGCTTACTGAACTAAACTGAACTGAGCACCCACCATAACTTTTCTTTTTAACCTGAGAGAATAGTAACCATGTTTCAGCTGCAATCCATGTCTCGAAGAAGGAGAGATGGCGAAGATCGGTCATCTGGGAGCACGTGCAGTATTTTGCTTCTCTGACCAAACTCAACGTAACCAGCCCCATCATCGTTATCCTCGTTGGAAGCGAGGAAGCGGCGGTCAAGGCTCACAGGTTCCATCTTCCGCCGACGTTTTCCTACCATTTGCCTTCATCGATGTGTGCTCCTCTTCATGTTTCTCGATCACGATTCCCGTGTTTGAAACTGCAGGCATCTTCTGAGATCTGGGTTTCTCGTCCAGCCAATCAGACCGCCCGTGGTGCCACCCAACTCAAGCAGGTCTCGAATTGCCTTTTTCCCTGGGCCAATATACTGTATGTAAACCAGATAGGCGGAGTCTATTTCAAGCGAGATTGATTGATTGTTGAACTACTGGCAGGTTGCGAATTACTCTTAGCTCAGCTCATACCTCGGATGACATCAGAAGGCTTGTTGACGCGCTCGCTCCCTGGCTCCCGGCTCAACATGCTGAGCAGGGTTGCGCTTCAGTTTCAAGATTATAAGCAACGGACCACTACTCGTGATATAATAAAGATATAATTGTGTCACCATTATATATGTTTTATGTTATTCAAATTATGTGTATTCTGTAATGCTGGTGATAAAATTGGTTTGATGCCAAAAATTGGCTTACCAATGTTTGGCATTGTTCCAAATATTTGCAACTAATTGGTTGATTACCAGGTTGTCTTGTCTATCTGACTATCTCACATAAAGTTGCCGGTATTTGGCAAGTATTGGTATTGCCAATATTTGGCAATGTCAACATTTGGCTAGCCAAATATTGGTAGCTAACCAATCATGCTTATAATCTTCTATGCTTCCAAGTGACTGGCAAGCTATGGTCATGTTTGTTTAGCCCATGGATTATTTTGTGGGGGTAGCCTAACAGGGCACATTATTTTGTGGACTATATAATCTACTTGCCTAGATTATCATAAGGCCGTGGTTAGGTCTCAGTCAAGTGATATAACATGTAAAAAAAGAAAAAGAAAAAACTGAAAAGAAACTTTTGCGCGAATCTAAATATAAGATCTCACAAATATAGCATCAACTACAAATATAGCATCAACTGAGGCATAACCAAGTCTCAGTTGACTTAGATTTAGCAAGACTATTAGCATAATCTTATAAGTTGCCTTGGGGGGCTTATTTTAGATTTTTCTTTGTTCTTTTACTGTAACACTTATCCAACATCATGTTATTTACCCATCAATGCCATCACAATATTTGAAACTCTATCTTGCTCTGCCCGACGTGTGACGCCCATTCTTCCATCAATGCACTCCACTAATTCTCATTGTTCTCACTTCACCCAAATGGTCCAAACCCTAGTCCAAAATTGGGTAGATCCAGTGATCCGGGGCTTCTTCTGTTGGAATTGTTCGGCTTAGCCCATTTACTATTTACAAAAATTCCTACAAAAATCCCTGAGGCCCATGTGGCCTATTTATTATCTCCATAACTTGTTGTGCATTGTTATGCCCTGTTCGCAATATGCATTCAAATTCCTAGTCTCATATCAATCATGTGGGACATGGTTCATAATAACACATTAGTGTGATCAAACTCACCAGTTGATATAATCCACCATGCCACAGGGGTGAATAGGCAAGCTATGGCCATGTTTGTTTACATCATGTGGGTGGTAGCCAACAAGGCAGATTGTTTTGTAGATTATATAATCCACTTACCTAGATTATCATAATCTCATAAGTTGCCTTGGGTATTTCAGATTATTTTGTAGTCCTTCACCCTAGTACACATCCAACATTGTGTTTAGTTACCCACCAAACCATTACAATCTTTGAAACCCTATCTTCTTCCGCCCAACACGCGACGCCATTTCTCTCCCATCAATGCACTCTTCCAGTGCAAAATTGGATAGATTTGGTGCTTCTTGAGCAAGCCATCGAGCCAATCGACTTGACAGTGGGGAGTAGAACTTCCATGCACTAGTTTTCAGAGATTTAGTTGAGTATAGTTGGCACCGTGAGCCAATCCGACGTAACACTCAGGGGCTTGCAATTCGCAATGCCCATTTTCTAAATATGCTATGTTGTTCTAAACGAGTCCTAATCTCATACATTATGTGGGACATGGTTCATAGTAACGTATCGAATTTGTAATTTGAGCCCCTAGGGATGCCCGACATCGATCCCATGGCGCCGAGAGTCCAGCCCGACCATCAAAACCCGATTTGGGACATGCACAGGGGGCACCAGGGACAAGGTCCAAACCCACACATCAAGCAAAAGTAGAGAAAAATCCTACGCATCGCTCATCGCAACGCATTATTGACCAATCGCATAGGCAAAAGCGAGCGAGCGAGCTAGGGTTGGCCCTATCATAGCTTCTTCAGGAAAACCGATTTTTGGAACTTTCTAGAAGGTTCCAGTCTGGGTTTTTTCGTTTTACTTTTGCCTGTTGTTTACTTTACCGGTTTTCTTTTTTACCTTTTTCTTCATTCTGGCTTTTCTTTTCTTTTCTTTTCCTTTTCTCTTTCTTTTAAAGAGTGTTCACAACATCCAAAATTGTTTAGTTTAAAAAAACGTGTTAGCATTTCTATAGAAATGTTTAGTAGAAAATAAAAAATGTCTTTCAAAAAATGTTTAGAGTTTTTAAAATGTTCATGAAAGTTTTAAAAAAAAATCAGTATTTCAAAAAAAGTCTGAAGCCCACTGACCGTGCGCCTCATAGAGATGGTTAGTAGTTTAGGTTCCTCGATGGCGTCCTGCATCTAGCTGGATTGAAGCTGTCAGGCAATGGCGCATATATCACCTAATGCTAAGAACCGGGTACTCCTCAACTAGTGATTTCGTTTTAATAGGTAGCCTTAGCCTTCTCAAAGAAAAAAAACGAAGCTTCAGAAGACCTGCAGCCTTGCTGGGCTTCAGACCTGTGTTACTTGGGCCGGTGCAACACACGCAAAACCGAAGAACAAATGAAGAAGAAGAAGGAAAAAAAATAAAAGAATGGATGGCATGGCAAGTTGGCAACCGACAGTCCGTCCAGTGCCAACGCTCGCTGCCGCTGCCTCTCCATCCGTGCAGACCGTGCGCGTAGTAGTATTATTTCTTCTTGGTGCGACATTGCCGTCCGCCAGCGGTTCCCTTTTCCCATCATCATGCGGCGGGCACCCCGTCCAAATTATCGCCCATTTAATTATCGACCGACGGATCGGCGAGACAGGGAAACGAGACCCACGAGCACAAATCTCAGCGATCCATCAGGGCACACCATCGGACGCGGCAACCACCGGCGCCACTACGTACCCACAAGTGGCAACGGGACAAGGAGGCCTCCCACCGGCCTTTTGACAAAACGGAGGGTGCGAGATGATTGAGCATAAGATCCACGGGATTACGTCCAGAGATATAAACATTAGGGTTAACATGCACGAATGATTGTAGTGCTAATACAAGGCCCGAGTCAACCACCGAGCTCTACTACTGCCTAGACCCTGCTGAAGCTTGCACCGCAAGCCCAGCAATCTGGCCGGCCGATCAAAAAAGCGTAACACAGTTACTTTATCTGGGAATGCCTGGAGCCAAAGTCTCTGTATTTTTCTTTTTCATTTGGCCAGGAACGGAAAAGAAAGAAGGAATTTACTTATCTCCTGAAAGAATTGCAAAATTTACTCCGGGGAGGACAAGGATTTTCGTCAGGGGAGGAAAAAAATCATGTAAAAGAGATAATTACATGTAAAGAATGACCAAAAAGAATGTTAATGAAGATCTTGTACCGACCGACGCCTGTTGTTCACAGGTCTCTCCGGCTCCTCCAGCTAGCCTGGCTCAGCTCGTCGCTGCACTCCCGGCTGCCGAACTCTCTCAGCTGGAACAACCTGATCTCCTCGGTTCGCGGCTCCAAGAAGACCTCGCTGCGCCCCGGTTGAAGGCCATTGTTTAGGTTAGAGTCGGCTAAACTATCCAGTGCTCTAACCACCTGAGATGGCAAAGAAAATACATGGGTATATATCTTAGTCATGTGCTGTCTTTTTTTTAAGTCAGGAATGAGGTAAAATGAATGAAATGTGGTTTATTATTTAGTACCTGCCCCATCCGTGGTCTCATAACCGCAGAATGACGAATGCATGCAGCCGCGGCTCCTATCATATGATACATCTCATTTTCTTCAAACTTGTTTTCCATCCTCGGGTCCGGAAGATCCCCGAAGTCTCGATGCTCGATTGCTTGTGAGAGAAAGGGCCGAGCCTGAAGTTTTTCAGCAAGAGCAGAGTTTGAGTTTACATTATGCATCCATCTATCAATCATGATGAAAATTGAAGAAATGCATTTAGAGCAATGAGTTGTCATCTGTGTGATGCATTCATCAGTTCCATTTATGCTTATGTTTGCTATATACTGACCGAGTATTAGGATAATCGGTCCCTGTTTTCTCAAGTTCTCATTTAGCTTCTTTCATGACTCACCACAGCATGACGAATGCATTAAATAACACTATCCACTTTCTGCGTGCCACTCTGGAAGAATAATCAGGTTGCCCACTTTCTATAAAAGCAAGCTCCAATAGTTGGAACTTTTCAGCTCACTTAGTTCTCTCCAGATCACTTTCTCGGTCAACATGCTATGGAAACGGGTCCAGTGGAAGGGGCCAACATAATACAACAGCTAGCATCAGCCACCTTGTAATAAAAGAGCCCAACGGTTCAACTTTGGAGGGAAAGAGGTGATCTAGAGAAGGCACCGCTAGATGCTGCATGATATCAGGCTCTAGAATTTGGAAATTACCTCGACAGCTATATTGATCAACAACAATTATCTAGTACTATGGACAGGAAATCAACCAAATCTTGAAGCATCTAAGTAACATAGCCAAACTTCAACTAGCTTTTCCCCTCTTAATTAATGAATGAGGCAAGTCTTTTGCCTCCTTTCAAAAAAAAAGTAACATAGCCAGATAATACGATAGGTCAATTCTTACTTGCTATAACTAACAGATATCATCAAATAAATATTTTATGAACGTGAAAAAAGAGCATAGTTTATGACCTAAAGCGAGGAGCATGCAACAAGTACACAATATTTTAAGAAACTCACCCATTCGACAAGACTCTCATCTCCCAGCGGCTGAGAAGAATCAACAGGTTTTCTTCCGGTAATAAGTTCCAAAAGAACAACTCCAAAAGAATATAAATCAGATTTTGCTGTCAACTTCCCGGACAATGCATACTCTGGAGCCAAATACCTGCAGAGGACATACCACATTCATACTGGAAACTATCTATAGATCACAGATTAACGGAAAAACAAATTAATTGAAGATTGCAATGGCTATCTTTGGACGATTACTCACCCAAACGTTCCCATGACACGTGTCGTGACATGTGTGTTGGAGTCGGCCGCTAACCTTGCAAGTCCAAAATCAGAAACCTGGAGATTGTTGGAGGTACATGGAAATTTTTAGAAAATAAATGCAACTGAAAAATCACATAGAAACAAGTGGAAGCTGGAACTAATACACCAAGTAAAAGCATACCTGAGCTTCGAAGTTGTTATCCAATAAAATATTAGATGATTTAATATCTCTATGAATAATCCGTGGATGACCTGATGAATACAGACAGAGCAATGCTTAGTACACCACACTAGTTCAGGGGATTAATGAGAAGAGACAATTTAGTCACAAAATATTACAATCTTCGTGCAGGTAAGCAATTCCACGAGCTGCTCCGGCCGCAATCTTGACCCTCGTACGCCAATCAAGTGGTACTTCATTTACTGAAATTCCATGAGCATGGTTAATGACCAGGCAACAGATGAGCAATCTAGCTGCCTCACTAAAGCTAAAACTGATGCAAATAAAGGAACCGCTATGATCGACAGGGAGTTCTCACCATGGAGATGGTAATAAAGCGTGTTATTGGGAACAAAATCATATACAAGCATCCTCTGGCCCTCTGATACGCAGTAGCCTACTAGTGAAACCAAATGTCTATGATGTACTCTGCTGATAGTATCAACTTCTGCCCTGAACTCACGCTCTCCCTGCCCATTCCCAATCTTGAGCTTCTTGATAGCCACAGGGCGACCATCTGGCAAGATGCCCTTGTACACACACCCAAATCCACCTTCTCCCAAAAGGTTCTCATCCGAAAAGTCATTTGAGATTCCTGCCAAATTCTCCGGCGTGAACAGCATCCTCGAGTACCCTATCCCGGAGTCAGCCCGGCGAGTAGGGGAACCCATGGCTCCGGTACTGGACCTCATGAAGGGATAGCCCGGTGATCGTAAGTAGAACCCATCTGGCCAACACAAATACTGTAATGAGCATCGTCTAGTATGGCTAAATTTAGAAAATGCAGATATAGAGATACATTTAACACTCAGGCGTTTATGTTTTGTAGTACCTGATGCTAGTGAGGATCCTGCAGACGAGGGAATGTAATTGGGTGGTGGCGGCGGGGGAGCTGGTTGCTGCTGTGTCGGCAGTGCTGAGGGAGGCTCTGCCCGCCGTCGCTTCTTCTTGACAAGCCAAATGGTGGCACCGATGAAGCTGAGCATTGCAAGACCGGCAATTGCTACAATGGTGGTGGCAGTTTCCCTCGATATTTCGATGTTCTTGCCGCTGCCATTTGAGCGGGTCGAGTTTAAGTGTGACCTCCCAGGCGTGCGCGGCGGCGCGTAATGTGGCTTAGTATGATGGCGCGGCGGCGGCGGGGGAGATGCAATTCTTGGCGGGGGAGGCGAATAGACTGCAACCGGCGTGGGTGCTGGAGCTGGAGCTGGAGTAGGCGATGGCGATGGTGGGTGGGATGGAGGCGGGGCTGGTGGCGAGAGGACTACTGGCGGCGGCGGGGGGAGGGACGGGGGCGGAGGCGACGGGTACACGCGGGGCTGTACGCGTGGCTGGTCGGCCGCCATCGGCGGCGGTGGCGCCTGAACCTCGGCGGGAGGCGGCGAGGGCGATGGGGACGGCGGTGGAAGCGACGGAGGGGGCGCGTCGGGCGGCGGAGGCGACAATGCCGGCGGTGGCGGCGAGGAAGGCAATGCTGGAGGAGGTGACGGCAGTGTCTCGGGTGGCGGGGAGGCCGGAGGGGGGCTACTTACCGGCGGAGGGGACGCCGCGGGGGGCAAAGAATGGTAGGACGTGGAAACCGGCGGAGCCGAGGCGGAGGAGGAGTACGGGCAGCCCGGCGGGCGCGGCGCGGGCTGCGGCTGCGGCTGCCCATGCCCGCCCTGCGGCACGGCGTACGACGACGAGGCCGGCTGCGGAGGCATGTAGGGATCCGCGTAGCCGCCCATCCCCACCACCACCGCCGCCCTCCGCAGGTAGCTCCACAGCAGCGAGGCGTGGGCGCGCGCTGGCAGTGGCAGGCAGGGGATCTGCAGGTCCACGCCGACGGCCAGATCTCCCGCCCGGCTCGGCCCCAATCAAGCAGCTGAGCGAACCACCGCTTCAATGGAAGGAAGCTGCCACCCACCCTGGGCTAGAGAGAGAGCCTCTCTCTCTCTCTCTCCCGACAGCGACGTAGAGAGGAGATCCGAATCCTCCCGCCCACGCAAGTGGCGGCGCGCCCGCAGCAGATCACGCACGGCACGGCAGAGAATCCAGCGGCCGCGGAGCTCGGGCCGTCGGGCGGCGAGGCCGAGATCCGCGGGCGGCGGGCGGGAAGGCGATCCTTCGTCGGCCAATGCAATGCAGCAGAGCACCGCACCGCACCGCTCGTCTGTGCCTTAGCTGAGCTCACCTCACCTCAGCAGCACGCCGAGCTCATCTCTTTCTGGCTCCTCCCTCCCGTCCCTGCCTGCCTGCCTGCCTGCCTTGGTGTCCGTGGCTGCCTGGCTGGACAGTAGAGCATCACTAGTAGTGGTACTAGTATAATTTTCCCTTTCCTTCTTTTCTCAAAACAATTTTCTTCCTCGGGTGTGCGCGACTGGGGAGGTGAGGGGAGGGGTTGGTGCCAGGTCCATATGGGAAATAGCTGGACTGCGAGGAGCAAGCAGTACTGGCAGTACAGTGCGGCAGCATAGGGAGCTGAGTCGGGAGAAAAAAGAAGGCTGGGAAATTGGGTATTTCCCGTGCAGATTGTCGCTTGCGGCCCCCGCCACGGGCCCGGCCTCGGCCCGCCCCTCACCGCGCGGGTGGTGGAAACCGGGAAGAAACCACGGAAGGAAGGGCGGCTGGCCGCGACGAGGCACTGCACGCTCGCCTCGGCCGGCCGGGCAGAAGGACGAAGCAAGTTGCGGTCTGTTTTTTTGGCTCGCGGCGAGCGTATGGTTCATCCTGCGGCGTGCAACGGGGGCTGGGGAGTATTGTTTACCGTGTACGATGCTGAGGGCAACGCTGACGGCTGGCTGGATGGATGCCTCCTGTCCTGGGTGGAGAGCTTTTTTTTTTGTGCCTACTAGTAGTAGTAGTGTGGTTTGAGGTGGGACGGGGCTTTCAAGGTTTCGGATTTCGGGTGACTTTTTGTTGCCCACGTTTTGCCATTTGTTGACCTTCGCTGGAAAAACAAACACTGCTACGCGGTTTTTATCAGGCAAGGGGATGTGACGGGCGGTACGAGTTTTCGTGGTTCGCCCGTTTCGGTCATGCCATGTCTTTCCGCAGTGGCAGTACGCAGCCATGGAGATTACCTGCGCTTCACTCAATCAGCCTCACGGGGTGTAATTTTGGGTTGTTAGACTGCCTAGGCTGCATCAAATTTCTTGGTTGTACGAATCTCAAAGCACTTCCAGGCCAGGTTGAGTAGGAACGGCCAAATGGGCTATTTTTCTCAAAGCCGGACCCTAGCGAGTCCTGCGTGGCTACCGCTTGCACGAAGCGCGGGAGATGGATGTGACGCTCCATAACTCGTATACGCTCTCTCGCCTCACCGCCCACCCTTAGTTACACACCACACTCTCACTCTTTTCTCAGTTTCTCTCATATGGCCGACCCTCAACCCCGCCCCCGCCCCTACTCCACTCCCACCACAACTGGTGGGTGGACAGCGTCACCAGGTCGGGGAGCAACATCTTGGCTGCTATCCGGTTGTCGTCCCCTTTCTGCTTCCGGCGGACGCGGTCCGCAATCATTGACCCGCCGGCTGGGTACGTGGTTGAGGGTGTGGCTGCTGTCGGCGATTCATCAGCGACAATGGTGAATAATAATAAGTCCCCGACTATATTTTCTTCACTAAGAATACCACGGTATCTTTCCTTCACGAAACTTCACATGTGAATAGAATGATCATCCAAGTTTGATACCCCGAACTTTTAGATTTTCATTTTTTTTCTAGTATTTTTTTCCAATTTTACTATTCACGTGAGTGCATATGGAACTATGTTTACCTTTATATTTTTAGTTAGAATCTAGTTAATGTTTGGTATAGCACAGGCTATGTCATAATCATCATATATGTACTCCTAGTAAAGTAGAGGATGTTGTTGAGGCAACACATTATGTCAAGGGAGGACACCAAGGCAAACTCTGAATTACACACATGAGAGCTCCAACAAGGAAACAACAAATTGTCAATGGGTAAATATTGTGGTAGTAAGATCAAGGAGATGCGCCATTACCAATCCCGTGCAATCTAGCACTCATCTTGAGGTGGTCATTTCCAATGGATGAAGTGATATTGAAGACAAAATAGACTTTTGCTTGTCGAGAATGCACGAAAGGTTTGCGCGAATTCTCCACTGCAAGGGTAGACACTGTTGGGGAATGCAGTAAATTCAAAAAAATCCTACGCACACGCAAGATCCATCTAGGTGATGCATAGCAACGAGAGGGGAGAGTGTTGTCCACGTACCCTCGTAGATCGAAAGCGGAAGCGTTATAGCAACGTGGTTCATGTAGTCGTACGTCTTCACGATCCGACTGATCCTAGTACCGAAAGTACGGCACCTCCGTGATCTACACACGTTCAACTCGGTGACGTCCCACGAACTCTAGATCCAGCTGAGGTCGAGGGAGAGCTTCGTCAGCACGACGGCATGATGACGGTGGTGATGAAGTTACCGACGCAGGGCTTCGCCTAAGCACTACAACGATATGACCGAGGTGGAAATCTGTGGAGGGGGGCACCGTGTTGGGGAACGTAGTAATTTCAAAAATTTCCTACGCACACGCAAGATCATGGTGATGCATAGCAACGAGAGGGGAGAGTGTATGTCCACGTACCCTCGTGACCGTGGCGGGCGTTATAACAACGCGGTTGATGTAGTCGTGCGTCTTCACGATCCGACCGATCCAAGTACCCGAACGTCACGGCACCTCCGAAGTTCTGCACACGTTGACTCGATGGCGATCCCGGACTCCGATCCGGAAAGTGTCGGGATGAGTTCCGTCAAGACGACGGCGTGGTGACGATGATGATGCTCCACCGCCGCAGGGCTTCGCCTAAGCTCCGCGACGATATGACTTCACCGGCGCAGGGCTTCGCCTAAGCTCCGCGACGATATGACTTCACCGGCGCGGGGCTTCGCCTAAGCTCCGCGACGATATGACCGAAGTGGAATATGGTGGAGGGGGGCACCGCACACGGCTAAGGAACGATCCGTAGATCAACTTGTGTGTTTATGGGGTGCCCCCTACCCCCGTATATAAAGGAGTGGAGGAGGGGAGGGCCGGCCCTCTTCTATGGCGCGCCCTAGGGGAGTCCTACTCCCACCGGGAGTAGGATTCCCCCTTTCCTAGTCCAACTAGGAAACCTTCCATGTAGTAGGAGTAGGAGAGAAGGAAAGGGAAGGGAAAAGGAGAAGGAAGGAAGGCGCCCCTTCCCTAGTCCAATTCGGACCAGACCAAGGGAAAGGTGCGGCCACCCTTGAGGCCCTTTTCCTTCTTTCCCGTATGGCCCAATAAGGCCCAATACGTATTCCGTAACTCTCCGGTACTCGAAAAATACCCGAATCACTCGGAACCTTTCCGAACTCCGAATATAGTCGTCCAATATATCAATCTTTACGTCTCGACCATTTCGAGACTCCTCGTCATGTCCCCGATCTCATCCGGGACTCGAACTCCTTCGGTACATCAAAACTCATAAACTCATAATATAACATCGCCATCGAAACCTTAAGCGTGCGGACCCTACGGGTTCGAGAACTATGTAGACATGACCTAGAACTATTCTCGGTCAATAACCAATAAGCGGGACCTGGATGCCCATATTGGCTCCTACATATTCTACGAAGATCTTTATCGGTCAAACCGCATAACAACATACGTTGTTCCCTTTGTCATCGGTATGTTACTTGCCGAGATTCGATCGTCGGTATCCAATACCTAGTTCAATCTAAATCACCGCAAGTCTCTTTACTCGCTCAGTAATGCTTCATCCCGTAACCAACTCATTGGTCACATTGCTTGCAAGGCTTATAATGATGTGCATTACCGAGAGGGCCAGAGATACCTCTCCGAGCAATCGGAGTGACAAAACCTAATCTCGAAATACGCCAACCCAACATGTACCTTTGGAGACACCTGTAGTACTCCTTTATAATCACCCGATTCGTTGTGACGTTTGGTAGCACCAAAGTGTTCCTCCGTAAACGGAGTTGCATAATCTCATAGTTACAGGAACATGTATAAGTCATGAAGAAAGCAATAGCAACATACTAAGCGATCAAGTGCTAGGCTAACGGAATGGGTCATGTCAATCAGATCATTCTCCTAATGATGTGATCCCGTTAATCAAATGACAACTCATGTCTATGGTTAGGAAACATAATCATCTTTGATTAACGAGCTAGTCAAGTAGAGGCATACTAGTGACACTCTGTTTGTCTATGTATTCACACATGTATTATGTTTCCGGTTAATACAATTCTAGCATGAATAATAAACATTTATCATGATATAAGGAAATAAATAATAACTTTATTATTGCCTCTAGGGCATATTTCCTTGATCTCCCACTTGCACTAGAGTCAATAATCTAGTTCACATCGCCATGTGATTTAACATCAATAGTTCACATCTATATGTGGTTAACACCCATAGTTCACATCGACATGTGACCAACACCCAAAGGGTTTACTAGAGTCAGTAATCTAGCTCACATCGCTATGTGATTAACACCGTGGGGCCCGCGCACAGGTGGTGATGAGTTCTTGGAGGGATATCTCTAGGGATCGAGGAGTTTGCAATTTTTTATATGAAGATTTTACAATCAGCGAGATTGAAGTCAAAGAAGAAAGATAGGGTTGCGCCTATACGCCGCCGCCGCCGACAACTCTCCGTACGATTCGAGGAAATCGATCAAGAAAAGTTTTGAGCGTGAACCGCAGCAATCCATCAAGTCGTCAAATCATCGAGACCGCCAACTTCATTGAAATCTGATTAGGCGTGGCTGCTGTTGTTATCTCCTTCGGTATACAACGATCTAAACTCGGATCAAGGTTGGAAAAGTACTCATGCGAGGCCGAGATCGACAGGAGTTCTAAACGCGTGCAAGTCACCGAGTTCCACTTTGCTCCAAACGACCCATACACGTTTACATTGTCAATGCATTGACCAAGTCCAAGTGCTAGTCACGTAAGAAAAAGTGGAGGAGAAAGATTCCATCGAGGCGCCCACAACGCCTGCTCACATGGGCTGCTAACCCGTTTGGCCTTGCCTTCGTTGCAAGTGGCTGCACAGAGACTCTTGTGTCGAGCCGCAACCGCGCCCGCACCCTCGCTTGGCGCCCGTTTCGCCGCCGTTCGACCCCAAGCCGGCGACCATCGAAGCATCGCTCTCCACTTCCATCTGCAGAAGAACCGCCACGACCTCCGGCCCTACACTGCGGCATCGCCTCGAAGACATCACCGTCGACTTCGCTGCCACCGAGAGCGCCGTGGCCGCCATCGGTGCCTCTGCGGCTGCCGCCTTGACGCTCCGCCTCCGTGTTACTCACGGAGAGCCGCCACGCAGCGCCTCGGCCCCATTGCCGCCGAGCCGCCGCTATGAGCTCCCCCTACGAAGTCGCTGCCCGGTGACTGTTTCCGCCCGATCCACCCAGCTCGAACGCTGCCGTGACCGCCTTGCCGGCTGCGAGCCGCCGCGGCCTCTTCTCTCTGGCGAGGTGCCCGCCTTGAGCTGGCGTCTTTGCCGATGGCCGGCATAGCGGGCTCCGCGGACCGTGCCGCCTCAAAGCGAAGATGGGCTGGTCGAGCAAGTCGATGATTCAATACAGCCCATTGGTTCTCCTCTGCCACCGGTGTCAACCGCCGTTGTAGCCTGATTTTGACCATGAACCGCCCTTCTTTGTATCCGCGGGGGCACATTGAACCGGCCTGCTGATTTTTTCGGCCTTCTGACCGTTGGCGAGCCTCTACAATTGCGGTATGTGTTTTGAAGCATCATATGACATGGTTGCGTGCAAGGCCTTTCAGTTTTTGCAAGCGATGTAAATCCATCAAGTTACGTGGGTGGTATGATCGTAAAAGGGTGCAGCTTGTGTATGGTCAACCTTCTCAAACTCTCCTTTGACTCCAAGTGTGAGAACAGAGAAGAGGTTTCAAGACTTTCGACTGCACCTTCAGACTCAGTTATCAAATTACAATGATCAAAATTCTCAAAGATTATCTCCTGACGCTACTTATGGATCATCGGTCGTGCGGATAGATCAGGATAGTTATTTATGACAAGGGTATTGTTATACCGCGGACATGGAGCGCGTGCCAGCATAATTTTGTACTAGAGTTCCTCCGGGCCATGCTGCTCGACGGATACATGTGCAAATTGCCGCCCCCGCTGTTCGGTTTACATCCGTCCACGCATGCGGCCGACTCACCGTCCACGCCGGTTTACAAATATCACGGCCGATTCACCCATCCGCACCGCTTACCACATCGCAACCGGTTCACCCGTGATTGATTTTAGCTGCACCGTGGTGATCATCAACTCCACGGCGGATTATTTCCGCTTAGCACATCGTGTGATATCCATCTAAAATATATTTTATTAGTGCATGTTGTTTTTTGTCAAAAAACAAGTTTATCTTTGCCTTGGTCTGCAATATTGTTTATGCAGGGCAAATATTTATGACAAAAAGTGATATTATACCGCGGAGGTAGAGGCGCGCCAACATCTTTTGGCACGGTGGTCCTCGTTATAACGGACTCCCGCGGTTTACAATGCCGTGGCCGTCTCTCGCGACCACGACCGCGCCGGTTTACAATGCCGTGGCCGTCTCACGCAACCGCGCCAGTTTACAATGCCGTGGCCGTCTCTCGCGACCATGCCGGCTTACAATGAGGAGGACAACTTGCCCGTTCGACACCGGCTTACAACGCCACGGCGGTTCATCTGCTCTATGCCGCCTCGATGTTACGGTCGTCTTTACCATCCGTCTCTCGCGGCTGGTCTACATCAACACACCGGGCCGCGCCTGTCTGCGTGAGCTGTTCATTGAGTATGAGCAAGTCACTACTTGGGAAGCCCGGTTTCTCTTCCAACAAATTGGAGGCAATTTATCATATATTACCAGCCGCCGTCTGCACTGGATGGTTCAATGGGCAGGCGCACAAGTCGCCGCCACCACAATTTGGTTAACTTCAGATCGCCAGTTGGAAGGAACCATTGGCCGAGTTGCTGACATGGCTCATACGGGGTCATTTATAACCCGCCGTAGTCACCTCAACCTTCTGTGGATTCACATTGTGCTATCAACACCAATGATATACAAGTTATGCCGGTTTATATCACGGTTAAATATGGAGAGTTTCAAGCCAACTCCTCGAGTCACCTTGAGACTCGGGGCTACGATGACATGACTCAAAGAATATTGCCGATTTGACAAATTTAAAGAACCCCGGGACGATGGAGGGAAGGATAACCCGGTCCGGAGGCTCAAGTTATATTGATGAAAGTTTAAAGGCCGTCGAGAAAATTTCCGGTTTAGAAAGTGTATAGCGGTTACAAAATCCCGGCTCAATGAAGAAGATCCGGGTCATCGAAAGGATTCCGGTTTAAAATCCGGCTAAAGGAAAGTCGATCTCACTTGAAGCTTTCAAATATCCGGTTTACAATCCGGTTCAAGGGAAATCTGTTCTCTCACAAAGCTCTTTAGCTCTCAAATCCGGTTTAACAATGTCCGGTTCAAAAAGGAATTAACTTCTCGCAAGTTCGAGTCTAAAGGCCGTCAGAAAATTTCTGGTGAAAATGAAGATTCCGGTTTAACATCCGGTTCAAGGGAAAGATGTCTCCCACAAAGCTTTGAAGCTCTCAATATCCGGTTCAAAATCCCGGTTCAAGAAGGATTTATCTCTTGCAAAAAGTTAAAGGATGCCAAAGAGGACTCTTTGCCATGATGCGCGGTTCAAACATGGGTATCATGCCTTGTTGGCTTATCATATTATTGATCACTTGGGGGCTTGGTCATGTCTGAACCATAGTCACACCTCTTGATCGGCGCAATGCCACAAAGATTACTTGGGGGCCTTGGTCGTGTCCGAACCATATAGCAACGCCATTTGGTAGGCGAAAAGCCACAAGATCACTTGGGGACTTGTGGTCACGTCTCAACCATAGTCACGCCTCTTGATCGGCCTAGTGCCACAAAGATCACTTGGGGGCTTTGGTCGAACCGAACCATCGCTACACCTCTTGATCGGCGTAATGCCAATGCATCATTTGGGGACTGGTGACTCGAACCATAGCTACGCCTTTTGGGGGCTTGGTCGTGTCCGACCATGGTAATGCCTCTTGATCGGCTCAAAGCCTCATTTGCAATGGTTTTATACTTGCCTTTGCTTGAATTTTGTTCTCTTTTAAATTATTTCTTTTGTTGTGTTTTCAAACCGACATTATTAATCCGGTTCAAAGCTGTCAATTACAAATTGGCGGAACACGGTCAAATCCTAATCCGGAGACTATTTGCGGTTTGATGTTACCATCTTATTATGGAGTAAACCGGTGTTCATTAACCCGGCTTGACTTTCACTTACAAGTTGTCGATACATGATCAACTCATAATCCGGAGACTATCGGCCGGTGCGGTTTGACTACGAGTCGCCAAGTGTATATGGTTAAACCGGTGTTTATCACAACCGATGCAGTTTATCATCAATCGACACAATATGAAAGGAGTTATTATTACTCAAGATTGGGGTTATCACTCTTACTACAAAAAGTTGGTAAAACCAGCAATGTGATTCAATATCACAGGTATGATATATTTCATATTTGATTATTCTTAAGTGCAACCTTGGTTATAAACCCAGGTTATATGTTGTGCATTGTGACCCGTCCGTGATAAACCGCCAGGACACTTTAAACTTGTTGTATGCGTAAACAAGGTTGAATAAAGCATGATTGTAAATCATCGACGCGTTTATTAAACCGGCCTGGCTTTCGACTATGTGTCGCCAAGATGATGATAAATTATCCGGTGTTTGTTAAACCGGCTGGCTTTGGACTATAAGTCGCCAAGACATATTTGGATTGGCGCCATTGGAATCACGCCGCTTATGAATCATTGGGTATATTATTCAAATAGCCAACATGGCTGGATTTCTATTATGGTTATCAATAACCAGTATTGTGATTACGGTTTTCAAAATTGCTTTGGAGCAATGGCTATCATATTATCAATGGATATAATTTTTATTCTACAATTGAAGGAATAGTCCCGAGTTGTCGCAGCTTACAACCCCGGCACTTGGGGGCTACATTATTTAAGTTGAGATTACATCCAATATGCAAGTCCATGTCGCCGCAAGCATGCACCATGACACTTGGGGGCTAATGCAAAGTCATTCTTTGTTTATCTTATTGAAGACCCGACTCATCACATTATAATGAGCCGGCCCTTGGGGGCTACCAATTGCTCCTGTCAAACAATTCAAGGTACAAAGCTTTTATTCATTACATTGAAGGGTCCACTGCTCAGTTGGTAGAACACAAGGCTCTTAACCTTGTGGACGTGGATTCAAGTCCCATGATGGGGGTTACATCATATGATGTTATTTTCATTGAAATATATATCAAGTCCCTGCTCATTATTGCATAATGACCCGGCCCTTGGGGGCTACACTGGTTGAAGTTTTTATGAGTATAAGACAATTACAAGTCCCAAGTTGATGCAAGCATGACAACCAGGCACTTGGGGGCTACATAATATGGAGTATTCAGTTTTTTACTAAGTGACTGGGGTGAACAGCATGGATTTCCTCTTAAGTGGCAGTATTTATATTGAAGCAAGTCTTAAGCCACCACTTTGTTCTGCTCAAGACTTGGGGGCTACAGGTATTATATTATTATCGAAGAACTATTTTTAAAGTCTCTGTTTTGAGCAAACCGGATTGACCCGGTATCACCAATCATTACGACCACAATATGCGCAACCGGCGTCATCAATAATCATGAACCGGTGTTGGCAACAATCATAACCCGGCGTTGGCAACAATCATAACCTGGAATTATCAGTTTTTATAACCCGACAGTTTTGGCAATGATAAATCGGCAAGTTCTACATCTTCAAACCGGTTGAATATCAGATGAGTATTTCAAGACCAATATTTCTTAAACCGGCGCTTTGGAAGCCGACTCAAGTGGATTATTCTTCACAATATTTTTCTATAAGAAACCAACATCAGCAAATTGGTTATGAAGCTGGTTATTGACCCGGATTTTCTAGAAGAAGGAAATGACAAGGATGATCAGGTGCGGTCTACAAGAATTCTTAACCCGGAGTACAACCTGCCAAATTTGTTACGGTGTTTATTTTTGCAGCGTAAGTTTACCATGGATAAATCCAAGCTAAACTTGGGGGCTAATGTCGAGGATATACCTCAAGTGTAAACCGCCGGAAGTTAACCCGGCGGTCTAGACGGTTTCATCGGTAACCCGCCTTGAGCTTGGCGGTTCACGGCTACCCGCCTTGGTCTTGGCGGTTCATTAGTAACCCGGCGGCGGATCGGAAGGCCGGTTCAACTATTGTGGGCGGTTTAAGAGGAAAGGCATGAGGAATATTTTACAAGGAGTTAAGACCAGACTTGTATCCGGTTTGTATTAGAGATAGACTAGTCCTAATCCTAATAGGACTCCACATGTAAACCGCCCTTCAACATATATAAGGAGGGCAGGGCTCCCCAAAGAGGGACAAGTTCCACAAGTTGGACAAGTTAGGTTTAGACAATAGCTCTCGAGTTAGAGCACTGCGTGTAACCGTGATCATCATCATCAATATCAATGAAGCAGGCGTGAGCTTTTACCTCCACCGAGAGGGGCCGAACCTGGGTAAAACCTCGCGTCTCTCGTCCCGCTCAACCCCTCTCAAGCTACCACATAGATGCGTTGGCCTCGCGACTAAGTCCTAACACTAAGGACATCTGCCGTGACAATTCCACGACACAAAGAGTACTAAGGTGTGATCATGTTTTGTTTGTGAGAGAAGTTTAGTCAACGGGTCTGCCACATTCAGATCCGTATGTATTTTGCAAATTTCTATGTCTACAATGCTATGCACGGAGCTACTAAAGCTAATTGCTCCCACTTTCAATATGTATCTAGATCGAGACTTAGAGTCATCCGGATCGGTGTCAAAACTTGTATCGGCGTAACCCTTTACGACCAACCTTTTGTCACTTCCATAATCGAGAAACATATCCTTATTCCACTAAGGATAATTTTGATCATTGTCGATGATCTACTCCTAGATCACTATTGTCTTGGTACACAGCATGGCATACTTTATAGAACCTATGGCCAAGGCATAGGGAATGACTTTCATTCTCATTCTATCTTCTGCCGTGGTCGGGTTTTGAGTCTTACTCAATTTCACACCTTGTAACACAGGCAAGAACTTTTTCTTTATTTGCTCCATTTTGAACTACTTCAAAATCTTGTCAAGGTATGTACTCATTGAAAAAACTTATCAAGCGTTTTGATCTATCTCTATAGATCTTGATGCTCAATATGTAAGCAGCTTCACCGAGGTCCTTCTTTGAAAAAACTCCTTTCAAACACTCCTTTATGCTTTGCGTAATAATTCTACATTATTTACGATCAACAATATGTCATTCACATATACTTTATCGTAAAGGCTGTAGTGCTCCCACTCACTTTCTTGTAAATACAGGCCTTTCCAAAAGTCTCAGATAAAATCATATGCTTTGATCAACACATCAAAGCGTATATTCCAACTCCGAGATGCTTGCACCGGTCCATTGATGGATCATTTGGAGCTTGCACATTTTGTTAGCTCCTTTAGGATTGACAAAACCTTCCGTTGCATCATATACAACTCTTCTTTAATAAATCCATTAAAGAATGTAGTTTTGACATCCATTTGCCAGATTTCATAAAATGTGGCAATTGCTAACATGATTCGGATAGACTTAAGCATCGCTACATTGAGAAAATCTCATTGTAGTCAACACCTTGAACTTGTCGAAAACCTTTTTGTGACAAGTCGAGCTTTGTAGATAGTAACACTACTATCAGTGTCCGTCTTCCTCTTGAAGATCCATTTATTTAACATGGTTTTGCTGATCATCGAGCAAGTCAATCAAAGTCCATACTTTTGTTCTCATACATGGATCATATCTCAGGTTTATGGCCTCAAGCCATTTCGCGGAATCTGGGCTCATCATCGCTTCCTCATAGTTCGTAGGTTCATCATGGTCTAGTAACATGACTTCCGAACATGATTACCGTACTACTACTCAGTGCGGATCTTACTCTGGAAGACCCTCGAGGTTTGGTAGCAACTTGATCTGAAGTTTCATGATCATCATCATTAACTTCCTCACTAATTGGTGTAGGAATCACTTTGGAACTGATTTACGTGATGAACTACTTTCCAATAAGGGAGAAGGTATAATTACCTCATCAAGTTCTACTTTCCTCCCACTCACTTCTTTCGAGAGAAACTTCTTCTCTAGAAAGGATCCATCTTAGCAACGAAAAACTTGCCTTCGGATCTGTGATAGAAGGTGTACCCAATAGTTACCTTTGGGTATTCTATGAAGACGCACTTCTCCGATTTGGGTTTGAGCTTATCGGTGAAAACTTTTTCACATAAGCATCACAACTCCAAATTTTTAAGAAACGACGACTTAGGTTTCTTTGTTAAACCATAGTTCATATGGTGTCGTCTCAACGGATTTAGATGGTGCCCTATTAAACGTGAATGCAAATTGTCTCTAATGCATAACCCCAAAATGATAGTGGTAAACCGATAAGAGACATCATAGATCGCACCATATCAAATAAAGTGCGGTTCTGACGTTCGGACACACCATAACATTGTGGTGTTCCGGTGGCGTGAGCTGTGAAACTATTCCACATTATTTTAATTGAAGACCAAACTCGTAACTCAATTATTCGTCTTTGCGATTAGATCGCAGAAACTTTATTTTCTTGTTACGATGATTTTTCCACTTCAATCTGAAATTCTTTGAACCTTTCAACTATTTCAGACTTATGTTTCATCAAGTAGATATACCCATATCTGCTCAAATCATCTTGTGAAAGTCGGAAAATAACGATACTTGCCACGAGCATCAACACTCATTGGATCGCATACATCGGTATGTATTATTTCCAATAAGTCGGTAGCTTGTTCCATTGTTCCGAGAACGGAGTTTTAGTCATCTTGCCCAAAGCGGCACGGTTACAAGCATCAAATGATTCATAATCAAGTGATTCCAAAAATCCATCGACATGGAGTTTCTTCATGCGCTTTACACCAATATGACCTAAACGGCGATTGCCACAAATAAGTTGCACTATCATTATTAACTTTGCATCTTTTGGTTTCAATATTATGAATATGTGTATCACTATGATCGAGATCCAATGAATCATTTTCATTGGGTGTGTAACCATATAAGGTTTTATTCATGTAAAATGTAACAACAATTTATTCTCTTACTTAAATGAATAACCGTATTGCAATAAACATGATCAAATCATACTTATGCTCAACACCAAATAACACTTATTTAGGTTCCATACTAATCCCGAAAGTATAGGGAGTGTGCGATGATGATCATATCAATCTTGGAACTACTTCCAACACTCATCTTCACTTCCCCTTCAACTAGTTTCTATTCATTCTGCAACTCCGTTTCAAGTTACTACTCTTAGCAACTGAACCGATTATCAAATACCGAGGGGTTGCTACGAACACTAGTAAAATACACATCAATAATCATATCTCAAATATACCTTTGTTCACTTTGCCATCCTTCTTATCCGCCAAATACTTGGGGTAGTTCCGCTTCTAGTGACCAGTTCCATTGCAGCAAAAGCACTTAGTCTTAGGCTTAGGTCCAGACTTGGGTTTCTTCACTCGAGCAGCAACTTGCTTGCCGTTCTTCTTGAAGTTCCCCTTCTTCTCTTTGCCCTTTTCCTTGAGACTAGTGGTCTTGTCAATCAACACTTGATGCTCTTTCTTGATTTCTACCTTCGTCGATTTCAACATCATGAAGAGCTCGGGAATCGTTTTCGTCATCCCTTGCATACTATAGTTCATCACGAAGTTCTAGTAACTTAGTGATGGTGACTAGAGAATTCTGTCAATCACTGTCTTATCTGGAAGATTAACTCCCACTTGATTCAAGCGATTGAAGTACCCGGACAATCGAGCACATGCTCACTAGTTGAGCGATTCTCCTCCATCTTTTAGCTTTAGAACTTTGTTGGAGACTTCATATCTCTCAACTCGGGTATTTGCTGGAAATATTAACTTCAACTCCTGGAACATCTCATATGGTCCATGACGTTCAAAACGTCTTTGAAGTCCCGATTCTAAGACGTTAAGCATGGTGCACTAAACTATCAAGTAGTCATCATATTGAGCTAGCCAAACGTTCATAACGTCTGCATACGCTCCTCGCAATAGGTTTGTCACCTAGCGGTGCATCAAGGACATAATTCTTCTGTGCAGCAATGAGGATAAACCTCGGATCACGGATCCAATCCGCATCATTGCTACTAACATCATTCAATACAATTTTCTCTAGGAACATATATAAAAACATAGGGAAGCAACAACGCGAGCTATTGATCTACAACATAATTTGCAAAATACTACCAGGATTAAGTTCATGATAAATTAAAGTTCAATTAATCATATTACTTAAGAACTCCCACTTAGATAGACATCTCTCTAGTCATCTAAGTGATCACGTGATCCAAATCAACTAAACCATAACCGATCATCACGTGAGATGGAGTAGTTTTCAATGGTGAACATCTTATGTTGATCATATCTACTATATGATTCACGCTCGACCTTTCGGTCTCCGTGTTCCGAGGCCATATCTGCATATGCTAGGCTCGTCAAGTATAACTCGAGTATTCTGGCGTGCAAAGCTGGCTTGCACCCATTGTAGATGGACGTAGAGCTTATCACACCCGATCATCACGTGGTGTCTCGACACGACGAACTTTGGCAACGGTGCATACTCGGGGAGAACACTACTTGATAATTTTAGTGAGAGATCATCTTAAAATGCTACCGTCAATCAAAGCAAAATAAGATGCATAAAGGATAAACATCACATGCAATCAATATAAGTGATATGATATGGCCATCATCATCTTGTGCTTGTGATCTCCATCTCCAAGCACCGTCGTGATCACCATCGCCACCGGGCGCCGACACCTTGATCTCCATCGTAGCATCGTTATCGTTTCGCCATCTATTGCTTCTCGACTATCGCTACCGCTTAGTGATAAAGTAAAGCAATTACTGAGCGTTGCATTTCATACAATAAGCGACAACCATATGGCTCCGACCGATTGCCGATAACTTCGGTTACAAAACATGATCATCTCATACAATAAAATATAGCATCACGTCTTGACCATATCACATCACAACATGCCCTGCAAAAACAAGTTAGACGTCTTCTAGTTTGTTGTTGCAAATTTTACGTGGCTGCTACGGGCTTAAGCAAGAACCAATCTCACCTACGCATCAAGACCACAACGATACTTCGTCAAATAGACTCCGTTTTAACCTTCTCAAGGACCGGGCGTATGCCACACTCAGCTCAACTAAAGTGAGAGAGACAGACACCCGCCAGCCACCTTTAAGCACGAGTGCTCGTAGCAGTGAAACCAGTCTCGCGTAAGCGTCTGGCGTAATGTCGGTCCGGGCGCTTCATCTCACAATACCGCTGAACCAAAGTATGACATCTTTGGTAGGCGGTATGACTTGTATCGCCCACAACTCACTTGTGTTCTACTCGTGCAAAACATCAAACCATAAAAACCTAGGCTCGATACCACTTTGTTGGGGAACGTAGTAATTTCAAAATTTCCCTCGCACGCAAGATCATGGTGATGCATAGCAACGAGAGGGGAGAGTGTATGTCCACGTACCCTCGTAGACCGTAAGCGGAAGCGTTATAACAACGCGGTTGATGTAGTCGTACTTCTTCACGATCCGACCGATCCAAGTACCGAACGTACGGCACATCAGAGTTCTGCACATCGCTCATTTCGATGACGATCCCGGACTCCGATCCGGCCAAAGTGTCGGGGATGAGTTCCGTCGACCTGACGGCGTGGTGACGATGATGATGCTCCACCGACGCAGGCTTCGCCTAAGCTCCATGACGATATGACTTCACCGGCGCGAGGGCTTCGCCTAAGCTCATGACGATATGACTTCACCGGCGCGGGGCTTCGCCTAAGCTCATGACGATATGACCGAAGTGGAATATGGTGGAGGGGCACCGCTGCACGGCTAAGGAACGATCCGTAGATCAACTTGTGTGTTTATGGGGTGCCCCCTACCCCGTATATAAAGGAGTGGAGGAGGGAGGGCCGGCCCTCTTCTATGGCGCGCCTAGGGAGTCCTACTCCCACCGAGTAGGATTCCCCTTTCCTAGTCCAACTAGGAAACCTTCCATGTAGTAGGAGTAGGAGAGAAGGAAAGGGAAGGGAAAAGGAGAAGGAAGGAAGGCGCCCCTTCCCTAGTCCAATTCGGACCAGACCAAGGGAAGGGTGCGGCCACCCTTGAGGCCCTTTTCCTTCTTTCCCGTATGGCCCAATAAGGCCCAATACGTATTCCCGTAACTCTCGGTACTCCGAAAATACCCGAATCACTCGGAACCTTTCCGAACTCCGAATATAGTCGTCCAATATATCGATCTTTACGTCTCGACCATTTCGAGACTCCTCGTCATGTCCCCGATCTCATCCGGGACTCCGAACTCCTTCGGTACATCAAAACTCATAAACTCATAATATAAGCATCGCCGAAACCTTGCGTGCGGACCCTACGGGTTCGAGAACTATGTAGAAATGACCTAGAACTATTCTCGGTCAATAACCAATAGCGGGACCTGGATGCCCATATTGGCTCCTACATATTCTCTGAAGATCTTTATCGGTCAAACCGCATAACAACATACGTTGTTCCCTTTGTCATCGGTATGTTACTTGCGAGATTCGATCGTCGGTATCCAATACCTAGTTCAATCTCGTCACCGGCAAGTCTCTTTACTCGTTACGTAATGCTTCATCCCGTAACCAACTCATTGGTCACATTGCTTGCAAGGCTTATAATGATGTGCATTACCGAGAGGGCTCAGAGATACCTCTCCAGAGCAATCGGAGTGACAAAACCTAATCTCGAAATCGCCAACCCAACATGTACCTTTGGAGACACCTGTAGTACTCCTTTATAATCACCCGATTACGTTGTGACGTTTGGTAGCACCAAAGTGTTCCTCCGTAAACGGAGTTGCATAATCTCATAGTTACAGGAACATGTATAAGTCATGAAGAAAGCAATAGCAACATACTAAGCGATCAAGTGCTAGGCTAACGGAATGGGTCATGTCAATCAGATCATTCTCCTAATGATGTGATCCCGTTAATCAAATGACAACTCATGTCTATGGTTAGGAAACATAATCATCTTTGATTAACGAGCTAGTCAAGTAGAGGCATACTAGTGACACTCTGTTTGTCTATGTATTCACACATGTATTATGTTTCCGGTTAATACAATTCTAGCATGAATAATAAACATTTATCATGATATAAGGAAATAAATAATAACTTTATTATTGCCTCTAGGGCATATTTCCTTCACACCGCACACGGCTAAACAATCAACTTGTGTGTCTATGGGGTGCCCCCTTCCCCCGTATATAAAGGAGTGGAGGAGGGGAGGGGCCGGCCCTCTCTATGGCGCGCCCAAGGGGAGTCCTACTCCCACCGGGAGTAGGATTCTCCCCCTTCTCTAGTTGGAGTAGGAGAGGAAGGAAGGATGGGAGAGGGAGAAGGAAAGGGGGGGCCCACCCCAATTCAGATTGGGCTTGTGGGGGGCGCGGCCCCACCTTGGCCTCCTCCTCCTCTCTCCCACTAAGGCCCATTAAGGCCCAATGACTCCCCGGGGGGTTCCGGTAACCCCCCGGTACTCCGGTAAATGCCCGAACTCACCCGGAACCATTCCAATGTCCAAACATAGCATTCCAATATATCGATCTTTATGTCTCGACCATTTCGAGACTCCTCGTAATGTCCGTGATCACATCCGGGACTCCGAACAACCTTGGGTACATCAAAACACATAAACTCATAATACCGATCGTCATCGAACGTTAAGCGTGCGGACCCTACGGGTTCGAGAACTATGTAGACATGATCGAGACTCATCTCCGATTCAAGAACCAATAAGCGGAACCTGGATGCTCATATTGGTTCCTACATATTCTACGAAGATCTTTATCGGTCAAACTGCATAACAATATACGTTGTTCCCTTTGTCATCGGTGTGTTACTTGCCCGAGAATCGATCGTCGGTATCTCAATACCTAGTTCAATCTCGTTACCAGCAAGTCTCTTTACTCGTTTCGTAATGCATCATCTCGTAACTAACTCATTAGTCACATTGCTTGCAAGGCTTATAGTGATGTGCATTACCGAGAGGGCCCAGAGATACCTCTCCGACAATCGGAGTGACAAATCCTAATCTCGATCTATGCCAACTCAACAAACACCATCGGAGACACCTGTAGAGCATCTTTATAATCACCTAGTTACGTTGTGACGTTTGATAGCACACAAAGTGTTCCTCCGGTATTCGGGAGTTGCATAATCCCATAGTCATAGGAACATGTATAAGTCATGAAGAAAGCAATAGCAACAAACTAAACGATCATCGTGCTAAGCTAACGGATGGGTCAAGTCAATCACATCATTCTCTAATGATGTGATCCCGTTAATCAAATGACAACTCATGCCTATGGCTAGGAAACTTAACCATCTTTGATTCAAGGAGCTAGTCAAGTAGAGGCATACTAGTGACACTCAGTTTGTCTATTCATTCACACATGTACTAAGTTTCCGGTTAACACAATTCTAGAAAAAATAATAAATATTTATCATGATATAAGGAAATATAAATAACAACTTTATTATTGCCTCTAGGGCATATTTCCTTCAGTCTCCCACTTGCAATAGAGTCAATAATCTAAATTACATAGTAATGATTCTAACACCCATGGAGTCTTGGTGCTGATCATGTTTTGCTCGTGAGAGAGGCTTAGTCAATGGGTCTGCAACATTCAGATTTGTATGTATCTTGCAAATCTCTATGTCTCCCTCCTTGACTTGATCGCGGATGGAATTGAAGCGTCTCTTGATGTGCTTGGTTCTCTTGTGAAATCTGGATTCCTTTGCCAAGGCAATTGCACCAGTATTATCACAAAAGATTTTCTTTGGACCCGATGCACTAGGTATGACACCTAGATCGGATATGAACTCCTTCATCCGGACTCCTTCATTTGCTGCTTCCGAAGCAGCTATGTATTCCGCTTCACACATAGATCCCGCCACGACGCTTTGCTTAGAACTGCACCAATTTACAGCTCCACCGTTCAATATAAATACGTATCCGGTTTGTGACTTAGAGTCATCCGGATCAGTGTTAAAGCTTGCATCGACGTAACCATTTACGACGAGCTCTTTTTCACCTCCATAAATGAGAAACATATCCTTAATCCTTTTCAGGTATTTCAGGATGTTCTTTACCGTTGTCCAGTGATCCACTCCTGGATTACTTTGGTACCTCCCTGGTAAACTAATAGGAAGGCACACATCAGGTCTGGTACACAGCATTGCATACATGAGAGAACATATGGTTGAAGCATAGGGAATGACTTTCATTTTCTCTCCATCTTCTGTAGTGGTCGGGCATTGAGTCTGACTCAACTTCACACCTTGTAACACAGGCAAGAACCCTTTCTTTGCTTGATCCATTTTGAACTTCTTCAAAATTTTATCAAGGTATGTGCTTTGTGAAAGTCCAATTAAGCGTCTTGATCTATCTCTATAGATCTTGATGCCCAATATATAAGCAACTTCACCGAGGTCTTTCATTGAAAATATTTTATTCAAGTATCCTTTTATGCTAGCCAGAAATTCTATATCATTTCCAATCAACAATATGTCATCCACATATAATATTAGAAATGCTACAGAGCTCCCACTCTCTTTCTTGTAAATACAGGCTTCTCCAAAAGTTTGTATAAAACCATATGCTTTGA